>BSBN01001583.1:33685002-34314503 GCA_027924645.1 Cunninghamia lanceolata | reverse complement strand
AATGATAAACCTATTCGGGGTGCTATGATAGATCCTATATGCATGGTGAATATAGTAATTGAAGAGTTTCTGTACATGCATGGTTTACATTGAGATACATATGATGTATTAGAGATGGCTATTAAAGCACACGATGAGTCTATCCTTCCAACTCTTGGTGCTTTAACTATTGAAATTAAGGTTGTGCCAAAAGCTTTGGATGTTCATTTTGTCATCATTCCTACATCGGACCTATTTCATGTGAAGTTGGCCTACCCATGGCTCTGCTCCATGAAGGTGGTCCCCTCTATGGTTCACAAGTGCTTAAAATTTCCATTTGAGGAACGGGTACATGTTGTACATCACAGTCGGTACTAACCCATCACTCGTAATGGACATTTTTCACTTGACTGCTTCTGGCCACAACCATTTGGAGTCTCTTGACCTAGACAGGATATATTTTTCTTATCATATCAAAAGTTTAAAGCAAACAAAATAGCAAAATTATCACCTAGTAATATTCCTCCTAGTGATGTTCTTGAACCTCCCCAATCTTCTGAGGCTATAGCTATAACTCCTCCTGTACCACAGGTAGTGAATGAAGCTAAGTCCAAACCGAAGGTTCTTTCCTGTCCCCGAGCGTTTGGTAGATATGCCGAGGTTCCCCCTCCACCATCCCTTCAAGGGCAATGAAGCAACCTTCGTGCACAAAACAGACCTCCCTGCAATCGCAGTGTTACTTTTGTACCACATGCCTCTGTGAAGACTAGTGGAAAGCAATTGGTTGTGCATGTTTTATTTCCTGAAGTTTCTCAACCACCTGAGGATGCTCATGTACTTCGACCTGTTTCACAAGTTGAGAAGGAAGAGTGGCCTACATTGAGGAACCCTTCCCCCATAGCCTCCCAGCCTTCAGTGGTTCCTCCTGTTTCTTCTAATGTTCTTGAAACAAAGGAAGAAAAGAAACCTGCATTGGAAGATACTACGGTTCCCCTCACAAACATCATGAATAAAGCTAAGTGAAATAAGATTGCAAGAGAAAGAAAGAAGTGTTGCCGTGCTATGGCTCGTCTTGCTGCAAGAGAGGAGGATCTCCCTCCTCCCTCCACCATCAAGCTAACTAACTTACATCCACAGGTTGAATATGTCACCACTTGTATGACATTAGATGCCCCAACCTCTTCTATGGCATCCTTCAAAATTAAAAATTGGAAGTTTGCATCCTTCCTCTTCCATGAATAATCAATAACTCTAAGAAAATAAGACCAAGCTGGACATGTGACAATGATATTGATGAGTGGCTGGCGTTTGATGTCAGTCCACCCATCCATGATAATAGAGTAGCCATCCCTAATCCAAGTTTGTCTCATTTCTTCCATCAACACACTCACCTTAGAATATTCTATATCAAGGAGGGTAGTGTGTAACTTATGTTCTCCAAGGGGGCAAATGAGGGACCAACAACAATTACATCTTTGACCATTTGTTTGAAATAGGGAGAGTGTGCCACATGAATTGGTATGGCATGGGCATAGAAAAATTTAGCAATACAAGACTCAGCCACTTCTTGTGATTGTGCATTAAACAACCTTGCAATAGTGGTAGTTCTTTTCTTTCCCTTGGTAGAAGTAGAACCCTCTCCCATTTAACTTTCAACATTTGTGGTTTGTGTAGGCAACGACACACTAGGTTGCATAGTCTCCATTGGGATTCCCTTAGTTCTTGCCTCGACCTTCTTAGCTAGGGTAGTTTTCTCACAACCTTTTACCCCTAGTCCACCTATATGCAAAAGGTGAGAATAAACTCTTGTATAGTTGCCCCTGTAGTCTTTCTTACACAAATGACAAAGTCATACTCTAATCCCCCCTAAATTTTTTGCTTGCCTTTGTCTATATGAGCTGCAAATTGTAAGACAAGTTTTTTAGTATTAAAAGGGCCTTTTGCATGTACTTTGAGTAGTTTGGAAGGGCATCCAAACGGGTTACTTTAACCCACAACTCCTGTAGTACTCCCGCTAGTAGAAGAACCCCCAATAGCTGCAACATTTCTATGACCTCTAGTTCTTTGTTGAATTTCAAGTTCAATCTCTTCACTCTCACCACCCTCACTACTGCTCATTATTATTTTTTTGTTGAAAAATCAAAACACAGCTGCAAATGCAAACATAGAACAAAAAATAAACAAAAAACCCTTCCTAAGTGTTTGGAGTTTTCAAAAAAACTGAAAAAAAATGCAAAGGAATTTGAACAAATGAATAAGGAATGGTAACCTTACCTCAAATGATGTCGATTTGATGCTCTAATGCCTTCTCTCCACTATTGTTCACCCCTTATCACTATTGCTCCTTCTCTTTCTCTTCTTCACAAATTGTAAAATGTCAAAGTGTGTTGGTCTTTTTGTTTTTAGTTGTTATGAGGTATTTTTTAGGTTTAGATTATGTTTAAAAGAGTGTGGGGGTCCTTGTGGACCCCCAATCCCCCACTTTTTTTTAATTGTGTTTTTTTTTAAATTAAAGCAAATGTTGTTGGGCCATAGGGGACAACTAGATGTCCCTTGGCATCCCCTAGAATTTTTTATATGTCTCTAGGACGTTTCTTGATTTTGAAAAAAGAAAAGGGGCGGGGAGCAAGGGGACATTTCCTACCCATCCCTGCACCCTCAAAATGCTCCCTATAGGGGACGAGGTCTATTTTGGCAGAGGACACATCCCCATGGAGCACAAATTTTTCTCCATCCTCCTACCCCTCCTTCAATGTTTCATTTCATGCATATGTAGGTTTAATGAAAACAATTCAATAAAACATCCATGTTATCATAAAACAAGAATTTCATAGATATCCCAACAATATATAAGCAATGATCTGCATTGCACTCTATGAATCTAATTTTATGAAGTCAACAACATGGTCTAGATTACCAAATACTCAAAACAATTAAAAAAAAAATGAAACAAAAATTAAAACTTTCTAGAAACTGCAAATAAAACCTTATCACTCCATTATTACTGCAAGTCTGACATGGTGCACATTATTATAGTGCAACCCTATTTTTCAAATTGCTTCATTTGGCATCACCAATAATCTCCACAAGAACATTGTCCCTGTTTAAAATGATGGAAACGATTTGCATCTCTCACAACAATTTCTCTTGCAACAATCTTCGAGATAAATTTTGTTGCAATGTGGCAATCAGCACATACTCGAAGGTTCTTAACAACTCTAATAGTTGTTCCCGGGGGTGTGTTTAACAAACCAAATGCAATTGCCAACTTTTCACTATGGTGGCAGAGAAATAACTCTTTTTCCTCCTCTTCCACATCATTAAGTAAATGCCTTGAATCTGGAAAATACCCTGCTGCCTTCATCTCCCAAGCCAATGTCTCCAACCTTGCATAGATATCCTTTGTCTGTGGATGTGATCTGTCTCCTATGCAAAAAGCATGTACCATTTTATATCCTTCAATCCAACTACATCCAGGGATCTTTTTAATTCCTCTATCTTTCATTAATTTTCTTACCATTTGAACCTCACCCCACCTGCCCACTTCTGCATACATATTTGACAGAAGAACACAAGTCGCAGCATTTTTAGGATCCAAATCAAAAAGTAACGTTGCTGCAAATACTCCTAAGCCTAGATTCATATGTGATCTACAGGCACCAAGAAAACACATCCACACAGCCACCACAGGTTTAACTGGCATCTTAATGATAAAGTTTAGGGTGTCCTCAAGATATCCAGCACGGGAAAGGAGGTCAGCCATGCACACATAATGATCAACTGTAGGTGTAATGCAATAAGGGTTACTTATGTGATTAAAGTATGTACAGCCCTCATCCACTAAACCTGCATGGCTGCATGCACATAAAACACAAGCAAAGCTTACAGTGTCAGGATATGTTCCAGAATGCTTCATTAATTCAAAAATTTTGAGAGCATCCTTGCAAAATCCATTTTGTGCATATCCTGCAATCATGGCATTCCATGAGATGACCTCTCTTTGAGGCATTCTGTCAAACAGTTCACGTGCCTTGTCTATGGTTCCACATTTTGCATACATGTCTACCAAAGCAGTTGCAACTATAACATCTGACAAAAATCCCCCTTCCGTTATGCTTTCATGGATGTCCATACCCTGTTCCAAAGCTCCCATTTTGGCACAGGCAGGAAGGATGCTGGCAAAGGTTGTGGAATTTGGCTTTACACCTGCCAGTTGCATTTGCTTGAAAGTTTCTAAAGCCTTCTCAACAAATCCATTTTGTGCATATCCTGCAATCATTGCAGTCCATGAGACCACATTTCTTTGAGGCATTGTGTGAAACAGTTCACGTGCCTTGTCTATGCTCCCACATTTTGCATACATGTCTACCAGAGCATTTCCAACTTTAATATCTGACAAAAATCCCCCTTCCATTATGCTTCGGTGGATGTCCATACCTTGTTCCAAAGCTGCCGTTTTGGCACAGGCAGGGAGGATGCTGGCAAAGGTTGTTGAATCTGGCTTTACACCTGCGAGTTGCATTTGCTTGAAAGTTTCTAAGGCCTTTTCAACAAGTCCATTTTGTGCATATCCTGCAATCATTGCAGTCCAAGAGACCACATCTCTTCGAGGCATTCTGTCAAACAATTCACGTGCCTTGTCCATGCTTCCAAATTTTGCATACACATCTACCAGGGCAGTTGCAACTACAACATCTGAACAAATTTCTCTATCATTTATGCTTTGATGGATGTCCATACACTGTTCCAAAGCTCCCATTTTGGCACAGGCAGGGAGGATACTGGCAAATGTTGTGGAATTTGGTTTTACTCCGTCCAATTGCATTTGCTTGAAAGTTTCTAAAGCCTTTTCAACAAATCCATTTTGTGCATATCCTGTAATCATTGCATTCCATGAGATGACATCTCTTTGAGGCATTCTGTCAAACAGTTCACGTGCCTTGTCTATGCTTCCACATTTGGCATACATGTCTACCAGGGCAGTTGCAACTACAACATCTGACAAAATTCCTATATCCTTTATGCTTTGATGGATGTCCACACCCTGTTTCAAAGCTCCTATTTTGGCACATGCAGGGAGGATGCTGGCAAAGGTTGTGGAATTGGGTTTTACACCTTCCAAAAGCATTTGCTTGAGAGTTTCTAAAGCCTTTTCAACAAATCCATTGAGTGCATATGCTGCAATCATGGCATTCCATGAGATCACATTTCTTTGAGGCATTCTGTCAAACAGTTCACGTGCCTTGCCTATCCTTCCACATTTTGCATACATGTCTACCAGAGCATTTACAACTATAGTATCTGACAAAAATCTCCCTTCCATTATGCTTTGATGGATGTCGATACCCTGTTCTAAAGCTCCCATTTTGGCACAGGCAGGGAGGATGCTGACAAAGGTTGCAGAATTTGGCTTTACACCTGCCAATTGCATTTGCTTGAAAGTTTCTAAAGCCTTTTCAACAAATCCATTTTGTGCATATCCTGCAATCATTGCATTCCATGAGATGATATCTCTTTTAGGCATTCTGTCAAACAGTTCACCTGCCTTGTCTATGCTTCCACATTTTGCATACATGTCTACCAGTGCAGTTGCAACCATAACATCTGACCAAAGTTCCCCTTCCATTATGCTTTGATGGATGTCTATACCCTGTTCCAAAGCTCCCATTTTGGCACAGGCACGAAGGATGCTGCAAAAGGTTGTTGAGTCTGGCTTTACACCGGCCAATTGCATTTGCTTGAAAGTTTCTAAAGCCTTTTCAATAAATCCATTTTGTGCATATCCTGCAATCATTGCCGTCCATGAGACAACATTTCTTTGAGGCATTGTGTGAAACAGTTCACGTGCCTTGTCTATACTCCCACATTTTGCATACATGTCTACCAGAGCATTTCCAACTATAATATCCGACAAAAACCTCCCTTCCGTTATGCTTTGATGGATATCTAAACCCTGTTCCAAAGCTCCCATTTTAGCACAGGCAGGGAGAATGCTGGCAAAGGTTATGGAATTTGGCTTTATACGTGCCAGTTGCATTTCCTTGAAAGTTTCTAAAGCCTTATCAAACAATCCATTTTGTGCAAATCCTGCAATCATTGCATTCCATGAGATGACGTCTCTTCGAGGCATTCTGTCAAACAGTTCACGGGCTTTGTCTATCCTTCCACATTTCGCATACATGTCTACCAGGGCGCTTGCAACTATAACATCTGACAAAATTCCTCTATCCTTTATGCTTTGATGAATGTTCATACCTTGTTCTAAAGCCCCCATTTTGGCACAGGCTGGTAGTACGCTGGCAAATGTGACCTTATCGGGTTGGAAACCTGTTTGTTGCATATGGTGAAACAGTGTGACTGCCTCGTGAGGATACCCATGTCTTCTGTACGCTGAAATAATCGTATTCCATGAGACGCTGTTTCGTTGTTTCATGTGGTCAAACACTTTTCGGGCATCCACCAAACTTCCGCATTTGACATACATGTGAATAAGCTTATTATGAAAATCTGTGCGTGTAGCAAATGCAAATCGCCTGTGGGAGATGAAAGAGTGGACATTTTTCCCTTGTGAAAGCGCATTCTTGAGAATACAGGTTTGAAATAAATGAAGATATGTAGAGTAGTCTTCAGGGGGGTGGTGTGTAGTATATAGACTGTGCAGCGCCTCCTCCAACATAATGCTGCGAGATTGAGATAACTAGTAGATGTCAATGGCATTTTATGATCGTAATTGGAGTGTGGAAACTGTGCAGTGTAATTCAGTCTACTTTTACCACAATGACATTGCCAGTATGTCTCAGCATTTTCACCTAGAGGCATGCAAATCTCAAGTGAATTAAAACCTTCAAGGTAGTCTCATGCCGAATGCTCAATACATGGACTGCTTTCAAAACCAAACAAACATTAATACATGAACGGCTTAGTGTGTCGTGCCGAATGGTCAATCAAGAGAAGCAGTTTAAATCATTCAATTAGAGCATAAGAAATAGTTGGCTTTCGCCAGAGGATTGACAGATTTTGAAAGGCTGGGTTACCTGGGGTTAAATTTGACGGCAGTGTGGCCGTATTTAAGCATTTTTGCTGTAAAATACAATCAAAATTTAGGAAGACTGTATCATGTGAAAGGAGAGATTTTGGACACTTAAATTTTTTTTTAGGAAGACTGTATCATGTGAAAGGAGAGATTTTGGACACTTATATTTTTTTAGGAAGACTGTATCATGTGAAAGGAGAGATTTTGGACACTTCAAATTTATATAGGATTATTTCAAAATATATATTTAGTTTATATATAATTTTATTTATAATAAGGTAGGTCTTACTCTTTGAAGAGCAACTTTTAATGGATAACTATCATTAAAAATTTGTTTGAGTGGTAGGGTCAACAGCCAAATTTAGGCCTTGGGTGTAATTTATTTATTTATTTTCCCAGTAATAGAGTTATATGGAGTAATTATATTATGATGATAGATTCTGGCGCTTTGCAAATATAATGAGGTATGAGGTATACACAATTCGAGAGGGATATGGGAAGTAGTCAATTCTATGGTGACTTATACTAAGTTCATCCTATGGGAAAAGATATTGTGATCTAAGGCACGGTTAAAGCTATAAATATTCCTTTGGTGAATCTATCATACAAAGAATTTAAAAGGAAGGATATTATGGTTAATCGCATCATTCTTCATTGTGATTAAGCTAAAGGAATCATGCAAGGGCCCTATCATGGAAGATCAATTCTTAGCAAGTTTCAATGTTAGTTAGGTGGTGACATGATCTTTCTTTGAGCATTTTGAATCATGGAAGTGCTCTATCTCTTTGAATAGTATTCATGACCTCTGGAATATGGCCCTAGGAATGATCCTCTAGAAAATTTGGTTGGAATGGAATAATAGCATAAATGAGGAGTAAAGGCAAGATAAACTATGTGGGGAAGTGAAAGATTCTTACTTCTAATTGTCTTTCTCTTTAGCACCCTTACAAGAACAAGCAAGTCAAACTCTAAGGAGCTAGCTATCCTTAAAATTTGGCTAAATATAAAGAAATATTTTGATTTTAGACTCCTCAAAGCTTCTTGGAAAAAGATTTATCATTCCTAGACTCCCCCTAAAGAGGATCAGACAAAGATAATATTTTTCTGGCGTTGGAAAACAAATTTCAAGGATCTCAAGGGCAATAGCAACTCTCAGAAATCATTAGTGAAATGTCCTCTCAGTTGGTACCATGTTTATAGACCTATAAATTCCAATAACACAATGGAAGCGAAGGGCATAGTTTTAGGTCTTGAGCTTAGAGTTAAGCTTCATCTTTCAAACATGATAGTTGAGAGAGATTCTTGTATAATTATTAATAGTGTGTAAAAAGGAAACATAGTTAATTGGAATCTTCAAAACCTTATGTTAGTAGTGAAAGAGATCCTAGGAAAGCATAAGAAGGATTACTTCATTCATTCAAGGCAAGAAAAGAACAAAGTGACAAACTAGCTAGCCAACCCAAGTCTCAAGGAAATTTTTTGTTCCTTTTTTATTGACAAGAATAGTATTCATGGTTTAGATTGCCTATAAGATCTATCTACTATCCTTATGAAGATTCTAAGAATGTGGTGCAAGGGCAGCCTTTATAATATCTCCTCCTTGGAGCATTGGAGGATTTTTTCAATGCCCTCAACCTATAGTGTGCATAGGGATATGTGTAGCCAACTTGTGGCTAGCACAACCCTTAACTAAGTTATATAATCATTTATATAGTATTTTATAGGTAGTTAGACCATCTTGGCATGCATCCATGGCATAAGTATGGTATATATAGGAGGTAGTGGTTAGTTTATTCTCATCATATTGTGTATTTTGTTTTTATTGAAGACTATTCAAGGTAGCCCATCAGAGTGGTTTAGTTTTGGAGGTTGCCCTCTCAAAGTGGCTTATTATTATTAGTTATTTGTAGCATGTTTCCTATTATATTCGTCTCTAGTTCAGTTTATCTCATTACAAGTGTTATTAGAGCATACTCTTGGCATCTGAAAGGTAAGAAACAAGGTGATTTTTTTGCTTAGGAGGGTAGATTATGAAGCACATATCTCTATTACTTTGGTGACTTGATTTTTTGCAATTTGGAGGGTTGATAAATAACATATTTAAGATACTACAATCCAAATTTGAGATCATTTGAAACAATTTTAAAGAAGTTATTAGGAAATTAGGGTTTTCAAGAAATTTTCTATTAGGGATACAAATTTGCAAATTTCTTGGAATTCTATCACTATGCACATGAGATATTATTGGCCATGTGGAAGTAAGTAGAGGAGTGTCCATAGGTTTAGTCTATTTTTTAATAGACTATTTTTATAAGTGTTTTATAGTAAAATGATGCTTTATAGGATTTTTTAGCCAGAAGAGTTTTCCCCATGTATATGTTGTGTAATGTGTTAAATCTATGCTTCTATAATTCTCGTTTTATTTATTTTATTTTTTTATAATGATTAGCATCCTATATGATCCTAATTTCTGATAGTGTTTTTATTAGAGATATATGGAGGTTTGCCCCATCCAAGTGGCTTATTACTCTCAAGTATTTGTAGAATATTTTATATTATATTATTCTCTTGTGCAAGCTATTTCATTACAAGTGGTATCAGAACATGATCTTGGCATCCTGAAACAACGTGATTTTTTATTTTGGAGGTCATTTTGGGACACACATACCTCTCTCATTTTCATAAATATTTTCAAAATTTTTGGAGGTTTTTTCAAGGACATATTGAGGCTACTTCAATCCTGATTTGAGGTCAATTGGAGCATAATTAAGGGAGTTATTATAGAATTAGGTTTTCCACAAATTTTACTTCTAGGGATGCAATTTAGCAAAAAAAATAATAATTTTTGAGGTGTTGAGAAAGGGAACATTGATCAACATAAATTCAAGTGGTTTGGAAGAATTTGGAGTAGATTTAAGAAATGTATTACAAAATTAGGGTTTCCACCAAATTCTCTCTCAAGGCTGCAAATTAATGAATTTCTTAAAGATTTGTTCTAGGAAGTGAGATCTAGGACTTGGTAAGTTATAGTTAAAAATTATATTAATTGGATTTGTTTGGTGTGATATATTATAAAATTATTTTTCACCATCATGGTGAGCCTGCCGCAAGAGGCAAAAGAACCCTATCACACCTAGAAAATCTCTAGACAAGGAGGATATAGAAAGGGGGGAGATTTATTGTAATGATATGTAGGATTAATTCACAAGGTTAAGGAAGATATTTCATCAGTGAAGACAGAGATAATGACCATGAGAGAAGAAATCAAGGAAAATGGATTCCCTCACGAGTGGTATGAACTATAAGGGAGTATATTCACATAATAAGAATTAGGAGGAAGATGATGTTTCTAAGGGACATTATTTTTATGGGTTTGAATCAGATCTCAAGATGGATCAACACTCAAATTGTTCTATGGTGAGGTAGTTCACACCAAAGTTGGATATGTGAAAGTTTAATGGTCAAGATCTTACTAATTAGCTCTACCAAATGGAGCAATTCTTTGATGTTCACCATGTTCCTTGGCAACAAAAGGTGGCAATGGCTTCCTTATACTTGGAACCTAACCAACTCATTTGGTATCATTTTCTATGTGAAGAAAAGAAAAAGAAAGGATGTGTTGTCACTATTGGCCCACGATTGTCATTGCACCAAAAGGTTGACCTTGTAATGCCTAATACAACCGCTACAGTTAATGAATCCACAGGAGGTGGTTAAGCCATGTCATGAATCCCACGAGAGATGCTGGCTCACTGCTAACAAACCCCCTCAGCGTCACTCATGGGAGCCCACGTCACTCGCGGGGGAGATTCAAACTTGAAACCTTTGGCTCTAATACCAATTGTTGGCCCATGATTGTCGTTGCACCAAAAGGTCGACCTTGTAATGCCTGATACAACTGCCCGAGTTAATGAATCCACGGGAGGCAGTTAAGCCATGTCATGAATCTTGTGAGAGATGCTGGCTCACTACCAACAATCACTTGGTTTGTTCTCCAAGAGGAACTCACTACACATTACAATGAAAATCTCATGGATATCTACTTCAAACAGAATACAAAATTAAAGAAAACATGTATGGTTAAGGATTATATTCATCAACTCCAAACTTTCTCTTTAAGAGTGGAAAATGTGGCAGTAGAAAATTTGATGGAATTATTCTTTAGAGGCTTGAAGGATCACATCAAATATGAGGTATGTATGTACTATTGGAGCAACTAAGATCAACAAGTAAAAACCATAATAACTTCCAAAAAAGATAATTGCACATAATAAACCAAATAATATATTCAAGAGATAAGTAAAATATACAAATATGCCTTGAATAAATAGGCATGAGAGAGGAGGTAGGAAGGTAGGAGTCAACGATTGTCTACCCCTCCAAAGATGTGACACTTGTGAGATAAATGACAAGTGCTCATGTAAGTGGCAATCAAAGATGCAAGAGGTGTCTTAAAAGCATGAGAACACATGTCTTCACCACATGAGGTGAGACAAACTCTAAAATAGCTAAGTAAACTTAAGCTAAGTGTGAAAGGTCAATCCTAGTAAAGGTGATATCCTGATATAATATGACCTTATTTACACTAACACCCCCTCCTTAAGTGCAACTTAAAGGGAGAAGTGATACAAAGATGATGGGTCTTGGATACTAGGCCATGTTAGGTATGTTGGAAATGTGTGTTGTCATTGATGTCAACATAGTATATATTGATGTCAACATAATAGATGGAAATGTATAGACAAACTTGTACAAGGCAAACCAGTTCGGGAGAAGAGAAACTAGTCTAAGTATGAGGAGATGATTAGTTTTGGGTTTGAGCATGATGCAGAGGTAAACACTCATGTCTTTGCATGTTCCCTGTATCCACACATATATATCCCATCAATTGGGATTACCGCACTTAATGGTAAGAAGAAAAAAATTGACTAAGGCATTCATAATGCACATCCTAAAGCAAAGTCATCTTGAGTTGGTTTGCATTTCTCCGCAGAGCAATATTTTGTCTCGTAGTTTTGAAGACAGTTTTACTAAGGTATTGAAATGATAAATCCAATTTTTCAAGTCCTCATATCATTTGGATGAAAAATTACAAAGGACAGAGTATCGACCATCACTTAGACATGAGAAAGCAATGATGGAGAGTTAATGGAATGCTACGCATTTCTCCGCAAAGGATTATTTTGTCATGCGGTTCCGAGGAAGCGCTAAGATATGTAAAAATCATGTCCTAATAAAATATCAAGTGGTCTTGTGGTCCACAAAGACATCACTTAAGTGACAAAGGCAATACAGTTTGTTCCGGAGCTTGAGTATTGTAGAGGATGAAACATGTATAGATCAGTCATTAGTGTTGGAAATTTGGCTAAGTGTGATATTTGAAGATGTTGTCATTGATGGAAACAAGAAAAGGAACAAGGTTAGAACAGAGGTTTTGGTCCGGTGAAGAAGACTTAGTCATTTTGGCTAAGTGTTGGCAGTATACAGAGACAATGACAGAGAGACAGTGTTTGGATTGGCATTGGTCCGTAGTTGTAAATCTAGTCCTATAGTTTTGGTGTGATGTTTCCAACTTGTAGATGATCTTATAGCCTGAGTTTTAGACCTTGATCAATTCTGGAAGTATATCTTCAAGTAGCCTAAGTCTAGCATTGCAAAGAACAAAGGTAATCAGAACAAGACACTCATTTGTTTTGGTCCGTATTCCTCTGGTGTTAGATATTTAGTTATGTGGTTTTGAAGTGTTGTAAACACTTGTATGAAGTGTCTAAATTCAAAATTTTAGAGTCTAAGATCCATCGGAAAGACAGTTATAAGCTACTGAGTATCGCTACATGATTTGATAGTGACTTGTTGTGATAGAGTCTATGTTTCAACAGTCCACATTTTGCTGCATGTTAATATTATGTTCTACAGTTTTGAAGGTATGATTAGTGATGTCTAAGGAGTCTTTGATATGATTTTGAGCAAGTCTTGTGGTCCACAATGAAATTTGTAGTCTGACAGATAGACTGAGTCAGTAACAGTTTGTGTTTGAGGCCGACATGATAGTTTGATTTGTGTGCGGTAAGTTCTATTGATTAGAACTTTATTCTAAGTGATTCTATGGTTGGATTTGACATATGAGTAGGTGTTTTAAATGTTATTTAGGTCCACTATGTATTTTGGTGATTGGATTTGGCCGACAAGTTACAAATTGTTTGATTACACGCTTTGAATCTAATTAGGCTGACCAAATGTGAAGAACCTAAGTGTTGCAGATATATTTATGAGATCAAATTATGTGTTTATGTGATGTCAAGATGTGAATGCGAATGTGAATGTGATTTGTTAAATCTAGTAAGTGTGGCAAGTGCAAAAGAAGAGAGATCTTACTTGATGTAAAAGCATAGCAGTGAAACAGAGCAGTCAGAGATGAAGAGTTTTGAGACAATATTTATGTGCTTCATTGGAGCTGTAACCATACCTATGTAGATGCAATCAGAGTAGTTCAATCTAGCAGTGAGTCATCCTTCTCTCCTTCTTTCTTTCTCTAGGTAGTGAGCCTGTTTTGGTAGTGAGCCTTTCTTGCAGTGAGCATTTCTTTGAACAATGAGCCCTGTTGGGACAGGGAAATTTCAAAAAAAATTCTATACCCTTATCGACCCCCTGTCTAACCAAATCAGAACATTATACCCCCAAAATCATAATAATAGTCGCTAAATTCCATAAACATAACATGATTTGTATGATAAGATCCATACCACAATTATTTGTCTCACCTCCCAAACCATAATCTAGAAAAACATTCAGTTCTTTGATTTCGGCAAGACCTCAATTTTTCATACCGACCCATGTTCCATTTGAAGCAAACTAGATGTATCAGCCTGAGGAGTAAGGTTGGAATGAGAATTTCAAGAAGCTCCAATGAAAGAAGTAATACTGATGACCCATTATCAGAAGGAGAATCCCCAGCCACACTGAATTAATCAAATACAAGGGCCATCAGGATGAGAAAACATTATCAGAGAATACTCTGAACATTCCCCCGACAGCGTAAATCACACCGATGGGAAAAATTGATAAGAGTCCTGCCGAACAACTCAGGGAACGGGTGGAACTATCAACTCATTGAGAAGAAATGCACATCAGAACAAGAAATTAATGTTTCTCCAACCTTATGATGTCTCAGTGACCATAAGGCATTTTTGGCCAAAGTCACACTGGTATATATGAAGGATATAACTCATTGGCAAAAGGAAACAGATCGGAGTAGGATTTATAAGTCCTGCTGAATCTATAGTCACAATAACAAAGGATTTCGGTGACATATGATTGTGATCATTCTGACGAAGAATAGAAAGGAAGGCATCGAGGAAACAACTAGGATTGGATAAATTGAATGAAGTTATCATGATAGCATATGTTGTTCTGATGAAGATAGTGACCATACACATCGATGAGGCTCTTTTTGACAAGTCATAGAGACAAGCGATATTGGTATCAATTTCTTGGGTCTTACCGATTTCACTAACCCACCCTGTAAAGTGAAGTCGATAAACATTTCGACAAGACTCATACTGATATGAATAATTAACATCAGAGATATTTGAAATATTAGAGTAGGATTGTGTTCTCAAATGATAGTGTAAGTCAGGCTGACAACAACTCTTATGCTCATTCTTATATTGGATAGACATTGAAATATCTCACCAATATAAACATATATATATGCTTTCATAAAAAGTGACATCGAGGAGATGAAACAAAGGGTCACAACGATTGAGTCATCTACAAATATTCTCACCATAAGAAGCGTTTAGATCGCCCTAACATTACAAAAGTCCTACCGATAAAGGACGTTATGATGATGTGACATTTCACAATGATTATGGACATTAATACACCAGAAGTATTAATTACAGGCCGAGAAGAAATCCCCTGAAGAGTCATTCTAAATCATTGCAATTAGGTTCAAAAGAATTGTCTGAGAAGAGCACGTAAGTGAGAATTTGGAGAGAACAAAGGAATTTGGTGATCGTCTCAGACAATAGGTACACACATAAAACCTCCAGGTGAAACCAGTAAACCTAAAAAATAGAAAATTGATAAAGGTCCTGATGAAAAGACGAAAGAGAGAAAACTAAATCAGGATTTGATAGATCAGTTGCCTAGGTCTACCCCTAAAGCCCGAAGGTCTACACAACTTAGGGTGGAGGTAGAGAAGTTAGAAGACAAATGCAAATACCTGGGAAATGTATGGACACCAATCAGGGGCTATGAATTGTTTAAATTCCATTATGACAGAAGATTTAGAAATGTCCTAGTGTCTAATCCATGGCATTTGAATTTGGGCAAATTGGTTGTCCTGGAAGTGTTTGTGAATGTAGAACTCCTAAAACTTTTGGCTAAATATTACAATCCCAGCCTGAAAGCCATATGCAATCCACAAGGAGAGCTCGTTATACACTTATCCAAAAATGTCATTTGTGAAGTATTTGATTTGGATGACTTGTGCACACTTCCCATAGCATATGAGGATTTAGACAAATAATACTGGAGGATGGACACCACATACAATGGATGGAGATTGCTTCTCCATAGGCCTAGGGTAGAGGGAAAAATAGTACATTTTGATGACAATGATGGACCTCCATTCCATGTGTCCTTGTTTCAACCTTATATGCAATACACATATTATTCCATTGGCCAAGTCCTAGGGTTAGAGGTTCTTGATTTCATGACAATTCCATTAATGGTGATAGCAACAGATATCCAGTGTCATAATGCTAGGCAATTTGACTATGCTGCTTATATTTTTAGAAAGATTGATTCTAGCTTAATTGCAATTAAGAACAACACCCCAATAGTCTCTTTTGAGCATTATTCACTCATGCACATGGTATTATACTATGGCCAGGAAATGGGAATATGGCCAAGTGAACTTAGAATTGCTCAAGTAGACAAAAGGGGACAAAAGTTGCCTGTGCAGATGTGGACAAGGGTATGGGATAGTAGGTTTGCCCACTCCAGTTACATTCATTTTGAAGAATATTTTGTAAAAGTGTTGTATAGATACTTTAACCATCCTTGTGAATATTCATTATCAGATGAAATAAAAAAATTTCTTAGACCAAAAGATTTTGGTGGTCCCCCAACTGTCACCCACAACTAGGGAGATTGGTATTGCTTTGAGGATTCAACCATATGGTTTTGAAGATACCCCATTTATATTGCCCAAGATAGTTCCTGATAGGATTGCTTACTTAGAGATAGTTAGCCAAATGAATTGTTCTAATGTGATGAACTTAAGTGCCTATGACAAACAATCCTTCATGCCTAGTACTCTATGCTTCAGGGATTTTACTGTGGTGTCTAAGGAAGGTTATGGTCTCATCAGGGACAAATTAATGCATTGCAACATGAGGTGTGCAGAGGCAAGAAAAGGATTTGATCCCAAGGGTTTCATTAATTTTGCTAGGAGAAAACAAAATCTCAGTGGATATATACATATTCCATATCCACATGATGATATTATTAGGAACATGGAAGAAGATGAAGTTGAATTGGTAATTGAAAAATATAATAGAGAATTAGATGAGAAAAGAAAAGAACTTTCAGAAATAGAGTTGTTGTCTTCTGGTGATGAGGAATCTACAGGTGAAGAGGAGTGCCATGAACAAACAACTAGAATCTCTAGATGAAAAATGGAATGTTATCAACTTCCTAGTAGAGAGTAGGATGAAGAGGGGCCTGGTGATGAGGATCCCACACAGTTGGCATATGATTCTTTCATTGCAGATGATCAATTTATCCATTCTCAAGAGTTTAAATCATTTTTGTATAAATGCAAAGAAAAGAACTCAGGGAATCAGTTGAAGATGTCACAGCTGATAATGAAAAACAATTAATGGATGTGTTAAAGACAATAGTAGACAATGAGTTGAGGGCTATGACTCCTAACAGAGGTAGATGATTGCTTAGAGAGGCAGGTGTCATGATATTTCCTAGACTTGACATAAATTCTACCTTGGCATTTGATAGTTTCTTGCACAATACTGATGATAAATACAAACTCACTCCTAAAGGTGTAACAGAGATATACATGGGTACCAAGTATAACAATGATGTGGAATCACTCATGATATGGGCCTTATACCCTCCTCATAAGAAGACTGCCATTATAGATATTGAAAAAACATTTGGACATGTTATGACTTTGAAAGCAAGAGAAACTGATCCTTTGATTACTGCAGACATTGGTATAAATGTTGCAAAACTAAATAAAGCATAGGATCAAATGCTAATCAAGGAATGGGATGCATATAAACTGAGTTGTGAAAGATTGACAATGGAAAATGATTTCCTAAAAGATACTATCAAGAATGCCTTTGGAGGATCAGTTAAAAGATTAACCCAAGGAGAGAGTTCACAAAGTGTCCAGTCACCATCTATCAATCAAATAGCCTAGGTTCAAATTGACACACTTGTAGCAGTACTACAGAATAGGCATATCAATATGATGCATTAGATGAATAAATTCTAGGATGTCTACTCTGAGAACCATAAGGTGATCCAAGAACATGAAAGGTCAAATAACAGGTTTTAAGAGAAACTCCATGAGATACAGAATAGGGATACTCCTGACAGTACAGGTACCTCCAGTGCCAAAGATTTTATCAAACAACATAAGAAATATCATGACCAGCTCCAAAATGATGCCAAGGAATGTGTTGAGGCTTCAAAGGCAGGTATACCTATGTTGTTCATAAATGATAAGGAGTTGAAAACAAAAGATGAATGGATTAAAGAATGCCAGGTGGTATTACAAGAGGCTTTAGGAGCTCTCAAAGATAAAGACTCAACATCTAGGGAGGCCTGCAAGCATTTGGAAAAAATGGTGACGATAGATGTGATTACGAGAAATGCTATAGAATTTGCTGATACACATCAAAGCCAAGAGTACTTGGATCATGTTGCTCAAATATACATGTGGCTTAGCGGAGCTTAGGGTCATTATCTTTGTTATTGTTATGTTAATCCTTTTAATTATCAGAAGACATTTTGAAGAGTTATGTCTCTTCACAAATATTTCTTTATAAGTTGGACATATGATGATCAATCATCATCAGCAATAGTAGATAATAGAAGAAGTTCATAATATTTTAAAAGACCATGTTGCAAGTATTATATTGAGGAAGTTAATAGAAGATCTTTGATTCTATGGTTTTATACTGGCATCAATTATTTGTTGAAATTATTTAGTTATTTGGTTGTCTCTAGTTCAGTATTTCTTTATTATTCAAATTGATATATCAAGTATATATTTAATTTATCAATGTACATTTGTTGTATTTGTGTGATTTGATTAATTGGTTTCCTAAAAAAGGAATTAAAATCCTTCTAGTCAGTCACATTAATCTGGAAGTATTGATTTGGATCACTAAGAAGAACTACATAACTAGGATTGGCATTCTATCTCCAAGCTGATATTATCTGCTATTCTTGCATAGTTCATTCAATTGGTTCCTTCAAGAAAGGATTAAAATTCCTTATGGTGAATAACAAGAAACTTGATTGTGTCAGTTGGATATCAAGAAGAGTCTGTCAATCTATTCCCCTGCACATTTATACCAGTTATAAACCAAAGTATTGTGCCGAACAGTTAGAGTTATTGCCCAATATAAGCCACCGGTCCTAGATTTTCACTTAACTCTATTTACCCAACAAGATACTAGTCTTACTCATTTCAATAGTTAAATTCATTTATCATTTTTTACCTTATACAATTTATACCAAATCATCTTTCATACATTAGATATAGAACTAGTTAGCAAGCTTTCATCTATTCCACACCATTTGCCACTGTGGGTAGATCCATTAACTTAGTCAAAACACTTACACTCATTTAATCTGCTTTAACTTTCAAGGTCTACTCGCCTAGGTATAGCAGTACCTAAAGTGCAGGGAGTCTTTAACCTTATAGGTTAACTCTGCCGCGTTAGTTCAAAATTTTTTGCCAATATGATCATAGAGTCTGGCATCCTCTTAGGATTTGCAACCTACATTTTTGAGACCTAATAAGCCCTAGGCAATGAGCCCTAAATCAATGAACCTCTTGTAATTTGGTATTAATACTACATAATTATTGTGAGCTAACACTCACAATGGTTTTTCCCACTTTTGGGTTTTCCATGTAAAAATCTTGGTGTTCATGTGTGATGCTTTGTGGTTGCTTCTTCTATGTTTAATTTGTTTTGTTGTTACTTGTGGCAAATGATCTACTAATTTAATAAGTAAAAAGTTTAATAGAATACTGATTCACCACCCCTCTCAGTATTCTAGGTGTTCAACAATTGGTATCAGAGCCTAGTTCCTTGGAAGAAGTCTAACAGCTTGAGGAAGTTCTTGGAGATTGAACACATGGCAGGTAAAAAGTATTCTACTCCTCTTGAAGAAATTGATTTAACTGAAACTATAGAAGAAGATTGCATGCTTGTCAACGAAGAAGAACTCAAGGCTACCCTTGAAGATCTTGAAAAGGTTGAAATAGAAAATAGGGATCTAAAAGATAATGTCAAGGAAGCAGATGAGTGCATCAAAAAATTGAGGGAGCAAGTCAAGAAGTTTAAAGAAAAATATAAGGAGGTTAGTGAATAATTGATATCAGCAAATGAAACCTTGAATGATCTGAAAGTGGAAGTTGTAAAAAGAGCAAAAGTAGAAGAAGGCCTAAATTAGTTGGTGAAAAGAAAATCTGAAGACTATACAAAGCTTGAACAAGAAGTTGTGGATCTGAAAGCTGATTTGACACAAGCATGGATTTAGGAAGATAGATTTAGAGTGAGTGCTGCCCAACTTGATAGAGTACTTGCAAGTCAGAAGAGTCCTAATGACAAAGAAGGCTTGGGATTTGAGAAAGGTGAAAGTTCTAAAGCTAGTCAAGAAAAGAATGATGAGATCAAGAAGGACAAAGGCAAACAGATCCAGAATCAAAGGAATAGACCTAGAAAACCACTGATCAAGCAACCAAATGCTCAAAGGTACCCTTCTTTCAATGGTTATTGTAATGCATATAATAAGTTTGGTCATAAGGCTATTCAATGTAGGAGCAGAGTGAATCAAAATGTTTCATCATTTTCTAGTCAGTTCTTTACTTAAAATAAAGTAGGTCATAAAGCTAATGAATATAGAAGTTGGATAAGGAATGGTTACAACAATAGAAGGAATGCTCAAACTTTCAAAGGTAACTACTTTATATGCAAGAAGTTTGGTCATAGAGCTAGTGAATGCAGCTCAGTCAGATAAGGAACAACTATAACAATGGAAGGAATGCTCAATCTTTCAATGTGAATTGCTTTGCATGCAAAAGATTTGGACACAAGGCTAACCAATACAAATCAGGGATGAATGGAAGGAACAATGGTTAGAGAAATTTTGTATGCTTCAATTGCAATAGGCCTAGACATATTGCAAGATTCTATAGAAGTAAGAATATGAAGAAGGATAATTAGGCAGAGATGAAGAAATTGGTACAAAAGGCAGATCTGGTAGAGATCAAAAAGGAGATGAACCAAATTTAGGTTAAGAAGGAAGTACATGAAGTCAAGGATGAGTTTGCACTAGATTCTAGTGTAGGTACTTCCTCTGGGAAGTAAATTGGGAGATTTGGCTTAGGGGGAGATTAAACGAAAAATCTTGGTCCCCCAGCCAGAAAAGTGGTGCTAACATTCAACACGAAGGTATAAGCTAGAAAACAAGATAACATAGCTTTTGAAGAAGATTATGACAGAAAAGAATCTAATGTTGTACATTACAGAGCAATTTAGATCGACTGTAGATGGCAAAGCAAGAGTTTGACATCTTTTTGAATCAGCAATTATACGATTAGGTTTTTATGAAAAAGTGTTAAAAGGGAATTCATTTGAAAGGAAATCACATTGCATTCAAACCCTCAATTATCTAAGGAGATCTAAGAAGCGAAGCTAAGGTGAATCCAAGTATTCAATGATTGGTGTGAAGAAACCCTAACTAGAAACAAAAGGTATTTATAGTTCTACTCCTCAAGTGGTAGAGATTACAGAGAGGCCCCGACCCAAATTCAAGAAGCATCCATACAAATCACTTGAAATTGATCCGGATGGTGCATTTTCTAAGGTTCCGCATGGGGTTATGCATATTGAAGACATTAGGGCATACTTACATGTAAACTTGGAAGAATATGGTCATATGAAGTTAGGGAAATTATACTTGGATGAGTTAACGAATGACAATCTTGAATTGAAAAAAGAACACAATGCTTTGCACAAAAAGAATTTGGATACCTAGTTAGATTTTCTAGTATTCTCAAATGAGTTGACAAATGACAATCTTGAATTGAAAGAAGAACACAATGCTTTGCACAAAAAGAATTTGGATACCTAGTTAGATTTTTCAGTATTCTTAGATGATGCCTGGGTTAGGAAATTTTGAGTAGAACTCATGATGAATTCTTTTGGATTGATGTACCTCATATGATAACAAAGGATTCCATTAAGGCAGTCACTGACATGTGTTCCACCGGAAAGGTTCCCACTTTAAAGGATGTAAAGAATAACACAGTGGAGTTGACAGGTGCAAAGTTTGACAAAAGGGCACTAACTGTGAATGATATTAAGGATCCGATGGTAAGGTTTGTCTCAATGGTGATTGGCTATAAGGTCTACTTCTCCAACAGGGAGAATTCAGTCTCAACAACTTCTATACACACAGCCTATGAAATGGTAAAGAACAATGTAGACTATGACCTATGTGAGTTGCTCTGGCAATAATTGATGAAGAATCTGAAAAGGAAAAAGGACACAAAATACCCCTTCAAGTATGGAACTCTAATCATTTGCCTACTTTTCTATCTTCTGAAGTAGTTACCAGGCATGGATAATATTGGTCGGCTTAATCACTCACTAGTAGGTGCACAAATTAGAAATCATTTGTAGAGTTTAGTAAATGCTGACAAACAAATTGTAGCATTATAGGGTTATTTTAAGAATTTCCAAAAGATAATGCAGGCTAGGGCTAGGATCCCTAAAAAGGTTATGAAGAAATATGAAAAGGACATTGCATTTAAGGTAGACAAAGATAAATTCCTCATGGAAGTTGTAGAACCCAAAACTGTATGGGTCCCAACCATGGGATATGAAGTCATAGAGGATGTCTTAACTGGTTTGTCAAATCTAATATTGAGCAAACCAAAAGATCCTGACAAAAGATTTGGAACATTTGAAGAATTATCTCTCAAAGTCCATTTGGAACAAAAATAACCTGAAATCAAGAAGAATGCAAGAAAATAGGTAAATGAGTTTGTTAAAAGCCAAGGATTTACAGATGAACAAATAAATGAAGCAAGAGCCAAGGTAGAGGCATCCAAGGCTGTAAGTACTCTGGAAGGACAAACATCAAGAGCTCTAGAGAAGAAAGAAGAGAAATCTGAGAAAGAAAAGCCTATCTCTTGCTTTGGAAGGAGAACAAGAGCCTCCTTCTCCGTAGCAACTTCCTCTAAGAACTCTGGACCAATTCATACTATAGAGGTTGAGAAAGAAAAGACAAAGCCTGTAGACATTGAAAAGCAAGTGCCTGAGAAGAAACCAGAAGAAAAGAAGAAAAGAAAGAAAGCAAAGGCCACAAAGAGAGTATATGTAAGCCTTGGAGGTGGAGAAGAAGAAGAAGAGGAAACAAAAACAAATGAAGAAATCAAGGCCAAGAAAGTAAAAACAGATGAGACCACAATAAACAAAAAGGAGAAGCTCTCTAGAAAAGTCAAAGACAAGAAGATGAAGAAAGGAGAAAAGACTGAGACCAAAAAAGATGAAGCAACCATATCTTTGGAGACCATAGTTAGTGCAATGGATGAGCATGGGAACTTAAAATCAATTACTAATATATATGATGATAGTTCAGATGCAAACAAGGTGATACTTAAAACAATAGTTGTAAGATTTTTGGTTATGTTTAGTAAAGCATTGATTGAAGTTATAGATGATTTACCAGACAGTTTAGCTAGCATCATGTTAGCAAGAAAAGAAATAGCTATGGCTAAAGATGATGAGTTAAAGGAATATGTACTAATAAAACTATGCCTATATATCACCAGTGAAGAAAAGGTCAAAGTCACTAAGATACTTAGTGAAAAGTTTAGAACAAAGAGAAGGGTCAACACTCTGATGTCTGGTGACATTGAGAATCTAGTCAAGGAGAATGAGGAGATAACACTAAATGTGTTACATAAGCTGTAAATCCCAACTACTGCTAACACTAATAAAGAGTAACAGAATGTTGGTATAGATAATGCAGTTCTGAAGATAAATATGGAATAGCATATGGAACAAAGTGTAGCTACTCCTTTGGAAATCCCAAGAAAGGATGAAGAAATGAAAGAGCCTATAAAGGAAAAGATCTCTAAAGAAAATGTCACGCCTGAGGAGAATGTCTCAGAAAGATAGAGTGAGCAAAGAGAAGAGGTTAATGAGGAGATGGTAGATAACTCTGCTCTGGAAACAAATGATGGTAGACAAGAACCAGCTCTGGAAAGAGAGGGAAATAAACAAGATCCTGCTCATGAAGAACATTTGGAGAGACAAGATACTAAGATGTCTCATGTTGAAGATAAGAGAGACACTAATGAAAAGGATATAGTTGATTCTTTGAGAGAATTTTTGGAGAAGCAAAAGGAAACTCAGATTTTGTCTGCTCTTGAGTTGTTGCAAGGGCCAATAAACTTGGCAACAATGTCTCCTTTGCAAAAGTTAAAGCTAGGATCAATTTTTCAAGCTACTGCACAAGAAGAGATTCTAAAGTCTCACATGGAGGACAGTGAGCTAATAAGAGATGCATTGACAGTTTTTCAAAAGATTATGCCTGGTTTGAAAAGAGACACATCCTTGGTTCCTACCACATAGTTGAAGAAGCTCATTGAATCTGTCAACTCTCATTTTGAGTCCCTTGAACAAGCAGCAGAGAAGAAGGTAAGGATAGAGATTGACAGCAAAAGGCTAGTAGAGCTAAATAATAAAGTTTCTCAAGATAAATTTTTGTTAGAAAAGAGTATAGAATATGCTCAAACTGCTATCAAAGAACCCAGTGAAATGTATCAATTTTGTCTTACATGGCTTGAAAAGACTAGGGACATAAGGGAGAAAATAGATGGATGGGAAGCTCAAATAACGAAGATCTCAAGAAGCTATAATCTGGTGAAGGATGCTATTGGCAATCAGAGAGCAAAAGTTGAGACCATTCACTTGGTGATAAATAAGCTACAAACTCAAAAAGAGGTCATAAAACATAGAATGACCTAGTCCTGGGAGACAATAAGTTTCAAGATTGGTTCTATGACTACACTTGTAGTAGATGCAGGCAAGATGAGGTAAAATACTGAGGCCCCTGCTACTACTGAAAAAGGAGAAGAACTGGTGTCTCTAATCAATGGGCATATACAAGTTTTGAGGCATGCTAAGGATAGATGGGATGAAGATGTAGTACATTTGAAGAAGATCTACAAAGATATTCTCCCTAAAAAATAGTAAGCAATTTGATTTCATTTGTATATATGCAGACAGTATAACAATTTTGAAGTTTTGGTAACCTGTACATATTTTTGTATCATACACCTTTGCCATTAATGTCAAAGGGGGAGAATGGAGCATGTGAAAAATACAAAAAGAAAATAACTGAAAATAAAAAGAGAAGCATGAAGTTAGGGGGAGCAGTGTAAAAAGAGTAAGGGGGAGCAGTATAACAGTTTTTCACATCAAGTGTTGCCATCAATGCCAAAGGGGGAGATTGTTGGCAATTTGGCTAAGCATGATGTTTGAAGATATTTTCATTGATGTAAACAAGAAAAGGAACAAGGTTAGAACAAAGGTTTTGCTCCAGTGAAGAAGACTTAGTCATTTTGGCTAAGTGTTGGCAGTATACAGAGACGGTGACAGAGAGATAGTGTTTGAATTGGCATTGGTCCGTAGTTGTATATCTGGTCCTACGGTTCTGGAATGATGTTTCCAACTCTTGGATGATCTTATATCTTGATTTTTAGACCTTGGTCAGTTATGGAAGTATATCTTCAAGTAGCCTAAGTCTGGCATTGCAAAGAACATAGGTAATCAGAACAAGACACTCATTTGTTTTGGTCCGCATTCCTCCGGTATTAGATATTTAGTTATGTAATTTTGAGGTGTTGTAAACACTTGTATGAAGTGTCTAAATCCATAATTGAAGAGTCTAAGATCCACTGGAAAGACAGTTATATGCTATTGAGTATAACTACATGATTTTACAGTGACTAGCTATGATAGAGTCTATGTTTCAGCAGTCCACATTATGCCGCATGTTAATATTATGTTCTGTGGTTTTGAAGGTATGATTAGTGATGTCTAAGGAGTCTTTGATATGATTTTGAGCAAGTCTTATGGTCTGCAGTGAATGTTGTAGTCTAACAGATAGACTGAGTCAGTAATAGTTTGTGTTTGAGGCCGACATGATAGTTTGATTTGTGTACAATAAGTTCTATTGATTAGAACTTTATTCTAAGTGGTTCTATAGCTGGAACCGACATATGAGAAGGTGTTTCAAATGTTATTCAGGTCCGCTATGTATTTTGGTTACTAGATTTGGCTGACAAGTTACAAATTGTTTGATTACACGCTTCATCTAATTAGGCCGACCTAATGTGAAGAATCTAAGTGTTGCGGATATATATATATATATATGAGATCAAATTCAATGTTTATGTGATGTGGAGATGTGAATGTGAATGTGAATGTGAATGTGAGATGTGAATTATAGTAAGTGTGACAAGTGCAGAAGAAGAGAGATCTTACTTGATGTAAAAGTAGAGCAGTCAGAGATGAAGAGTTTTGAAACAGTATTTTTGTACTTCATTGGAGCTATAACCATGCATGTGTAGATGCAATCAGAGCAATTCAACCTGGCAATGAGCCATCCTTCTCTCCTTCTTTCTTTCTCTAGGCAGTGATCCTATTTTGGTAGTGATCATTTCTTGCAGCAAGCATTTCTTTGGGTGGTGAGCCCTAAGGAAATGAGCCTCTTGTAATTTAGTATTGATACTACATAATTATTGTGACCTAACAATCACCGTAGTTTTTCCTAGTTTTGGGTTTTCCACATAAAAATCTTAATTTTCATGTGTGATGCTTTGTGGCTGCTTCTTCTGTGTTTAATTTGTTTTGTTGTTACTTGTGGCAAATGGACTACTAATTTAATAAGTAAAGAGTTTAATAGAATACTGATTGACCCCCCTCTTAATATTCTAGGTGTTCAACAATTAGAAGGTGTGCAGATCTAAAAAGAAACATTTAATGATGTTTAAGCTCATTCCCAAAAGGTTTCAGGTCTTTCATTTCACCGCAACATCATATTTTGAGATGTGAAGTATCACATGTGATCCAAGATGCTCTATTTTATATAGATAGTCATGTTTTCTGTCTTGCGGATACATATATTGATTTGATACTTCAGCAGTAAGGAGTATGAAGGCTGTTGAGTTCATGTGTAATTGAATTCTTGGTCTGCATAGAGTTTTTGGCTTCTCCCTAGCTGTATGAAGATGAACAGTTAGTAGTGTTGAGTAGTTTGAGCTGATTGGTTAAGTATCTGACATGTGCAGAGGATCCTGATTAGTTTCCTTATCTTTGAATGTATGGAGAGATGTGTATTGATCCCCTTAATGAATTTCAGAGGTTTGCAACAAGTTTTTCTTATCATATTATATGTTTTGAGGATGACTTGTGAAGTGGTACATGTTTCATGCAATGTTGATTATGATGCTGACCTAATCAATGTTTTAATGTGTTGCGGAGGATATTTATAGAAGATTAAATTCATTTGTGAGTTAACAAGGTGAATGTGAACACAACAGAGTAGAGGGAAAGATATGAAGTGTGCAAAATCAGTTTGAGGATATGTATTGAGCAGAAAAAGTAGACCTCATTATCAGCATAAGTTAGATGTGTTCTTTATAGCAGTCCATACTACCTTTGTAAAACCTATTACAATGAGAAGATACTTAGGGATTAGTAGCTTCCTTGGATTATAGGCCTAAATGAAAGTTGTAATTGTTGTAAGCACAAATACAAGGAGTTGTAGCTTCCTTGGGTTGTATCCCTAAAACAAAGTTGTAATACTTTTGTAGTGAGAATATTATATTGTGAGCTAATCCTCACTGTGGTTTTTCCTTGTTTTAGGGTTTTCCACGTAAAAATACTGGTGTTATGTGTGTTGCATGATTTCCTTTCTGTTATCTAAGTTATGCAGGTTAGTTTGGAAAACAACAATTAAATTTTAGTACATGTTGATTCACCACCCCTCTCAGCATCTCATTGTGTTCAACAATTGTAATCAAAGCCAAGTGCCTTTGAGAAGCTTAATAGTTGAGGTAGATCCTGCACTTGAACACATGGAATTTGAAACTATGGACAATGATGTATTTGTACCAAAATGAGATCTAGAAGCAATGGAACTTGAAGGTTGGGATCTTGATAGGAGTGAAGTAGACTGACAGGTTGTCCTCAAATCCTAACACTTTAGTTAAAATATGTCAATTATGTCGACTAGGTAGTGTCTAAGGCTATTTGCAATAGGGAATGGATTCAGACATCTCAACTTAGCAATGGTTTTCTAAATTTTTGAGAAAGCCTTTAACAGAATAAATCTAAACTAGAAAGCATATAATTCTTAGTATAAAAAGCATTCAGAATTTATCCTAGAAAGCATACAAACTCTAAACTAGAAATCAACATATCAATTTTTAACTAAATATTCAAAAGAAACAAATTAATCTAAGAAAATGGGGAACTTTCTTAAATAAAGATTTGCACCATCAATTGTAATGAATTTCTGTATTGAACATGAGCTCCGAAAATTATAACATAACACACAAAACTTGACAAACATAACTAAGACACAATATCCTGCAGGGGTCACACAATACTTATTCTATCATAACACCATTCAACAGAAGTCTAAACTAATGTAAAACATTCACAGAACAAAGTTTAAACAATACAGATTCACAACATTTAAAATGCTTATCTATTCCTATATCCTTCGAGTGGCCAGCTCTAAGGAGATCTTTTACCAATTCAAATCATATTCATCATTTCAACAACTCCAAAATAATTCCATTCACATTTCCATTATCCAGAATACATTGACTCAGATCAAAGCTCGATTGTATTCATTCATAGCATAAAATCATATCATCACAGAACATAACTACTGAACATCACTTCCACATTGTATATCATAACATAACATATATCTACTTTTAGGAATTACCCATAATCTATACTACCAAAATCCTAGATTTCAGGTGGCACATCAATGCCATTGAAGAAGTCTTCAATAGAAAAATAGAATTTTACCTAAACTAGTTGTCCATTAAATTCAACATATTAAAGGCTCTAAGTGGAGACATGAAATGTATTAAGTGTTTTCAAGAGAAAATAAAAGAAACTGCCAATAAAGTCCACGATCGTGTATTCCTAGATTTTTGGCACCCCAAGATTTCAGCGTTGTTGACTTGAGTTACTTTTAAGTCTATTCCTTCCACTAGGCTCTTCATAAAAACTTGCATAAATACACAAACCTTTATGCATGATCGTGTCAACATTAGTGGAAAACTTCAATCAATTGGAAAACAAAGATTGTACATCATTCTATCCAAAATAAACATATTGCTTATAAAATTAATAAATTGTCATGGTTTGGGTGATTGGGTAACACAAAAAAGGTTATATGGTTCATTATAGAAATGAGGTTATTTATACCTCATCACCCCTACCCTCTCTAAGGTTGAGCAGGTCCTCCTACTCTCTTTTAAAAATGGGTTCTCTACCTCTCTACTTCCCTTTTTCTGTTTAGCTCATCAAATAATGCACTGAGATTGTATGTTTCCCCTACTTCTTCATCCAGATGGTCAGGAAACTTAAGAAAACCTTTATGCAATTTTATCCTCATCTACCATGCATGCAAATCCCTGGGGTCTTTCTCTGCAGTCACCAAAACTGCAGGCGAAGGTTGAAGGAGCAATGGAGGTCTGTACCTCATGCCTATCCATTTGGTCTTAATCTATTGTAGTATTTATGTCAAGGCCTCTGTTCTTCTATAGGACCATCTGTGATTGGTTGGAGAGATTATCTCCCTTTGTTTTAGGTACATGGGTAGGGGAGTATATCATTCCTCACATGCATTACATGCTCTATCTATCAATTGTGGCCCATTAATTTTAAAATTTTCAAAACACATTCTTATACTCTCATTATAGTTCTCTTTCATGGCTTCATACTTTTTAACTCTTCAGAATTGAGTTTTGAAGGCAAAGGGCTTATGGTGAGGATGCCTCATATGGAGCCATACAGTTCCTTCTACTTGAAGATATTCTCTAGTTCTATCCTGCCAATTGAGTTGATTTTGTAGATTAGACATAAAAGCTCCGAGCTGTACTTCTCCCACAAAGAGGTTAATGAAGAAGTCACTGTATTTTTCCAACAACAAATTATGCACAAAAAATTCACATAACAAATTCTTCTGAACAGGGGGTGATTCTTTGAATATTTCTAAAAACTGCTTGTCATTTAGATCATAAGGCAAATTATAGGAAATCCTCAGAAGTTTCCATCTTAGCAACTGCTCATTAAGGAACATAGAATACAACCTGGATCGTTTCCAACAAGCTAGCAACAATTATCCTATTTTACATGCATCTGTCTTAGCTTGATATAGTTTGTCATAGGATTATTTTAACAATACTAATTCCTTCTTAAGTCAGGCATTTTGTGCTCCAGCTTGTCTTAGAAAATAACATCTTTCCATCCATTTTGTTAGCATGGGAGGGATGTGCACTTGGAACCATTCCATTTTGGTTGGTTCAGCCTATATTTCTTTTGACTCCATGACTGGTTTAGTATTTATTTCTTGTAATTCTTGTTCCAATTCTACAGTTTTGCTAAGGGTTGTATTAATTTCTTGCTTTTATTTTTCCTGCCTTTCCACAAAATTTTGAAGAAAGATTTCAAAATTATCAGTCAGACTCTTGATTTGTTCATACTTTGTAGACAAATTGGTCAAATGTTTCTTGTCTCTTTCCCCAAATTGTTTTAACTGGGGCTCAAATTCTTCAATGAGTTTATCTTTTTTCTCTACTTTGGTCCCTAAATTGCTTATTTTATGATCCTTCTATTGCACGATTCTTGTTTGTGTATCAATTTCCTATTTTTATACATTAATCTATTCATCATTCTGTTGGAGTTTGTCTTTTAACTGCACAATTTCCTCTCTCAACTCTTTCAACTCAACTTCCACATGATCATGTCTTTCATTTCCTATATTAGTTGAAAGAGGGGAGCTAAGAATTTTTGTATTATGATCAAACTCATGCCCTTCATCATTTCCTTCCATTGGGCCTTGCTCTGTGTTATGTACATTGTCCAGAGAGGGTGGTTGTTCACATTGTGGGGTTGTTTCATATTTATTTTCATCTAATGACTGCTCAGTCATAGAAATAATTTCCATAGGTTCTTCCTCTTGAGCTTCTGTTTCTTCAATAATTACATAATTTAGAATTTTTTCCCCTGCTTTCTCCTACTTCTTTTTAGGGGGATCAATTTCTTTCTCAGATTCATGGATATCATTATTTTCCAGGGTTTTACTTTCGTTTGGCTGTCTATCCCACCTTTTCTTTTTAGGGATAGGTGATTAATCACATGCAATAGAACAACTGAAATCTGTAGCCAATATTTTACTCCTTCTTGGAGGAGGGGGTCTCTACAACTTGGCTTTAGGCCTCTATTCTCTTTTCCTAGGTAGACTATCTTGTTCATTCTCAGAGTCAACAAATTCCATATTTTCTTGTTTTTCTGGAGTCTCCGGAACATTGTGTAGCCTAGGGTGCTCATCAGATTCTGAAGGGTTTGGAACAATTTCTAGCACTTCACCTTCAAGACCTTCTCTAGTAGGTTGTGTTGCAAATATGTGCCTAAGAAGTGTTGTCATTGGTGTCAACTGTGCCTTATTTTGTTGCCTTTTCAGGAGACTAGAATGTTGAGGATATTGAGAAAATTAATGAACACTTAAGGTTCGCGAACCTTATGGCTATATAGAGGATCATCAGAAGCTGCTCTAGTCAAGAATTCAGAAGTCTGCATGAAGATTTGAAGAAGTTATGGTCATTTGAATAGAACCAGATCTTGTAGTATTTAGAAGAGACAGAGTGATAATAAGTTGGTCTGGATTGTTCCACAGTGAAATATTAAGATCTACAGATCTGAAGGCATGTTTGGGAAGTCAGTGTGTATCATCAACTCCAGTGGTTCATGGTTTGGAGGTCCGCAAGCCATCCGTCTAGTTTGATAGTCATGGTAGATAGTGTTCTTGAGGTTCTGAAGGAAGATACAAAAGATTCTGGTAATTTGGTTTAGAGTGGATGCTATTAGTGAGTTCAATGTGCTTGTGAAAGTCTCTGGATCATGTGGCTACTATGTTGGAGGTCTGCATTGGAGTTTGAGCTTGTTATTGAAGATTTCCTCTTTGAAGTTGTTCTTCCTAGCCTTGGCCGACTGGATGCTCCTAGCGTGTTGTGGATGATATAAAGATTATTTTATGAAGCATGACGTGTTAGTAGAGGAAGATTCAAGTCTCAACTATGACTGTCTGACAGTGTAAAGATCCACATTAAGTTTGGTTGACATTGTTGATCATTCCAAGATTGATGAAGTGTATAAATACTTGTTGAAGAGTTGTTAAACATCATCCTTGAGAAAAATAGATTAAATACGAATAAAGGATTAGAAGCAGAGCAAAGAAGAAAAGGAGCAAGAGTAGTATAGAGTGTGAAGTTAGTAAAGAAGAATTTGGGGCAAAACAGAAGTTTTTGAGCATTCATTGAAACTGAACTAGGCATGAAGTAGATGCTATTTCTCAGTTAATTCTTTCTATTTTAAATAAATTATGTAGGCAGTGAGCCTCTCTTTTTGAGCAGTAAGCTCTAGGCAGTGCACCCGAAGGTATGTTCATTCTATTTTTCTAAGTTACTTTTAACAGGGTACAAATCTTTGTGGGTTAACCCCCACCATGGTTTTTCCCTTAACCAGGTTTCCACGTTAAAATCTTGGTGTCAAGTGTGTTGATTATGTTTTTGCTCATATGTTGTTGATCTATGCTTTAATGTTTACATCATTGATCTGGTAGTAAGATAATAAAGAAGGTTAAAAGTAGAAAACATTTATATTGTGTGACAACTGATTCACCCCCCCTCTCAGTTGTCCAGTCTAATTCCAATAATTGGTATCAAAGCCAAATCCTCTTTTAAAAGCCTGACCGCTTGGAGAGATCCAGGATGTCGACCTACAAGAAGGATAGTCTGAGATTTGATGGAACAAACTATTCTATTTGGAAGAATCACATGGAGTGCCATTTGCAATGCATGGGCGATAATTAGTGTTGAGTATAAACCTCCGGAGAAAGGTCCTTCAACTCCAGATCAAGTCAAAGATGCTGAAAGTAACCTTCAAGCTAAAGAAGTCTTGTTGGGTGCCCTGACTGATTCAGAAATGACAAATGTCTTTGGTCTAAAAACTGCTTATGAAATTTGGAAAAATTTGGAGAATCTGTATGAAGGCGATAAATTTGTTAAATGTGCCAAGCTGCAAAGTCTGAGAGGAAAATTTGAAACTCTGAGGATGAGCGAATATGAAAACATCACAATCTACATGCAAAAGATAAATGAACTTGTGTGTGGTATTAGGTGTGCTTGTGGAACTTTGGAAGAATCAGAGATTGTATCAAAAGTGCTCATATCTTTACCTGATCATACAAACATAAGGTTGCTGCTATAGAGGAGATCGGGACTGTCTTAGAAGTTACAAGAGATCATCTGATTGACAAAATTTCAGCTTTTGAATTGAGTGAGTTTGGTGATTCTCTTCCCAAGTCTAAATCTACATTTAAGGCCAGTGTATATGGAAAACAAAGATATGATCTGGGTGAAAGCTCTTCTGCAAGATAAAATAGATTCGTGAAGATAAGGAAGGATCTTGAAGATGTTGAAATTGAAACTGTAGATCTTGAAGCTCTTCTTGCCAAAAAATTGCCAAGAGGATCCAGTAAGTATGAAGGTAAATTGCCACTCAAATGTTTTACTTGTAATAAGATTGGTCATTTTGCCTCAAGATGTCTAGAGAGGTTTTCAAAACTGAACCCTAATAGATACAAAAATTAGAACAAATGTTACTATGTCCAAGAATCTGGAGAAGGAGTCAGAGATGATGAATCTGATCATGGAGGTTCCTCTAAAAATGATTGGGTGTTCATTGCCATCAAAGAAGAAGATCTAGTGTCTACTGAATCTGCTAGCTATGAAAATATGGAAAGTGCCTTGTCTACTCAGGTTATTGAGAAAGATGAATGGGTGATTGATAGTGGATGTTCTCATCATATGACTGGAGACAAGAGTAAGTTCGTGAATTTTGAAAATTATGGAGGGCTTGTGAAATTTTGAGATAACTTAGCTGGCAGAATCTAGGGTAGAGGATCCATCTCTTTTGATGGTAAGAATAGCACCAATGATGTTCTGTATATGGAAGGACTGAAACATAATCTTCTCAGTGTTGGACAGTTGGTTGATAAAGGTTATGATCTTCGATTTAAGGATGGAAAGTGCAGAATCTTGGAGAGTTCTAGAACTGAAATTGCATCCGATACTCAAACTAGAGGTAACATTTTTCATTTAAGTAGCTTTGGAAAAAGTTGTTTGATTCCTCAGATAGATCAAAGTTGGTTATGGCATAGGAGGATGTGTCATGCAAATTTTGATAACATTGTCAAAATAAGTACCACTTGGGCTGTAAGAGATCTTCTAAAACTTGTGAAACCTAATAGCTTGTGTAGAGAATGTCAATTGGGGAAATAGAGAAAAATTTCATTCAAAAGTAAGGAACAAGCTTCAAGTGGACGATTGGAACTGGTACATACTAATCTCTGTGGTCCTGCTAGAATAAGGAGTGTGCAAGGAGATAGATATTTCATGTTGCTGATTGATTATTACTCCAGGATGATGTGGGTAACCTTCCTAAAAGAAATAATAGAAGTTCTTGACAAATTTAAGGTGTTCAAAGTGATGGTGGAAAATGAAATTGGTGAAAATTTGAAATGTCTGAGATCTGACAGAGGTGGAGAATTTACTTTCTGTGAGTTTGATGCTTTCTATGAAAAGCATGGCATAAAAAGATAGTTATTTGCTCCTAGGACTCCCCCAACAAAATGGAGTTGTGGAAAGAAAGAACCGGACCATTCAAGAAGATGCCACGACCATGATGATGGAAACAAATGTTCCTCAAGTTTATTGGAGAGAAGCTATAAGTACTGTTGTCTACACTCTTAACCGGGTGCAGATCAAAGGCAATTTTGGTAAGACCCCTTATGAACTATGGTTTGGTCATCCTCCTACTGTGAGATATTTCAGAGTTTTTGGTAGTAAATGCTATATCAAAAGAGATGAGGATTTAGGCAAGCTTGATACAAGAAGTGACGAGGGAATATTTTTGGGATAGTCTACTCAAAGTAAGCCTTACCGGTGCTTTAACAAGAGGTTGAAAAAGATTGTTGAAAGTGCTAATGTTAGAGTTGATGAGAGCAAGGAAGGACATTCCAGGTTCTACGGATATGATTCAGATGATCAAAATGAAAGTCAAAGTCAAGGAAGGTTAGTTCAAACTCTGAATCAGATTTAGATTGATTTAGAAACTCTAGAAACTCAAGGAATTAGTACAGATGTTGAGGAACAAGCTCAAGAAATAGAAGCTCAAGTAATTCCCAAAACCCCCAGGTATGTAAGAATGAATCATCTTGAAGATCAAATCATAGGGGATAGCAATAAAGGTGTTTGAACTAGGAGAAGAGTTGCTAAAGATCAAGAAGAGATTTATTTGATTTGAAAGATTGAACCTAAATCAGTTAGTGAAGCCTGCACTGATGAAAATTGGGTAAAAGCAATGGAAGAAGAATTAATGCAAATTGAAAAGAACCACACTTGGGATCTTGTTCCTAGACCTGAGGACAAAAATGTGATTGGAACCAAATGAGTCTTCAAGAATAAACTAAATGAAGATGGTGAAGTTGTAAGAAACAAAGCAAGGTTGGTATGCAAAGGCTATTCTCAAGTAGAAGGAATTGATTTTGAAGAAACTTTTGCTCCAGTGGCAAGAATAGAGGTAGTCAGATTGTTTCTTGCATTTGCTACTTTCAAAGATTTTAAAGTGTATCAGATGGATGTCAAATCAGCATTCTTGAATGGAGATTTGGAGGAATAAGTCTACATTGAGCAACCGGAAGGATTTCAGTTGTCTGATCAGGGAGACATGGTCTATAGACTGAGAAAAGCCTTGTATGGACTCAAGCAAGTTCGAAGAGCCTGGTATGCAAGATTGGATAAATATTTGCTTAAGATAGGTTTTAGCAAAGGTGTTGTTGATAGTAATCTCTACTTCAAGATTAATCATGAGGACATCCTGATTGTTGAGGCCTTGGTTGATGATATCATTTTTGGTGGAAATAAATGTATGTGCAAAGCATTTGCTGATCAGATGAAAAGTGAATTTGAGATGTCAATGTTTGGAGAGATGAATTTCTTCCTAGGTTTGCAAATTGTTCAGTCAGCTAAAGGTATCTTTATATCTCAGTCCAAGTATGTGAAAGAATTGCTAAAGAAGTCTGGAATGGAAGTTTAAAGCCAGTAGGTACACCTATGGTAACCGGATGCAAGTTAAGTAAAGACGATGATTCCCCCAAGGAAAATCAAAAAAGGTATAGATCAATGATTGGAGGATTGCTCTATCTAACCCAGACCTGACCTGACATCATGAACACCATTGGACTTATTGCTAGATTTCAAGCTAATCCAAAAGAATCCCACATTGTAGCAATCAAAAGAATTTTCAGATATCTCAAGGGGACAATTGATTATGGATTGTGGTATCCAAAAGATAATGATTTCACTGTTCATGCATATAGAGATGTTGATTGGGCAGGAGATGTGGATGAAAGAAAAAGTACTAGTGGCGGTGCATTTTTCTTGGGAAGAAGATTGGTCTCTTGGATGAGCAAAAAGCAAGAGGCAATATCTCTGTCTACTGTAGAAGTAGAATATATAGCAGCAGCAAATAATTGTACTCATGTTCTATGGATGAAGCAAATGTTGAAGGACATCAGAGTTGTGTTTGAGGAGCCAGTCACAATCTTTTGTGATAATTCTAGTGCAATAAGCATCTCAAAGAATCCAGTGTTGCATTCAAAGACAAAGCATATATCTATCAAGTTTTATTTATTAAGAGAGAAGGTAAATGAGAATGAAGTCAAGTTGGAGTTTGTGTCATCCAAAGACCAGATTGTAGATATCTTCACTAAGCCTCTTCCCAAGGATACCTTTGAATATCTTAGAGAGAAGTTAGGGGTTATTACCCCTCCGAATCAGAACTAAGATGCACTAAGGTGCATCAGTCCAGTGGAATTCTCAGTCATATCTTGAGATCTGGATTGATGTTCATAAAATATTACTCTAAGGAGTAGTTAGTATGCAAATGTTGGAGATCAGTCTAAAATAAAAAGGGGGAGTAAAGGTTACAAATATGTGCCCTTTGCCATTGATGTCAAAGGGGGAGAGAAGACAAGTGAAAAAATAATTACTGATGATAGAGGGAGCAATGAAGGAAGTAGTTGCAGAAGTTAGGGGGGAAGTTTTTGTCATGATGGTTGAATCAGTTTTTCACAACATATGTTGCCATTAATGACAAAGGGGGAGATTGTTGCAAATATTGTTGGTATATGGAGCCTAATCAGACTCAGAGGTTATATTTTCCCCACTTTTATCGGTGTGATTTCCCCCAAATTATTTTATAAAGGCGTCGGGAGTTATTTTTTCTATTAGCCGACATTAAAAAACCCTATTTTTGTAACTGACATAAGGCTTGATAAAAATGACTAAGGGTTAGGGTTTCCATAGATATTGTATTGTAGCATTTGTAGCGGTATTGAGTTATAGGGATTGTTGATTGTAATTAGTTTGATTTACTGGATAATAATATTGGACTCTCTATTGGTGGATGTAGCCTGAGTTTGGGTGAACCACGTTAAAACTTGTCTCTCGTTGTTATTATTTCTGTGTATTTTTATTCCTCTATTTAATGTTTATTTTCATTTAATTAATATCTTCTACTGGCTAACCCTAACAAATATGTGCCTAAATGGTGTTGTCATTGGTGTCAACCGTGCCTTATTTTGTTACATGTTCAGGAGACTGGAATGTTGAGGATATTGAGAAAATTAATGAAGACTCAAGGTTCGTGGACCTTATGGCTATATAGAGGATCATCAAAAGCTGCTCCAATCAAGTCTTCCCAACCTTGGCTGACCAGATGTTCCTAGCATGTTGTGGATGATCTAAAGATCATTTTATGAAGCATGGAGTGTTAGTAGAGGAAGATTAAAGTCTCAGCTATGATTAGCTGACAGTGTAAAGATCCACGTTAAGTTTGGCTGACCTTGTTGATCATTCCAAGATTGATGAAGTGTATAAATACTTGTTGAAGAGTTGTTAAACATCATCCTTGAGCAAAATCGATTAAATATGAATAAAGGATTAGAAGCAGAGAAGAGAAGAAAAGGAGCGAGAGTAGTATAGAGTGTGAAGTTAGTAAAGAAGAATTTGGGGCAAAGCAGAAGTTTTTGAGCATTCATTGAAACCGAACCAGGCATGAAGTAGATGATATTTTTTAGTTAACTCTTTTTGTTCTCAATAAATTCTATAAGAAGTGAGCCTCTCTTTTTGAGAAGTGAGCTCTAGGTAGTGCGCCCGAAGGCATGTGCCTTCTATTTTTCCAAAGTACTTTTAACAGGGTATAAATCTTTGTGGGTTAACCCCCACCGTGGTTTTTCCCTTAACTGGGTTTCCACATCTGTCAAGTGTGTTGATTATGTTTCTGCTCATATGTTGTTGATCTATGCTTTAATGTTTACATCACCAATTTGGTAGTAAGATAATAAAGAAGGTTAAAAGTAGAAAAAGTTTATATTGTGTGACAACTGATTCACCCCCCTCTCAGTTGTCCGATCTAATTCCAATAGCTTGAGGTTCAGGGGAAGGTTCCCTAGCATTTTCTGCCACTAGACTAGATGACTCTCCTCTCTTAAAGTGCCCTATGGGTGCTGAGGTTTCAAATTTTCTGAGAAAATGTTTCCATTTTTCATCTATTTTCTTCTTTTTGGGGAGTTGATATTTGCAAATTAATGAGATGAGGCCATGGTGTTTTAGTAGCCCAACCCCAATTTTATACCTTTCAATCATGTGAATGAGAGAGTCACATAGGAAAGCGAGAAGGTTAATTCTCAATTCAAGGTTTACAGCACCATAGCACAAATGAGTGAGCAAGCAGAAAGGATGACCCACGACAGTCGCACATTGGCTGTCATAGGTAAAATACTTAATAATCTATGCTACTACCATTCTCCATGGTTCTTCTAATGACATTTTTTGAAAACCTTTATTCTACCCCCTAGAATTTACAACTAAAGTGGTTGAGGTTCCCTTTCCTTTAACAATAGTTCTAGCATCTTTTGGTAGGAGATGTTGGTAGTTTCTACTAGATATAGCCCTTCATTTTTAATACCCAATAAATTGGAAATGGTTCGGGAACTTACCTTGAATTTCTTCCCATGTACAATAGATTACCCGTCTAAGAAATTCTCCACAAACTCCTTAACCAACTGTGCATTGTGCCCTTCAAACTTCTTCATAAAGTCTAGCCACCCCACTCTTTGAAATAATTCTAAAATGTTGTGCAGTGCCAATAACTTTTCTACAGAAGTCAACTCTAACTTTTGTTTTGCCCCTCCCATACTTGCCTACTAGTAATTTTTGCTAATTTCTTTACTGATTATCGTGGCAATCCAAGGTGATTAACTATTTTAAGTAGACTGATATGCAGACTAAATAAAACTTAATTTTTATGGCTAGCTATATTAAAACAATGGTGATGTGACATTCATCAACTCATTGTATTAAGCTAGACTATGGCTCATTATTACTGTGCATGGCATGAAATGAATGTGCCATCATATCTTTCTAGTTGAAGTATAGTTCTCACAAATTTGCTAAATTTGGAAAAAGGGAAAAGCGTGCCAATTTATTAAATTTTATTCACAACATATTGCTTAATTATGAAGGAATGTGTATGTACCTCATGTCCCAAATTTATTTGAAATTCACCTCACTTTTGCTGACGTAATGAATTCAAAGATGATTTTGTTACATTATTTATGCAAAAATTGGATGGGATGGCAAAAAGGTTCAGGTGGATTTATTAATGATAATGCCAGAGTGGTTGGAGTGTTTTATTTATAATGACGGTAAATAGTCATAATAATTTTATTTATTATGATAGGGGGTGGGGACATAAGGAATGAGTCTTTATGAATGCTTTGGTATGGAAGAGTTTGGTGATGGAAATGGGTATGCTTTTGGAAATTCCAGAGTATTTGCAATGAAGGAGTCACAAGTTCTAGAGCATCAAAAATAGATGCTCATGGAATGAATATAACATAAACACAAGAACAAAATTATGGAATATTACAGTTGGGTACTGCCAAAGTGAGGATTAAAAGTTCTGGAGCATCGCTGAAAGATGCCATTGGAATGCAGGAAAAAAGTTTCGGAGCATCACTGAAAGATGCTACCAGAATGTAGGAACAAAGTTCCAAAGCATAGATGAAAGATGCCACTAGAATGTAGGAACAAAGTTCTGGATCATCGCTGAAAGATGCTGCTGAAATGCAGGAACAAAGTTTCAGAGCATCACTGAAAGATGCTACCAAAATGCAGGAACAAAGTTCTAGAGCATCATTGAAAGATGCTGCCAAAATGTAGGAACAAAGTTCTAGAGCATCATGGAAAGATGCTGCCGAAATGCAGAAACAAAGTTCTAGAGCATCATTGAAAGATGCTACCAGAATGCAGGAACAAAGTTCCAAAGCATCGCTAAAAGATGCCGTCAAAATGTAGGAACAAAGTTCCAGAGCATCACTGAAAGATGCTGCCAGAATGCCGGAACAAAGTTTCAGAGCATCACTAAAAGATGATACTTTTGAACTTATTTGAAGATAAAGTCCTGTAAAATAATAAAATTTATACAAGTAACTAAAATAAAGATACAATAACTTGCATAGAATGCTCTGAAATGAACACGTATACACATTTTTTTTTTGTTTTACACTTCCTTTGTGAAGGCAGAGTTAATGCATTGGTTCTCTCCTTGCATCTCTACCATTCTTGTAAATTCTTCTTTGATAACAAGTTTGTGGTAGATCTGCAATCGATGACCATTGACTAGGAGTGTTCAAGTATCACCATCGATGGGTTTAAGCTGCACTACTCCATTTGGAAATACTTCAAAATTTTCATATGGACCCAACCAATGAGTTCTTAGTTTACCTTTTTTATCTTTATATCTGGAGTCAAATAGCAATATCCAATCCTCACTATGGAACTCTCTTTCTTTTATATGTTTATCATGCCAAGCCTGTAATGTCGACCCATATAAACAAAAGAAACGAACACATTCCATTAAACCATAACTTTTGCATTTAGATCCTACCTCCGCCTTCCAAGTTAGGAGAGGCACAAGATCTAGATGTCACACAGATTCTTATATGAGCAACTTTAGAACAACAAAACACCAAAAAATCTTCCAAGCTTCCAGTTCCCTTCCATTTTTCCAAAAAAATTCATGTCCCCCTCTTCTTCCCCCCAAAACTCTTTTTTAACATTTAAGAAAAACATTTTTTCCTCTTTTTCTAAAAAAACAAAGCAAAAAGAATAAATTTAAACTATAAATCTTTCTCAAAACAATAAAGCAATAAAAAGATAAAACAAAAATAATAGTAATAAAACTAAACTAAAACTAAACAATAAAATCAATAAATAAATAAACTAAAACATTATCCTCTCACAAAAATAAAGAAAATATAAATAAATTATTAAAATAAAATATTTTCCCCAATTAAAATATTTTTCCCAAATTAAAAGCCATGACAAATATAAAATTAAAACAAATTACATTCCTCTCATTTAAAGAGAATTATAAATAATAACATAGTAAATCATAAAATTCACACCAAAAAAACTTGGCCTTATTCCTCTAGGTAGAATAGGCTTGGGTAAACCACTGGTTTGACACACAAAAGTACTAGATAGACCTCCGTATCTTATAAGCCTAGGCCATCCCCTACAAAACTCCATTTGAAACATCAAATTGTCTTGAAACATATAGCCAAAACAACATTTAAATAAACACACTTATCCATAATTGATCATCTCACATATAGCCAAAATCCATTTAATTTAACAACACCATTTACTTGCATTTTTTAATAAAAGTGTTCACCAATCTAACATAATACCTATCACTTAAAAATCAAATAATCCAATTAACAACATCACATAAGTCAAACACTCCTAACCACACATTAACCACATAAATAAAATGTCCAAATCCACATTCACCATAGTCTCCTACTCTATGCATAATAGCATCACCATAATAATTAAAGAATATGGCTCACTAAATAATATGTCATAAAAGCATAATAAAATATCTAAATAAATAGGTAGGCCTTACATTCTCCCCCACTAAGATTAGGCTTCCTCTTGGAAGCCCTCAAAGAGGTAAGGATATGAGGTCTAATCCATAACATCCAAAACTACAAGTATAATAGCCATATAAATCTATCAAAAAGAGTAACAACATAATCAAATAACACAAATCATCCAAAACATAAATATCACAGGCATGCATGTTTGTCACTAAAGTATCCACACAAAAATAAAAGAGTTGGGTCTTACCAAGCCTTTCGTTGTTGTTGAACCAACTCAGTCTGGTAAAGGGCTTCCAGATGGAGTTCATTTAGTTCATTAAGTTGTAGGACTCTTTCAACATGGGCTTGATCAAGGTCCAAGCCCACTTCCATTATTGTTATGAGTGTTTGTAGTTCAAATTCAATGGGTAGAAGAGGTTTCTTCCCAAAGACTAATTCATAGGGAGTGAGACCGGTGGTTGATTTCTAGGTTATGTTATAGGCCCAAACTACCTCATGCAATTTCCTATCCTAGTCCCTTTTCCCTGATGTAACTGGTTTTGTCAGAATGTTTTCAAGCTCTCTATTAGTGACTTCAACTTGACCATTTGCCTATGGGTGAGAGGGAGATGACTTCTTATGGCTTACTTGGAAATGGTCAGTAAATGCCAACAGAACTTTAGACATAAACTAGGGTCCCTGATCTATAACAATTGATCTAGGGGATCCAAATTTGAGGAAGATCTTGTTATAAAGGAAATCTACAACTTGTTCTTCCCTAGAAACTTTCAGTGCTTGGACTTCTGCCCATTTAGTCAGTTAGTTAGTACAGAGTAGAATGTATTCTTGACCCTATGAAGGGGGATCTATGGGACCTATGAAGTCTAGTCCCCATTTTTCAAAAGGTTCAAAAACCACCTGTGGCTATAGAGGCATCTCGCTGGATGCAGTAGGTCTCCCTGCTCGTTGGCATTCATCACAGTGGTGAACATATTTTTTTACATCTTTATGCATGGAGGGCCAATAGTATCCTCCACCTAAGATTTTGTGAGACATCCTTTTTGTTGAATAATGACCACTAGAGGGATCATCATGGCAGGCTCTAAGTATACTGTATGTTTCATTTGATCTGATGCAACAACGTAAAATTAGATTAGGTCCACTTCTAAATAGCATACCATTGATCCACTTGAAGTGGGCACTCTCCCTAATGAGTCATTTCTTCTGTTTCGATGTAAAATTTGGTGGAAATTCAGAGGTGGCTAGATAATTGGTGATGTCTGCAAACCAAGGTGTTTTAATGGAGATGGCAAACAAGTTTTCATATGGAAATTCATCTTGGATAGGGGCATAATCTCCATTGTCTTGTTTGATTCGAGATAAAAAGTATGCGACTACGTTAAACTTTCTAGGTTTATCAATGATGGTTACATTGAATTCTTGGAGAAGTGATAACCCCCTGATTATTCTCCCATTTACTGCAGGTTTCTTCATTAGGTATTTAATAGCTGAATGGTCAGTAAACATAATTACCTTATACCCTATAATGTAATGTCAAAATTTATTGATTGCATGAATCACAGCTAAGAATTCTTTCTTCGTAGTGGTGTAATTTTGTTCAATGGGGGTCAAATTTTTACTAATGAAATATATGGCATACTTCCCTCCATTCTCATATTCCTAGCCCAAGACTACTCCAATACCATCATTGGAAGCACCTGCATAAATATGGAAGGGAAGGTTCCAATTAGGTCCACATAGAACTGGAGTAGAAATGAGTTTTTCCTTAATGATATCTGTTGGCACTAATTTTGGTCTGGATTTGAGCGCAGATGTTGGAGGGTTTTTTCTTTTTGGGCCCTAAGTTTCCTTGTTCATCGCTGTGACTTTCTCTATCGGCGAAACTTCTTTTTGAATGCTCAGATTATGATTGTACCATCATTTTGAACCACTGCATTGAACCCTTTTGGTTCAAGGTTCAACGGCTCAAGGCTTTGTGTTTTTTGTTCATCGACGAACTATTTCTTGGTCCCTCCAATAGGTTTGGTTTGGCCGATGGATGTTCATCGGCATAACATTGAAGATCGGCATAGGCATTTTGGGTTTGGCCGATGGCTTCGGTCATATCGATGGAGGTGGGAGGCCGATGTCTATCAGCGAGACTAGTGTGATCGGCCAGAGGAATTTTGGGGTGATCATTGTTATCGGCAAGCTTCATTTGTTTTTGGCCGATATGGATGGTCTGGCCGACGGGAGCATAGTGACTTTGTTTATTGGCTAGACTGTATGTTTGGTCTCGCCGATGAGGTGTTCATCGGCATGACTTTGGCTATCGGGTGAGTGGGCAGATGTTAGGCTGACTGTCGTGGGTCTGGCCGATGGTGGATGGCTTGAGGTTGGCCATCGGGGTAACTTATACTATCGGCCAGAGGAATTTCATGTTGGCCGATGGTCTTTGTCTTGGCGATAGTAAGGCCATCGGTGAGAGTTGGTCTATCGGCAGAGGGGTTTCTTGCTTGCCCGATGGTTCATCTCTGGCCGACGAAGGGGGTGTGAAGTAGGCTTCGGCATGACTTTTGCCTATCGGCGAGGAAACTTTTGGGTTGGCCGATAGACTCAGTCTGGCCGACAGTGGCTTGCGGAGGTGTGATCGGTATGACTATTGAGCTCGGCGAGAGATTTTTGGGGCGGGCCGATGGTATATGTCATGGCAATGGGTATTTGGTGAAGGGTCGTGTGTTGAGCGTGGAAAAATGCTTGACACCTATTATGTGTGCGACCATGTTTTTAAAGTGCTAAGGGGGTTTCCGCACCTTGCATGTGGGATTAATTTCCCTGCATATTTGAAACCTATGAAGAAGTGTGTTTTGGCGGGAACTTCTGTTTGAAACGCAGCGACGGTTTCCAAGTGAAACGCGGGTGGTTGAGACCTTTAATGGCGACAATGCAGAGATATGGGAAATGGTACAAGCGATCAGGTTGCCTAATTTTTGAGTGAAGACTTCCAGATGGCGGCGCGAGGCTCGAGGTCCTTTCTGTCTGATGCATCAATAACTTCTGGGTGCCATTCCTTTAGGGGTCTGTATCTGACATTTTTTGATGTCCATCATGTAATTAACGCTGAGTACGCTTCTTTGGCTGTTATAAGCAGGAAGTGTTCCTCATTTGGAGGTTGTTGAAAGTTGAACATTTGGCTCTGTAATGCAATACAGCTGATTTGATTGCTCTATGCAGCAAAACTTGTGAGTTTATGTATCTCCTGTTGTATGTTTTTTGCATGAATCCACTGATTTCATGGTCAATCTTATATGAATAATGCTATGTTTGCATGTGTTATGCTAATTCTGTCTCCAGTTTTGCATGTATCTTTCTTCTGAGTCTAGGTATTCAAGGAATGTCTAAGATTCTAGAACATACAATTCCTGTGTTGAATGTTTAATCTTTTAACTTCTGCTCAAGGGGTAGATTAAACTATTTTCAGATTGAACATTGGGAAGGGTATACTGCAATAGGGATGCCATAAGTATAGACAGCTTAATACTCCATATTGGGAGATATTTGTAAGGCAGGTATCATGTGTATCCCCCTGAAATCTAGTTTTAGTTGTTCATGTTGATCATTCACAGGTGTATGTCTACTGACTCCAGGCCCTGGACAGGCACCGATCTAGCTTTGTGTCTGTGTTATATACCATGTCCAGCTTTGCATCCAAATATAAAATCAAAATCAAATTCTAAAACAATCATTAGGGTAGTAGAATTAGTTTTAGGATCCAAGTCCTCTGTCTACAACTGCAAATAGGCCCAAAGCTAGCCCCTTTGCTCTTATCTTTTAGTTTTGGTCTACTTACAGGAGGACTTATCTGCTTTCTGTCAGCATCCCAGCCTTTGTATGCACATCCTCATGGATGTTGAGTAGGGAATACCCCCCTAGGTTTTGCAGAGCCTGAAGAAGAAGAGGAGATAAAATATAGAGTCTCTCTCCTACACTGTTGGCCCCTGGCCCAGAGATCCTGTTGATCATTGATGGCTACCTTGTAGGGAAATCTGGGAGTAAGCATCCAGTCTGGGAAAAAACCAACAGAAATTGGTGACTCTGCTGGGGAGAGTTTGTGAAAGAACCCTGGTTTACAAAAGAAAATAGTTCCTAGTAATAGGTGGCGACTCTGAAGTAATCTCCCAACCGGTCAAAGTAAAATTTATATGCAGGGGAGAAGATCCCAACAAAATCCTTTATTTGAAGAGTTACCAGTAACAAGAAGAATGATGTATAGAAGAAAGGGAGCTATCTCAGTTAGTCATGAGGGTTCCCCCAGAAAAAGTGATGATATGCAAGATAACCCTAGGCCATCAGGACAACATGTGCCTTACTTTTCAAATGCAGAAGCTGATATTCAGGGTGCATATGAGAGGCAACAGGGTGGTAGTGTGAGAATGAGGTCAGAGGTGTTCCAAGAACGCCCATTTCTAGACCCTAGTGAAAGGTTTGAATAGGTAGAGTCTCTGAGGGATGATGAAGATGATGACCAGAATGGTATGAGACCATCTACCTCTATGCCTAAAGAAGAACAGTTAGCTGAAGAAATCAGAAATTTGAGAGTAGAACTAGAATATCTACAAGCCATGAAAATCAGAGATGACATGAGGCAGAAAGTGCAAGCTTTAAGGACTGCCCAAAATGATTCAATTCCTACCCTTGAGAATGCAAATGTGCAGAGACATCAGCAAAGAAATGAAGTGCAACATCAACATAATGATGAAAGACAAAATGTGAATGATGCTAGGATACCACTGAACAATGTAAGAAACCAGAATGCAAATAGAAATATCAATGTTAATCAGTTTGACAGACAGCCCATGCAGCTAGATAGATTCAGACAGCTGGTGTTTGATGGTATTCCTGGGTATCCTAACCCCATTGACAAGCATCTAAGGCTGCAAGTGCCTAAATTTTCAGGAAACAACACTGTGTCAGGAGAAGATTATCTAAAGGCTTTTCAAAATGTCATGGATATTTTTGAGGTAGAGCATGAGGATGTTTTCATGAAGTCATTCATGCAATCTTTAGTTGATGAGGCAAGAGAATGGTACAAGAATCTGCCTGACCGGAGTATTTTGTCATGGGACGATTTTAAAAGGGTGTTCAAGGAGCAGTATGGTGACAAAACTAACCCTAACTTTTTTGTAAATAAGTTTACCAGTATCACTAAAGGGTCAAATGAGTAGGTTGTAGATTTTAATGCAAGATTTACTAAAGTGTTAAACAAATTGCCACATCACACGAGGCCAAATGAACCAATGTGCATAATATTGTATATCAATGCCTTTGATGCAAAAAACTACATATGGATTAAGAGATAAAGGTCTTGCTACTCTCAGGGATGCTTTCAGAATTGCAGTGAATATTGAGAACAATAGGAAAGCATCAGGCAAGACAAACAGAAGGGATGATGTAAAAATTTTGCAGAATCCAAACAAGCCTTAGAACACTCAAGGTAATACATCTGCCCCTGAAGATAAGATAGACAAATTGGCAAATGTTGTTAAGGACCTAAGCTATAGAATAGCCAGAAGTGAAAAAGGGATGGGTCCTGATAGGCAAGTTTACCAAAGACAAGAAAAGAGACCATCATTGCATGATATGCCTTATAATACCAATTGGCACAATGGTAAGCCTGTATTCCCACATAACAACATAAATCAGAGAGCTCAATATGTCAAAGAAACTCCTGATCCTCTAAAGAAAGCTATAAATCTTGTTGATCATACTCCATGGTGTATAATTTGTCAGATGCCACATTCACAGTCACAGTGTGTGATTGCTCAGTCCTTGTATGATAATGCTGCATCTTGTAATGAATGCAATGAGCCACATTATGTGCAAGATGATGATGTTAATATGATGTCCATGAGCAATGGATACCCTCTTTATGATGCTAATGAGAGTACAGATAATGGAATTCAGGCCTGTCAATAGGATTCTTATGATGAAGATAATGGAGAGAGCTATGTGTATGCTCAGAGCTCACACAATTTTCTGAGTAACTTACAACGACCTTCTGATGAGGAAATTAGGGCCCTCACAACCGCAGCAGTGGCCCAAGTCAAGAGTAACTACAATCTCAGAGGTAAAGCTTAGATAAGTAGCCCACATCAGCCAGTGCATGATCATAAGGGGATTAAACCACAAAAAAGGCAGTGGGTTAATAATAAATAGAATTTTAGACATAGAACAGGTCATGAATCTCAAGGACCAGAAAATAGAATCCCCCAGGCTAAAGATCAAAGTAAAGGTTCCCAAGACAAGAATGATGATCAGGGAACTATGAAAGTAAAAGCTAAATTAGTTCAGGATAAAAACAAGATTGTGGAGCAAGCTACAACTATTATACAAAATTATGCTTCATTTGATATAGCTCAAGTCCTATCCTAGGTAAAAGTCTCTGTTCCACTTATGGAACTGATGAAAGTGGAAGAGATCAAGAATAGGACAATATCCCTAATTTCAGGGGTGCCTTTTCAAGCTAAACAAAATGTTCAGATCCAGGGTGACAAACATGTCATATGTAATGAAGAAGATGAGGCTCCTGAGGTTTATTTAGGAGTGACTATGACAAAGTGCCCCTCACAAGTGGAACCATTTTATGTATCCCTGGTTATAAATGGAAAAATAATTAGAAATTGTATGCTTGACTTTGGAGCATCTACAAATATCATGCCTTTGGCCATCATGCAACAAGCTGGAATGAAAATTGACAAGGCATGTGGAAAATGTTATGCTATGGATGCCAGAGAGGTACTAGTTATTGGAATCATGAAGGATGTAGATTTCAAACTGGCAGCATTTTCTGAAAAGAGATATAAAATGAATATAACAGTGGTTGACATCAAGCCACAGTATGGTATGTTGCTGTCAAGAAGATGGGCAGCACTAATTGGTGGAAGTATGTAGCTGGACCTGCTATATGCCATGATTCCAATGAATGGCAGGGATGTTAAGCTGATCAGAGAACAAAGATCATCAGAGACAGTGGAAGACCAAGAAGCTGAGGAATAGATATGCTTTGTAAACACTGACTGTGATAACTTCAAGGTTGTCTCAGATGATAGAGAAGATAAAGAGAGGAATGTATGCATTGAAGAGCTAGACCAGCAAGGTTTATGGACCATGTATTTTGATGGAGCTTGTGCAAAAGAAGGCTCTGGAGCTGGAGTTGTTTTCCTGTCTCCAAATGGTAAGCTCCTCAAATTCTCTTTCTTGCTGAGGTTTGTTTGCACAAACAACATTGCAGAATATGAGGCTTTACTCCTAGGCCTAAATATAGCTCTCAAACATGGACTCAAGATGCTAAGGGTATTTGGGGATTTTGAGCTGATTGTATCCCAAATTAGAGATAGATATGCTTCAAAAAATAAAAGATTGAAACAATACAAGCATGCTATTTGGGATACCATTGAACTTTTTGATGCATTTTCAATAGGCTGGGTAGAGAGATCAAAGAATGTTATGGCTGATTTCTTAGCTAATGTTGCAATAAGGCCAGAAGACATCACTCTGTCAGATGTTACAAATGTAGAAGTTAAAATCAGGCCTGCAGTACCAGAGAACATATGCAGTTGGCAAGTGTTTAATGATGATAGGGACTTGTTAAAATTTTTGCACTGCATAGATGAATATGAGAATCAAGAAATTGATTTCCAAGATTTTGTAGAAACTATAGATGGAAAAGAAACTCTTGTGGGGAAAGAGATAATTCAATTGAAAACTAATAAAATCCCTAGAGGGTTAGTAGCTTTGGAAAGAGCTTTTGATAGTAGAGACCGATTGGTCACAAAGACATCTCCCACAAACAAGGATGATTTAGAAGAGATAAATTTGGGGACATCTCAGGTCCCCAAGAAGGTATACATTGGTAAACAGCTCAAACCACACATTAGGAGTATGCTGATTGCATTATTGAAAAGATATAAACATGTTTTTGCTTGGTCATATGAGGACCTAAAAGCCTATAGGGAAGATCTATTCCAGCATGAGATCCCATTGAAGCCTGGAGCTAAGCCATTTAGACAAAGGCAAAGACCTATTAATCCTACCTTAGCTCCAAAGATGCAAGAAGAATGCAAAAAGCTTAGGGAGGCTGGAATAATCGTGCCAATCAGACATTCAACTTGGGTGTCTAACCTTGTCCCAGTCAGAAAAAAGAACGGTGATATTAGGCTTTGTGTTGATTTCAGGAACTTGAATGTATCCTCTTTAAAGGATAACTATCCACTGCCTAATATGGAAGCTATGTTGCAGAGAGTGACTGGTTGTGAACTCTTATCCATGATGGATGGATTTTCAGACTATAATCAGGTGAAGGTAAAGGAATCAGAACAATACAAGACTGCCTTCACCACTCCATGGGGAACTTATGTATATGTTAGAATGCCATTTGGACTAACAAATGCAGGTGCTACATTTCAAAGAGCAATGGATGTTGCTTTTGCAGGGTTGATTGATTCAACCTGGCTGTATATCAAGATGATCTGACTGCTTATTCAAAGAAGGAAGAGCAACATTGTTTGCATCTAGAGCAAATTTTCATAAGAGCACTAGAATATGGTATTTCTTTAAATCCAAAAAAGTGTGCTTTTGGGGTAGTTGAAGGAAAACTCCTAGGGCACATTGTTTCCAAGGATGGAGTCAGGATAGATCCATAGAGAGTGGCTGCTATTGACAGAATTCAAATGCCAAAAACTATAAAAGGAGTTCAGTCCTTCTTTGGACAGATAAATTTTGTTAGGAGATTTGTTCCCAACTTTGCAGAAACCACAAGGAACATTTCCAAGATGATGAAGAAGGATGCCACTGTCCACTGGGAAAGTGAAGCAATCGAGTCATTTCAGAGTATCAAAGAGGCAATCAAGATGGCCCCTGTTCTTAAATCTCCTAATTTTTCTAGGCCATTTCAAGTGTTTTCATTTGCTTCCTTTCACACTGTTGCTGCATGTTTGCTACAGAAAAATGAAGATGGTTTTGAGCAACCCATAGCTTTCTTCAGTATGTCCTTGCAGGCTTCTAAGTTGAAGTATGATATTATGGAAAAACGGGCATATGCACTAGTTAGAGCCATCAAAAGTTTCAGACCATACCTGGTAGGATCACATACAATTGCATATGTACCCCATGCAGCAGTCAAAGACATATTCACTCAACAGGAGGTGACTGGAAGAAGGTGCAGATGGATAAACAAACTGCAAGAGTTCAACATAGACATACAAATTACCAAGTTGGTAAGAGGACAAGGATTAGCCAAGTTGATGGCACAGTCAAACTTGGAAGCATGCCAAGTCAATGTAGTCCAAATTGAAAATGTAGATGTATCAAGATTTGAATGGTACAAGGATATTATATACTACTTGCAAAATCTGAATTGTCCTTCCCATTTCAGTGACAGTCAAAAGAGGACTTTAAAGTTACATGCAATCAGATATGTTATTGCTCAAGGTGAGCTATACTGGAAAAGCCCTAATGGTGTGCTGCTGAGGTGTGTGGATGAAGATGTGGCTAACAATGTTTTGATTGACATGCATAAAGGATTGTGTGGTGGACATTATACTGCCCAGAGAATAGCTCATAAGATTCTCAGGGCAGGATATTGGTGGCCCACTCTCTTTTCAAATGCACAAAGGTTAGTGAGGAAGTGTGACCCTTGCCAAAGATTCTCAGGAAAGTTGAGATATGATGGTGCTTTACCCATCAGAACTGTGACTGTTGATGCTCCATTTCAGCAATGGGGAATTGACTTCATAGGGGAAATTGCAGACAAGTCAAGTGGGGGACACAGTTGGATATTGGTGGCAACTGATTACTTTACCAAATGGATTGAGGCCATTCCAACTAAGAGAGCTACAAGTAAGGTGGTGACAGATTTCATACTGGAAAATGTTATCATCAGATTTGGAGTACCATTCAAGACAGTCACTGATAATGCTATGTGCTTCAGATCAGGTGAATTTGTTGATTTTTGCAAAAGGTATGGGATAAATCTATCATATGCATCACCATACCACACACAAGGAAATGGTCAAGTAGAATCAAGCAATAAAAGCATCATGAAAATTATCAAGAGAATACTAGACAAGAACAAGAGAGCTTGGGACTCAAAATTAAAGTTAGCAATATGGGCTGACAGAGTGACAGTAAAAAAGGCTATTGGGATGTCACCCTTTGAGCTAGTATATGGTGCATCAGCCAGATTGCCCATAAACAATCTCCTACCAGTTTACAGATTTATCCAGGATAATGATGAGGAGATTGAAGACTCCATGACAGAAAGAGTGAATCAGCTGGTTGCATTGGATGAGAATAGAAGGAAAGCCCACCAGATCAATCTCAAGAGACAGCAGGGTGTGAAATATCAGTTTGACAGGAGAGCTACAAAAAGGAAGTTTCAGGTCAATGATCTGGTACTCATCTGGAATGCAAAAAATTAGGACAAGGGTAAACATGGTAAGTTTGAACCCTTATGGATGGGCCCATATCAGATTTGCAGCACTCATGGGGAGGACTCTTATTTCCTCTAGGCCCTAGATGGTGAAGTTCTGGAATTGCCTGTGCATGGCCAATTCCTTAAGTTCTATTTTGCATAGATGACTTGTCTCTGTGCACATTTGTAAAAATATGTCTATAGTGTAAATGCCTTGTACAGTTCATGCTTTTTTGGTTTTTTGCCTGGTCTGCCCGGAGATCTGGTTCTCAATGCAGGTTTTTGCACCTGCACGTCCCCATTTGGAGCCAGTGTTGGCACTAATTTTGGTTTGGATCTAAGCGCAGATGTTGGAGGGTTTTTTCTTTTTGGGCCCTAAGTTTCCTTGTTCATCGCTGTGACTTTCTCTATCGGCGAAACTTCTTTTTGAATGCTCAGATTATGATTGAACCATCGTTTTGAACCACCGCGTTGAACCCTTTTGGTTCAAGGTTCAACGGCTCAAGGCTTTGTGTTTTTTGTTCATCAGCGAACTGTTTCTTGGTCCCTCCAATAGGTTTGGTTTGGCTGATGGATGTTCATTGGCATAACATTGAAGATCGGCATAGGCATTTTGGGTTTGGCCGATGGCTTCGGTCGTATCGACGGAGGTGGGAGGCTGATGTCTATTGGCGAGACTAGTGTGATCGGCCAGAGGAATTTCGGGGTGGTCATTGTTATCGGCAAGCTTCATTTGTTTTTGGCCGATATGGATGGTCTGGCCGATGGAAGCATAGTGACTTTGTTCATCGGCTGGACTGTATGTTTGGTCTCGCCGATGAGGTGTTCATCGGCATGACTTTGGCTATTAGGTGAGCGAGTAGATGTTAGGCCGACTATCGTGGGTCTGGCCGATGGTGGATGGCTTGAGGTTGGCCATCGGGGTAACTTATACTATCGGCCATAGGAATTTCATGTTGGCTGATGGTCTTTGTCTTGGCGACAGTAAGGCCATCGGTGAGAGTTGGTCTATCGGCAGAGGGGTTTCTTGCTTGCCCGATGGTTCATCTCAGGCCGATGGAGGGGGTGTGAAGTAGGCTTCGGTGTGACTTTTTCCTATCAGCAAGGAAGCTTTTGGGTTAGCCGATAGACTCAGTCTGGCTGACATTGGCTTGCGGAGGTGTGATCGGTATGACTATTGAGCTCAGCGAGAGATTTTTGGGGCGAGCTTATGGTATATGTCATGGTGATGGGTATTTGGCGAAGGGTCATGTGTCGAGCGTCGCAAAACGCTTGACACCTATTATGTGTGCGACCATGTTTTTAAAGTGCTAAGGGGGTTTCCGCACCTTGCATGTGGGATTAATTTCCCTGCATATTTCAAACCTGCAAAGAAGTGCGTTTTGGCAGGAACTTCTGTTTGAAATGCAGCGACGGTTTCCAAGTGAAACGCGAGTGGTTGAGACCTTTAGTGGTGACAATACAGAGATATGGGAAATGGTACAAGTGATCAGGTTGCCCAATTTTTGAGTGAAGACTTCCAGATGGCGGCGCGAGGCTCGAGGTCCTTTCTGTCTGATGCAGCAATAACTTCTGGGCGCCATTCCTTTAGGGGTTTGTATCTGACATTTTTTGATGTCCATCATGTAATTAATGCTGAGTACGCTTCTTTGGCTGTTATAAGCAAGAAGTGTTCCTCATTTGGAGATTGTTGAAAGTTGAACATTTGGCTCTGTAATGCAATACAGCTGATTTGGTTGCTCTGTGTAGGAAAACTTGTGAGTTTATGTATCTCCTGTTGTATGTTTTTTGCATGAATCCACTGATTTCATGGTCAATCTTATATGAATAATGCTTTGTTTGCATGTGTTATGCTAATTCTGTCTCCAGTTTTGCATGTATCTATCTTCTGAGTCTAGGTATTCAAGGAATGTCTAAGATTCTAGAACATACAATTCCTGTGTTGAATGTTTAATCTTTTAACTTCTGCTCAAGGGGTAGATTAAACTGTTTTCAGATTGAACATTGGGAAGGGTATACTGCAATAGGGATGCCATAAGTATAGACAGCTTAATACTCCATATTGGGAGATATCTGTAAGGCAGGTATCATGTGTATCCCCCTAAAATCTAGTTTTAGTTGTTCATGCTGATCATTCACAGGTGTATGTCTACTGACTCCAGGCCCTGGACAGGCACCGATCTAGCTTTGTGTCTATGTTGTATACCATGTCCAGCTTTGCATCCAAATATAAAATCAAAATCAAATTCTAAAACAATCATTAGGGTAGTAGAATTAGTTTTAGGATCCAAGTCCTCTGTCTACAACTGCAAATAGGCCCAAAGCTAGCCCCTTTGCTCTTATCTTTCAGTTTTGGTCTACTTACAGGAGGACTTATCTGCTTTTTGTCAGCATCCCAGCCTTTGTATGCATATCCTCATGGATGTTGAGTAGGGAATACCCCCCTAGGTTTTGCAGAGCCTGAAGAAGAAGAGGAGATAAAATATAGAGTCTATCTCCTACACTGTTGGCCCCTGGCCCAAAGATCCTGTTGATCATTGATGGCTACCTTGTAGGGAAATCTAGGAGTAAGCATCCAGTCTGGGAAAAAACCAATAGTATCTAATGATGTTTGACATTCTCTTGTCCAAACAAAATCCACATCCTTTTGAAGAAGGGAGGACATAGGGGCTACAATTTTACTGAAGTTTTCTATGAACCTTCGGTAATATCCAGCATGTCCTAAGAAACTTCTAACATCATTTTGGTTCTTTGGAGTCTCTAGTTGTTGTATTACTTCAATTTTCTTAGGATCTACCATTATCCCTTCAACTAAGATGTTGTGTCCCAACACTATACCATGTTCTACCATTATTAGACACTTTTCATGACTCAGGAATAACCAATGGCTCTCACATGGTTGCAAAACTTTGTCCAAGTTTTTAAGGCATTCATCAAAAGTGGAACCATATACTGTAAACTCATCCATATAAACTTCTACACAATCATTTACAAGTTTAGCAAAGATGGCCAGAACAACTCTCTGGAATGTCACAGGAGCATTACATAGCTTTAAGGGAAGAACTCGATATGTGAACGTTCCCCACGGATAGGTAAAATTTGTTTTGTCCTGGTCCTTTGCTGCCACTTATATTTGGTTATATCCACTGAATCCATCCAAGAATGAGAAATACTTTCTTCCTGCTAAATTATCCAAGACCTTATCTATGAAGGGCAGTGGAAAGTAGTCTCTGGAGGTTGCCTTATTGAGTTCTCTATAATTGACACACACTCTCCATTTTCCATTTTTCTTTGGTACTACTACCAAAGGTGAGACCTATTTTTTGTTAGAGATAGGATCGATGAACCCTACTTGTAGGAGTTTTTCAATTTATATTTTGACAATATCTTTGAGAGCAGGATTGAGTCTACATTGTGGTTGACGAACAAGTCTAACATATTCAGTATAGATGTGATGAGTACAAACACTCGGATGTATTCCTCTCATGTCTGTGTAATCCCAAGCAAAATATTTGGACCTATTTACTAAAACATCAAATAGCTTGAGATCATATGCTTCAGTTAACCAACTATTAATATTTAAGGTTTTTCCTAGTAGTAACATAATAGTTTTGGTTCCTAGGTAATTGGAGGTGACAATATGAACTTCTCTTGTTAACGTGTTGAGAGGATAGCTATGCAATATAATCTTGTGGAATCTGGCAATATCTTTGAAGAAGTGATCAGTTTTTGGAATGAGGTTTGCCAGAGGACAAGGTAATGTTGTGAAAGAGTTGTAATTATCATTGGAAATGTGCTCAATATCATTGGTATGAATTGGATGTCCCAAAATTTCCTCCACTTCTACAATTTCTTCATCACTTGAATCTATGGTAACACCTTGCATATCATTTGCCAACTCAGCTTCCAGTTCTTCACTGTGTTTCTTGATAACTACCATAGCAAGTGAGGCCAAATTTTCTTTTTTTTCAAAATAATTTGCTTCATCAACCCAAACTTGTTTATGTACAGCAGGTTGAGTAGGGAGATACAAGGACAAGTGTTTGCTATTAAGGCCATTGGAAATGGTCATCCCTCCTGCTTTGTAGTCAATTTTGGCTACAACAATTGCTAACGATGGTCTGCGTATTATTAAAGGATAACTATCCTTATGTGTGTGAGTTTGGATTACTTGGAAATCCACTGGATATTCCCAATTGTCAACCTTGATAGGGACATTTTCCAGGACACCTTTGGGAACAACTATAGACTAGTTTGCCATTTGCAATATGGTGGTTTTGGGATGTAATTCGGTAAGCCCTAGCTTTTCCATAATGTCTACAGTCATGATGTTGATGGCTACTCCTAAGTCCACAAGTGCAGTGGGTATTGCTACATTATTAATCATCATTGTTATGAGTTGTCTACCTAGATCACCATATTTTGGAGCTGAGATTTCTCAGAAGGTTGGCTAAATATCCATTGATTTGAACTGTGTTGATTTGTTTCTTTTTTCTCCTTGGTATTTTTATGCATAATTGTTTGACTAGTTGGTTAAGTTTAGGGATTTCTTTAATTGCTTGTAATAGTAGAATCTCAATATGGAGTCATTTAATTTCCTATACTAAAGCACTTTCAGTTGATAGGGGCATTTCTAAAGGGTTTTTTAGGAGAGTCTCTTTAAGGCATTCCAGAAAAGGTGCTTGAGATCTCTTTTTCAAGGTGGAGTCCTTCTCTAGAACATTTGATAGATGTTTGACAACTTCCTCTTAGGGTAACTCTGAAGCTTGAGGTAAAGATAATTGAGGTGATGTCAAAGGAAGCTTCTCTTGGTTATTTATGGAGTCATGTTCTGAGGGTATGGGAGGTTTCTTTGTTCCTTTAGTAAGTTCTTCATCTTGGTCTTCAAGGATCTCAACAATGGTGGGTTGTTGAAGTGTTTTTCCTAATCTGAACTGCAAATTTCAATAATAGATAGCATTAACTCTAGCCATGTTTTCCTGCTTAGTGGAATAAACTAGTGTAATTTAACGAGTATTCTTTGGATTAGCAATAGGTTGTGCTGGTTGAGGCTGATTGACTTGCTCATTTTGTTGAGTGTTTTGGGGAGCTGTCAGGAGGTTCTGTTGTGGATTTGGCATCTACCTTGGGCCATGATAGAATTGGTTTGGAGGCTAATTCCATTGTGGGGTAGGATTCTGAGGGTACCATTGTTGTTGAGTCTGATTTGACCATTGATGGTTTCCCCAGGCCTGGTTCACCCATTCAAGTGGTCCCCATGGAGGATATGAGCCCCAATTAGGTGGTACTAGAGGCCAAGGTGTCATCCATTGATTGTTACTCCAATTGTTTGGAGGGATCCATGAGGAGTTGGAATTTTGACCATAGGAGAAATTCCCTCCTGGTCTTTGGCCCACATAATTAACCTCTTCTTTAGTGTGAGATGACTTTTTCTTGGAATTTTTAAGTGCATTTAGTATTTCACATTGATCAGTGGCATGACTCTTTTCACAAATTTGACAACTGTCAGTTTTATCTAAAGGACACTCCCTCAATAGATGTTTGTTTCAACATCTCAGACAATAGATGGACAAGGTCTCAGGATTGTGTGTTTTGGCTTGTATCCCATCTAGAGTGGTGTTTAGCTAAACCAGGATGTCAGTTTTGAGATTAGCTATCTCCTCTCGTAGTTTGCCAATTTCATTTGAGCCTCTCAATAGACTAGACTTATGGATTCCTCTACGAGTCTGGGAGAAATTTCTACATAACTTAGCAATATCACCGAGTTCAAATTGGGACACATCTGCTTTTCCCATCAAGTCTAGGCTTCTCCTAGCATCCTCATTGAGCCCCTTGAGAAATATGGCCTTCAAAATTTGTGGGCTCATTGTCTCTTCCCCACATTGTTTGGATAAGAAGATAAACCTATCTAGGTAATCTTCTAGGCTCTCATCTTCTTTTTTCCTTAGCTTGAACAATTCTTCTTTCCTATCACTGACTCTATAGTAGCTCTAATATTTGTCTAAAAAGACAGTCTCCATTTCATCCCATGTGGTTGTTGATCCTAAGACCAATCCCATCTACTCTGAGTTTTAGTTTCTGATTATCCGTTTTGTAGTCATGTGTCTAACACAAAACTTTAAACTCAAAAAGGAACTAGTCTGGGTCTTCAGAAGACAATGCTTTGAATGTTGGTTAGATGGAAGGTGAAATGTTTTTCATAGGTGAATCATCATTTTCATTGAGAGAAATAGGATAGGTGAATGTTCAGGCTACTCTCCATGGGTTCGAGTTATCACCGTCTTCCTGATTTGCTCTCCTTCCATTGAATGGGTCATTGTTGTTATTAGCCATGATGTTGAAAGGAATGCTTTCCTCCTTGAATGTTTGGTTTGATGATTGAGTATCTGAGGTATGTTGGGAAGTCTCAAGTTGATCCTAATTGATCAATTCATAACAAAGTTCTTCAGCTAAGACTTCTACCTCTCTATTTGCGGTTGGAACTACTACTGGGGAGGTTTTTGGTATGAATCTTCCATGCAAAACTTGCTTCCTAACCAGTCAGAAGGTTGACTAAATATCCATTGAATTGAACTGTGTTGATTTGTTTCTTTTTTCTTCCTGGTGTTTTTATGCACAGTTGTTTGACTAGTTGGTTAAGTTCAGGGATTTCTTTAATTGCTTATAATAATGGAATATCGATATGGAGTCATTTAATTTCCTATACTAAAGTAGTTTCAATTGACAGGGGCATTTCTAGAGGGTTTTTTAGGAGTCTCTTTAAGGCATTCCATAAAAGGTGCTTGAGATCTCTTTTTCAAGGTGGAGTCCTTCAAAACATTTGATGGATGTTTGACAACTTCCTCTTGAGGTAACTCTAAAGCTTGAGGTAAAGATAATTGAGGCGATGTCAGAGCAAGATTCTCTTGGTTATTTATGGAGTCGTGTTCTAAGGGTATGGGAGGCATCTTTGTTCCTTTAGTAAGTTCTTCATCTTGGTCTTCAAGGATCTCGACAATGGTGGGTTGTTGAAGTGTCTTTCTTGATCTCAACTACAAATTTCCACAATAGATAGTGTTAAATCTAGCCATGTTTTCCCACTCAATGGAATACACTGGTGTAGTTTGATGGGTATTCTTTGGATTAGCAATAGGTTGTGTTGGTAGTTAAGGTTGATTGACCTGCTCATTTTGTTGAAAGTTTTGGGGGAGCTATCAGGAGGTTCTATTGTGGATTTGGCATCTGCCTTGGGCCATGATAGAATTGGTTTGGAGGCTGATTCCATTATGGGGTAGGATTCTAAGGGTACCAATGTTGTTGAGACTGATTTGACCATTAAGGGTTTCCCCAGGCCTAGTTTACCCATTTAGGTGGTCCTTGTGGAGGATAGGAGCCCTAATTAGGTGGTGCTAGAGGCCAAGGTGTTGTCCATTGATTCTTACTCTAATTGTTTAGAGGGTGCCATGAGGAGTTGGAATTTTGACCATAGGAGAAATTCCCTCCTGGTCTTTGGCCCACATAATTGACCTCTTCTTCAGTGTGAGATGACTTTTTCTTGGAATTTTTAAGTGCATTTAGTATTTCACATTGATTAGTGGCATGACTCTTTTCACAAATTTCAACTGTCAAATTTATCTAAAGGACACTCCCTCAAGAGATGTTTGTTTCGACATCTGGGACAATAGATGGACAAGGTCTTAGGATTGCATGTTTTGGCTTGTATCCTATCTAGAGTGGTGCTTAAATAAACTAGGATGTTAGTTTTGAGATTAGCTATCTCCTCTCGTAGTTTGCCAATTTCATTTGAGCCTCTCAATAGATTAGACTTATGGATTCCTCCATGAGTCTGGGAGAATTTTTTGCATAACTTAGCAATATCACCAAGTTCAAGTTGGGGCACATCTCCTTTTCCCATCAATTCTAGGCTTCTCCTAGCATCCTCATCGAGCCCCTTGAGAAATATGGTCTTTAGAATTTTGGGCTCATTGTCTCTTCTCCACATGGTTTGAATAAGAAGATAAACATATCCAGGTAAACTTCTAGGCTCTCATCTTCTTTTTGCCTTAGCTTGAACAATTCTTCTTTCCTATCACTGACTCTATAGTAGCTCTAATATTTGTCTAAAAAGACAGTCTCCATTTCATCCCACGTGGTTATTGATCTTGAGACCAATCCCATGAACCAATGCATTGTAGAATCTCTCAGAGTAGAGGGAAAGAGTTTTAGTTTTTGATTATTTGTTTTGTATTCATATGTCTAACATAAAACTTTAAACTCAAAATGGAACTTGTTTGGGTCTTCAGAAGACAATCCTCTAAATGTTGGTAAAATGGAAGGTGAAATTGTTTTCATAGGTGAATCATCATCTGCATTGAGAGCAATAGGATAGGTGAATGTTTGGGTTGCTCTCCAAGGGTTCAGGTTATCATTGTCTTCATGATTTGTTCTCCTTCTATTGAAGGGGTCATTGTTGTTATCAACCATGATGTTGAAAGGAATGCTTTCCTCCTCAAATGTTTGGTCTGATGGTTGAGTATCCGAGGTATGTTGGGAAGTCTCAGGTTGATCTTGATTGATCAATTCATAACAAAGTTTTTCAGGTAAGACTTCTACCTCTCTATTTTCTGTTGGAACTACTACTGGGGGGATTTTTGGTATGAATCTTCCATGTGGACCTTGTTTCTTGACCATGCAAAAAAAGAAGTTTGACAACTATTTTTGTTCTTACTAACAAGAGGTATCCAAATATTCTTCTATTAACACTAGAAAAGAAGGTCCCTGACAATGGCACTAAAAAGTGACAAGTTGTCGTTAAATCCTAACACTTTAGTTAAAATATGTCAATTATGTTGACTATGTAGTATCCAAGGTTGTCTGCAATAGGGAATGGATTCAGACATCTCGACTTAGCAATGGTTTTCTAAATTTTTGAGAAATCCTTTAACAGAATAAATCCAAACTAGAAAGCATACAATTCTTAGTCTAAAAAGAATTCAAAATTTATCCTAGAAAGCATACAAACTCTAAACTAGAAAGCCCATATCAATTTTTAACTAAAGATTCAAAAGAAACAGATTAATCTAAGAAAACGGGGAACTTTCTTAGATAAAGATTTGCACTATCAACTATAACGAATTTCTATATTGAACAGGAGCTCCAGAAATTATAACATAACACACAGAACTTGACAAACATAACTAAGTCACAATATCCTGTAGGGGTCACACAATACTTATTCTATGATAACACCTGTATACACCTAAAAATGACATGACTCTACTTAAATAAATATTTTAAATATTTATTTCATCTTCATATTCCTCTACCAATAAATAAATAAATAAATTTATTTATTTATTTGATTCATCCTCTCCTATTTAATTAAATAAATTACATTTATTTAATTAATTTCATCTACATCAACTTTATTCTTCTAAATAATTAAATAATTTTAATTATTTAATTAAATCATCCATTCTTCTAAATTTAAATAAAATGTAAATTTATTTAAATTAAATCTCCAAAAAATAAAATATATTTAAATATTTTATTTATTCTTCCAAAATTATCTACAATTAATTAAATAAATTTATTTATTTAATTATGCTTTCTTATCTTCTAAAAATAAATTCTTCTTGTAACACAAAAGCAAAAGCTGAGTTAACTGATTTAAAGCTATCAACAAAGCTCTTAAATTAGGAAAATATATTCTAATTTAAGAATTAAATGCTCATCCTCATCAAGAAAGCAATTAACTCAACAAAGCTTCTCTTTGAATGACATATGTCCTTCTATTCGCACACGTTCTCTCGAACATTCTCCTCCGTTGATCTTCTCTCACACAACTCTATAAATACAACCCTCTTCTTCTATTTCACATATCCATCTTTTGAGTAAACTTATGCTGCAGGAACTATAGTGCGCCATTGACACCCCCATTATCACTTCATCTATCATCCATATCATATTTGTGTTGAAGCTCATCTTCAACACAAACAAGTATCCTAGCCATTTCTCCTTGTCATCTTGAGGAATCGAAGCGAGGAAGCAAGCTTCCTGAGGACCATCTTCATCACCTAAGGATCAAGAAAGAATAGGCGAACAATGGAAATCATAAGGTAAAAGGTTGTAAGTATCGTTGCTTCTTATTTTAAATCTCTTTTTGCATGCACATTCCATTGATGTTTTGGCTTTTATTATTCATTTGATTATCCCACTTTTACCCATCACAACACCATTCAACATAAGTATAAACTAATGTAAAACATTCACAGAACAAAGTTTAAACAATATAGATTCACAAGATTTAAAATACTTATCTATTCGTATATCCTGCAAGTGGCCAGCTCTCAGGGGATCTTCTACCGATTCAAATCACATGCATCATTTCAACAACTCTAAAATAATTCCATTTGCATTTCCATTATTCATAATAGATTGACTCAGAACAAAGCTTGATTGTATTCATTCATAGCATAAAATCATATCATCACATAACATAACTACTAAACATGTCACTTCCACATTGTATATCATAACATAACATATATCTATTTTTAGGAATTACCCATAATCTATACTACCAAAATCCTAGATTTCATGTGGCACATCAATGCCACTGAAGAAGTCTTCAACAGAAAAATAGACTTTTAACTAAACTAGTTGGCTGCTATATTCAACATATTAAAGGCTCTAAGTAGAGCCATGAAATGTACTGAGTGTTTTCAATAGAAAATAAAATAAATTGCCAATAAAGTCCATGATCATGTATTCCTAGATTTTTGGCACCCCAAGATTCTGACGCTGCTGACTTCAGTTGCTTTTAAGTCTATTCCTTCCACTAGGCTCTTCATAAAAACCTATATAAATACATAGACCTTTACACATGATCATGTCAACATTAGTGGAAAACTTCAATCAATTGGAAAACAAAGATTGTACATCATTCTATCCAGAATAAACAAATATTGCTTATAAAATTAATAAATTGGAATGGTTTGGGTGATTGGGTAACATAGAAAGGGTTATATGGTTTATTATAGAAATGAGGTTATTTATTCCTCACCATAGACCTTGAGGAAGAACTTAAGTTAGCCCTTAATGAACTAGATGAAGTAAGAGGATTGAATGTAGAATATGAAGATATGCTTGAATTGACAAAAGAAACAATTGACAAATTGAAGACAAAGACCAAAGAATCAAAATAAGAAATTGGCAAACTAAAATCCCTAATAGATGAAGATAAAGGAGGTGACATAAAGCTTAAGGAAGAAGAAGAAATGATTTCAAATTTGAAAGTCATGGTTGAAGAAGAAAAAAGGATTGAAGATTTCTTAAACACCAAGCTCTTTGAGAAATCAGCTAAATGTTCAAAACTTGAGGAAGAAGTTGTCAATTTAAGAAAAGAACTGGAAAAGGCAAACTAGAAGATTGACAAAGGACTAAAACTAAAAGGAGGATCTGAAATCCTTGATGAAATAATTAACTCTCAAAATCCAGCAAAAGAAAAATTAGGTCTTGGTTTTGAAAGGGGAAAAAATCCTATGGTCTATGCCTCTACAAATTTATATGATAACTTTCATTTAGGAGGAAAGTTTGAAATTAAGAAGGAAGAGACCTACACTGAAGATCCTAAGAAGAAAACCTATAGATTTACAAAAGAAGATGAATTCACTCCTATCCAAAGACAAAGGAAGAATATGAAGAAAACTTTTAGAGATCATCCACCTACAAGGCAACCAGCTCACATCAGGTATTCTCAAAGTGTCAATGGCCATTGTTTTACTTGCAATAAGTTTGGGCACAAAGTTGTTGATTGCAAGAACAAGATAAATCAAAATGCTCTAAGATTTTACACATACAATAAAGTTGGTCATAAAGTTGTTGAATGTAGAAGTAAGACAAATCAGAATTCAGTTAGGTGTTATGTCTGCAATAAGATGGGACATAAGGCTAATGTGTGCAGAAGTAAAATTCCAACGAACAACAAGGATAATGCTTGATACTTTTATGGATACTATTACACTTGTAATAAGTTTGGCCATAAAGCAGCTAACTACAAATCAAAGGCAAAGAAAAATGGAAATGCTCATCAAACAAAGTGCACTTGTTATGAGTGCAATCAAATAAGGCACTTGGGAAAGAATACGAGGCTTGTTTCCCAACATAAAGTTGGTATTGCTCAACAAAGGATGGGAATGAACAAAGTATGGAAGAAGAAGGAAGTATGTGATGTTTCCAAACCTCTGCCTAGTGCAAATGGATCCTCCAGTAACTAAAAGATGAAGTACTGGTTTAGGGGGAGTTACAACTTCAAACCCCTGAATAAGAAAGATGTCAAATTTCTCAACATTTTGGCTAGTGTTGATGCATGCATACTAAGATAATGATTTAAAGAAGTCTGATCAAGATTTTAGAGAAAAATCTCTAAATGTGGCAAATTACAGAAGTCTCTATGATTTACAGTGATAAGGGCATCTACCAAAAGGATACATGGACTTAGGGGGAGTTGTTATTGCAAATCCTTCACTTCCCCTTCATGATGCTGAAAGAATTCAAATGTTGTAGATGAGCTTGACAAAAATTTTGGAGCAATTGACCAGCTTTTGAAGGATTGTTGAGTAATCATTGGCTTTTGTACATGAAAAAGGAAAACTAGGGCAAAACTATGAAGGTAATTAATGCGGAATGAAATTGGTTGGTGAAAGATGTATATATATAGTATTTGATAATAATCATCCTCATTTGAATGAAATCAAGCAAGTTGAATAGATTGACAAAAAGAAAAGGATTCTCAACAAGGTGTTGAAGTAAACCCTACTCTCTACATCTATAGGTATTTTCTAATTTCTCTAATTAAAACCCTAGTTCTTGAAGCTATTAAGATGGCTACATCCTTTACTCCTCTGTTGATCAACATTGTTGATGAACCTTGGCTAAAATTCAAAAAATACCCTTATAAGGCAATGTAAGTTGATAGTAACAGAGCATTACCTAATGTTCCTATATTTGTGGTATACATGGAAGATGTCAGAATTTACATTCATGCAAAATTGGAGGAGATTGACCATGAAAAATTTGAAACCCTAAGGCATGGATTGTTAGATGATGATGATATATATTACAAATCTGAGTATGCCAACATTGAAGTAAAACATTTGGATGTTTGGAAAGACTTTTTGGATTTCTATAATGAGCATGACTAGGTTAGGTATATCCTCATTAGAATTCATGATGAATTTATATACCTTGACAAACCTTATCAAATAACGAAAGAAACTATTAGGGCTATATTAGGACTATGCTCCATTGGAACCATACCGCAGTTGAAATCAATCAAGAATTAAAAGATCACATAATTAATTGGTGCCAAATTTGACAAAAAGGCTTTAACCATTGATGAAATTATTGATCCCAGTGTAAGATATGCAATAATGGGAATTGCATACAAAGTGTACTACTCCAATAGAGATGGATCTGCAACTGCTATAGCCATCTACACTTCCTATCAGATGGCTAAAGAGGGTAAGGATTTTGTTTTTTGTGAAGTGATGAAGGATCAATTGTTAAAAAATCTATGAAAGACAAAGGAGATAGGATACAACTTCAAGTATGGTTCACTGATCATTTGTTTGGCATTCTATTTCATGAATGAGTTACTGGGATTCAAAGGAAAGATATGGCAACAAGATAGGCCAGTAGTAGTGCAAATCAAAGAATACATAAGAAACTTTGACTCACAAAGCTATAAAACTGTCTTTTGGGGATTCTTCAAGAATTTCCAAACTGAAATGCATAAAAGGGATAGAATCTCCTCTAATTTGGTTAGGAAATACAAAGATGATATAATATTTCTTGTGGATAAAGATTGTTGTTATATGGTAGTAGTTGAGCCAAGGACTTCATGGATTCCCAAACTTCCATATGAAGTACCTGATGAAGAAGTTATGGCATATGTTGGGATTTTGTTAAGTCTACCTAAAGATCCTAAAGGTGAAATATTTGGAACTTGTGAAGAAATTCAAGACAATGTAATATGCTGACCTGTTCTGCTGTAATTTTTTTTAGTGTGTTTTTGTATTTTTTATTAATGTGATCTTTCAGACTAGACAGAAGATGCAGAAGGGGTTTCAGTTTTGGAATTGCATGTGTATTTTTGAGAGAGAGATTGCCATAAAAACATCAAATAATTGATGAACAATCAACTAGAAATAAAAATCAACACATTGCAAACTTGGAAACACATACCCAAATGCATATTTTGCATCTTTTTCTATTTCTGAGTTCGCTGCTACAAATTTTGAGTTGATAGGAGAAGAAGATCTATAATTTCTAGAATCATACAGTGAAATGAAGAATACAAAGAAGTGCATATGTTATTCCAACCTCATTGCAACCATTTTGCATCAATACCCATGTGCTAAAACTATGTGAGCACCCAAGTCCAACTCTAGCTGGAAATGAAAATTGCAGCAACACCCAATAGCTCAAATCTATAAAAATCAACTACCCAAATGGTTAATTTGCATCACAACATCAAAATCCATCACCCCTCAAAAATGCACACCAAAATACCAACATGCAAGCTAAAAATCTCCAATAAAACCTCGCTGTCATAAACCTGCAAATTGAACATTTCAAACCCTAGCAACATCAAACTCAATCTTTGAAGCTCTATGATGAAATCTACAAAGACATGGCTCTGAATCTCCACAAATACTAAACAATTTAATGCAACTGTGAATCCTGAGATGAATTCACCAAGTGGGTTGATATGGATTTTCATCTAAATAGCCAAAACCTCTAGGGTTTATTGAACCTACAAGCCAGAGCTCTCAAGCTCTCGAGGAAAAGTTTCTTTCAAAATAACATATCAAGAATGAATCCTCATTGCACTTTTTCCTCCTTTTATATTTCTTTTCCCTTTCAAAAGTAATACTTTATTTTATTCCTCTTTTAATTTACTTTTCCCCTCAAAAGTGACCTTACTTTATAATTTGTCATTCACATCATTATAAAGTCACTTAATATCCTTATACCTCCATATGTTGGCACCCCATTTGGCATAATAATTAAATACTTTATGACATTAATATATTAAATGCACACTTGACCCCTTATATCCCCTTTAATCATAAAGATATTTAATTTAATTAATTATATCAAAGTCAATGCTAGATTAGACTTAATTAATTAAATTAAATCATTAAACTCCATAAATGTCAAATATCAAACCAACAATTGATCCTACAAACTTCTCGGATATAACCGTAGTGCCTTTTGACCATCTAGATGACTCCATAAATAGTAAATATGGAACCAAACATCCAAGTGACTTACTAAAAATAGTAAGTGTGTATAAAATGAGCCTAAAAGACCTCTAGAAGGCAAACCACAAATAAACTGATGCACTGAGAAGGAGAGTACTGAAATATACGCCCAAAAGGGTCAGCTAACTAACCTTGAATCACCCTCAAAGGGCCCCCTAATCACCACATTAGCCTATGGGGAACCAATGATAATAGGCTAACCCACCAAACTCTAGCTAAAAAGGGGATATTATAGTCCTCCCTTCCTAGGATTGCTTGCCCTCAAGTAATTATGTGCCAATCCATTGCCCCACTCTGATATAAAAACCATATAACCATATCACCTGAAGCATCTCTCCATAATCACTGAGTACCAATGCAACAACCATGCCAATACCTGGATCCCAAACCAATCTGATCTCAACTTCACCATGCTAAAAATTATGAAGCAAACTGACACGACCCAACCAAACTGTAGTGCCAACTCTATTACCACCTGGATCCCAAAGCAAATGGAACTCACATCCATCTGTCATGTGGAGATAATAATATCTGAAAGCATCTTCTACACCAAATCTCCCTTTATTCTCTACTAAACTCTCATGGATGTGATAACCAACCAAGTCATCATGCCTACTGACACCATAATGTCCCTGACACCATGTATTCACAAGAAATCTCTGTGACATAGGAATAGCAAACCATGTTGGGTACATATCAACATGATGGCAATCTAAACTCTAACTCTGTAAGTAATCCTCTGAAAATAACTGAGTCAGATACCTATAGTCTCCAGTTCCATCTTCTAAAGATGGAAAATCTCCATCCCACAATGGATGGTACAAGCAATAAGCCAATCCATACCGACGCATCAACAAATCCTCCATGTGTGGACTAAAGGAGAAGTGATGAACACTCCTCACTATGCAGTCAAGATAAAATGCTCCCACCTCTGTCAATGGTTGACCATCAAAGTCTTGGGGAACACCCTCCTCGTTAGTCTCATCACTCACAATACTAGAATCCAAGGATGGGTCATGTCTCTGATCCTAAATGGCTAATTGGGTAGGCACAGTAGCAACCCTCTCTGCAAACCCAATATCAAAATCCCTATCATGAAGCAAATGGAGGTATTCTGATTTTAATGCCTCTAAAGTACACCTGATAAAGTGCAAATCACGAATGCGAGTACTAGCTGAGACTCCATACTGTCTCTCCTAAAACTCTACTCTCCAAAGTTGGTACTCAATAAATTTATTAGTGCAGTCAAAGCGAGATAAGGTTGAATCAACCTTCTCTTCTATAACTCTCAGCTGATCCCTCTAGCTCTATGGCTCAATAGATTGTCAATCATAATCAACTGGATGGGATGCAATGACTGATTTGCATCCAAGAGAGGGAAACAAATTGACATAAGAACCAATCTCCTGACTAGATGATACTCTGCATACCTCCTGTGAAGAAGATGGAGTAGTATCATGAACTGTCACACAATTCTCTGGAGAATCCACTACTACATCACAAGAGCTCTCAATCACCTGCTCTACATCATCTGGCATGGGACTAACCTTGGGAGAACCTGGTACATCAAGTGATTCTCTGCAACTCTCAACTAGTTCACTCATTCCATCTGTATCAACTGCACCTGTATCTATGATGGATGTAACCACATCCTCAACCTGCTCACAACCATAATCTATGGATATATGCTCCTCACCAACTGCTGCCATAGAAACCTAAACTATATCTATAGATGGTGAAGACTGTGCCAAGTTCAACTCCATGGTAAGCTCCTTTATCCATGACTGCGACTCTTGAAGGGCCAACTAACTGCTCTTCAACGAGTCCATGGTCACCTCAAGCTCATAAGTGAGCTCATCAACCTCCCCTTCCTTTCCCTTCAATGCATCATAACAAATGCAATCCCACTCGAGAAGATAATCTCTGTTAGCAAGTAGCTGTAGGTAATTTTGTTTCATTATTCCAATTGTTTCTCAGAATGCATGAATCTCTGCAAGGGAAAAGCCACTATCATAGTGCCCATCTGACATGGGAGTACTCCCGCCATAAGTAGCCAACATCTGACGAGAAACATCAAAATTCTCTATGGCTATGGCAATGATACATTCATTAACCTTTAGTTGCCCTACCAGATGATGTGGACCCTAGAACTTATCACTCCCATACAAGTTTCCTGATGTATAGTCTGCACTATGATATGAAGTTGTATCATCATCGCTCACAATATGAGAAGTATCATCATGTGTGTTATCAGCTTCACTCACAATATCATCAATGGTACTGCTACTATGTACCTCAAAGGATGGCTCACAAGACACTGTAGAAGTAGTTGTTTGAACATTAACATTGCACACTTCTTCCATAGTAATTGCACATCCATCCAAAGAACGATCCTGGGGTTCATTGCCAACTAAGGAATTTTCTGATTTGTTTTCTATGGTCTGATTTGAAAAATTAGACTTGTGGTGGCATGAATCCTTCTCACACAATGCATCAATAATACCCAAACCTTGAGTATTTTCCTTTGACAACTCCATGGAACCATCACCTTCATGTGAAATAGTTGTTGTCTCATGCTGATGCAAAGTCAGAACCTCACCGCTGTCATGAAAATCAAAACTGTTATGGTTCGTATTTTCCATGCATTCTCCATGTTTGACACTCGTATCTTGCGTGCCAACATTCAGAGTTTCTCCCACAACATTTTATGCACTTGCCATGACATCTAAACCAATGTTATGCTCAAGAGAAGGACTGCTGGCATAAAAATCAAAATTGTTATCATGATTGATAACAACTTCATGAGTGCTAAAAGTACTAACATTCTCTTCAAATTTCGCCCTCCTTTCCTGTACATGCTCCTCCTCATCCATGGTAGTTGCATCAAATGAGTTTCTTTTATTTTTCTTTTCTTTTTCTTGTTGTACAAATGACTCAATGGTTGTCATTACCCCCTCTTTGAAATCATTCATGCTATTCATAAGCTTCTCCATAAATCTATCCATCGGAGTCAAACTAACCTTCTTTGATTGTCTTGAACTTGTACCTGTTGATCTTGTTGAATCATTAGAATGCTTAGGCTTCCTTGATCGAACTTCATTGTGTCTTAACTGAGCTCTTTTGACTCTCCTTGCTCGATACTCTTTACTTTGGTGGTGAAGGAGGAAGGAAGGTAGGTAGCAATCTTCCATCTTTGATTCTAGCCATGAATGTAACCTATTGTATAACTGAAACAAACTCTAATTTTTTCCCTCAGGCTAGCAAGATCATGGCTCTGATACCATTGTAATATGCTGACCTGTTCTACTGTAATTTTTTTAGGTGTATTTTTGTATTTTTTATTAATGTGATCTTTCAGACTAGACAGAAGATGCAGAAGGGGTTTCAGTTTGGGAATTGCATGTGTGTTTTTTAGAGAGAGATTACCATAAAAAACATGAAATAATTGATGAACAATCAACTATAAGTAAAAATGAACACATTGCAAACTTGGAAATACATACCCAAATGCATATTTTGCATCTTTTTCCATTTCTGAGTTCGCTGCTACAAATTTTGAGTTGACAAGAGAGGAAGATTGATAATTTCTGGAATCATACAGTGAAATGAAGAATACCTAGATCATGGCAGCCATTTTGCATCAATACCCATGTGCTAGAACTAATTTATGTGAGCACCCAAGTCAAACCCTAGCTGGAACTAAAAATTACAGCAACACCCAATAGCTCAAATCTACAAAACTCAACTACCCAAATGGATTATTTGCATCACAACATCAAAATCCAGCACTCCTCAAACATGCACACCAAAATACCAACATGCAAGCTAAATCTCTAATACCTAGATGGATTATTTGCATCACAGCATCAAAATCCATCACTCCTCAAACATGCACACCAAAATAAAAACATGCAAGATAAAAATCTCTAATAAAACCTTGTTGTCATAAACCTACAAATTGAACATTTCAAACCCTAGCAACATCAAACTCAATCTTTGAAGCTCTATAACAAAATCTACAAAGGTATGGCTTCGAATCTCCACAAATACTAAACAATTTAATGCAATTGTGAATCCTGAGATGAATTCACCAAGTGGGCTGATCTAGGTTTTTGTCCAAATAGCCAAAACCTCTAGGGTTTTCATCCTAGGGTTTACTAAACCTACAAGCCAAAGCTCTCAAGCTCTCAAGGAAAAGTTTCTTTCAAAATAACATATCAAGAATGAATCCTCGTTGCACTTTTTCCTCCTTTTATATTTCTTTTCCCTTTCAAAAGTAACACTTTATTTTATTCCTCTTTTAATTTACTTTTCCCCTCAAAAGTGACCTTACTTTATAATTTGTCATTAACATAATTATAAAGTCACTTAATATCCTTATACCTCCATATGTTGGCACCCCATTTGGCATAATACTGTATGACATTAACATATTTAATGCACACTTGACCCCTTATATCCCCTTTAATCATAAAGATATTTAATTTAATTAATTATATCAAAGTCAATGCTAGATTAGACTTAATTAATTTAATTAAATCATTAAACTCCATTAAATGCCAAATATCAAACCAACAACCGATCCTGTCAACTTCCTGGATATAACCGTGGTGCCTTATGACCATCTGGATTACTCTCCATAAATAGTAAGTATGGACCCAAACGTCCAAGTGACTTACTAAAAATAGTAAGTGTGTATAAAATGAGCCTGAAAGACCTCTAGAAGGCAAATTACAAATAAATTGATGCACTAAGAAAGAGAGTACAGAAATATATGCCCAAAAGGGTCAGCTGAATAACCCTAAATCACCCTCAAAGGGCCCCCTAATCACCACATTAGCCTACAGGGAACCAATGATAATAGGCTAACCCACCAAACTCTGACACTAGCTAAAAAGGGGATATTACAAACAAAATATGCAAGAAAAGGACTGAAGAAGAGGTAGAGAAGAATAAAGGAAAGTTATTCAAAAATGTTGGTATCCCACCTGGAGGCTTCACTACTCAGAACACTACAGAATATGTTGTACCTCTCACTTCGGAGCATCCAACAACAAGATCAAGTAGATCCACTTCTCAATCTACTACTAGCATACCACAACCCACTTCCTCGACTAGATAGACCCAAGTCTTTGAAGATCAAACACCAATCAAATCCAAGAAAAAACAATCAAAGAAGAAGGAAACTATTATAGAGGAGATTGAGAGTGATAAAGAAGAAGAGGTGATTTCAAAGAAATAGGAAAATGAAAAGAAGAAAAGGAACCAAGGGTCAAGGTGAAGGTCAAAAGAAATAAGAAACAAGGTATAGAAGTAATTGAAGAAGAAGAGAAAAGGAGCGAACTCCTCCTTTGAAGAAGAAAAGGAAAATGACTGCCAGGTACCAATATCTTCTTCTAGAGGATCTTTGTCTCTAGATGTTGTCTATAATGCTTTTATTTATCACAATTTGTTTGATGAAACTGTGGCACTCTTCCTAGAATCTCCTTCTAAGGATCAAGCCATCATTGAAAAGGTCGTTGTTATGTATATGATGAGATATAATAAGTCTCTAGATGAGATCTTGTCTAGAGTACCAGCAAGCCTACAAAAATTCCTAAGAATGGATAAAGAAGAAGTTGTAGCCCTAGATAAAAAGCTAAGACACAATGCCTTGGATAAAGTTGGAGATTCCCTTTTAAAAGAAGAAAAAGAGAAATTAGTTCAAAGCCAAGCACAAGAGCTTAGAACAAAACATAGATTTGACACTCTCATCTAGAACAAAAAGGAAGACATAGAAAAAATCACAAAAGAAACTGAAGAAATAACTCTTAAACTTCTTGGTGAAGAGAAACAGAGGATGTGGAACAACCACATGTTTCACCACCACAATCACCTCATCATGTTGTTACATCCTCTCCAGAGAAAGAACAAATTGAAAAAGAGAAGATTGATGAAATGCAAAATTATGTGAATACTGATTCTATTCCTTAGGAAAATCATAAAAATGGACAGAGTGTTCTGAAAAACATTGAACAAATGGATGATCAAATAAGTGTACAAGATCAACAGAATGTTCCAGTGAATACAAAGCAACATGAAGAACCTACCAAAGATGTGGTTGCTGATAAAGAAAAGACTCCAGAGAAGAGTCAAGATGGAGCAAAAGAGATTGGTCAAGGATCAATTGATTCCTTCAGAGACCTACTAAACTTACAAATACAATTTCAACTAGTTGTCACTCCTCAACTACTATAGGTTCCAACCAATGAAGGATAGATTGACATGACAAGCATTTCTCCTTTACACAAATTGTAGCTCAATGATATACTACATTCCTCAACAAGAAAAGAGTTTCTACAAGAAAATCTAAAGAAATCCAGTGCAATAGAGGATGCTATGAAGTTGATACAAGAAGGGTTACGAGAGGTAACCATTGACTCATCTCTGCCTCTAGAGAAAAAGCTCAAGTTGCTAATGGACTCCTTTAAGGATCACTCCTCCCACATAGAGCAGAATGCAAAACAAGAGGCAGCAAGAAGAATAAATGACAAAAGAATGGCTGAGATGCTTGACAAATGTGCTAGTGCACATGATAAGCTTAATGAAAACTTGAAGAAATTCAAAGCTTGCATTGATGAGGCCACAACATTATATCTATTCTACCTAAAATGGCCAAATTCCACAAAGAACATCAAAGCTCTATTGAGTCACAAATTTCTAATTTGGCCAAATTTTATGATTTGTCAAAAGACAAGATGGGTGCAACAAGGGCACAAGTGGAAAACCTACATACACAATTGTGTGAACTACAGGATCAAAGAGAAAACATAAAGAAACAATTTGGTCAGTTGAGAGAAGCAGTAAATATGAGACTTGCCCCAATGTCTGGTCTACTAGGGAAAGCAGAAAAGGTAGAGAAAAAGATGACGATCCCTAGCAACCTAGATAAAGCTAAGGAGATATGCATGGAGTGTGAATTCTAGAACCGTATGCAAACCTCAAAGTGTGTCATCTGGACTACAACTATTCAACAACTCAAGGTAATCTACAAGGCCATCATACCATCCAAGTGAGTTGTTAGAGCAAAGTAAATAAGACAATTTTTTATGTACATAGTATTGTAGAGGTATTGAGTAGATTGGTAGTACCATTTTGGTTTTCAAAGGTACAACTTTGTAAACTAAATAACACAGTCAGGGGGAGTACAATTTAGAAATCATTTTATAAGGTGTAGTCTATACAATTTTTGGATAGATACAAACAAGGGATATTAATCCCTTTGTTCTTGATGTCAAAGAGGGAGAGAGAAACTTATGTCTAAGGGGGAGTAAATGTTTCCATCAATGACAAAGGGGGATATTGTTGGCAATGTGTGTTGTCATTGATGTCAACATAATAGATGGAAATGTAAAGACAGATTTGTACAAGGCAAACTAGTTCGGGAGAAGAAAAAATAGTCTAAGTATGAGGAGATTATTAGTTTGGGTTTGAGCATGATATAGAGGTTACACTCATGTCTTTGCATGTTCCCTATATCCACACATATATATCCCATTAGTTGAGAGTACTGCACTTAATGGTAAGAAGCATAAATCTGACTAAGGAATTCACAGTGCACATCCTAAGGTAGAGTCATCTTGAGTTGGTCTGCATTTCTTTGTAGAGCAATATTTTATCTTGCGGTTCTAAAGACAACTTTACTAAGGTATTGAAATGATAAATTCAAGTTTTCAAGTCCTCATATCATCTACATGAAAAATTACAAAGGACAAAGTATCGACCATCACTTAGACAAGATAAAGCAATGATGGAGAGTTAATGGAATGCTATGCATTCCTCCGCAAAGGATTATTTTGTCATGTGGTTCTGAGGAAGGGATAATATATTTACAAATCATGTCCTGATAAAATATCAAGTGGTCTTGTGGTCTGCAAAGACATCACTTAAGTGATAGAGACAATATAATCTATTCTAGAGCTTGAGTACACAAGTTTGAGTTTTGAAGAGGATGAAACATGTATAGATCAGTCATTAGAAGGTGTACAAATCTAACAAGAAGAATTTAATGATGTTTAAGCTCATTCCCAAAAGGTTTTAGGTCTTGCATTTCACCGCAACATCATATTTTGAGATGTGAAGTATCACATGTGATTCGGGATGCTCTGTTTTCTATAGATAGTATATTTCCTATCTTGCGGATACATAGATTGATTTGATACTTCAGTAGTAAGGAGTATGAAGGTTGTTGTGTTCATGTGTGATTGAGTTCTTGGTCTGCATAAATCTTTTGGCTTCTCCCTAGTTGTATGAAGATGAACAGTTAGTAGTGTTGAGCAGTTTGAGCTTACTAGTTAAGTATCTTACATGTGCAGAGGATCCTAATTAGTTTCCTTATCTTTGAATATGTGGAGAGATGTGCATCGATCCCCTTAATGAAGTCCTGAGGTCCGCAACAAGTTTTTCTTATCATATTATATGTTTTGAGAATGACTTGTGATGTGATACACATTTCATCCAATGTTGATTATGATGCCAACCTAATCAATGTTTTAATGTGTTGTGGAGGATATTTATAGAAGATCAAATTCATTTGTGAGGTAACAAGGTAAATGTGAACACAACAGAGTAGAGGGTGAGATATGAAGTGTGTGAAATCAGTTTGAGGATATGTATTGAACAGAAAAAGTAGACTACATTATCATTATAATTCAGATGTGTTCTTTATAGAAGTCCATACATTTGTACTACCTTTGTAAAACCTATTGCAGTGAGTAGATACTTAAGGAGTAGTAGCTTCCTTGGATTGTATCCCTAAATGAAAGTTGTAATTCTTGTAAGCGCAAATACAAGGAGCTATAGCTTCCTTGGGTTGTATCCCTAAAAACAAGTTGTAATACTTTTGCAATGAGCATATTATATTGTGAGCTAATCCTCACCATGGTCTTTCCATGTATTAGGGTTTTCCACATAAAAATACAGGTGTTATGTGTGTTGCATGATTTCTTTTCTATTATCTAAGTTATTCAGGTTAGTTTGGCAAACAACTACTTAAATTTTAGTATATGTTAATTCACCCCCCCTCTCAGCATCTCATTGTGTTGAACAAGGTACCCATGTACAAATGAATTTCTCAAAAGCAGAGTAAAGGAGAAAACCTAATAGGAAAAACCCCTCACCAAAAGATAAATGATACAAGAAAAAATGTACAAGTGAAGAAGAAGATAGAAGGAGGACTTATCATGACCCCACAAGGACTACTTCTAACACTAATGTACAATATATGTTTCCCCCTGTTGGAAATATGGTTGTCATTGCATCGAAATATTGACCTATTAATGCCCGATACAACTTCCATAGTTAATGAATCCACATGAGGCAGTTAAGCCTTGTCACAAACCCAAGCATTGCATTGCACAGCACAAGGAGACCAAGGGTACACACCTTGCAACAATCCCCCCAGTGCAAGTGAGGGGTTCAAACCCATGACCTAGGCTCTGACACCAATTGCTGGAAAGATAGTTGTTGCACCAAAAGATCAACCTGTTAATGCCCAATACAACTGCCAGAGTTAATGAATCCATAGGATGCAATTAAGCCTTGTCATGAACCCAAGCATTGTGTTGAACAATAGAAGGAGACCAAGGGCGTACACCTTGCAATAGCCCCATAGGAGAGAAAAGATGAGGTCAATGTGACCCCCCAAAAAATGTGAAGGAATGAACTCCATGTGAAGAAATGCTTCCTCCCAAAACTGATATGAGAAGACTAACCATGCAACCTCCCCTCAAAATGTCTCCTGTAGTGCTCATAAAATATCGACACTAGATACTGATGATGATCCACAAATGTTGAACCACATTTATCCCCTTGGAAAGAAATAGAACCAAAGAAGTGTGCAAGTGATCTTCCCATAACTGATAGGAACATGCAGGAAGAAGTATGAAAGTATGAATTTTGCACATGATCCAAAGACGTAGATGATACCCATGATGTCTTCATAGGATGCTCAAGTATCTCCAAGATAATGATGTGTGATAAATGATGATAACATGAATCAAGTACCATAAAAGATTCAAGAATAAGGACCACATGGACCATAGATGTATGGTGATAACTAGACCGATGATGATCTGATACTTCTATAGAGGATGTCAAAATACATGATGACTAAGTCAAATATGTGGACTCATGATATCTACATAATATGTCACAATAGAAGTTGATGTAGGCAAAGAAAGAGAAATAATATCCAAAGAAGACAATGATGATGCAACTTTATCGAATATGTCATCAAATAGAAGACAAATGTCCTCAATGGTGTCTTCCAAATCTACGATGCGAGACTCTATCAACAGACACAATATGTAAGGTAGATATGTATCCCAATGTGGTAGATCTAGAATATAATAACAATGTCCTGATGCATAGAATTGTTGGAATCCATGAAGATATCAACTCTAGATTTAGATGTAGCAATAGGTGATGATGGTGGAGATGAGATCTCAATGCAAGTCAACTACCTAGATTGTTCATCCCCAAATAATGGTGTCTCACAAGTTGGTTGAGTGAGACTAGATGTTTTTTCTACAAGTGCTTTATAATGATCTATAGAAATTTTATAAACATGAAGTTGTTTTAGTTCATCATTTTACAATGATGGCATTCTTCTATTGTATGTCATTTTATCCCACAATAGCCACATTTGATTTTTCATTTATTACAAGATTTATTGAGAATACTTGAATGGAAGGGATTATGTGTGACATCCACAACAATATACATGATCAAATTTTAATTAATATGCAAAGCATAAAGACTAGTTTCCCCCCAAATGACTATGTTTCTTTTAGAAGCCCCCTAGAAAGATGTGAAAGAGAAATTACAACTTGTGTTAAGATTGGATGCCAAATCAACCATTTATAATAGATGGTGATTTTTACAAAATGGGCTATCCAAAGCTTAAATTTGATTACAAATTTGAAATCCTTGCAAAATTTTGAGCACTTTAAAAAAATTACAAAATTTTGATAACCAGGGTGAAAGATATGACCCTTTTGAAATTTGCTTACAATAGTTGACTTCGGAGGCTGAAAAATAACTTAAATAGTATAATTTTCAAATCATCTTGATGCTATGTCAAAGATGACATAAATTCCTTTCTGTTGACTATAAATTTTCCAAAAAATTACTTTGTGGGTGAAAGTTATGGAAAAATGAAAAAATAGCCTCCTTCAGCAAGTGATGAGCACCTGGCAGTCTCCATTTGGCATAAAAAGTTAGCATAAACAACTTTCTCTAGCGTAAAATGTTAATAATTATTGGCTAGTAGAAAATGTTAGTGGTTTACTAACCACTAGAGGTTGACATTTGATGTTATGGCTACAACAATTATTGCTTTTGGCAATAAATGCCACAGTTTTTAGAACCCAAAAAAGGTTAGCAATTAATGTTAACCAAAAAATGCTTACTAAAAACTAGTTTTACAACTGATGTTATTTGTAACATACAATGACAAATAAACCTACACGAGACTTCATACAAGCTATGACTCTAAATGCACAAACTGTGAGTCTTTTGAAGAAGACTTAGACCAACAATGATGATCATTAGTAGCCTTCACCGTGTTACCCCATTTTCAAATTTTTTTTGTCATTCATATGTTAAGTCATGTCCCCTTCTTTATTCTTTATTATTTGTTCCTTCTTTATAAGTCACACCCTTTATTTAGTTATTTTCATTCATAGCCGGTGATCCCATGCTTTTTTTTACCTCAGTCAGCAAGTTTAAGAATTCTTGAACCTCTCAATCCCCCGACTCCTCATAAAAGTGAACGTCTTAGGACTCACCATCAGCCTTGTGTTAATTACTTGAAAGATCCTTTGTAGTCAGATATTTGGAAGTTTTTTGAACTTCTAAAATCTTAGTTAGTTGGTTCATTTGTTCCTAAAATACCAATACCTTGACTGAACACATTCCTTACTCCCAAAGTGTCATCCTCTCAAGCTATTAATATGTACGAAGAATTGACACCTGTTAGTTCGTCATAAATTCAGAATGTTGGGAAAGGTGTTCACACACTTTTCGGAGGGAAATAAAGAGGGCCATTTATGAATTTTGCAATACAGTTCACTGCCAAAATTAAATGAAATTTATGGAGGATTTAATAAATCTTTGATACAAGACTTTGGTAAAATTTGCCACCTTGTGAGTGAAAGTCTCGTTTTGCACTGCAAGGAGAATTCGCTGAAGGAGCTCCAAGCTTCACCATTAACAAAGAATTTGTAGAACTCTTCACAAAAATATCAAAGTAATTGGCTCTTCTCCTTATTTTTCACATTGTGACAATTTGTAATTTTTTATTCATTTGGTTTGGGAAGAGCAATTTTCCATTCATGAGTCTGGATAGCCAATTTTCTTCAAATGTCTTATGGACCTCTCTTGCATCCTTGAATTGCTCAAAAGTGTTTTCTCTCTGGTTTTTCAAACAAGTTAGAATGAAATACAAATTTCAGGGGTCTCCAATTACCTCTGTTATTGAGAATGATTTTTCAAATGTAAGAGATACAGATCTTGGGCATGTGGACTTGGGGAATTTCTGGGAGAGAATGCAGCAAGAAACTAAGTCCTCAATTGCAGAGAAAATTGTTAGCAGTGGGTTAGCCCAAGCTAGAGGTTTCTCACCTTCCGTGCCATGCCTAGATTTAGTTATTGCTTGTGCAAATAATTATTACCCCAACTCGCAAGAGATGCGAGCCTTTGACGGCTCTATGATAACAAGGATTAACTCGGAAGCTTTATCACATGCTTTGAAGCTAGAAGACCATGAGGAATTTGTTGATGTATCTGTCACCACTAGTTGGGGGTACTTTTGGGACAAGAAAGATTGGTGTCAAAGCCATATTTCTAAGAGTTGGCTAAAGATTGAGAGTAAGGGTAAATCTTGGCTTCCTACCAGTTTAAAAAGATGGCATTTCAAAGAAGAGATCTCTGACATGATGACTTTGTTACATCATTTCATCAGAAGTGCTAAGTCAGACTCTTTTGAGAACTAGATGTGCCAATTCATACCACTGATTTGCAATGAGTCTCAAAATATAGACTGGGTGAAGTTAATAAGTGAACATATGCATGAGCAGTTAACGAATTTTCCTCAGAAGGTGTCATTTTACATGTGTTCTCTTCTAGTCTAAATTTTAGCTAGAAAAGAGCTTTTCTGGCCCAGTTTGAGAACCCAAGGGTCTCTTACTCTAGAAACACCTATGTATTGTTATTTCCTGCAGTTGCAAAATGACATTGGAATGAGAGATTTATGTGGGGTGAATGATGCTTTCCTTATGCTCTCTACAAAAAAAAATGAAGGTTCCTTGGAGAGAAGAATCTCCCCTAAAGTGGCCATGTTGGTAATGAATTTTGGAAGTTTTTATATTTAGTTTGATCATTTTTCTTATTTAAGAATTTAGGGCTTTGAAACTGCCTCGTTAAAATTGCTGAGATATCCTTCAAATTTTCTATTGCTTTTGGAAGTTTTCTACTGTTGATCAGGATGTTAGTCATAAAAAAACATAGAATAAAAGTTACACAACAACCTTTACTCATCTTGAAAGATACGATGAATTTAGAGAATTCATGATCCCAAGTCTCCATGGATTAGTTCTTAATCTACTAACGTTACTCAGTGGTTGATGTGTGTTGCTATTTCCATTCAGGGGCCTTACATTTGTTCATCAGCAGGATTCTGTTTCTGAAAAGATGCTACATAGAAAGGTTATTTTACATAGTATATTTCTCTAGTTATTGTTTCTATGCTTAAATCTTTGCATGATATTTATCAATTGTACATGCTTTACTTCAAATATACTCTGAATCTTCAATTGTCTATGAGATGTCTGCATATTTTATATAATTTGCTTATGATTATCCATTATTTGCAATTGTGATGGTGAATTGTTCTGAAATTAAAAGAAATTGTAAAAGAACTTCAAATTATGATGAATCTTCAGCTATTGAGCCACATACACACTTGATACTGTCATTAGGAGAAGAAATCAAACCATATTTTCACCAGGATGTTCCACAGCTAGATACAGATGATGCTAACTTCAAAGGATGGTGAATGAAAACAATACAAGCAGACTGATGAGCACTCCAAGGGATGCAGCTAATCAAAGCATGTATCAAGAATCCAGACATAGATTACTCAAGATTTACTATGATTTGTAATAAAAAATGGTCTTCTCTTTCATTAAGTATGCAAAAACATGTATGTATACAACAACTTTGAAATAGGCCCTGATATTTCAGCGAACAAATTTCAATTAAGCTTCGAATGTTTAAAAAAAGGCATCCCTGCACCTTTTATAGAATAAGGTGAGGGAGTGATTACACATGATCTACAATCAAGATTCATCTATTAAGATCAACAGTGCATATTCCTTTTGACTCGGTCAACTTTGTCTCGTGGCACAAGTTGCCAGCTGGCAACCATCTAGGTAACTTATTTTCTTCTAAGTACCTGATGCAAGTATTTCCTTTGTAGTGCATCTTCATCTACTCATCAAGTTCTTCTTCTTCATCCTCATGATCATCGCTTTCTGTGTCTTCATCATCCTGATGGATATCGCCTTGTATATGGACCTGCATTATCATCTTGATATTCTCATATGCTTCTACTACTCTCTCTACTTCCCCACCATCCTGAGTTTTGGCTTTGCTAATGGTATGCTTATGTGCTTGGAATTTATTTCTGAGGTTTTCTAGTTTACCTTTCCTGCTGCTCAATGTTTCATTGTAATTCTCCACCCTAACCTTGATCCTCATGATCTTGTTCATTGCTTCTTCTGTTAGGTGGTTAAGAGGGTCATCAGCCATCAGTTGGAAGTTATTATGTAGAGCTTTTATGGAAAAGTCCGCGTCTTGATTTTCAATTTTTCCCTCTACTTTTCCTTCTAAAGCCTCCAGAATTTCTGCTTCATAGGACATCATGTCATGCAATTTCACACTGATAACCTACCATTGCACTTCTTCAGTACATCATTCTCAAACCTAATGTCCTTATACCAAATATCTACCAGCATGGCAGTATTATTATTTAGTACCTGATGGTTTATTAGGACCCAAGGATTAATCCTCTTTATTTCACTGAAAGCACTCAAGACTTTCTCTAACTGGAATGACCTTCTTCTGGTCTCAGCTTGTAATTTATCAACTTTCCTCCTGGAAATACTCAAAGAATTCCACCTCTGCAAAGAGACCTTCACTACTTCCTCAGCTCCTGTTAATGTGAATGACATCCACTTTCTCATGATAACTATCTCATGCTTCATAAGGTCCAATTTATTAACCTCCTCTTGAGAAATTGCAGTCAATGGAACTGCCTGATCTAATACTGTATTGTCAAGGTTAATCAACCCTTTTATGTATGAATGGAGCTGAGCAATGTGCTCTTTATGCTGCTTATTCTTCTCCTTTTCTTTCTTTTGGGTTAAAGAATCTATTATATCCTTCCCTTGCTGACCTTCTTGGTCCTCATTGGCAAACCCCAAGACAAATGTGGTGATTTGGAATTCTTCTAGGGGAATTTTGCCTTTCTCCTTTTCAAGTATGGGAAGTGCTACCTAGGCAGTCCTTCTGCCTGTAGCAGGATCTCTTCTTATTGTAGATGTTAATCTGGCCTTCCTCTTGGGCTTCATAATGGTTTCTAAAAATAATGTTAAAACATCAAATTCTTGAATCTCGAAACCTGATTTTGTACCTATTTCTCTCTCTAGCCACTGAGGTATTTGGTCTCCAGATCCTTAACGTCCATCATCATCATGTCTGTCATGATCATGTCCACCCTGATCTCCAACATTTATCTCTATTCTCAGTGGAGAGGGTGATTTACTCATTTCTTCCTCATGATACTCTTCATGAGGGGGATCCTATGGTCCTTCCTCCTATTGAGGAACTTCTTCATGTGGAGGGTGATCATGTTGTGTATCTGCATGCTGGTCCTGGACATAAACTTTCACCTCCTCCTTTTGTGTCTCATCCACTTGAAGAATTTCCTCATCTCGAGGCTCATTTGTATCCATGGATAACATTGTATTCAAACTAGGCGCATCTACCTGATCCTGGATCACATTATGCTTTGCACCTAATATATCTACCTCCTAGGCCTTTAGGTCATCATGACCTAATATTTCTTTATTATCTGAGGTTTCTTGAGTCCAGAGGGCATCATCAGCTGATGTATCTTTATCCTCCCCACCCTTTCGCTGGACGTCTACTATTTTGGGTTCGTTTAGTATTTCTTGTTGTTGCTGACCCACATCTGGAGTGCTATTTTCTATTTCTACTAGCCTGATCTCCTCAACATTTTTTGTTTTATCAGGTTCACCTACTTGATGTTTGGGACTTACATCCTCTCTGCATGTTAGGTCTATCACTGCATGGTTAGTTACCTAATCAACCAACTTATCAAGCCCTATTTGTTGGGCTGCCCTTTCTGGGCTGTTCTCTTTCTCTTGCTCCACTTGCTTCAACTCTTCTAATACCACCATCTGTGCAGATGGGGTTCCTATGGAGTTATACGAGTACTTGAAGCAAGGGTCTCCATCTGCTAAGAGGCCATGTTCTATACCACCTCATCATCTGATAGGTCCACAGTCTCCTCTAGTGAGAAAGATCCACCTTGACTTGCTCTAGTGGCTTCTTTGACTTGCTCTTCAGCCTTCTCAGTCTTAAACTGAATGATGCTAGGAAGTGGCACATCATGCTGCAATTCTTTCCTAAACAATTCACTACTTGCTCCCCTTAATACTATGATGTCATGTCTTATTTCACCCCTCATAGATGTTCTCTATCTCTTAGGTGGTGATGGCACGAGGGGTGCTTTCCTCTTTCTTGTGGACCTCATGGTATCATCTTTCACAGGTTCTTTATTCATTGACTCCTCTTCAATACGGATATCTTCTTCCACATTTTGCTGTGAGGTTTGGCCCTTATCTGGTACTCCTACAGTTTCCATAGATGGCCTTTGGATTCTTTTTGTTCTTGGTTCATCTACCAAAGGATGTGCAGATGAGGCAGATGCTTGTCTTGATGCAGATGCACCTTCAGCTGCTATGTCAACTCTTTCAATTACCACCCCTTTAGGTTCACTGTCAGTCTTCTTTCCTCTAGGGGGTCTTTTGCTGTGTTCTTGAGGTGACAACCTTTCTCCCTTAGATTTTCTCTTCTCAACGAGAAAGTCATCATATTCTTCATCTGGAATCTCCTGCCTCTTCCTCTTGTTGTCTACTGTGATGGCCATACCCTTCTTCTTCAGGATACTTATTTGTTCATCCACCCATGCTTGGGTCAACCGCAGCACCCCACCTATAAACTAATCCAATGAAATATCTTCAAGTTGCGTCAAGTCAGGGGTTGAAATGGTGTCATTATACACCTTTTTGTCTTCATACTCATTGGATATGGTCTTGCCATTATCTTTCTTCAATTGTGTAGGCACTGGAATACAATCAAATGTTCTGATTTGATTGAGGGTGAGTCTTTGATATTTTCTTCTTCTGACCTCAGCCTCATCCTCATAGTCTATCTAGAAATCTTCTAAGTGCTTTTGATGGATGGGCTTCCCCATAATTTTTTGCATTCTTCCATAGGGGTCATATGATCTGGCCAATGGAAATGGCTGTAAATTCATCATGTTCAGACCTGCTATGGCTTTCTTTATATTTTCTGAATCAAGGCATATATACCACCCTATAGTTATTGGAAACAAAACTGGAGGTATTTTATTGTTTTCTTTATATGCATCCAGTATAGTTGACACCTGTCTCAAGAATTCCATCAGGACTACCCCATCAGTAGGGTACCTGGGTAGCATTAATGGCTAGCCTGCAAAGTCTTCTATTCTAATGTAAGAAAATGTGGAAAACTGGATAAACCAGGCACCATGCCTGTATATAACTTCCTAAGCTTCCATGCTCAATCTCTTAGTTCTGTCTTCCTCCATTGTTCTAACTAGATGCATAGAAAATGTATCATTCACTAATTTGTAATCAGGAAGATAATTTGTTCTTTGCAACTGAGGGTAATGGTCCCATATATGGGCATCATTTAAACTGCCACCAATCTTTCCGAATGTGGTAAGTGCATCAAATGTACCTTTATAAGCACATGAATATAGCACATATGAAGTCATATAAAATGAACACTCCAGGCCTCCTAGGTTCATCATCTGCATATCTAGGGCATCACTAATCATTTTAGCCCACAATGGCTTGTTATCTGTATAAATGCACATCATGATGACCCCATACATCCAGTCCTTGAAACTTCCAACTGTAAGCTAGCCTATCACTCTGCTGAGTAGGGCAATCATATATTGATATTCATCATCAAAGTCAAATTTGTATAGGTGCACTGGTAATTTGGTAGAGGCAGTGTAAGGGCTGTTCTTTGATCTCCACTGATATATCCTCTTTCTTGTAGTCTTCTTATTATTTTCATATTTAATCTGCAATTTCTTCAAATCCATAATGACTACTTTCTTTCCAAGTGGGAGATTGAAAGTAGTTGCAATTCCTTTGATGGACAAATCTGCATAAACTCTGCCATGCTTTTTACCTTTCTCTTTTGAGGGTTGTAGTTCCTGGTACATTCTATTACCAACTCTGGAGCTTCCATGGAATATGGAAATCCAGCAGCATACGACATTCCTAATATGAAAATGACGTCTAGTAGGGCACTTTCCTTATCATTATGAATCTTAGACGACCATGCAACCAAATCTGTGTTTCCCCGGTGTGTATCTCCAATGACACCATACTTGAACTGTACTCCTTTGGGCTGAGCAAACATAGGTTTAAGAAATTCATCCTTGAACTTGTTTCTCCTGACGTCTGCCATGGATCCCTGTAATGAACATGATTGGTCTTACAATTTGACACTCACATGCATGCATATAACACTACACTTTTATGGCATCATGCCTATTATACTTATTAAACTCCATTTCATCATGTCATGCATAATCAAAATTTCAAACCACTGAAAAATCATCCTACCTGGACATGCAGAAAATGACAACAGGAGGGTTTTTTAATTACTTACTTGATACGCTTATCTCCTGGATTAGGCTGATGATTATAGGAAAGGGGTTCAGATACTGGTGATAATCATGTGTTCTGATTTGCTGCAAGCTGTTAGTGTCCGCAGGTAGCTCTTACAAGGGTTTGAACATCTGCTTTGCAAATTCTCGTTTCTTCGAAGGTAAATGTAAAATGACCCTAGAAATTCACTTTTATGTTCATTATTAGGGCAAAACCGGAGTGAATTGATCATAACCATTGTTCTTCTGTATGAAATTCATGAATGTTGCTAGGTGTGCGCATCCCATTCGCAATCGGCGGGAACCACCTACTGCATTTATGTTCATTAAATGTTACGCGGCAAGAGGAGGGGGGGTGATCTTCAGAAGATCGAGTGATATTTGGAGTATCAGGTGATATTAAAAATATGACCCCCTCGGTGTAATATGACCCTCCGCCTTTGAGTGGCAACACTTATGTCAATAGATCAGGTGACATTCGAAATGTGACCCCCTTTCGAAGGATCGGGATGACGTCATCGTCATATTGTGTAAAAGGGTGATTGGTGGAAATATACCTCCGCGAGGTAAAAAGGATTATGACGTCATCGTCAGGGTGATTTTCTTTGTTCATCAAAACTGATTGACGTCACCAGCATATTGGCTCTAGGGTGATATTTTGTGACGGGGTGATATTCAGAATATTGGGTGATATTCAAAATATGACCCCCGCAAAATATATGAAGTTGTTTGACGGGTAAATGTCACTACCACGTAAAATTGATGTCCAGATCATCGGACTGAATGATTATTGGGTGATAAAACTAGATCAAGGTGATCTTTCATAAGATGACTGATGTTAAGGAATATGACCCCCCCGGAATATCAGGTTTGACCAGGACTTTGACTCACCATAACTTTCATTCCCTAAGGAATATCAGGGTGATCCAAAAGGCAAACCTGCATGAAATGTTTTGCTCTTTCCAACCATGAGGTTATTGATATGAAATATTAACTTTGATGAACCGGCCTCATCATGATGACTTACCCAGCTCCCTTATGCAGGATCACCTCCATGACTTACTTTTACCAGACCACCGAAAAGTAGAAAAACCAAGAACAAGCCAAGTAGAAAAGTTGGGTCCCTGTTTTTTCAAGCCAAAATGGGGCGTGTTGTGTAACCACACAACAACTTGCCACCAAAGAAAATAAACAAATTCCAATGATTTAAGTGATGTGAACACATTCATATATAGTATCCTAACTCTTTCTAAGTATAAGAATCATAATCTTTCTGTATAATAAAGTTTCATCATGGCAACAATGCTAACAAAGGATTAGGTGTGTGCAAATGATTAATTATCCTCATCTTGAAAGGAAGTTGAAAACATGAGTAACTGATGTTAAGCTACATAGTTTGGGAGCATCCCTCATAGCCAACCTAGATAGAGCCTTGCTGCCAGCAAGCGTCCATAGCCCTGACAATGTTATCTATACAATCGCCCTAAGTAGAGCCCCATTGCCAGCAGGCGTCTATAGCCCCAGTAGAGTTACTTAGATGGCCTAATTTATTTTTTATTTTTTTCAATATTCTGTATTCCATATATCTGATGTTATCATGTAAGCTCAGTGTACAAGGTATGGTCACTTGCTGATTTAGGTTGGAGATTGTATTGGTAGTAAGAGATTCCCTTTAGATTTTTCACTTAACATCTATACTTGTGTGTTCAACAAACCCAAGGCTGTTAGGTGAGTCATTGTGAAAGAATCACTTTGGTCAAGAAAAGGCACCCTGATGAAAGGATATCATAGACCTGATCACTAGTACTTCTCAGAATGAATCATAACCTATATATAAATTTGTTTTCATCCCTTGAATCCTAATAATTTAGTTATTTTCTAGGGTGATGAGCTGCATCATCTTGACTAACCAAAACAAAAACTCAACAAGAAAACAAAACAAAAACACCAGACAAAACTGTACAAACAGCTATACAAATATATACACTATGATACACATGACTATCATGAAGCTAACTTAGGCTTGGAAATAATGTTTGAGGAATTGTCCATTAACTAGTAATGGAACATCCTCACTTGTCAAGTTTTTAAGCCTGTAAGTGCTATCTCCTAATATCTCAAAAATTTGGAAGGGACCTATCCATAATTTATCAAACTTTCCATGACCTCCCTTCCTCTCATGTGCTTTGTCGCACATTAGGACTAAATCTGAGATCCTAAAGGCTTTAACCCTAGCTCTTTTCTCAAACTGGCATTTGACAACAGCCTGATGTTTGGCAAATTGATCAATTGCCTAACTTCTTTTCTCTTCTAGGTGCATCAACTGAAGCAACCTGACTTTTTGCTTATTGTCTATACCCAGGTACTCTTGTGCAAGCTACAGTGTAGGAATTTTTAGGTTAACAAGGAGGATGGGATCCACCCCATATAGTAAGTGAAAAGGTGAGTTTCCTAATGCAACTTTATTCCTGGTTCTATCTACCCATAAGGCATATTTCAAAAGGGTGTTCCACTCCCTAGGGTTCTTGTCTACTAACTTTTTTATGATATTCAGCAAATTTTTATTGGTGGATTCTGCTAATCCGTTCCCTTGGGGATAATAGTTGGAGAACTTCAGTATGATCCCATAATCAAAAGCCCAGCTTGACAATTTGGTTGAAGCGAAAGCAGAGCCGTTATCACTTACCAGGGCATAGGGAACTCCATACCTGGTGACTATATTACTTTCCAGAAATTTGATGACGTCTTCAACACTACAGGTCTTGTTGTTGACTGCTTCAGTCCACCTAGTACAATAGGCAGTAATTGTTAAGACATACCTGTGGCCTGAGGATGATGGAGGATTAATTGGTCCTATGAAGTCCATGCCCCATTGTGTAAATGGGCGCATCTCCATCACTAGTTGCAAAGGTTGAGCAGCATATCTCTCTTTGTTAGCAGCAACCTGACATACATGACATCATTTAATACGCTCAGCAGTATCCTTGAAAATTGTGGGCCAGTAGTATCCTACCCTGAGGATAGTGTGAGTAGTGGCCAAGGATGACCCATGTGCTATTCCAAACTTGTTATGTAGCTCTGATAATACCTTGTTTGCTTTTGGCCTCTCTAGGCATCTTAGGTATATCCCTTCATAATTTTTCTTGAAAAGGACTCCCCCTTTCATCATATACTTCTGTGACCTTATTTTTAGGGCTCTCCTTTATGAGGTATGCAGTCTTGGAGGACATCTTCCAGTAATCAAGATGTGCCTAATGTCTGAGTACCATTCTAAATTGTCCTTTTCATTAATAACATACTGCTGACTCATGATATTGGGGTCAATCTCTGATATCATTTAGCTTAAAGCTTGTCCTCTCACTAGCTTCATGGGTGTAATATCCATGTCATATTCTTGTAGGACAGTGGTCCACTTAGCCCTTTTCTCACCTAGCTCACTCTGCATTAGCAACATCTTCACTGCTACATTAGGCACCACAACAATCACTTTACTTCTTAGTATATAGTGCCTGAATTTCTTTACTGCTATGACCAAAGCAAGTGTCTACCTTTCAACGTCCATGTATCTCAATTCAGCATCTTTGAAAGGGCAGCTCATGAAGGCTATGGGCTTCTCTTCCTTTTCTTCATTTCTCTGTGTCAGCACTGCTACAGAGGTATGCTCTGAAACAAATGAATAAATATAGAAGTCCCTGGTGTAGTCTGGACTGATCAACACTGAAGCATCAGATATAGCTTTTTTAATGTCTTCAAAAGCTACTCTAGCTTCTAATGTCCACTCAATTTTTGCGTCCTTCTTGAGCATGGCATTTAAAGGTCTAACAATTTCAGCAAAGCCAGTGATAAACTTCCTAACAAAATTAATCTTACCAAAGTAAGATTTGAGCTCCTTTTTGCTTCCAGGAAGCTATATTTTCATAATGGATTCCACCCTGTCAGGATCAATGATAATCCCATCTTTAGTTATCAGGTGGCCTAGTAATTTTCTTGTTGTTACCCCAAATATGCATTTCTTGGGGTTCATGGATATCCCATATTCTTCACATTTTTTAAGCACATTTATGAGATCTTCTACATGGTTTCCTCTATCTTTAGAGAATATTGTTAAGTCATCCATGAATATGACTATACATTTTCCTATTAAGCCTCTGAAGGCTATGTCCATTGCTTGCTAGAATGTTGCTCCAGCATTTATCAGCCCAAACGGCATACGCCTATAGGTGAATATCCCCCACTTTGTGGTGGAGGCAGTTTTTAGTCTATCTATCTTATCCACCATTACCTGGTTATAGCCTGAAAAACCATCCAAAAATGACATCATTTTGTCACCGTTAACAATTTGTAGGATTTCATCTAAGGAAGGCAAAGGATAATTATCCTTCTCAGATGCTTTGTTCAGATTCTTGAAGTTCACACATAGTCTGATGTCTCCATTTTTCTTCCTCACTGGGACCAGATTTGCTACCCAGGTGGAGTGCCTCATAGGAAATATGATCCTGGCATTTAACAGTTTCTTAACCTCCTCAAAAATAATAGGTTCCAACAAAGCATTGATAGGCCTTTGCTTCTGTCTGAAAGGCTTGGCATCTGGCTTGAGGGGTATGGTGTGGGTGATGACTGATATGTCATACATTTTCAGCTCATCATAAGTCCAGGCAATGACATGGAAGTAATCTTTGAGAGCCTGGGTGATTCCTTCCAACTCTTCTTCTGTGCAAACTGTAAGGGTAAAATGGTGATCAATCAAATGAATTAAATAAGACCCAAACATCAACAGAATAGTGAAAATAAGAAAGATTCAATAAACGAAGCAATGAACAATACAATGCAAACCTCTCCCGTTTCGAAACTTCTGTTGTTTGCCTATTACAATCATCCTTTTGCAGATGATGTGAGCCCTCAGAGAGTACACTCTTTTAGCTGTTCATAGGAAGTCGATGGTAAATGGCTAGGGTGATATGTAATGAAGATGAGCTTCAAAGCAGGTATTTGATCTCAAGCTTGTGAATGGTCAAAGGGTGCCAAAGGCGCGCTAGTGATATTTCTGCAGAGTAACGATGTCAAAAGCCTAGATGATTAGAATGGAGGGATGAAGCTTCATTTATAGACTCAGAAGAATGAGAATCAACGGTTGAGAGAAGATATGAAGATCAATGGCTGAGAATGGTTGAGGAATGTACAACCAGTAGAAATGTGACAAGTGTCCCAGCTCCATCATGAAAGAGAGGATGTGACAAAATTGATTGGAGAGTTAACTTCATTGACTGGACAGTTAACAGACTTGATTGATCAGTTAGAAGAGTGGATTATGGGATTGACTGAATTGATTGACCAGTGAACTCAGTTGATTGAGGAGTCAACAGAATGGATTGACCAGTGAACTCAAATGACTAATTAGTTAATAGATTTGATTGATTAGTTAACTAACTTTTGATTTGAGAAGAAATAGGCCATGTGGGTGAGAGAAAAATAGGTAATTAAATATTAAATATATTTAATTACATGTGCAACCTGATGAGATGGACAAGGTGAGGTGGAAAGGTGAGGTGTATTTTTGGAATTTAGAACTTAGGATAGAGGAATTTGGATTAATTAAATAATTTATGATTATTTAATTTTGTAGGACATTTAGAAGAATTTTAATTAAATAAATTGAATTTATTTAATTATGGAAGAGTGAATCGATTAAATAAATTGGAAATATTTATTTAATTGATAGAAGAATGGAATAAATATTTAGAATATTTATTTAGGATGAATCATGTCATTTTTAGGCGTATACATTTTGCCCCTCTTTGATGCAATGCAGTTTACAGCGTTGCTTCAAAGAAATCGATAGTCTAACAATGATACATGCCCCAGTTTGCCCCTAGTACAAGTTTGATGATAGGATGCCCCCTCGGGAGATTGGACGAGGAGGAGGCAGAAGGCGTGAGACGAACAATCTCATGAAGACGAAGGGAAGCTAGGTTAGAATGAAGAAATCAGTTGAAGAAAGAGTCAAATGATACGCGATGCAAGATGGAATGATGACACACACAAGCAGGAAAGTAAGTATGCACAAATGACACAAGAACAAACAAGGTATTGCCCCTGTCAAGCGGTAAACCAATGATATACTAATAACGATATACAACAATGTTGTCATGGCAGGGAACGATGTATCCCTAGACCAACACGGCAGGCGTGCTGTCATGGCGGGGAATGATGGATCCCTAGAGCAACATGAAGGATAGTGTCTGGTTCCAGGAAATGAAGCATGTCGTGTAAGATGTGTGTATTGGTCTGATTTCGACAATGCAACATCCTGTATAAGACAATTGATTGATTAACTGATCGAGTTGGTTTATGACCAGACAAGGATCAAGACCACTGATTGTGATTGGATCATTTGTGCCAGATTGACTTGACATGATTGATATGGATTAAGGATGGACCTGCATTTGGATCATTGTGTAGACTGACTGGACAAGGATGAAAGATTTGATGATAGATAGAAATCTGATTGATAGAAGAAAGACTCGATAGAAGGACTCGCAAGCTTTTGTAAACATTGATACTCTGCATTGTTGGATCTTTATTGCATGGGGTATGGTATGGATGTATAAATGGATATAGGATGGATGCTTTGCTATTGGAGTGCTTTATTTCATCATTGGGCATTGTGTTTTTGGTACATTTTCTGAAATGTTGTAAGTGAATACAAGCATCGAGGTATAATTGAACCGAGATGACCTGAGTACCGCTTACACGGATTGTGATTTAACAAGTTAATACAAGCATCTAGTCAAAATTGAATCTAGATGACCTGAGTATTTCTTGCATTTCAACAAACAAGGATTGCCCCCGTTCATGTTATACCTTTGATGTCCTCGATGATCTTTTGCCGATCATGTCCTTAGACAAGGCTTCACATTACTAAAGTTTAATCCACAAATAGCAAATAAAAAAAGTAATCATGCCCCCATCATAGCGTCTCTAGCTTTTGGCATCCTTGAGTAGCATAGAAAGACATGATAACAAAAATCAAGACTCTGTAACTTAACCATGGTTCCAATCCACAAAACATTCTTGCATTTAGATGTGTTTTTCTTGCCATAATTTAGATAGAATCAGTTAGAAGACCTTGGGTATTTGCTTTGCTTTAGATAGGTTAAGATGCTCATAGTCAAGATTTCTGCTTGAAGCACGGGTTATGCTTGCATTTGCTTGTTTGGTGAGAAGATTGCACAATCCTTATTGGGGAGACGGACCCTAAGGGACTAACCTAGTGCCTCAGGGGCTCATTGCTAAATGGCCTTGCCTACGTGACGACGCAGAGGCAACGTAGTTCGGGGTAAACCCTAATGGACCATGGATGGACTAGAAGAAAGATGACAAGAATGAAGACAAGAAAGGGGATGAATGGGACTGTGGGAGAAATGGAAGCCTCGGGGGTGCATTAGAATAATGGCCTTGCCTACTTGACGGTGCAGAGGCAACATAGTTCATGGACTTGGACCATGGACACTGACAAGAGACCCTATGCTAGGCTCACATTGAGGAGATGGTATGGGACAAAACCTTGGTTGACAAGGCCACAAGGAGAGTATCAAGCCATGATAGTTAACTGTCAAGTGTTTATGAGTGGGATAGATATGGGTCGAATGGGGCAAATGGAGAAAGAATGGACTTAGGGTGATTGGATTCCCAAAGATGGAGAAGGCGGTCTATCACAAGTAACGCCTGTTTACCAGGTTTTCACCACTTGCTTTTATTTGTACGAGAAGCTAGAAAGTAAACATGATGCCTGTTTGCTAGGTTTTCATCACGATACCTATCCAAGGTGCCTGTTTGCCAGGTTTTCACCAAAGGACAATTTTTTTGTATGCTTTCTATTTTTTTTTATTTTTTTGGTATTTTTTCTTTTCAACTTTTTTGATTTTTTTATTTTTGATTTTATTGTGCCCTCTTGGATTGGGGTTCTCCTAGGTATAGAACCGGCGAAGGTGCATGCTGTTGATTGGATCATCTAACAACTCACCCTCTGAAGTGGCCAACTGATATGCCCCCGATCCGTAAGTAGCTACAATCACATAGGGTCCAAGCCAGTTGGCTCGAACTTACCTTTCTTTTCTCTATCTTGTTGGTTGCGAGGGTTCTCTTTTAGAACTAGGTCCCCAACCTTAAAGCATCTTGGGCGAACCTTGTGATTATAGCTTCTGGACATCATCTGTTGATATGCTTTAAGATGATCGAAGGCTTTCTGGCACCGTTCTTCTAGCAGCTCTAGTTCCTGCAACCTGGAGACTCTGTATTCTTCGTCTGATATGAGACCTTTCAACAACACCCTGAGGGATGGTAGTTCAACCTCAATGGGAAGGATGGCTTCAGAACCATAAACAAGGGCGTAGGGTGTAGCACCTGTGGGAGTGCGTATACTGGTTCTGTAAGCCCACAGAGCGGGATTGAGTTGGACGTGCCAATCGCGACCAGCTTCATTGATAGTCTTCTTTAGGATTTTCAGAATGGTTTTATTCGATGCCTCAGCTTGGCCGTTACCTTGGGGGTAGTATGGAGTGGAGAAACGATGTTGGATTTTGAAATGCTCACAGCATTCCTAGACATCCTGATTTTTGAATGGTCTTCCATTATCCGTTATGATGGATGAAGGAATGCCATATCTACAGATAATGTAATTTAGAATGAAAGAGGAAATTTTATTTCCTGTGATGGTGGTTAGGGGAACGGCTTCAATCCACTTTGTGAAATATTCAGTGGTGATTATGATGAATTTGTGGCCGTTGGAAGAGGGTGGGTGAATCTTTCCCACGAGGTCAAGTGCCCACTAGCAAAAGGGCCAGAGTGTCGTTAAAGGTCTCAACTCTTGAGCAGGTGCATGGATTAGGTTCCCGTGTATTTGGCACTATTTGCACTTTTTGATGAACTGATATGAATCCATTTCCATATTTGGCTAGTAATAACCCAAACGCATGAGTTTCTTGGCTAAGGAAGGACCGCTGGAGTGTGTTCCATAGATCCCTTCATGTACGTCTCACAAGGCAGTTATGGATTCCTCTTGTTCTAAACAACGGAGTAGAGTACCATCCAGACCACGTCGGTAAAGGGTATCGGCTATGATGGTGTAATGGGAGGCTTGTCAGATGAAAGTTCATTTTTGGTTGGAAGAGAGGTCCGGTGGGAGAATATTGTTCTTGAGGTAAGTGTAAGTCTTACCGTACCAAGGTGAATCAAATCCGACTAGAAGGCATATGGAATGGGTCTCAAGGAGATCATACACTGGTTGCTGTATAGTTTCCACTAGGAACTCATACCGTGACTCATGTTCAGGTATTTCTAGAAGAGAGGCTATGGTAGCCATTGCATCTGCTGCTTTGTTCTCGATCCTGGGTATTTTCTTGAAGGAGATGGTCCCAAAGTGTTCTTTGAAGTCGTCGACCATTCTTTTGTAGGGGATGAGCTTTTCATCTTTGGTTTGATACTCATCGTTGACCTGATTGATGATAAGCTGAGAATCACCGTAGACATGTAGTTCTTGAATTTTCCACTCAGTTGCGATCTTAAGACCAATCACCAAGGCTTCATATTTCGCTATGTTGTTTGTGCATGGAAATAACAACCTATAGGACTTCAGAATTGTGTAGCCTTGGGGAGTGATAAATAGGATACCTGCCCCTGATCCATGGTTGGTGTAAGATCCGTCAAAGTAGAGTTTCCAAGGAGATGTTGATATAGTGAATAAGGACTCATCGGGAAACTCAAACTGCATTGGTGAAGGTCGAGTAATGGTGCTTCAGCTAGTTGGTCAGTGATGATTTGTCCTTTGATGGATTTTCTGTCCACATACTCTATATCATATTCACTAAGAAGCATCACCCATTTTTCTAGTCGACCTGTGAGAGCTGCTTTGCTGAGAAGATATTTTAGTGGGTCGATCTTGGCAATGAGTTTGACAGGATGTGCCAACATGTAATGTCAGCGTTTTTGTCAAGCAAAAACTACCGCAAGGCATGATCGTTCTACTTGTGAGTATTGCAACTCGTAGCCCACTAAGGTTTGACTGATGTAGTATATAGCTCTCTCCTTGTTCTCGTAGTCTTGCTGTGCTAGAAGGGCCCCAAGAGCAGTGGGTGTAGCAGATATGTAGAGAATTAAAGGTTTTCCTTGGATCAGAGGCATGAGTATAGGAGGATTCATAAGGTACTCCTTTAGCTTGTTGAATGCCTCCTCGCACCGCTCATCCCATTTAAATGGAATGTTCTTATGTAGGAGGTGGCTGAAAGGTTGGCACTTGTCTGCCAGCTATGAGATGAACCTGCGAATGGCCTGCAGCTTGCCCTATAAGGATCTCAACTGAGTAAGAGTCTTGGGCGGTGGCATGTCCATTATAGCTTTGACCTTTGCCGGGTCTACCTCTATTCTATTTGCCGACACGATGAAGCCTAGCAACTTGCCTGAAGTTACCCCAAACACACATTTCTTCGGGTTCAGTTTGACTTGGAATTGGTCCAACCGTTGAAAGACTTTTTCTAGGACATCCAGGTGTGAGTCCCTTGTGAGAGATTTGGCTAAGATATCATCAACATAGTCCTCCATAGTTACATGCATCATGTCATGGAATATAGTTGTCATGGCCTGCTGATATGTAGCACCTGCGTTTTTCAGCCCAAAAGGCATGACATTCTAGCAAAAGGTACCCCATGGGCAAGTAAAAGTTGTTTTGTGTTCATCCTCTGGTGCTATTTTGATTTGATTATACCCCGAGAATCCGTCCATGAGTGATAGCATTGTATGTCCTGCAGTGAGGTCAACTATGATATCGATGTTTGGCAATGGAAAGTCATCCTTGCGGCATGCTTTGTTTAAGTCTCGAAAATCATTGCATAGTCGAACCCGGCCATCTAATTTAGACACCAGCACAATATTGGATATCCATTCTGGGTAATCTATGGCTCTAATGAACCCCACATCTAGCAATTTCTTGAGTTCTTCCTTGACCAAAAGGGCTATATGAGGATGCATTTTTCTCAGCTTCTGCTTTACGGGTTTCACCCCTGGATCCAATGGCAAATGATGTAGAATTAGGTTTGGGTCCAAGCCTAGCATGTCTGCATATGACCAAGCAAAGCTGCCTCTCTTCTTCTTAAAGAATGGTACAAACCTAGTTTTCTCTGGTGGTGTGAGAGATTTGGCAAAGTGGATAATCTTGGGCTGCTCTTCGGTACCAATATTTACAGGCTCTGTCGGCTCCACCACAATTTGTGACCTTTCCTGATACATATCACTAGGGAGAGTGTCAAGCATTCCATTGTCAGGTGCCATAGTTAGGTTTTCACCATCAGATGCGTCCTTTCCTTTTACTATTTTATGATCTGACACTGCCGCAAGGCAGTTTTCACTGTCAGATCCATTTTTGATCTTGATATTTTTGTGACTGGAAGGCTTGGCACCCTCCCTAAAGTAAGCCATGGTATTCAGTTCGATAGCAAAACCAGCTTTATGATCTCCTTTTGGCAAGTGGTCCCTAAGTTCCATATAATCAATGTAAGCATCATCGTTCTGGAACATATCTAATTTGGGGGTTCCTTGCAGATCCCAGTCAATAAGCTCAGGGTGTAAGAGGGGAAAGGAGTCGGATGAGAGACCTGATTCATTGATGGTGTGAATGGAAATGTTATGGGCATTGTTGGGGGTAGTGTTTTGGGTGGTACTTTCTTCCAAGTTGTTTATCGCAATGGAATCTAAACTTTCCTCGAAAGCCATAATCTCAGGGGTGAGCAAATCAGACTCCAGTGATCTGTCCCATTGTGTTTGTCCCTCATGGTAGGGGCTAAGAGTTTGGATGGTGTCAACCTCTTTGTCGTCGTAGGAGTGCTCTGTTAGCTCGTCCCATTCATACTCATTTGAATCATCTGAATCTGTATCGCTGTCCACTTGGAGTGTTTGGATTGTCTCCACAAGGCAGGCATTTTCCTTGGCTTTACCCTTGCCTTTGTATCCTAGGCCACTTGTGTTTCTAGCCGAAGAGGATGAAGAAGGTTGTATAGGTTCAATGATTCCTTCTTTTCTGAGGCCGATGGGGCCTTGTCCTTCGTACCCCATCCTGTGCAGAATACTGTCACCTCGCCCATAGAGTTCTGTAGGGAGTTTAGGTGGTTCTTGGGGTGTGTTTTCTTCTTCAGCATAAAGCCATTATAGGAGATCTCGCTCCTTTGTTTCATCAGATAAGGTCCCCCATTTTACAAAGGGATTTGCAGGAGCTACAGGAGGAGCAGATGGCTTTGGAAAATGTTTGGGTGGATGTTTGGGTTGGCCAAAGGAGCGAGGAGACAAAGGCATCGTGGCAAGGTTGAGGCTGTGCTCAATGGAGTATTCCCCCATGCCATTTTCTTTTATGGTAAGTTTCAGTGGTTTGGGTCTTGAGGAGGAAGCTTCAGCAGTATGGTCCTATTGTAGAGTAGGGGAAATGTAGGCTCTGTTGTTGGGTATGACACATTCAGGTTTGGCACGGAAAGAATTACAGTGCTGGTAGGGGTTGGGGTCGCCTTGAATGGTGACCTGCTTGCCATCGTGCAAGAACTTAATGCATTGATGATAAGTTGAGGGGACAGCCTTCATGGCATGGATCCATGGTCTCCCTAGTAGAATATTATAAGCAAGCTCCCGATCAAGGACTTGGCACACCACATCTTTGATTACTGGTCCCACTTGAATGGGTAGGACAACCATTCCCTTTGTGGTTCTTTCTTCCTCATCATATGCTTTGATGGTAATTTTCCTCCTTGGATCAACTACCTGTTTGGAGAACCCTAGTGTAAGGACTAGCTTCAATGTGCAAATATTTAAACCAGCACCCCCATCAATGAGAACCCTCTTGATGCGGTGCTTGTGTATGAAAGCGACAATGTGCAGAGGGGTGTTATGAGGTTGGGAGACAGAGAGGTCGTCTTTCTCAGTAAAAGATATGGAGTTGGAAGATGTCAGATTGCCTACCATGGTCTGAAACTTTTCTTGGGCCAGGTTAGTGGGGATAGTGGTTTCCACTAAGGCCTTCTCAAGAATCTCCTTATGAGAAGGAGATAGACGCAATAGCTCCAATATGGAAATGTGAGCCGGTGTTTTCTGTAACTGGTCGATGACATTGTACTGACGGAAGGTGGATGGGGATGGTGACGACCTTGGAGGAACGGTATTGAGCGTGACTTTACCACTGCGGGTAATTATACTACAACCAGTTTGGTTAGGTCCTAGTTGTTGGTTGGGTGAGATGACATTGATCTACGAAATATGTTTAGAAATGCAGTTTATGGTGTAGTCAAATGGAACACTTGCATAGTTAGCACTACTCGTCCCGCTGTTCTGATTTGGCCAGTTGCGATTATTGTTGTTGTCATTACTGTTGTTGCCGTTGTAGTTGTGGCCATGGTTGTTGTTGTTGTGGCCATTGTTGTTGTTGTTGGGGCCATTATTGTTATATGGCCTATTATGATTCAGAAGTGGATCCCTGTAGGCCACATGAGTTTCATTGGAGGTATGTTGTTGTGTTCCTCCCTGATTCTGATCCAGTATATCATGTATGACATTTTTGAGGTGGATACAGTTATTAGTTGTATGCCCCCTTCCTCAATGATATTCACAATAGTCTGTGTCCTTCCAGTAGGGAGGTTTGACTATAGGCTCGTAATCACTTGTTGGCTGTAGACAAATTTCGTTGTTAGCCAACAACTTCCTTAGTGCAGATTCTTGAGACTCGCCTAATGGTGTGAATTTTCTTCTTGGGTTTGAATTGTACCAAGATCTAGGCTCTCAAGAGGGTGGTTTGTTGATTGCACCATTGTTTGTGTCTCCCTTAAGAGTGAATATGGGTTGTTGTTTAGGAGCTGCCGCCTTGGCGTCAACTACCCCATCATTGACCACATTCTTGTTCTTTGTCCAAAACTTTGATTTATCTGTTGTGTAATTGGAATTAGTCATGTCCTTATATAGCTTGAGAGTTCCTTTAGTGATCATAGCTTTTTCAATGAATAGGCCCATTTCAATGACTTTGGAGAATGATGTAGGGCATTGTATCTGAATCTGATAGCTAAGATCCGTGTTTAGGTTGTGGACAAACATTTCCAATAGTTGCTTCTCAGGTATATCATAAGAACACTTACTAGCTAGCTGTCTCCATCATTGTAAGAAGGTGGCGAATGACTCACCACTCTTTTGTTTAGTATTGCATAGATCTAGCATAGATACCTCATGTTCTATGTTGTAGGAGAAGTGTGTTATGAATTTATTGACAAGTTCATCAAAAGTTTTGATTCCTGGTGGGAGGCGCGAGAACCACTCCATAGCTTGACCACCTAAGGATCTTGGGAACAGTCTCATCAAGTAGGTCTCGTTGTGAGCTACTTCTAAACATGCGGCATTGAATTCCCGGATATGATCTCTAGGGTCCCCCTTCCCTTTGTATTTGTCAAACTTTGGGACTCTGAACTGAAAGGGGAAGGATTTCATGACCAAACTTTTGTCAAAAGGATACAGAGCTATATCTTCCAAAGAGTATTGCTTGGAACTTGTACCGGTCTTAAGGTTGGATATTTCTTGTTTTAGACTTTCGATTTGTTGTCTCACGTCATCCATAGGAGCATTTTGATCTATGGGTTTCTTGCCTCTATTATTTGCATTCGGGACTGTGTCATTCGTGCCTCTCTCATGATCATCATGTCTTTGCTCATGATCATTGTCTACATTTTCCATGATGGAGCTTATGTCAAAGTCTACGGGGAGTTTGACTCCGAGATTAGCAAGATGGTGGAAGTATTTGTCGAGGTCTTCAAGGAGCACCCTCTCTACCAAGCATTGGAATTTGCTATCTTGGATGTGCGCTACTAATTCTTCATGAGAAATTTCTTCGTCACCACCACGTGGTGGGGCGAGGTGATCAGATGCATCGGCCATTTCAATCTGCTTGTTGTACTGGGATCGAGTAAGAACCATGCAAGGTGGGGTGGAATGAAGTGGACCAGGATTAGAAATTTTGGCGAGGTGCCAACTGAGACTGTTGTGAATGGGATACCTAGGACAAGATTTGGACAAAGGATTCTCTCGCTCAATGACTTCAAGTAAGACGGTTGACACAAGACGTTGGCCGCTAGTAAGGTTAGTCGATACCAGTCTTACTGTGTAGGGCTTAGTCATTCAACAAGACTACTAGCAAAGGTACGGTGACCTACTAGGCTTACGTGAATTCACTAATGACACGAAACAGGGACCTATGTCAAATTGGTATGGGACAAACTGACTTTGGGACAAGAGGGATTTGGACTGAAAGTGAATGGGACGATCGACGAAAGAGAGAGACTTGGGTGAAATGGATGAAGACTGACTGCAAGGTTGAATCTAACCTCAGAAAGTGAAACTAGGCTGAAATGGATGCGTGCGCAACTTTGATTTTTTTTTTGGCAAAATTTTGGATTGTTCAGTTGTTTTTGGTATTTTTGGCTGGAACAAGGCTTTCTTGGTCTGATTTTATGAATTAACAGCAAGAAAACACAGCAAGCACAAAGAATATTTTATAGTTTTTGACTGTTTTTTGTAGTTTTTTCGACTCTATTTTGGACTATACTGAACAAAAGCAAACACAAAAATCCTAGGTGAGAAATGGATTATAAGGGATTTGGGCCACTAGAACAAGATGTATTTAATGCGGGCAACCGTTCAAGTGGTTACACATGCAGCGGCACTACTCTCCATTATGGAGTCTCCCGGCCTCAAAGGGTTGCACCTTAGAGGGTTTTGGGGGAGGTTGGCCGTCGGTGTAACATAACAGCACTTGTTGCAGGAAGTTTTCACCTCAAGCACAATTTATTTTAAGTGGCTTGGTAGGGCTTGGCTTTAGCCTGTTACCACTCAGGGTCGTTCCCACTTGGACAAGCATGCATCCAAGGGCAGGCCCCTCCTAAAGGTTAAACAAACAGAATGACAAATCTGGCACTCTGATCACCCAGAAGAGGGGAGAGCATAAGCCTATTGTCATTCGCAAGCACAGAATACACTGATTAATCCACCCTAGTTAAAAAGTGAAAAAAACTAAATGGGCTAATCTAGTCAAACACAGAACTTTGAAGTGATTTCAGCAATATAGCAGTGGTTCAGTTTTAACCCCAGAAAGCAGTGGCGAGTTCAGTTTTAAATCCACGTAGCACAAGATTGTTAACTTTAAAATTCTGGTCTCATGATATAGCAATGGTTTATTTTAACTTTAAGATCATTGATGAGTTCAATTTTAAACCGCGTAGCACGAGATTGTTAACTTTGAAATTCTAGTCTCATGATATAGCAATGGTTCATTTTAACTTCAAGATCATTGATGAGTTCAATTTTAATCTTAGATAGCAATAACTTGGAAGGTGCTTTGCAATGCAAGCAAGAAATAATCCAGTTACTTTCTCCCTAATTAGAGCTAGGTGAGGATTTAAATGCAAGTTGCATGAACAATGGGTTACTCCTTCCTAAATAAAACTAGATGAAAATTGTATGCAAGTTGCATGAACAATGAGTTACTCCTTCTTAATTAGAACTAAATGAGAATTGTATGCAAGTTGCATGAACAATGAGTTACTCCTTCCTAATTAGAACTAGATGAAAGTTGTATGCAATTTGTATGAGAGTGCTTAAATCAGTCCTATTTAACACTTAGTGAAAAATGATTGTCTTCAGTGGACGTGTTGCACCAAACTAGATTAACAGTCTCCTGATATCCACCTGTAGTCCACAAAAATAAAAATGAATCAAGAAGTTTGCAAATCAAATGGTTAGATGAAAAACACATAATCTGGAAAATTTCATGAAAATATGAATTTTGACAGAAAAATAAATATGAAAATCAGAATCTTCACGAAATTCTATGCTGTTTTAAAAAAAAATTCATGAAAATTCGATAAAAAATGCTAAAGTAATGGTCGATTGAAGTTTGCAAGGGAAATGGGAGGTTTGACTGATTTTATCCGATGAAGTTGATCAAATGGGCTAAAAATACCTTCACCACTGCGAAGTTCTCGAGATCAGCTTTTCGATGACTGTAAATTTGTGAAAATCTGACTTCCCTGCAAAAAGTTAGACAAAAAAGAAAAAAAATGCCCTATTTGACTAATATTACCATTTTTGAAAATAAAAATAAAAGTTAATAAAAAAATTTTTAAAAATGATTTTTTTTTATTTTTTATTTTTGTTTTATATGTTTTTATTGTTTTTTTTTTTTTTTTAAATATATTTTTACCTAAACCCTAAACCGAAATGTTTTTTTTTTGGTTTGTTTTTTTTTATATTTAGATTGCTTTTATTTTGTTTTTGTGTTAATATTTTTTTTTTATTGTTTGTTTATTTTTTTGTGCTGTGGGTGCAGGTGTGCAGGGTGGAGGCAGAGGAGGGATGGCACAAAGGCAGCGGCGGAGAAGGATCCGCAGGGGCAGCGGGATCTGGGGTTTTAGGTGCAGGGGAGGGAGGGTGGAGCTGGGGGTTTGGGCGCGGGGGAGCGTCGGGAGAAGGGTGCGCGGGGAAGGGCATAGAGGGAGGGGGAAGGGGAGCGGAGGGATCTGGGCGCGGGGGGTTTGGGCACGGGGGATCGCGGGCGGGTGGGGATCGCAAGGGATGGGGGGAAAGGGGGGTTAGGGAGTGTTGGGCGTGGGGAATGGGGAGTGCGGAAGGAGGGGGGTCCGAGGTGAGCGGGTGGAGGGGGGCCCCGCGGGGGCCTGCGTGCAGGGGCTGCGGCCCCTGCCAAAAATTGAATTTTTTTTTTTTAATTTTATTTATTTATTTTTTTGTTGTTTTGATATTTAAAAATAAAAAAAATAAAAAAATGTAAACTAAAAAAAATGAACTCTGTTTTTTTTTTTCGTTTTCTGTGTAAATTTTTTTTTTTTTTTGTGTTTTCCTTAATTTCTAAATTCTTTTTAAATAACAGAAAATAAATTTAATGTAAAATGCTGTCTACTTTTTTATTTTTTTGAAAATTAGTGTAAAAATAAAAAAAATTTCAAAAATTTTCCAGTAACCAAAAGTAGGCAAATGATATGTTATTTTTCACCTGTGAGGCCTCCCGAGCTCAACGGTGAGGTCCGATTGAGCATAAGAGGTTGTGTATGAAAGCTGATTTCTAGATTTGTAACAAAACAACCCTGAAACTGTGACAAAACACACTCAACAAAAAACTTAGAAACAAGATGGGTTAGATCACGGTGGGCGCCAAAAATGTAAGGGTAAAATGGTGATCAATCAAATGAATTAAATAAGACCCAAACATCAACAGAATAGTGAAAATAAGAAAGATTCAATAAACGAAGCAATGAACAATACAGTGCAAACCTCTCCCATTTCGAAACTTCTGTTGTTTGCCTATTACAATCGTCCTTTTGTAGATGATGTGAGCCCTCAGAGAGTACACTCTTTTAGCTGTTCGTAGGAAGTCGATGGTAAATGGCTAGGGTGATATGCAATGAAGATGAGCTTCAAAGCAGGTATTTGATCTCAAGCTTGTGAATGGTCAAAGGGTGCCAAAGGCGCACTAGTGATATTTCTGCAGAGTAATGATGTCAAAAGCCTGGATGATTAGAATGGAGGGATGAAGCTTCATTTATAGACTCAGAAGAATGAGAATCAACGGTTGAGAGAAGATATGAAGATCAATGGCTGAGAATGGTTGAGGAATGTGCAACCAGTAGAAATGTGACAAGTGTCCCAGCTCCATCATGAAAGAGGGGATGTGACAAAATTGATTGGAGAGTTAACTCCATTGACTGAACAGTTAACAGACTTGATTGATCAGTTAGAAGAGTGGATTATGAGATTGACTGAATTGATTGACCAGTGAACTCGGTTGATTGAGGAGTCAACAGAATAGATTGACCAGTGAACTCAAATGACTAATTAGTTAATAGATTTCATTGATTAGTTAACTAACTTCTGATTTGAGAAGAAATAGGCCATGTGGGTGAGAGAAAAATAGGTAATTAAATATTAAATATATTTAATTACATGTGCAACCTGATGAGGTGGACAAGGTGAGGTGGAAAGGTGAGGTGTATTTTTAAAATTTAGAACTTAGGATAGAGGAATTTGGATTAATTAAATAATTTATGATTATTTAATTTTGTAGGACATTTAGAAGAATTTTAATTAAATAAATTGAATTTATTTAATTATGGAAGAGTGAATCGATTAAATAAATTGGAAATATTTATTTAATTGATAGAAGAATGGAATAAATATTTAGAATATTTATTTAGGATGAATCATGTCATTTTTAGGCGTATACACAAACTTTTCCTATCAGGATGTTTTTCTTCTCATCATTTTGTCCAATATTAACTTGTGAATATTGTCCTCCATCAGCTTTTGGAAGATCTTTCTGTTTCAACATATTATCCAGATCAAATGCTCTCTCTAGCTCTATCATTCCTTTTGGAATCTTATTGCTGGGCAACTCTAATATTTCTTCCTCTTCCCAGACATGATCCTCTACATTGTTCTCATCTATGATCTGCGCATCAAATATATCCCTATTGGAGATGAAATCTGAGATATACTGATCATCGTCGAATACTTGGAGGTTGGTTACATTGTCAGGCACAGAAGGTACTGATTCCAGCTCTACTGAAAATCTTTTTAGACCAAAAATAGGTAGTGGCTCCAAAGTGCTGGTAGCCTGGGCTAAAGCATCTGCCCTATAATTCTTTTCTCTAGGTACGTGGGTGATATTAAATGCATCAAAGTCTTCAATCAAGTCCCACACCCTGTGTCTGTAATTAGACAATTTTTTATAATTGCAGGAGTAAATTCCTCTTACTTGTCTCACTACTAATTCTGAGTCTCCATAGACATGCAAAATTATTACTTTCTTCTTAAGGGAAAATAGTATCCCATGAATCAGAGCTTCATACTCTGTTACATTATTGGTGCAGGGGAACTGTAGTCTGTATGCTTCCAAGTAGGATTTTCCAAATGGATCAACTAGATCTATCCCTACTCTAGCTCCTTGTTTTGATTTGGATCCATCGAATCTAAGGATCCATGGCTTATCTTCAACCAAAGGCTTATCTGAGCCTTCTCTTTTCTTTGCAGCTCTGGTAGCTGCACCACTTGATATCCACTTTAACTTAGGTATCTCAACTTTCTCAAACTTCATCTTTCCTTTCTTGTGTGAAGCTGATGGTTCTTCTTTCTTTTCACCACCAGAAAGATGATCCTCTGGACTAGACAATGTATGTCTTTTCAAAATATGTAGACACAGTGAACAAGTAGTTTCTGAGTGAGGTACCTCATGTAACCTACACCAGCCTTCGATCAAGACATCCTGTGGAGGTCTCTGCAACTATGTCATCTTCTGGATCTCTTTTGATAGAAACTCCTCAAATTTGGATAGATTGCTGCCTCTGTCCTCATCAGATAATTCATAATCTTATTCAACTAAACAATCACTCCCAGGGGTGATTTTCTCCTTTCTCTTAACATTACTCTGATTGCATACCAGCATTTCCTCTGTCACTTGAACATGACCTTCGTCCTGCTGTATAGCTTCCTCTGTTCCTGCAGAAGATAGATAAAATTTAGTGTCACTATCACTATCTACAGAACTAACCTCTGATGATGATGATGATAGTGACTCATCACTGCACGCTTGCTCTAGCTCCATCATGTCTATGCATGCTTCACAAGTCTTCTTAGAATGTGACTCATCCATCCATTAAAATATCATTAACATGTATCTTTAATAATTTACATCGCTTTACCTGTTTAGATAAGTGCATTTTGAAATTCCTAAAGTGATCTACATCATTTTCATTCTCAAGGTTATACTTAGATTCTTTAGTTATTTTGTCATCCTGAGGATCATCATCATGATGATGAACATCATACATTAGGATTTCTTCTATCTTGACAATCTAGGGTTTGATGGAGTAAACTCTAGGTTCCACATCCACGTACATGATCTCATTAGTTTTGTTATATTCAGTGATCATGTGCTTCATTCGAGGCTCAGCATCAATTCTTATCTGGTTTGGTATCCCTTTCTAGGGTAACCACATGTGACTAAAATCTGTGGACATATATCCATTAAGGGTTTTGGACTAGTCCCTGCTGAGTAACATCCCATAGGTATCAGGTATGTCAACTACTTGAATGTCAATATAATACTGGATTCTAGGATCTGATGCTAGTTGCATGTGGATGTGAGTTAACTCTCCTACTACACTCACTTCTATTTTGTCCAACTATGTGACTTTCTTTAACGATTTAGCAAGATGCAGCCCTAAAGCATTGCATATAGATAGGGGCATTACATTTGTAGATGCTCCTAAGTCTACTAAATAGTCGTGCAAGTTTTTTCTAAACATTCTTATGGTAAGGAGGAACGGATATGACTCACTCTTATCTCTATATAAGGTCATGTGGGAGGTCTTTACAGCTTGAATAGTAGTTAGCACCTTATGTTTGACATTATTGTCTCTAGCAGCATGATCCTTACTACCAGTTTGACCTGAGGGATGATTATCCTCTTTCGGAGTAGGATCATCTAGTGATTTCATAAATGCTTTCTTGATGGCAGGAGTTTTAAGCAACTCTGACAAAGACAGGTTGATTTTGATCTTCTTCATCTCATCAGCCAGATATGTGACTAACTTGTCAAATTCATGAGACAGACTTATAGCCTTTGATGTTGTATTTGGTGATGATAAATATTGAGCATTAACCTTGGGAAATCCAGGATTATTACTTGCCTTGGGATTCGGAGGTGTATTGAAATTGTTCGGAGGCAAGGAAGTGGTCAAAGGACTAGTAGGTCTATTGGCATTATTTCTCAGGTTATAGTTATGCTTACCCTGATATTTCTGTTGGTAGACATATACCTCCTCATGTTCATTTGAAGGCTCATTTTCATCCTCAAAGGGGAAAACATAATTTGACTCAAAAGCCATGGCGGATTCCTCACATGCCAGGGTGTAATCTTGGTGAGCAGGCACTGTCTGCTGATAAGGATGATGAGTGTAACTTTCAAGCACTAAGGCAATATTGTATCCACAAGGAACAAGTTCATTTCCTTCTACCTAAGGCTGATTTCCTGAAGTATTGGACACTTCAGTCTAAAAAATACTAGTAGCAATTCTAAATTGAGGACAGTCTAACTTTGCATGTGCATTGGTGTTGTGAATTCTGCACCAGTTAGTGAGGGTTGCTTCTGCAAGGTTGACTCTAGTAGTCTATTTGGGTTCACCAGGAGGCTGATTATCTAGGGGTGATGGCAAGGAACCATTGTTTGGCCTAGTGTTCCACACTCTAGGCTGTCTTTGAGGATTATTATTGCCATTATTGTTGTTATACCCCCTATCAGGGTAATTTAGTCTATCATTGGTATAGCCTCTATTCTGATTAGGTTGGGAATAGAAGTTTTGACTCCTTAAGTGAGTAATCTCAGTTGTAAGTTTCCTTAGCTGAGCTGATATTTCCTTAATCTCTTCTTTCTCTTCTTGAGCCTTAGCCACTACATTTTCTGTTAAAGGCTTAAAGAAAGAAGATCCATTGTTATTCTTATCTACCACCTGAGGTGCTTGTGTTTGTCCAGGATACTACATCATCTGGCCATTTCCATTTGGAGGTGGCATAATACTCAATGGAGGTATTTGCAAAGGTTCTAGCACCATAGCTAGAGGCATCATGGATCCATTATGCTATTGCTGGGCAGGATATCCTGGATAACTAGGAAGTGTGGGAAATGCTATGTTTGGTGTAGGAGCAGGAACTAGCTGTTGATTAACTTTGATAGCTTCTTGAAAAGCTCCTGTTAAAGTTGTGATTTCAAGATGTGCTCTCCTAATGAACATGGAAGTCAAAGGATCCAGGGCTAAATAATAAATGCTCCTAGTAGCTTCATTTGCTACAACTTAAGGAGCGACTAACTTAGATAGCATTTTCTGGAACCTAGCATTGAAGTTGGCAATAGGTTCTTCAAACTGTTTGATTGTGGCAAATAGGTGATAGTTCATTGAAGGATCAATAGGTAGCTTGAACCTATCAGTGAAAGCTTTCTCCAGGACAACCCATGATCTGACTAAACCCTAACCCAGACTAATATACCAATTATAGGCTTCTTCCCCTAAGGAAAAAGGAAATAATCTGCATACAACGGCCTGATGCTCTATTCTGGCTCTACAACAAGCTTCTTTGAAAAGTTCTGATATGATCATCCGCATCCTAATACAGATGATATTTTAGATAGATTTTATGTAGATTCTTTGGTAAAGGATGATATGCATTAAAATCTAAAGGCAATTCTGATGCAAAGAACGACATTGCAACCGGTGGAGGTTGACCCTGAGGTATGACAGGTTGAGGTTGAACCTGAGGTGTAACTAGTGATCTTGTAGGTATTTTCAAACCAATAGGAGTCACAGGAGGATGTTCTGGTGATGCTCCTGACGCACTAGAACTAGGAGTGTGATGAATGTCAACAATTCGAGGTCTAAATCCTCTGACAGGTAATTCTTCAAAAGGTCTGGTGGATCGAGACCTGGTGTTTGGCCTGAAAGCCAAGATGTCTCAAAATTAAGGAAACTGGCTGGATACTTGTAAAGATCAGTTGGAATTTACCCGCAAAGGCCATATTTATGGTCAGAAAGTGAGACTGAATGGATATTTAAGGAATATTTGCATGAACAATGCAAATATCAGGTGATATTGAGGTCTGGTGACACTTGCAACTGGATCTTAGGTTTCTAAAGCATATTACCTCAAAGCTTTGACAAATTTACCTGAAATAAGACTGATCTTTGCAAATTCACGATGATTTACCACAAAGCTTGCAATATTTATGATTAATTTTGAAAACTTCACAAATAATTAGCATGCACAAGCTTCAAACAATAAATCTTTGCGTATGACTTGAAATTTAGAGGTATTTCAGTGTTACCTTACTATCCGCATCATCAATTCTGATAAAACTTATTGATGATGAACTTCTGGCTTCAAGGGCCCTCCTTCTAGCACCAATTTATGTTGATTAGGATGTTAGTCATAAAAAAACATAGAATAAAAGTTACACAACAACCTTTACTCATCTTGAAAGATACGATGAATTCAGAGAATTCATGATCCCAAGTCTCCATGGATTAGTTCTTAATCTACTGATGTTACTTAGTGGTTGATGTGTGTTGTTGTTTCCATTCAGGGGCCTTACGTTTGTTCATCAATAGGCTTCTGTTTCTAAAAGGATGCTACACAGGAAGGTTATTTTACATAGTATATTTCTCTAAATATTATGTCTATGCTTAAATCTTTGCATGATATTTATCAATTGTACATGCTTTACTTCAAATATGCTATGAATCTTTAATTATCTATGAGATGTCTACATATTTTATGTAATTTGCTTATGATTATCCATTATTTGCAATTGTGATGGTGAATTGTTCTAAAATTAAGAGAAATTGTAAAAGAACTTCAAATTATGATGAATCTTGAGCTATTGAGCCACATACACACTTGATACTGTCATTAGGAGAAGAAATCAAACCATATTTTCACCAGGATGTTCCACAACTAGATACAGATGATGCTAAGTTCAAAGGATGGATAATGAAAACAATACAAGCAGACTGATGAGAACTCCAAGGGACACAGCTAATCAAAGCATGTATCAAGAATCCAGACATAGATTACTCAAGATTTACTATGATTTGTAATAAAAAATGGTCTTCTCTTTCATTAAGTATGTAAAAACATGTATGTATACAACAACTTTGAAATAGGCCCTGATGTTTCAGTGAACAAATTTCAATTAAGCTTCGAATGTCTAAAACAAGGCATCCCTGGACCTTTATAGAATAAGGTGAGGGAGCAGTTACACATGATCTATGATCAAGATTCATCTATTAAGATCAACGGTGCATATTCCTTTTGACTCGGTCAACTTTGTCTCATGGCACAGGTTGCCAGCTGGCAACCATCTAGGTAACTTATTTTCTTCTAAGTACCTGATGCAAGTATTTCCTTTATAGTGCATCTTCATCTACTCATCAGGTTCTTCTTCTTCATCCTCATGATCATCGCTTTCCATGTCTTCATCATCCTGATGGATATTGCCTTGTATATGGACCTGCTATTGATAACTGAGAGGGGGGTGAATCAGTTATCCTAATTATTTCTGCTTTTTGAACTTTCTTAATAATCAATGTAGCATTAATTCAAATAAGCAAACATAACCATGAAATGGAAATACACATGACACAATATTTTTGACATGGAAACCCTGTTAAGGGAAAAAACCATGGGGTGATTAACCCAAGATTGTATTCTTTGTTAGAAGAATGGAAATACAAAATGACACTTGCCAATTAGGGCTCACTGCCCGAGCACACTACTCACAAGAGGCACACTGCCTATAAGAGAAACATTGTCTACAATTTATAAAGAGTGTAATACAATACTTGAACTGATAAGGAGCATCAACATATGCTGGAGTTCAGTTCTGGTTAGGCTCTGTACACTGATCTGTTGCACTTCATCTTTCCTCTTCATACTGGACCTTCCTTTCTGCTTTTATTCAGCTCTACTACTTTTCTTTGTGCATCACCAAAAACCACAACACCTCTCACAACTAAATCCATCTTGTATATATATCCGTACAAGTGATTTCATCACCTTTCTAGCCGGCATCTAGAATAGTCAATCGTTTCACAAACTCTGACTTGTCGGCTAAATCCTTGCTTACCAAGTAATGCGGATCAAGGATATATTTGTAGAAGTCATCAATCATGTCGGCCAATCATAACTTATGCCTTAATAACTTTTACCATCATCAGTAACACATCCAGAATAATTTCTGATGTTTTGCCAGTTAGTTCTTCCTCTGTCCACACTGCCAATCAGGAACCCGATACTAAAGTATTCATATCTTTTTCTTCATCTATCACCGGAGGCTAAATCCTTGGAATCTATCACTCAAGGCAGTCCTCTTGACTTCCCCAAATCCATACTTCACCAAGATACTTCCTTTGAGAGGTCCGGACCTGACTGTCGGACCTCGCCACATGCTCTATTCTTGCTTACCAGACCACAACATTCTTCACTCTAACTTCTAGTATAGACACACCATGTCCTACGGATGTGTGGGATGAACTTTGTTGCCATCAATGACAACAATTATGAATCCATATAGTGTCTCTTGCTAACAATCTCCCCCTTTGGCATTGATGGCAACACTTAGTGAAAAATGACTGAGTGTTTACACTATGCGCCCCCTTGGCTGATGCTCTGTTTTTATATACATTTTTTGGAACTCCCCCTTAGTTGGATTCCTCATTTTTCGCTACTCTTCACTCCCCCTTTGACATCAATGGCAAAGGGTGGGAACCGCACATCAAAATTTTCCAAAATTTAACTATACTTAGCCGCATATAACATACTCACATAAACTAAAGAATGTCTACAAAAGTTGTCTTCAATTGGACGAATTCTGCTGCCCAACTTTGCTTCATTCTATCCATAATTGATAAATGACTGCTCAACAGGAATGCAAAAACTTCAGCCTTCTTCAGATCTGTCAGATCATTTGTCTTGGCGGTGGTTTGAGCATCACTTAGGGCCTCATGCATGGCCTCTAACTTAGGAATGATTATTCTTCTAAGCTCATTTAACCTGTCGATTCTATTTTTCTTTTCTTTTTCTAGCTTCTTAATTTCATCCAAGACTACAATGGTCTGACATTCTTGATTTATTATGGATGAGGTAAATGGATCAAAATTTTGAGAAAGTTTTGTTAGTTGGATCTCTTGTTCTTTCATTTTCTTCTCAATCTCCATTGTTTCGTTGGACCATGATAGACAAAATTTATATATTTCCCTGCCATCTTTAAGAGCATTTTCTAAGCTCTTTATCCCTATATCCATATTTCTTCTATCATTTGATACTAGACTTAGTACTTCAGAGAATCTTTTATCTAAAAACTCTTTCCAGATCTTTTCCTCAGCTAATTTCTCTAAAGACTCAAAATGAGTGTTGACTGAACCAACAAGAGCTTTAAGATTACCTGATGAGGAGGCTGAGTGATCCTTCTGAAAAGATGGCATGATCTTTTCTAAAACACCGGATGCAACTTCTATTAGCTCACAGTCTTCCATGTGAGACTTCAAGAGTTTTTCTTTTGCCTTTGCATTGGCAAATCAAGCTATCTTCATTGTTTGAACTGGGGAGAGAGAGTTAAAGTTAAATTGACCTTGAAGTAACTCTGGTTCATCAATCTCCAACATTTCTTTTGTCAAGAAGTCCTTAACAGTTTCTACAGTGTCTCTTGCTGGAGATAGAGATTTCTTCTCTTTTGCACTGTCAATTCTGTTCTTCTCAGCTTGACTTTCTTCTCTTTCTTTCGCTTCTTCTTCTTTCTCCTCTATTCTTTCTTCTCCTTTAGATCCGAAGACTGTAGGGGAAACCGGAGGAGAGATATTTGTTTGTTCATGAGCCACCTCTTCTGAAGTAGAGGATTCTGAGCCCTTGTCTTTACCTTCACCGGAGTCCTCTATGATGGGAATGTTGAACTTTTTAAAAGCATTTCGGAGGATCTCTTCGGTCTCTCTTGCCACTTTGTCGGTTTCACCAAGCATGAGCTGATTCATCCTGGCTTTGCTTCAAAACTCATCCTTGCAATCTTTGAAGATCATATTCATTTGTTGTGGAGTGGTTGAAGGAAAAAGTTGAATGGCGACCTATTCCCAAATCTTGAGATCTTTTGCTCGAGCATTGTTCTTCCTCATTTCAAGCCTTTTTTCTAAGCTTTTGGGAATTAGAGAGATAATTTCAATAAAAGCTTTATTGTAAGTGTTCAAATACTTAACTATGGCTTCCTCCAGAATCTTTTTATCTACTTCATTATATGCATCATAGAATTTTGTTAAGGGTTGCAGGTTCCCATCCACAATGATTGCTTTCACTACAACATCTAAGGATAGGGTGGGTTTTTCAACAAATTCCTCTTCCTTCTCTTCTTCTTCTTGACCGGTAGAGTGTTCACCGGATGATTTCTTCTTCTTTTTCAGTTTCTTTATCTCCTCATCTGATTCAATTTCTTCATCATCCTTTAGGCTAACATAGGACCTTGTTGCCTTTTTCTTTGTTCTCTTTTCTCCTTTTTTGGATGCCTGGACTTCCTGTTTTGATGCCTTAGAGCTTTTAACAGAAGTAGTTGTAGCCCTTTTAGAGGATCTGGTCTGGGAGGGAACTTCTATCGGATCAATTTCCTTTTCTGCTCCTTCCTTCTCTTTCTCTGTCCTTTCCATCTTTTCTCTGTTGGCATCAAGAGCTTCTTTTGAGATGCCATATCTTTTAGCAATATCCTCAACTTCTTTTCTCACTTTTCTCTTTATCTCCAGTTGTCTAAGTTCTACATGAATCTTTACACTTAACTCTTCAAAAGTTCCAAACCTTTCTGCCTTAGGATCCTTAGGTTGACTAAGCATGTGTTGGACATGCAATTCCACAATTTTCTCATCCACTTCATACCCCATCGGCATGATCTAGACTGTCCTTGGCTCCACAGCCTCCATTAGGCACTGATCAGTTTCTACCATAAAGCAAATTGTATCCTTATACTTTTCAACCAGAGATTTGGGAATTCTCTCTCTTGCTTGCATTATATTCTAAAAGTTTTTGAAATAACCCCACAGAGCTGTATTTCTTGCCTTAGCATCCCCAAGCCCATGCAAATAGTCTTTGATTTGGATTGCAACTAGTCTATCATTCTACCATACCCAGCCATTGGATTTGGGTAGCTCATTCATAAAGTAGAAAAACAAACACAATATCAGTCAACCATACTTAAAAGAGTTTTTCTTGTCCTTCTTAATCTTTTGTAAGTTTTCCATCAGTTGGTTTAGAAGGAGTTCACAGGGTCATAATCTGCATTTTTTCTCAACATTTCATAAGCAGTATACATAGCTATTCCAGGTACTGAATTCTCCCTGTTGGAGTGATGTATCTTATAACCAATTATCATAGATACAAACTTGATATGCGGATCAGAGATATCTTCTATGGTCATTGCTCTCTTATCAAATTTTGATCCAGTGGGCTCACTCATAGTCTGGTTTTTGACAAATTTGAGAACTAGTATTCCTCCGGATGAATGCAAACTGGTTACTACCCAAATTGCATCCTTAGTGATTTTGAATGGTTTATTCAACCATAGGAAGTTATCATGTACTCTACTTAACACATACCGGACCCATTCATCCTCTTCAAAACAAGGGAAATGAATCCACTGACCAAAATGTTTATTCTGGATGGCCTGGTACTATGGTTTGAGTTCAAAAGAATCATCTATTAACTGGTTGTGATAGATATCTGCCAGCTTGGATTCCCCAAAATCTTCAATGTTCACATGAAGGTAAACCCTAACATCTTCTACATGTAAAATACCATGTGGTATGCTGGAAAAAGCACCTGAGGGATCTACTTCTAGAGATTTAAATAGATGTTTCTTGAAAATGGGTCAAGGTCTATCAGAAATCTTTACAACATTTGGAGTAGCCATCTTCAAGGATTCACAGAAGAAAATTCAGTAACGAAAAATACCTCTTATGCTTTTAAGGTTTATCGAATGAGACGGATTAATGAGCTAGCTGAATCGTCTTCAAGGAAAGACCTTTGAGAGAATGAGAGAACTTTTTTGTAGAGCTCCTTTTCTTTTCTTCTTGAGTGCAAATGTGCAAATGATGAACAAACAAGCCTTTTTATTTCTAGGAAAGCCCTAAGTTCATACTGCAATAAATGCACAACCTAACTTATTCCGGTTGTCTTGTTCACCTTGTTCTTAAGAAAAAAATCTTTTCCCAGATCGTTGAGATCCATCTGGAGTGAGCAATAGCAGTCTTTCTACCTTTCTTCAGACAATCCATTTGTCTGCAGATTAAGATTCCTCAATAACAGATCTAATCTGAGAAGCTCTTGTTCTTATCAGAAGAATGATAAACCGGATCAAACTTGAAAGATTTGCCTGATCAAAACTTCTTGCGGATCTTCCACCTCTTTACCAAAGCTATTTTAGATAATTCTCTGAAGACCCTTTAATCTGCAACACCTCTTTTGCCGAATTTAGGCACCAAAAGTCTGGCTAGGGGAAAAGAGTTTTTCCTTGTGACTCCCCCTAAGCCAGAGCTCACCCTTTAATTTTCAGAAGGCATATCAGCACCAGATTCTGTTGCGGATCCATCCTCTACATTCTTTGTATTTCTCTTTACCCAAATCTTGTTCATTTCACTTTTAACTTCATCCACATTCACCTTTGTTTTTCCTTTGTCTTGATTCTAATTATAATATACCAGACCTCTTTTGTCCTGATTCTTGTTTCTACAGAATTTTGTAATATGACCAGATCTATTGCAAATTTGGCAAACAACATTTCTATGCATATTTGATTGATATCCTCTTGATCTGCATTGATTAGCCATATCACCTATTATATTGCATGCAAAGCATCTACCATTGAATGATTTGTTCATTTGCATATTTATGCATTCATGAGATTTGTGACCATACCTTTTGCAGTTGAAACACTGTCCGAAGAAGGATGAGTTAGTTTGATTCATTCTCTTTCTACACTGATTAGCTTAATGACCAAAGTTATTGCAGTTGTGGCAATATCTATTGAAGGATGGATATCTTTGAGCATTAGGTTGCCTTACTGGAGGTCTTCTAGGCCTGTTCCTTGGATTTTCTAATCCAAAATTCTTCTGACCGGATCCGGAGCTTTCTCCTTTCTCATATCCCAAACCACACTTGTCATCTACCCTCTTTTAGCTTTCAAAAAGAACTTCAAGTTGAGCAGAACTTGTCTTGAATTTCTCTTTATATTCATTTGTTGTTTGAAGATCCCTTTTGAGAGAGACAATTTGATCCTCAAGTTTTTCTTCATTATCTTTAGCATCTTCAAGATCAGATTCAAGATGTCTGATAATTCTATCCATCTTGTGGTAATCTTCTGATTTCTCCTTGAGAGATTGTCTTAGATTATCTTCAGTTTTTCTTTTCTCTTCAACCTCTTGGGTAAACTTCATAACTCCTGATTCCATTTCATGTCTTACCATAATGATTTCTTTTGATAACTTTTCACATAACTTGGTTTTCTCCTTCAGATCTTCATTTGTATCATTGGCTTCACCTTGACTTGCCAATTGCTAAAGTAGCTCCTTTCTCTTTTTCATAGAGAGACTTAATTTGTCTTTTAGTTCTCTCATGAAATCATCAGCCTGTTTGAGTCTTTCCTTTAATTCATTGACTTTAGAGTTTGACTGCTCAAGATCGTCAAGGGCAGTCTTGAGTTGCTCCCTTAAACCATATACATCCATTTGAATTCCCAAATCTTCCTCAAGCTGTTAGACTCTATTAGGAGGAACTTGGCTTTGATACCAATTGTTGATAACTGAGAGGGGGGGTGAATCAGTTATCCTAATTATTTTTGCTTTCTGAACTTTCTTAATAATCAATGTAGCATTGATTCAAATAAGCAAACATAACCATGAAATGGAAATACACATGACACAATATTTTTGACATGGAAACCCTGTTAAGGGAAAAAACCACGGGGTGATTAACCCAAGATTGTATTCTCTGTTAGAAGAATGGAAATACAAAATGGCACTTGCCAATTAGGGCTCACTGCCTGAGCACACTGCTCACAAGAGGCACATTGCCTACAAGAGACACACTGTCTACAATTTATAAAGAGTGTAATACAATACTTGAACTGATAAGGAGCATCAACATATGTTGGAGTTGATTTTCGGTTATGCTCTGTACACTGATCTGTTGCACTTCATCTTTCCTCTTCTTTTGCGTTGTTCTCCTTTCACATACTGGACCTTCCTTTCTGCTTTTATTCGGCTCTATTGCTTTTCTTCGCGCATCACCAAAAACCATGACACCTCTCACAACTAAATCCATCTTGTATATATATCCGCACAAGTGATTTCATCACCTTTCTAGTTGGCATTCAGAATAGTCAATCCTTTCACAAACTCTGACCTGTCGGCTGAATCCTTGCTTACCAAGTAATGCGAATCAAGGATATACTTGTAGAAGTCATCAATCATGTCGGCCAATCATAACTTATACCTTAATAACTTTTACCATCATCAGTAACACATCCGGAATAATGTTTGATGTTCTGCCAGTCAGTTCTTCCTCTATCCACACTGTCAATCAAGAACCCGATACTCAAGTATTCATATCTTTTTCTTCATCTATCACGGAGGCTAAATCCTTGGAATCTATCACTCAAGGTAGTCCTCTTGACTTCCCCAAATCCACACTTCACCAAGATACTTCCTCTGAGAGATCCAGACCTGACTGTCGGACCTCGCCACATGCTCTGTTCTTGCTTACCGGACCACAACATTCTTCACTCTGACTTCCGGTATAGACACACCATGTCCTGCGGATGTGTGGGATGAACTTTGTTGCCATCAATGACAACAATCATGAATCCATATAGTGTCTCTTGCTAACACCTGCATTATCATCCTGATATTCTCATATGCTTCTACTACTCTCTCAACTTCCCCGCCATCCTAAGTTTTGGCTTTGCTGATGGCATGCTTATGTGCTTGGAATTTATCTCTGAGGTTTTCTAGTTACCTTTTCTGCTGCTCAATGTTTCATTGTAATTCTCCACCTTGACCTTGATCCTCATGATCTTGTTCATTGCTTCTTCTGTCAGGTGGTTAAGAGGGTCATCAGCCATCGGCTGGAAGTTATTATGTAGAGCTTTTATGGCAAAGTCCGCGTCTTGATTTTCAATTTTTCCCTCTACTTTTCCTTCTACAGCCTCCAGGATTTCTGCTTCATAGGACATCATGTCGTACAATTTCACACTGATATCTCTTAACCTATCATTGCACTTCTTCAGTACATCATTTTCAAACCTGATGTCCTTATACCAAATATCTACCAGCATGGTAGTATTATTATTTAGTACCTGATGGTTTATTAGGACCTGAGGATTAATCCTCTTTATTTCACTCAAAGCACTCAAGCCTTTCTCTAACTAGAATGACCTTCTTCCGGTCTCAATTTGTAATTTATCAACTTTCCTCCTGGAGATACTCAAAGAATTCCACCTCTGCAAAGAGGCCTTCACTACTTCCTCAGCTCCTGTTAATGCGGATGACATCCACTTTCTCATGATAACTGACTCATGCTTCATATGGTCCAATTTATTAACCTCCTCTTGAGAAATTATAGTCAATGGAACTGCCTGATCTGATACTATATTGTTAGGGTTAATCAACCCTTTTATGTGTGAATGCAGCTGAGCAATGTGCTCTTTATGCTACTTATTCTTCTCCTTTTCTTTCTTCACCCTTTGGGTTAAAGAATCTATTATATCCTTCCCTTCCTAACCTTCTTGGTCCTCATTGGCAAACCCCAAGTCAACTATGGTGATTTGGAATTCTTCTAGGGTCATTTTGCCTTTCTCCTTTTCAACTATGGGAAGTGCTACCTGGGCGGTCCTTCTGCCTATAGCAGGATCTCTTCTTATTGCAGATGTTAATCTTGCCTTCCTCTTAGGCTTCATAATGGTTTCTGAAAATAATGTTGAAACATCAAATTCTTGAATCTCAAAACCTGATTCCGTACCTATTTCTCTCTCTATCCACTGAGGTATTTGGTCTCTAGATCCTTGATGTCCATCATCATCATGTCTATCATTATCATGTCCACCCTGATCTCTAGCATTTATCTCTATTCTCGGTGGAGAGGGTGATTTACTCATTTTTTCCTCATGATACTCTTCATGAGGGGGATCCTATGGTACTTCCTCCTATTGAGGAACTTCTTCATGCAGAGGGTGATCATGTTGCGTATCTACATACTGGTCCTGGACCTGATCTTTCACCTCCTCCTTTTGTGTCTCATCCACTTTAATAATTTCCTCATCCTAAGGCTCATTTGTATCCATGGATACCATTGTGTTCAAACTGGGTGCATCTACCTGATCTTAGATCACATTATGCTCTGCACCTGATATATCTACCTCCTGGGTCTTTAGGTCATCATGACCTGATATTTCTTTATTACCTGAGGTTTCTTGAGTCCAGAGGGCATCATTAGCTGATGTATCTTTATCCTCCCCGCCCTTTTCCTGGACTTCTACTATTTTGGGTTCATCTAGTATTTCTTGTTGTTGCTGACCCACATCCGGAGTTCTACTTTCTGTTTCTGCCAGCCTGATCTCCTCAACATTTTTTGTTTTATCAGGTTCACCTGCTTGATGTTCAGGACTTACATCCTCTCTGTATGTTAGGTCTATCACCGCAGGGCTAGTTACCTGATCAACCAACTTATCAAGCCCTATTTGTTGGGCTGCCCTTTCTGGGCTATTTTATTTCTTTTGCTCCACTTGCTTCAACTATTCTAATACCACCATTTGTGTTGATGCGGTTTCCTGTGGAGTTATACGAGTACTTGAAGCAAGGATCTCCATGTGTTGAGAGGCTACATTCTATACCAACTCATCATCTGATAGGTCCACAGTCTCCTCTAGTGAGAAAGAGCTGCCTTGACTTGCTCTAGTGGATTCTTTGACTTGCTCTTCAGCCTTCTCAGTCTTAAAATGAATTATGCTAGGAAGTGGCACATCATGCTACAATTCTTTCCTGAACACTTCACTACCTGCTCCCCTTAATACTATGGGGTCATGTCTTATTTCACCCCTCATAGATGTTCTCTGTCTCTTAGGTGGTGATGCCACCAGGGGTGCTTTCCTCTTTCTTGTGGTCCTCATGGTATCATCTTCCGTGGGTTCTTTATTCATTGGCTCCTCTTGAATAGGGATATCTTCTTCCACATTTTGCTGTGAGGTTTGGCCCTTATCTGGCACTCTTGCAGTTTCCACAGATGGCCTTTGGATTCTTTTTGTTCTTGGTTCATCTACCAAAGGCTATGCAGATGAGATAGATGCCTGTCCTAATGTAGATGCACCTTCAGCTGGTATGTCAACTCTTTCAATTACCACCCCTTTAGGTTCACTGTTAGTCTTCTTTCCTCTAGGGGGTCTTTTATTGTGTTCTTGAGGTGGTAGCCTTTCTCCCTTAGATTATCTCTTCTCAATGAGAAAGTCATCATATTCTTCATCTAGAATCTCCTACCTCTTCCTCTTGTTGTCTACTGTGATGGTCATACCCTTCTTCTTCAGGATACTTATTTGTTCATCCACCCATGCTTGGGTCAACCGCAGCACCCCACCTGTAAACTGATCCAATGAAATGTCTTCAAGTTGTGTCAGGTCAGGGGCTGAAATGGTGTCATTATACACCTTTTTGTCTTCATACTCATTGGATATGGTCTTTCCATTATCTTTCTTCAATTGTGTAGGTACTAGAATATAATTAAATGTCCTGATCTAATTGAGGGTGAGTCTTTGATATTTTCTTCTTCTGACCTTAGCCTCATTCTCACAGTCTGTCCAAAAATCTTCTAAGTGCTTCTGATGGATGGGCTTTCCCATAATTTTTTGCATTCTTCCATAGGGGTCATATGATCTGGCCAATGGAAATGACTGTAAATTCATCATGTTCAGACCTGCTATGGCTTTCTTTATATTTTCTGAATCAGGGCATATATACCACCCTGTAGTTACTGGAAACAAAACTGGAGGTATTTTTTTTGTTTCCTTTATATGCATCCAGTATAGTTGACACTTGTCTCATGAATTCCATCAGGACTACCCCATCAGTAGGGTACCTGGGTAGCATTAATGGCTGGCCTACAAAGCCTTCTATTCTGATGTAAGAAAATGTGGCAAACTGGATAAACCAGGCACCATGCTTGTATATAACTTCTTGAGCTTCCATGCTCAGTCTCTTTGTTTTGTCTTCCTCCATTGTTTTGACCAGATGCATAGAAAATGCATCATTCACTGATTTGTAATCGGGAAGATAATTTGTTCTTTGCAACTGAGGGTAATGGTCCCATATATGGGCATCATTTAAACTGCCACCAATCTTTCTGACTGTGGTAAGTGCATTAAATGTACCTTTATAAGCACATGAATATACCACATATGAAGTCATATAAAATGAACACTCCAGGCCTCCTAGGTTCATCATCTACATATCTAGGGCATCACTAATCATTTTAGCCCATAATGGCTTGTTATCTATATAAATGGACATCATGATGATGCCATACATCTAGTCCTTGAAACTTCTAGCAGTAGGCTGGCCTGTCACTCTGCTGAGTAGGGCAATCATATATTGATATTCATCATCAAAGTCAAATTTGTACAAGTGCACTGGTAATTTGGCAAAGGCAGTGTAAGGGTTATTCTTTGATCTCCACTAATATATCCTCTTTCTTGCAATCTTCTTATTATTTTCATATGCAATCTCCAGTTTCTTCATATCCATACTGACTACCTTATTTCCAAGTAGGAGATTGAAAGTAGTTGCAATTCCTTTGATGGACAAATCTTCATAAACCCTGCCATGCTTTTCTACCTTTCTCATCTAAGGGTTGTAGTTCCTGGCACATTCTATTACCAACTCTAGAGCTTCCATGGAATATGGAAATCCAACAACATACCACATTCTTGGTACAAAAATGGCATCCAGTAGGGCACTTTCCTTATCATTATGCATCTTAGATGACCATGCAACCAAATATGTGTTTCCCTGGTGTGTATCTCTAATGACACCATACTTGAACTATACTCCTTTAGGCTGAGAAAACATGGGTTTAAAAAATTCAGCCTCGGACTTGTTTCTCCTGACGTTTGCCATGGATCCCTGCAATGAACATGACTAGTCTTACAATTTGACACTCACATGCATGCATCTAACACTATAGTTTTATAGCATCATGCATATTATACTTATTAAACTCCATTTCATCATGTCATGCATAATCAGAATTTCAAACCATTGAAAAATCATCCTACCTAGACATACAGAAAACGACATCAGGAGGGTTTTTTAATTACTTACCTGATATGCTTATCTCCTGGATTAGGCTGATGATTATAGGAAAGGGGTTCAGATACCGGTGATAATCACGTGTTCTATTCTACTGTAAGTTATTAGTGTCTTCAGGTAGCTTGTACAAGGGTTTGAATGTCTGCTTTGCAAATTCTTGTTTCTTCGCAAGGTAAATGTAAAATGACCCTGGAAATTCACTTTTATGCTCATTATTAGGGCAAATTAGGGCAAAGCTGGATTGAATTGATCATAACCATTGATCTTCTATATGAAATTCACGTATGTTGCCAGGTGTGTGCATCACATTTGCAATTAGTGGGAACCACCTACTGCATTTATGTTCATTAAATGTTACGTGACAAGAGGAGGGGGGTGATCTTCAAAAGATCGGGTGATATTTGGAATATCAGGTGATATTAAAAATATGACCCCCTCGGTGTAATATGACCCTCCGCCTTTGAGCGGCAACACTTATGTCAATAGATCGGGTGATATTTGAAATGTGACCCCATTTTGAAGGATCAGGATGACATCATCATCATATTGTGTAAAAGAGTGATCATTGGAAATATACCTCTGCGAGGTAAAAAGGATGATGATGTCATCGTCAGGGTGATTTTCTTTGTTCATCGGAACTAATTGATGTGACTAGCATATTGGCTCTAGGGTGATATTTTGTGATAGGGTGATATTCAGAATATCAGGTGATATTCAAAATATGACCCCCACAAAATATATGAATCTGTTTGACAGGTAAATGTCACTACCACGTAAAATTGACGTCTGGATCATCGAACCAAATGATTATCGGGTGATAAAACTAGATCAAGGTGATCTTTCATAAGATGACTAATGTTAAGGAATATGGACCCCCCAGAATATCAGGTTTGACCAGGACTTTGACTCACCATAACTTTCATTCCCTAAGGAATATCAGGGTGATCCAAAAGGCATACCTACATAAAATTTTGTGCTCTTTCTAACCATGAGGTTATTGGTATGAAATATTAACTTTGATGAACTGACCTCATCATGATGACTTACCCAGCTCCCTTATGTAAGATCACCTGCATGACTTACTTTTACCAGACCGCTGAAAAGCAGAAAAACCAAGAACAAGCCAAGCAGAAAAGTTGGGTCCCTATTTTGTCAAGCCAAAATGGGGCGTGTTATGTAACCACACAACAGCTACCAAATGGTAGTTGTAAATAATAGGTACCATGCTATGAAGAAGAAAGAGTGTTCTTTCCCCTTGTCTTTATCTTTCTTATCTTGCAAGAGCAATGATAGTGCCCAATGTGTGGAGAAATTATTGGCTGAGTATAATTTCCATTCGTACCTCTGAGACCAGTCTTTGATAGCAAAAACTTTGTGAAAAAGAACATGCATGGAGACCTAGCCTATATCTACATAAACCCCATCTTGAGGATTACTAGGAAGATTGTGTGGATGAAAAGGAAGTACAATGAAGGAGTTGGATGAGGTTAACAATTGACCAAGTTTAGGATTTTGATTTGCCATTACAAGTCCTAGAAGGTATAGATGATAACTTAGACATTTTGGATGAAGGTTATCATAATGTTTTTTTGTAACCCTTGCCTCAGGTATGCTGGTTAGAGAAGGAAGTCATGGATATTATGATTCATTATTTTCATGTGTTAAGAAGAACTAAGAAATGGCTTAATAAGAAATTTAGAGAACATGTTGGTTCTTCAACACCTAAAGAATCTATTGCAAGAGAACAAAACAAGTCTCAGGCATCTCACACCCCCAGAAATATGTTAAGTCTAGATACAACTCTTCATAGAGTTGGCTCGCAATCGGGAAGAGATGGGGAACAACCTGAAGATAGAAGGTTGAAAACTGAATGTGAGCAAGATGACTAGCCTGTGTCCCTGAGAATTGCAATAGATAAGAGATTGGATGCTTCACAATAGTTGCAAGCAGACCATGTGCCTCCTTCCACCCCCCGGATACCTAATAATGATTCTTTAATTTTTAATCAAATTGGTGAAGATAATGTTTTTCATTCTTTGTTTGGTAATCCTATTTCTCCTGGTTTAAGTGATTCTCCAGAACATAGTACTCAGCCTGTGCATCTAGATGGTGTTGTTTTGAATACTAATGCCAATGCTAGTGTTTCTGCTTCCCCTTCCCCCTCATGGTTAAAGAAGGTTGTAGAAAAGAAGAAGAGATATGCTCCCATGATAGACACAAATATAGACACTATAGCTAAGTTGTTGCAGGATACACCTAAGCCCAAGAGGGCTAAGACGATTTCTAGAATCGTGGCAGATCCCTCTACAGGACATCATATTCTAGAAACTGCAGATCCTATATGTGATAAAAATGAAGACAACGTCACTCACACTGACTTTAATATGAGCTGAGTTGATATGGGACCTTCCACTATTGAAGGTGAAATCTATCATGCTAAGTTCTCTGTGAGCACTTTATCAAAAAGAATAAAAAATGAACAACAAGAGAACGTCAAATTACAAGCTCAGGTGAGATATTTGACTTCATTCATTCAATCTATCTTGAGAATTACTACTCCACCTTTAGATGCGGCACTGAGCATAACTATGGATGGCAAGGACCCCAATTTGTTGTAACAAATCAAACGGTCCCAAGCCATAGGTAATGATGTGGATCAATGGGTGGAGAAAATTATTCTTGATGGTTTATTTTATATTGAGGAAGCTGTGAATTTGTACATCTCAATTTCTAGCAAAAGGGAAACATTGGATATAGAAATGCAATTTGTTAGGAAAGATAATAGTAGTCTTTTTATGGTTTCTAAAGAAGTCCAAGAAATGGCCAATATTGACACTAGCATCCTCGTAGTTGAAAAGATCTTAAATGACCCTAGGGAGAATGAATCTATCATATGGATAGATACACTTGAATGGATAATGACTGTGTTGCAAGAAGTGGAAGAGGAATTGAGGAGTACATTAACTCATTATTTCATTGATCTGAAAGATCTCAAGAGTAATTTCAGAATTTTAGATAGAAGCTTTCGATGAAGATGAAGATAAATTGCTTAAGATCAAAGAGATCAAGAAAAATTTCAAGAAAATAATTAATGGGGAGCTTGTGGCTACTGACATAGTCACTGGGGAATCAATAGGAAAACTTGGAAGAGTGGTAATGTATCTCTGAACCTTCAAGGGTGAAATCGAAGAAATCCATAAAAGGGTGGTGAACGCTGATCGGATGTTAAATAAACAAAATCTTTGAGCTAATATCACTGGTAGCCCAAGTGGAAAAATATTGACACCAATCATTCGCATGTATAGAACATACAAAGTGAAATTATGGGCATTGGCGACTCAAGCAGCATGAGTCAATTCAGCTTTGGGAGATGGGAAAAACAAAGCACAAGAGGCAATGCAAAAGGAGGTGGCACTTGATGAGGATGTGACAATTGTTAATTAATGACTTTTCATATGCTTTGATATCTATTTCTTGCAAAAAAACTATTGGCTCTGGAGAGCTTTCTTTAAGGTTAATGCTTATTTTTAAACATCTTAAATCAATTGTCCCTAGGAAGCCATTATTTTTAAAGACAGTTATGGTTGACAAGGCTATATATTCTATGAGCCTATTGATGTTTAGGATCTTTTGACAAACTTTTCTTTGATAGAAGGTGGTGCAGGAGCACCAAGACATCTAGGATTTGGTTGATTTCCAAGTTGTTTCACTTTGGTTCAATAAGGTCCTTGAGACCAATCAATGTTGTAATAAGGCTTGAAAGCCATGCATGTAATTGGACTATGTCCAAATGTCTAGAATCTATTATCTTGTTGTAAGTCCTAAGAGGACAGTCATGTGGTATAAAGGCAGTCATAGGTAGTCTTTTAAGTTTGTAGCCCTCCTAGGGTATGTAGGAGGCAAACCTTTTGGATTGTTAGCATGAAGAGGGTGAAAAGGTATGTTAGAACCTTGTCCAAGGTTCTCCAAATATTTGAAAGCATCATTCAAACACAAAATAGTCGGTATAGGACAGTTACAAACTGTATTCTTGTGCAGACCGAGCAGTGATGGTTGGAAAACTATTTTTTTTTCCCCTTTCCATCATTTCATCTGCCTCTATCTTGTGTAAGGCATTAGGGGTAGGCTTAAGAAGAAAAAGAACCTTTTCATTTTGGAAGAGGAGGGAAGTTTGAAGTGGAAATAAGAAGAGAAACCATTTTTTCTGTATTTTCTGTATTTTCCCTTACTGTTTCTTACCATACTGTACTCCTGTACGGATTTGTCATAAGCCATGTATGCATTGGATTGTTAGTAGGCTGAAGTAGCTTTGATTTAAATCTTATTGGAGGTCTTGACATTAAACTTGGTGTGAGAAATCACTGTTATGTCTTAAACTGTCCTAAACCCTGCTGTCACAAGTCAGAAACCACTGTTCTTTGCAATAATCCGTACTTGTACGGCTTTGTCATAGCCCAAGGTTGTGATGGAAGGTTAGGGGATTATATTGTCTCTATTTTGAGCTTCATTTGAGGTCATGATAGTAATCTAGAGCTGAGGAAACCGTTGTTTTGTGTAGACTGTTCTAAAACCCTGAATTAGGGCTTTTCTGAGCAACCCGATGGTGTTCTCCTCATTCCTTTGATCCTTTCTACCCCTGATCAGAGGAATGAGTTGTATGATAGTCAATTCAGGAGCTTGTAGAGGTTATGAGGGCTGGAGGATGGTTGGCACTATATTGGCTAGGTAGATGACCCTGCAGAAGTCATGTATTGGATGTTGAAGGAGGACAGTAGCAAATAGAAGATCACAGGTATGTTTGGCATATCACTTGTTTTGTCAAAGAAGACAGTAGATGTTTGGCAAGTTATAGACTTAGTATGTTGCATGAGATTGAAGTTTAGAGATCACCACAAGAAGGATATGGTGACTGTCATTCCATTGGAATAGGAAGGTTATGACTATCTTTTGAAAACATTGGCAAGACTATTGTCCTACAGACCCTGCATAGTGGGTTAGATGGAGTCTTGATTTGACTTAGATACCTTGAGATAAGTGTCCTGAAGTCCCTCATGTTGCATGTCAAAAACAAGTTAGTATTGTGTTGAAGCCCTTCATGGTGAGGAGTGTGAATCTCTAGAGAAAATAGTGAACTTGAGAGTTATTGCATGTGGAGTTTTGAACCATGCTACTGCTGTCCTAGATGCTCTGCATCATTTTTGGTATCAGAGCCACTAGTAGGTCCTTAAGGGAGTAAAGGATCTTGTGAAACAGTAAGAAATTTGTGAGAGGTGTAAGGATGCCTCCTAAGAATCAAATGGCTAGAGAGAACAATGAGTTGAGAGAAGCCCTAGAGGCTAGAGAAAAAGAATTGAGGGATAGAAGAGGGCAGGATGCTGTAAGGGAAAGAGAGTTGAGGCAAGTGAGAATTGAGAATGCATCAATCTTGGCTAGATTGGAAGCATTGGAGAAGAATCCTAGAAGGGATGAACAATATGGTTCAGAAGGAGATGAGAAGGTAGATGAGAATCCTTCTAAGGATGAGTTGGATGCTGAAGAGAAGAAGTTTGTGAGATTGCTGAAGGCAATCCAAGGTAGTGGAACAAAGGCAAACATAGAGTTACCTATCTATCAAGGGAAGATGGATAGTGAAGAGGTGTTAGGGTGGATAGATGCCCTTGAAAAAAAAATTGAGTATGAGGAGATGAGTGATGAGAAGAAGATCAAGTTTGCAAAAACAAAACTAAGAGGAACAACACTTACATGGTGGAGTAGTGTGCAGACAAAAAGAATGGCTAGAGGTGCATCAAGAATCACTTCTTGGGGTAGGATAAAGGATATGATGAAGGATCAATTCCTTCCATCTGATTACTCCATTCAGACAAAGAGGATGAGGCAAAATCTGAAATAGAAGGACATGGATGTTATGTCCTACACTGAGCAATTTCATAAGCTTAGTATCAGAGGGGGATTGGAAGATGAAGAAGAGAAAGTGACAAGATACCTTAATGGGCATAGGTATAACTTGCAAGATGAAATTGGTTTGGCAGTACCAAAATCACTTGGAGAATATTTTCAGTTAGCCATCAGGGCTAAAGAAAGGGTGAAGAGGAAGCAAGAAAGACAAGGAGGAAGTGGAAGAGGATATAGAGGTAGGGGCAGACCTACTAATGAAGTTTAGAATAGCAATGAGAAGGGTAAGGAGATTTTTGCAAATCAGAGAGGTGGATATAGAGGTGGAGGTAGATTTGGATCAGGTAGAGGAGTGTTCACAGGCAGATGTTATCACTGCAATGAAGTGGGACACACATCTTTCAAATGTCCTAAGAAGGATGATGTTGATAGGAGCAAGGATAGAAGAGTTCACTTGGCACAAGAGGAGGAGAAGCCAGAAGAACCAAAAATGTCATCAGCCTCTCTAGTGATGGTTGGAGAAATGCTTATGGTGGAGAAAGGTAAAATGCAACAACCACCACATGTATCTATTTTCAAAACTAATTGTTTAAGCCATGGAAAGATATGCAAGTTGATTGTAGATTCAGGTTCTCATGATAATCTAGTTTCTTGGGAAATGGTGCACAATTTGGGATTGAAAACTTTTGATCATCCTAGTCCTTACAATGTCACTTGGGTGAGTCAAGAGCAGCAAGTAAGGGTTAGTAAGAAGGCATATGTTGATTTTTCTATTGGTCCATATCAGGACTATGTTTTGTGTGATGTTATTTCCATGACATGTGGGCATATAATCTTGGGTAGGCCATGGCAGCACTTGAGGAGAACAATTCATGATGGTTATACTAATAACTATGTGGTGAACAAAGATGGTAAGAAGTTCAAACTGATGCCTTTACCTTGTGAAGAGAAGAAGGAACATGTTACTATTTGTTTTGGAGAGAAACTACAGTTGAATGTGCAGGTTAAGGATGATGGGAAGCAGCAAGAATAGTTGCAGCAGAAGAAGATGGATGACAGTCCTAAAGAATAGAAGGTTTGGGACTTGAGTTACATCAAGGTTGGAGACATTGAGTGCCCTATAAAGAGGCAGAAGAAGGAAGGCAAATAGCAGATAGTACATGGAGGAAGAAATTAGAACCTCCAGTTGAGTAGATCAGAAGTATTGCAGCAGCAAGGTCCTAGACAAGGACACCAAAATAGGTTTTATGGTTCTAACACTGTATATAGGAGCCATGCAGGTTGGAGAAGGAGGAAGATTACTCTTGGAGAGTTCATGTTTCCTAGTCAGAGGAACATCCCAACAAGATTGAAGAATGGTTGGAGCAGATCCCATAACTCTTGGGACAAGAGTTTTCATCATGTCGGGGAGTATGGTGCAGGAGCACCAAGACATCTAGGATTTGGTTGATTTCCAAGTTGTTTCACTTTGGTTCAATAAGGTCATTGAGACCAATCAATGTTGTAATAAGGCTTGAAAGCCATGCATGTAATTGGACTGTGTCCAAATGTCTAGAATCTATTATCTTGTTGTAAGTCCTAAGAGGACAGTCATGTGGTAAAAAGGCAGTCATAGGTAGACTTTTAAGTTTGTAGCCCTCCTAGGGTATGTAGGAGGCAAACCTTTTGGATTGTTAGCATGAAGAGGGTGAAAAGGTATGTTAGAACCTTGTCCAAGGTTCTCCAAATATTTGAAAGCATCATTCAAACACAAAACAGTAGGTATAGGATAGTTACAAACTGTATTCTTGTGCAGACCAGGCAGTGATGGTTGGAAAACTATTTTTTTTCCCTTTCCATCATTTCATCTGCCTCTATCTTGTGTAAGGCATCAGGGGTAGGCTTAAGAAGAAAAAGAACCTTTTCATTTTGGAAGAGGAGGGAAGTTTGAAGTGGAAATAAGAAGAGAAACCATTTTTTTTGCATTTTCTGTATTTTCCCTTACTGTTTCTTACTGTACTGTACTCCTGTACGGATTTGTCATATGCCATGTATGCATTGGATTGTTAGTAGGTTGAAGTAGCTTTGATTTAAATCTTATTGGAGGTCTTGACATTAAACTTGGTGTGAGAAATCACTGTTATGTCTTAAACTGTCCTAAACCCTACTGTCACAAGTCAGAAACCACTGTTCTTTGCAATAATCCATACCTATACGGCTTTGTCATAGCCCAAGGTTGTGATGGAAGGTTAGGGGATTGGAGTGTCTCTATTTTGAGCTTCATTTGAGGTCGTGACAGTAATCTAGAGGTGAGGAAACCGTTGTTTTGTGTAGACTATTCTAAAACCCTGAATTAGGGCTTTTCTGAGTAACCCGATGGTGTTCTCCTCATTCCTTTGATCCTTTCTACCCCTGATCAGAGGAATGAGTTGTATGATAGTCTATTCAGGGGCTTGTAGAGGTTATGAGGGCTGGAGGATGGTTGAGACTGTGTTGGTCAGGTAGATGACCCTACAGAAGTCATGCATTGGATGTTGAAGGAGGACAGCAGCAAATAGATCACAAGTATGTTTGGCATATCACTTGTTTTGTCAAAGAAGACAGTAGATGTTTGGCAAGTTATAGACTTAGTATGTTGCATGAGATTGAAGTTTAGAGATCACCACAAGAAGGACATGGTGACTATCATTCCATTGGAATAGGAAGGTTATGAGTGTCTTTTGAAGACATTGGCAAGACTACTGTCCTGCAGACCCTGCACAGTGGGTTAGACGGAGTCTTGATTTGACTTAGATACCCTGATATAAGTTTCCTAAAGTCCCTCATGTCGCATGTCAAGAACAAGTTAGTATTGTGTTGAAGCCCTTCATGGTGAGGAGTGTGAATCTCTAGAGAAAACAATGAACTTGACAGTTATTGCATGTGGAGTTTTGAACCATGCTACTACTGTCCTAGATGCTCTGCATCAGAAGGTCATTTTTGAAGTGTGATTCCTTTTTAGTTACTTTGACTATATGAATTGAAGTTGGTATAGTAGAATTTAGTGATCATAAACTTTGTGTTATGGTTGTTGAATACTTATTCTTCTTATGTTGAATATGCTATTGGTTTGTTGATTATCAGTTATGTGTTAAAGTGATTGGATAATTATTTTCTTGCTCATTACTATGGATGTTGATTTTTTTATGAATGATTTACAATAGTGAGTGCATAATAATTGGTGTGAGTTTATGAATATGCTGAGGAGATAATAGTGATTGAAGTATTTGTGCTTCTTTATACTCAAAATTGTATTGAGATGTATTGCCTTTAATGTTTTTTGGTTAAAAGCACCACCTTTTTGCTTTCTGGTTAAAAGCATACGTTGTTTTCATTCTTTGTATATCATTTGAAGCTATCTGTGCCTTGTAAAATAAGCAAAGAATCATTGCAAAACATCATTATAATTGGTTCAACTGTTGGTCTAGTTGTCACTTGTTTGGGTGAGAGAATATAGAGTTACGTGGCAGAATCTGTAAACCAACAGATTTTTGGTAACTCTACTAGGGACACATGATATTTCTTTGCATACATATATTGTGAGTTGCTTTATCATTGTTTTTTATGGTTCTCCATGGAAGAATTACGCCAATCTTGTAGCCTAACATAGATTGGCTTTCTGGTGACCAAGAGGATATCATAACTGGCCTACGAGTTTTGGCCTAGCAGAATAGGAGAACAAATCAGCAATATCACCAAGTTAACAAAGTGCTCAAAGAAGAAGAAGAACTTAGAGATATAATAATGGAAAATGCAAGACACTTTGGTGAAGCCCAAGAATTTGTCTTTGTAGAAAATGTAGTTGCAGTGCCTAGAAGAGAGAGACCTCTTTGAATTCATGTAGTCCCCGATAACAGAATAAGAAATCAAACAAATAGACTGAGGATTCAAGTTCACAATTAACAAAATCATCTTCGTAATAACCAGTAACTAGTTGGCGACTCTACTCTTTTTGATTTTCTATACTTGTGAAAACTGGATTCAAAGAGATACACTAGAAGTGATAAAAGGAAGGGTATTACTAATTCAGATTTTGACTTATTACAATCTTTAAATTTTGCTCCTTTTCCTCCCACTCGTAGAGTCAAATCCTCAAGTAGACAATCTTCTCCTCCTCCAAAAAGAGATACATCTAGTTCCTCTTGTTAGGCTCTCACCCTTACCGATACTGTCCTATCGTTACAAGTCAACTTCCTAGTTCCTAATCCAACCAATATGGCTCAACAATTTCATGTACCATGGGGAGCAGCTATAAGTCCTCTAAGACTAGGTTTATAATTACATGACTTGCCTAGAGGGTCAAGTAAAATAATGCCTAAGTTTAGGGGAGATGGGAAAGTTACCCTAGATGAGCATATTAACGCCTTCTTTGCAGCATGTTCCATCATGGGAGTCCAACATGAGGATGTGTCTGTAAGGTTGTTTGTTGAGTCTCTTATCGATGCTACGGCAGAATGGTTCTATCATTTACCTAATGCCTCTATTAAATATTGGGCAACTATGAGGTAGCAGTTTGAAGACAAATTCAAAATAGTTGATAATGAGCATACATTAGTGGCTTAGTTATCTTGTATGAAGGAGATACATGAACAAATGAGGGAATTTCTAACAATATTCAATAAGGTAGTGAATAGGATCCCTATTGATGTGAGACCTGGTGATGGTTTGTTAAAGTGTTTCTTTATCAATACTCTTCCTCCTGATGTCAGTTTCCCCATAAAAAGAGAAGGTGCTACTAATCTAGCAACAACACAAACAATGGCTATCTCTATAGAAGATGATATGATAACTGTTGGTATGTGGAAGGAGTTGCAAATGGGAAAGCCTTCAGCTGTTAACTCTACTGATCCAATAATTCAGAGACTGGATAATGACATCATCACTTTGAAGAGGTAAATGCCAAAAGGCTCTCAATAGCCTTTTTATCAGGATGTGCTCAGGAAAGATCATGGCCCATAAGGGAATTATAATAGGCCCTTGACTTTGCCTAGTCCTACTCAAAGGTTAGCTATTGAAAATGGCCCTTCTACAAGTAGAGGCAATCACATGGTGTGCAACTTTCATCTCACCACAGACCATGATGGTGCATCTTGCCCAGAAATGGCGAGGTTCATGCATATGCTTTCAATGAATGAGCACACAAAGGAGCCATATGTAGAAGAACCTACTTAGTCTAGTGACGCCAACGTTAATTTCATTGAATATGAGTTAGATTCTTAAATAGGAGAAGATGTATTTATTGAACTAGATAACACCAATTATGTGGTGTTTACTAGAGGACAACAGGTACAAAAGAAGTGGGACCCTAAGGGCCAGTCTAGCAACCCTTCTCCAACTTTGAAGTACATTATGTCAAGGCATGCTAGTGCTAATTCCAAAAAGATAGAATCTTCCACACCCAAAGTTGTGTCTACTGAGGTACCTTTTACTTCTCTCTCTGAAGGTGTTGTTTCTAGTTCCTTTGATATAGTTGAATCTTGTAAGAACACTAAAATTCAAATCTCTCAAGACAAGTATCTTAGACTCAATCCTTCTGAGCTAGATAGGCTTTTTAGATATGTCAAGAAAGAACCCTTTGTTGCAAGGTTTGCGCCCTTGGTCTCCTTATGATGTGCAACATAGTGCTTGGGTTCATGACAAGGATTAACCATCTCCCATGGATTCATGAAATCTAGCAATTGTATCGAGCATTAATAGGATGATCTTTCAGTACAACAACAACCATCTTTGCAACAATTGGTATCAGAGCCAAGCTCATAGGTTCGAACCCCTCGCTTGTGCTGGGGGGATTGTTGCAAGGTGTGCACCCTTGGTCTCCTTGTGTTGTGCAGTGCAACACTTGGGTTTGTGACAAGGCTTAACCACCTCCTGTGGATTCATTAAATCTAGTAGTTGTATTGGGCATTAACAGGTTGATATTTTAGTGCAACGGTAGCCATCTTTGTAACACCCTCCCCTTTCCATGTCTTAATGCACAAGTGTTTGATGAAAATGTTGTTCATACCAAGACTCAAATTTGTTCAAATTCTCATTCCATAGATTCTCATCCTAAGAATCCTTTTGAAAAGCCAAAGCCTTTTTATGTTTCATTGTATATTGTTGGCTATAAGATAAGCAACTATGTTATAGACTTTGGGGCCTCATATAATGTCATGCCTACTCAAGTAGCTAAAGCCCTAGGCTTGTCAATTACCTCCTCTCATGGTAGGTGATTTTCTATGGATTCTTCACAAGTGCCAATCCTAGGCCAGATCAAGGATGCACAGGTTACCCTCACAGCATACCCTAAGAAAAGACTAAAGCTAACTATCCTAGTGGCCGATATTCCTGGGAGTTATGGGATGCTTATGAGTAGAAGTTTTTGTAGAGACTTAGGAGGAGAGATACAAATAGATTGGTCCCATGCTCTAATACTAGTGGATGGTAAGAAAGTTTTCTTAAATCCCAAGCTAAAAACAAAGTTTACTGTGCTAAAGTTAGGGGATTTGAGGGTGGATATATTATATGTAGAGACCAGACCAGGGACTTATATGTTTACTTCAACTACTGAGAATGATCCAAATATAATCAACCCTGATTTAGCTAATGAGCTATGGAATTTAGAGTTTGATGGAAGTTGCTCTACTTCTAGGTCAAGCGCAGGTGTTGTTCTTATCTCTCCTGATGATTATAAGTTTCCTTTTTCCTACAAACTTAATTTTGAGAATAATAATAATACAAATGAATATGAAGCCTTGCTCCTGGGGCTAGCAGAAGCTAAGGAAAAAGGGATCAAATAGTTGAAGGCAAGGGAAGATGTAGAACTTATAGTTAAGGAAGTGAGAAAGTTTTATTTGATGAAGAATGGGAGGCTAAAACATTACAGGAATAGAGTATGGAATTGTATTGAGGATTTGATGCCTTCTCGATAGAAGTTGTGCCTAGAGATCAGAACACTAGGCATGAGTCATTATCTATCTCAGCATCTCTTCTCCTACCTCACCTAGACTTCAAGGACAAACCATAAATGGTTGAAGTAGTCTATCGACCTAGCATGCCTAATAATGTCAATCACTGGCATGTGTTTAATAATGACCAATAGATTATTTCTTTTCTGGAAAAATATGAGTCATTTGCTAATATATTTGTTGATTGTCAGGAACACTGAGAGGGGGGTGAATCAGTGTTCTATAAATCTTTTCTTAAACTTTAACTTTTAACCATTTCAAAAGAATAATCAAACAGAAGCAAAATATACAAATAAACAACATCCAAAAAAGCATAACACATAACACCAAGATTTTACGTGGAAAACCCAAAAAGGGAAAAACCACAGAGAGGATTAGCTCTCAAATATATATTGCAATCTTTACAAAAATGATGTTCAAGCTTGGTCACTCCACGGGCCTAGAACATGCTGGCTCATAGCCATAATGTACAACTAAGTTTAACAGGATCACTACCTCAACCCTAAACCTAGCAAGATTACAATAAGGGTTGTTAAACCCTGAGGACCGTTAAACCCTACTAGAGGCTCACTGCCTTGATGACAAAAATATGCTTCCACTTAGATCACACATGATAGTTGAATACTGCTTAGGCATCTACTACTATGCTAGGGTGCAGTCATTTAATAATTATGTTCTAAATCCCAAGTCTTCATCGTTGTTGATCCTCTAACTCTGCTCCACTATTTACATCTTCACATCACACCTATACTCCCACTCACTCAACTGAATTTCATCACCTTTATATATCTGCATCATGATTTACTCCATAATCAAGTCAGCATCTAAGAAGTGAAACGTGTACATAGAAAGATGTACCTTGTCACTCAATCCAATGCACTATGTGTCGCGTGAACCCAAATCTTTTCCCAAGCATGTTCATATAGGTCAGCTCCAATCATTCAATTACTTACATAGATCCTTCAAACATTTACTCTTCTTCGCACAATGATTTATATACTTGTCATCCTGTTCCTCAAGAACATGCTTGACAACTTCATCTGCTGACTTACAACTTCTACTGCTGATCACAAAACATTCCAAAATCATGTCAAGGACTCTTTACACATTCCTAATCTTACCCTCAAAACTGCAGGGCATGATATGATCTTATGGAGAAATACAGACCATCAGAACTCAGACTTTGTCTCTATCAAACTCTATCAAACACTGTGTCGAGACTTAACAGCTTGTGGCTATCCTTCCAGTGAACTTCATATCTCCTAACTTTGGAATAAGACACTTCATATAAGTGTTTACAGTACCTCAAAATTGCATAATGAAATACTTGTCTATGGAGGAATGCGGATCACTGTACTAGACCCTGTTCTCTGTTCTTGCTATACCTTTGCTTGCCCGGACTTAGACATTTCTTCAAGATGACTTCTAGAGAGGATCAAGACTTAATCTCTGAGGCATAACACTATTAAACACTAACTGACATCATACCTAAACCACACTACTGGAACATTATTTGTGGAGGCATACTGTCTAGCTTACTATCCTCTACTCTACATACTTCCCATACTTAGCCATTTTCTGTCAACCAAACCTAGAATCTCATATGTTCTTCTGAAGATATCTATTCCTGTCATGGTGATAGAATCTCTAAGCCTTGTTGCCATCAATGACAACATACAGATCCATACCAGAGCAGTGTCTCTTGCAACAATCTCCCCCTTTGGCATTGATGGAAACACTTAGTGAAAAATGCCTAATTGCTCCCCCTTACTATATACACTGTACTTTATTTCTCCCCCTAAGATGATTATCCATTTTTCACTGATCTACTTCTCCCCCTTTGACATCAATGGAAAAGGGTGTGATTCCAAATTTTCAAAATTTTATAAACTCTACCACATATTTACAAGCACAATATTCATCTTAATTTGTGTTTGAAGGCAAAGTGTCATTATAGATAGTTTTTATTAGCGCTATCTCTCCATTCCATCTATTTCTTGCACTTCCTAGAATTTGGATGTGGCCATTCATCAAAAATACTAGCTTTTCTGCCTTCTGGAGATTTGATGGTGTGTCAATTAGTGTTGAGATTTCATGGCCTCATCTACCAAATTGGTCATGAAATCAATCTTTAGACTTATCAGTCCTTTGAACTGGCACAACCTGTCTTTGATTTCTCCCTTTTTCTTCATTAGAGTATTCAGATCATTATGGATATTTGCAACTTGTGTTTCTTTGGCATTTATTTACTCTACTGCTAGATTATATGTCTCAGAGATATTCAACAGTTTGAGTTACAAGTCTTTGATTGTATCTTCTAGTTCCTTTGTGATCTTTGGCTAGGATAAACAAAATTTGTATATTTTTCTAACTTCTTCAATGGCACTTTGTATGTTCTTAATTCCATTATCTAACAAAACTTTGTCTCGATCAATCATGCTCTTCAACTCAACCAATCTTCTATCATCAATTTCTTTCCTTACTTTTACTTCCATAGATTTTTCAAAAGATTCAAAATGTGCACTCACAGAATTTAATAGCTTCTTGAGATGGTCAGCAAGAGATAATGAAATATCCCTTTGAAATGATGGAAGTAGCTTTCCAAGATAGTGGATGCTTTGTTAATCATTTTGTTATCTTGACCATGTGATTTTAACAGCTCTTCCTGTGCCTTGGCCTAAACCACATATACTAGCTTGAACTTTTGGAAAGGTGAAAATGAGGGCAAGTTGATTGGACCTTGAGGGAGTTTCAAATTCTTCTGTAATTTGTTGTATGTCAGAGACATCTGCAGTGTCTCTTGCCCTTTATGATATTTCTCCTTGACTTTGATCTGAAGGGTCTATGTCCATAATTTCCTGTTGATCTATGTTTTGCTCTGGAGTAAGGCTCTTCCTCTCTTCCTTAAATTCTTTTCCTTCAGCCTATTGTTCAAAAGGCAAATCAGTTTCAATTTCACCTTGATCTATCATATCCACTATATTAGTGTTGGGGACTTGATCACTCTATTTAGGTCCTTGATTTTGGCTTATCTCCGATGGAGATATGTCTTCAACTTATGTTTCCTTACTGTCATAGATGGTGGAAATATTATGTTTCTTTAGTATGTCCAAAATAATTTCCTCTATTTCCTTGACAACCTTGTCAACTTCTCCTATCATCAATGCATTCTTTCTTTTCTTTGACCTGAACTCATTGTTAAGTGCCTTCGAGATTTTTCTTTTCTCTGCTGGAGTGATATCCGGACATAAGGTTATCAAAATGTGTTCTCTGAGCTCAACATCTTTAGTGATAGTAGTTTCCTTCCTGACTGATAGAATACTGCCCATATCTGGGAGATCACCAATGATCTCAATGAGGGCTCTATTGTATATGTTCAGATACTCTACAATAGCTTCTTCCAAAATCCTCTTGTCAGCATCATTGTAATCATCATAAAACTCAACCACAGGTTTCAATTTACCATCAACAGTAACAAACTTTAATACATCTTCAATCTTTAGTGTTGCATGAGACTCATCTTCTTCCTACTTTTTGTTAGGTGTCTTCCTTTCTGATGACTTCTCCTTGCTACTTTTTGGATGCTTTAGTAGCATCAACATTCATTATCTTTACCTCCTTATCTAATTCTCTCTCTTTTTCATCAATAGTTATGCTTGCATGCATTCTCTTGGATTTAGTCTTCATTCTTTTGGAGCTAGTGGCAGGAGTTTCCACATTTGCAGATGGTGTGGAACCAAAGAGAGTGGATGAGGCTTCAGTAGAAGTGGAAGCTCTAGTTTTTCTTTTTGCCTTCTCTGGCTTTTCTAACTTATCTTTGTGGTCTTTCGAAGCCCCAATCGATTCACCTTTTCTCCTTTCTTCTACTTCCTTGATGGCTTGTGCCTTTTCCCTTGCCTTTGCAACTTCTTATTTTGTAAAGCCAACGTTTATGGTGATATCTTCTGCTACTTTCCTCATTTTCCTAAAGATTTCATGTTTTCTAACTTCAACATGAATTTTGGCATGCAATTCATCATAAGTCCCAAATCTTTCTTCCTTGAGATCTCTGGGTTTCCTCAGCATATATTCAGCATAGTTTTCTAGTATAGCTCTTTCTACCTCATATCCCATAGGCATAACCCAGACCGTTCTGGGCTCAACAGCCTCCATCAAACACTGATCTTTTGTCACAATGAAGCAAATTGTATCCTTGTATTTTTCAACAACTATTTTGGGAATTCTTTCTCTGGTTTGCATTGATCTTTGGAAATTCTTAAAATAACCCCATAGGGCTACATTTTGTGCATCAATGATGCCTATGCTACTCAACAAATTTCTAATTTGAACTGTGATAGGTTTATCACTGGTCTAGAATAGGTTCTTCATACCAGGCAACTCTTGCATAAAATAGAAAAACAAACACATGATCAGTGTGCCAAATTTAAAGGGGTATTTACCTTCTTTTGTCTTCTTTAGATTTTCCATTACTTGCTGTCAGAGTAATACATAGATGTCATAATCAGAATTTTCCTTAATCATTTGATAGGTTGTGTAAATGGTCATGCCTGAAACAGAGTTCTCCCAGTTGGTGAAATAAACTTTGCATCCCAATACCATTGAGGCAAATATCACGACATAATCCTCAATGTCATTTATCGTCAAGGCTCTCTTATCAAACTTTTCTCTGATAGATGTAATTACTGTATCATTCTTCATGGCTTTCAATAGAGGTACTGATCCAGTAGAGCACAATCTAGTGACTGCCCTAATAGCATCTTTTGTAATCTTGAAAGGTCTCTCAAGCCATATGAACTCATCATGAACCCTGCTTAACACATACCAGACCCATTCATCTTCCATAAATATTGGGAAATTCAAATACTAAATAAATTTCTTTTCTTCTAATGCTAAATATTTGTTCTTTAGTTTGAGATTCTTATTGCTCAAATGTTTTGTGTAGAGGTCAGTAAACCTGCTATCACCAAATTCTTCTAGGGCAACATGAATACATGCTCTAACATCTTCTACATGCATGACTCCGTGGGGTACATTTGAGAATGCACCCAACTGATCAAACTTGGTTGATTTGAATGGGTGTTTTTTCAACTTTGGTCGCACTCGCTCAATAATATCAACAACTTGTGATGATGCCATTTCAAAAATTTTAACGGATTCACAAGAAGGTTTTGAACAGGATTACCTTGTATTGCCGAATTAGGGTTTCCTTTTTTTGAAATTCTCCAAACCCTTCAAATCTTGGTTGTTGTAGCTCAAAATCTATTCTGATCTCTCTGAGTACTTGATAGCTTTGAGTGTAAAGTGATTTGAGATTAAACAAGTTTCCTTTTATCCTTCACACGACGTGACCTAGATGTCATTAAATGCTTATTTCCAAAAAGTTGTGAAAACCCTTTGTTGTAGAACACAGTCGATTAGGATTGCTCAGCAATATACCGCATTGACTGCTTTTCTTCTGGTTCTTCTTCTAATAGGTGTGTCACATTAGATTCCATGATACATCTTCATGTCAAATTCTAGCACCCAATTTCTGGCTGGGGGATTTGAATTTTCTACACTGCTCCCCTTGAGCCAGAGTTCTCAATTTACTTCCTAAAGGAGGTATCTGCATTGGATACTGGTGTGGATTGATCTCTAACTTCAATTACTCCTTTCTTGATCCATACCTTGTTTATTTCTTTCTTGGTTTCAACTAGATCAACTTTCTCTTTTCCCTTGTCATTTCTCTGCTATGTTTTCCTTTCTTCAAAGTAGTGATTTCTCTTCTCATTCCTACTTCTGCAAAACCTTGCAACATGTACAAAATTGTTGCAATTGAAGCACATCACATTCTTTTGACCTTGATTTCTCTCATTGATTGAATTTGATCTGCATTGATTAGCCATATGTCCAAATCTATTGCATGCAAAACACTGTCCATTGAAAGATTAACTATTCCTAAAATTTTGAAGATTAGTTCTTACTAAACTTCTGCATTCATTTGATCCATGTCCCATTTTATAGCATGCATTGCACCTAATAGGATTTTGACTTACTTTACTTTTGCAAACAACAGCTCTATGACCAATCTTATTGCAAGTGAAGCATTTACCTTTGAATGACTAATCATTCCTTCCATTGTTAAGACTTTTCTTAAATTGATTTCTACATTCATTCCCTCTACGACCAATTTTCTTGCAATTGAAACACTGACCAGAGAATAATGGAGTCTTTTGACTTATTCTACTTCTATACTAAGTAGCCTTATGACCAAACTTATTGCATAAATTACAATAACCATTGAAAGATGGGTACCTTTGAGCATTTGGTTCCCTGACCTGAGGTCTTCTAGGTCTTCTTCTTTGATTTCTGAACTGGTATCCTTTGTTTTTCCTTGGCTCAATTCTTATTTGCCCAGAGTTTGAACTTTCTCCTTTCTCAAATCCTACCATGTTTTTCATCAGCATTCCTCTGGCTCGTAATCATTTCATCAAGCTTTGCATTACTTATCTTGAATTTTTCTTCAAAACTTCTTGCCTTTTCCAGATCTATTTTTAAACTTGTAATTTCTTTTTCAAGTTTTGCACAATCTTCTGATCTGTTTTTCATAATCAAGTTTAGATCATCTTCTGCTTTTGTTCTTTCTATAACTTCTACTTTGAAATCATTTAGGGCTTCATTTGTTGATAACAGTTGGTCACTGACTTCTTTGTATTTGTCTTTGAATTTCTTAACTTGCTCTTTTACTTTAAGATGCATTCATCTACTCGTTGCAAGTTTTCTTTCAGATCCTTGACTTCTGCTTTAGAGCTTTCATGATCCATAAGAGCTGCTTCTAGTTGGTTGCACCTTTCATAATTTTCATACCTTCTTGCTGCCATGATAACACTATCCTTGATCTTCCTTAGGCTATTAAGCTTCTTCCGAGGAACCTTGCTCTGATACCAATTGTTGATTGTCAGGAACACTAAGACGGGGGGTGAATCAGTGTTCTATAAATCTTTTCTTGAACTTTTACTTTTAACCATTTCAAAAGAATAATCAAATAGAAGCAAAATATACAACTGAATAGCACCCACAAAAGCATAACACATAACACCAAGATTTTACATGGAAAACCCAAAAAGGGAAAAACCACAGAGAGGATTAGCTCTCAAATATATATTACAATCTTTACAAAAATGATGTTCAGGCTTGGTCACTCCACAGGCCTAGAACACGCTGGCTCACAGCCATGATGTACGACTAAGTTTAGCAGGCTCACTGCCTCAACCCTAAACCTAGCAAGATTGCAATAAGGGTTGTTAAACCCTGAGGGCTGTTAAACCCTACTAGACGCTCACTGCCTTGATGACAAAAACATGCTTCCACTCAGATCACACATGATAAATGAATACTACTTAGGCATCTACTACTATGCCAAGGTGCAGTCATTTAATAACTATATTCTGAATCCCAAGTCTTCATCACTATTGATCCTCTAACTCTGCTCCACTATTCACATCTTCACATCACACCTATACTCCCACTCACTCAACTAAATTTCATCTCCTTTATATATTCGCATCATGATTTACTCCATAATTAGGTCGGCATCCAAGAAGTGAAACATGTACATAGAAAGATGTACCTTGTCACTCAATCCAATACACTATGTGTCATGTGAACCCAAATATTCTCCCAAGCATGTTCATATAGGTCAACTCTAATCATTCAATTACTTACATAGATCCTTCAAACATTTACTCTTCTCCACACAATGATTTATATACTTGTCAGCATGTTCCTCAAGAACATGCTTGACAACTTCATCTATTGACTTACAACTTCTACTACTGATCACAAAACACTTCCAAAATCATGTCAAGGACTCTTTACACATTACCAATCTTACCCTCAAAAGTATAGGGCATGATATCATCTTGCGAAGAAATACGGACCATCAAAACTCAGACTATGTCTCTGTCAAGCTCTGTCAAACACTGTGCCAATACTTAACAGCTTGTATCTATCCTTTCTGTGAACTTTAGATCTCCTAACTCTGAAATAAGACACTTCATATAAGTGTTTATAACACCTCAAAACTGCATAACGAAATACTTGTCTGCAGAGGAATGCGGACCACTACACTAGACCTTGTTCACTATTCCTGCTATGCCTTTGCTTGCCTAAACTTAGACATTTCTTCAAGATGACTTCCGAAGAGGATCAGGACTTAATCTCTAATGTATAACACTATTAAACACCAACTGACATCATACCTAAACTACATTACCAGAAAATTATCTGTGGAGGCATACTGTCCATCTTACTATCCTCTACTCTACATACTTCCCATACTTAGCCATTTTCTATCAACCGGACCTGGAATCTCATATGTTCTTTTGGAGATATCTCTTCCTGTCATGGTGATAGGATCTTTATTTGCCATCAATGAAAACATACAGATCCATACCGGAGCAGTGTCTCTTGCCAACAATATTGTTTGAACAATTCTAATGAGAGTAGTGACATTCTTGAAGGAGAGGTTAGTTCTCAAAATGGTCAAGGGATTGAGGTAATACAATTAAAGGGGAACAAGATTCCTAAGGGCTTTGTCTCCCTTGAGGATCTCTTTAACAGAAACAATCAATATATAAAACAAAAAGCAAGGTACCTATCAGATCATTAGCTAAATATGATTGTGTCAACATAAGCACTGAAAAAAATCCCAAGATTGTTTGTATTGGAAAATGTTGCTCTCCCAAGGAAAGAGAGCTTTTGATTTCTTTATTGATTCGTTACAGAGATGTCTTCACATGGTGTTATGTAGACTTGAAAAAGTTTTGAAATGGAGAACTATAACACCACATCCTCCTGAAGCCCGACACTTCACCATTTAGATAGAAACAAATGACATATAATCTTAAAGTGGCTAAGGCTATATTTAGTGAAATCGATAAAATGTTGAAAGTGAAGATCATCTATCCCATTCACCACTCTACATGGGTTGCAAATATTGTGACAGTCAGGAAGAAGAATGGGCAGATTAGAATTTGTGTTGATTTTTGCAATCTGAACCAAGCATCTCTAAAGGACAAATATCCTCTACCAGTGATGGACCACATCTTACAAACTGTGTCTGGCTCAGAGATGATGTCCATGCTGGATAGTTTTTCAAGGTATAATCAAATAGAGGTAGCCCCTGAGGATCAATACAAAACAATGTTTACTACTATGGTTGGTGTATTTTCTTATAACAGGATGTCATTTGGCCTCATTAATGTAGGGGTCACCTTTCAAAGAGCGATGGACTTAACATTTAGAGATTTGAAGAACAAGATTAATGTTGTTTATCCCAATGACCTAACTGTCTTCTCCAAGAAAAGAGCAGATCTCATATTCATGATCTTGAAGTGGTGTTACAACAATGCAGAGATCACAGTATCTCTTTGAATCCTAAAAAGTCAATATTTACAATAACTAAAGGCAATTGTTAGGTCATATTGTTTGCAAGGATGGTATAAAGATTAACCCTGAGAGGGCTAACGCGATTCAGCAACTGAGTCTTCCTACAACAAAGAGCAATACCAGATCATTATTTGGTCAGGTCAAATTTAGGAAGATTCATCCCTGACTTTGTTTAATTGACAAGACACATTGCAGAAATGATGAAAAAGATTCCAATCTTCAAGTGGAATGAAGAAGGTAAGCAAGCTTTTGAAGATATTAGGATTGTCATTGCTTATGATCCTACCTTAGTGCATCCTAATTTTGAGAAAGATTTCATTATCTACTATTATGCATTCAAGCATACTCTATTAGCCATTCTATTGTAGAAAAATGAACAAGGGATTGAAGCTCTAATTGCATTTATGAGTGTACCCTTAAAGAAGCATGAGTTGAAATACTCTCCCCTGGAAAATCATGCTTATGCAGTAGTGAAGGCATTGAAAAATCTTCATGTTTTATATTTTGCATTCTCATGATGTTGTCTATGTTCCCGACTCTGTTGTCAAGAGCATTCTCACCCAATAGGAGATTGGCTACAACAAAAGAGGGGCTTGGGTGGTAAAGGTGTAGGAGTATGACATCGATCTCAAGCCTACTAACCTGGTTAGAGGCAAAGGCTTATGCAAAATGATTGTTGAGAGTAAATGAACTGAAGATGAAGAGCTACTTCTGGTCTTGTTTGCAAATACAATTGATGAGTGGTTTTCAAATGTTTCCTATTTGTTGACATATGGTGAATGCCCACCTCACTTATCTACTAAGGAGAAAAGGAACACAAAATTTAAGGCTAGAAAATATGTTCTCTAAGAAGGGAATTTATATAAGAAAGGAGCGGATGGGACCTTCTTAAGATGTGTGGACAAGGAGTAATAGAAGAATCTATTGGAGACTTTTCACAATCAAGCCTGTGGAGGACACTTTTCTTCTTCTGTAACAACTTTCAAAATCTTGTGGCGGTGTTTCTACTAGCCACGTATGTTTAAAGATGCTTATGAATGGGTGTCAAAATTTGAAAAGTGTCTAAGATTTACCAATATACCTCACTTGGTTGCACTTCCCATAAGGGCTGTAGTAGTTGATGAACCTTTTCAACAATGCGGGCTAGATTTTAGTGGACCTACCAATCCTAACTTTAGTGTTGGCCATACACGCATCTTAACTGCAACTGATTACTTTACTAAGTGGGCACAAAGGTGATTCCTGTGAAGCACACCACTTCTGAAGTTGTCTGTAGTTTTCTGAAGGAGAACATCTTGGTTAGATTTGGCATCCCTGAGAAGATTGTTGTAGATAATGCTAGTAGATTCTCTTCTAAATTTTCCTTATTTTTCTATGATTATGGAATTAGTCTTGCTCACTCATCTGATTACTACTCGCAAGGAATGGACAAGCCAAATTGAGTAACAAGAATCTAATTTCAATTTTAAAAAGTTGGTGGATGAAAATTAGAGGGGGTGGCGTAAAAGAATCTATGAAGATTTGTGGGTAGATAGGATAACATATAAAAGAGAAATTGGGATGTCTCCTTTTCAATTGGTGTATGGAATTGATAGTGCAGTACCTATTCCTCTGGAATTATCAGTACTAAACTTACAAAAAGCAATTTGAGGATGAGCAGTTCCAATTGGCATTGGAGAAGAGGATAATGTATCTAAACAAACTTGATGTAGGAACATCCCAGGTTGTAGAGAAATCTTGCATCAACCAAAAATATTTGCATTCTTTCTTTTCATGCATTTTCAGTTTAGTTCAGTCATTTGCAGTTTTAGCATTTTATACTGTATTTCATCGCATCTTCATATCAGAGCTAATGAAGCAGGACTTAGCATCTAGATATCATCATCTACATCATACTCAAATTTTAGGTCATTTGGATTTGTCTACTAAAAGTTAGCTCTATTAGAAGATCATTAGTTATCATAGAGCAGAGCATACAGATAGTCAGTTGAAGGAGAAGGTTTGCAGAGTACTTCTGTGACTTGCAGAACCTAATGACACATCATACATGGCACATAAGGACTAGATAGACCTTCCTTGAGGTCTGCACATTGATTCATGCATTTGTGGAGCACTACCAGAGTTTGAAGGCCGACTTACTTATTTCTAAACATTACATTCCTTCTGTTGACCCCTAAAAAATTAGTCCCCAAAATGCCCTATTTTGCTCCTCATGTCTCATTCATATTCCCACTTGAACCTATAGTATATAATTGATCAGAGACATATTTCATAGGTTCTCATGTCTTTGCCACTTGAAATGTAAGGTGGAAAAGTCCAAAAAATTGGCTAAGTCCTAAGTTTCCCAAGGTTCCTATTTTCCTTATTTCCCCTTTTAAGCCCTAGATTTTATGGTCATATCTTACCTTATGTTATAATCCGTTGTTGACTATCTAGCCTAGGTTACCATTCATCTAAGTTATAACCTTGAGCCTTATATACCATGAAATGACCGGCCTCGAGTCCTAGTATTTACCTGCTCTAGCCCGTAAAGTTATATTCTTCATAAGGTCTTAAGTCCTAAGTCTTAGGGGCCTAAAGATGCCGTGTGGTAGGATATCACAAGCCCGCAGTCAACTAAAGGTGACATCATATCTTCGTTGTGCAGCTACGAAATAAGGATAGGTGTAAAGTATGTTGTTGTTTATAGTCACGATATCAGTGATTTAGAAGAATAAAGTAGATCACGTTAGGTATGAAAGGATGAAGCAAAGAGGTGGGGCTGATAAGAATCAGATGGTAGTGCAACGTCGAAGGGGAATCTTGCTTGTAGGAAAGATTCACTGCGTGGCTACGAAATGATGACATGTGGCTTGTTCCCTAAGAAAGGAAAAGGTCTTGTGTAATAAAGATCCGCATAGAGGGCTTAGCATGGTCCCGCGAAGCCAAATGGAGATGGCCCACTTGATATTACGCAATCGCGATATACTGCCACATAAGCAGAATCTTTGGGCCAAAACTGTGAAATAAAAAAGGAAAAGCGATGGCCATTGATTTTAAAAGCAGACTCATCTATGGCTAAAATTCAAAAGGGACTTTCAAACATCTTGAAGGTGGGAAGATGCATGAACTCGACCAGGTGGCATTACAGGGGCCAATTTTTCAAAGGATTCAAATCCGATGAAGACACAAAGACTCAGGGGTTCAAATTTTAAAGTGTTGTAAAATCTTTGCTTGATGAGTTTGAAGAGATGTGTATCATATTCCATCAATACAGGTGCTATTCCTTTTAGCTACCCCTCCCTTCTTAGATATTTGTTGCATTTATGGTTGTACATCAACCAACTAGTCATGTGCATTAAGGCAAAAAATATCTTCCACCTACCTCTAGACCTTAGATATTTTTGCAATTATTTCTAGCAAATAAATGTCTCTTCTGGCTAAGATATTTTTTGACATGGTCCTTAGGGGAAATTTTTTGTAACCTAATTAGGTCAATTAGAATTAGATGTTATATATGCATGAATGTAAGATGTAAAAAGGGTTGGTCTTTTGGGTATTTTTAGGCTATCAAGTGGAGAGCTCTCTAGGGTTTCAAAAAGGAAAAAGTTCTAGTTCTCCAGTAGTGAAGACACAAGTCATGAAAGGTTTATCATATTGATTATAGCTATCAGTGTATGAACTTCTCCTTCTTCTTATGTATTCTTTCAAGGAAATCCTAAATTCCTTTTAAGGTTTCCTCTTGCCTCACTTCATGGTATCACTATAACTATTGATCAGATGAATGCATAGATTCTTAAAACATTACATGCTATGTGATGATCTCTTTTATGGTTATAGATGATTGATTGTATATTAATGAAGGATTACTAAGCATATTCTCAATTGATTGTTGTTCTACTTGCATCTGAATATCTAGAAAGTGCATGTTTCATTTCTCTTGTTATTTTCTTTCTTCTGTTGAATTGTGGACTCTGCAACCCAATATATATTAGGCATTGGTCTGAAGGTTTCCATGATCAGCCACACTCTTAAAAATTAGAACAAACTTATCATGTGTGAAGAAAGTAATTAATTTATATGTCTTGCAAACTAGCATATATGTACCTTCAATTGTTAATGGGAGTGCCCTTTTATCATCTATGTAGTGGTTATTAATGATAACTAGTTGTTTTAGGTCCAACGATAGTCTTTGGGGCCTAAACGTTAGTTTGGGTTTGGTTGTCCTATTATTTTTAGTTGTTCATCCAGTTTGAACCTAATACCTATTTAGGTATACCCCTTGGAATATCCCTCCTAGGCTTAAGCTGAGCCTGAAGTGCAAAGGAGTTAACCCACTCCTATAGGTTGCCCAAAATCACCTTGAACTTGTTGATAAACCTCTTCCATTCATCCAATGACCATCCTCATCCCAGGTGATTTGGGAATGTTTTAGGGTTTAGGGTTGTTGTTATTTTGGGAGTGAACATCTTTTTGGTGCCATTTCTAGGGAATGAATTAAAGGATTTGAAAATCTTTGCAACCATCACTAAAGAAAAAGTCCTTCCCATCAAGGAAGTGGCGACTCTGTCAAGGAACCTAGAAAATCAATTTTCAAGAATATTGAAATGGATAGAGGAAGAAACCAAGGACATCCTAGACATGGGGAGTCCTCTATCAGTATAGGAAATAGAAGGGGTAGATATAGGGAAAGAAGACCTAGTATGGTACCCTTAAAAAATACCCAAGATAATGCATTTGTTGGCCTCAGAAGTTAATATTAGTATACTTCTGAGGACTCTGTTGATAATATACTTAGAATGAGTAGGAGAATGAATATTGATGGATATGATGTTCAAAGAAATGAAAATATTATTGGTAGAGGGAGCAAGGATAGATCTAATGAGCCCTACTTGAGGACGTTTGGGATGCCCTGTGATAATGAAGAAGTATATCAAAATATCAAATATCCTAGTTCTCCCACAAGGACAATTGAAAGCCAACATGATACTGTCCCAAATGAGGGTGATCAACAGTAGCAGCCTGATGATGAGGAAAGAGAAAGGAGAATCTAGGATGAGCTGGATTTGCTTGATCATTGTTTAGCGTTAAAAAGGATGGGTTTTGTTTTGGTTTATGTTTCAAAGGAAAATCCTCCCTTAACCACAAACATTCAAGGGCATATTAACTGAGTTGAATCTCCACTAGTAGGACGATTCATCTATCAAGTTAGGATGCCACTTCCAATGATGTGGAAGCTTGGATGTATCAAACAATATCTCAATTTAATGCTTAATTTCACTTAAAACCCTAAATATGCAAAACAGTAAGTAAATTATCAAATTACGAAAAATCCTTTTAGACCAAGGTGAAGGACATGTTGGAAAGAGACACTGCTTCACATGATAGGTGTTGTCATTGATGGAAACTAAGACTATTCCACTCATCCACATAACTTAATTTGTTCATATCGGAAGTCAGAATTAGAATTTATCTAAGTCTGGGTAGCCAGAAACAGAGCATGTGACAAGGTCTGGTATCTTGGTCCGGATCTCTTCGGTGGAAAATTAGAGTATGTTGCAGATCTAAAGGAGTCATAAGAATTGTTAGGGCAATCTAAATCCATGATTTTATCCTCTGGTGACAAAGGGAGTAAAAGTTATGAACATTTGAGTACCAGGGCATAATATGACAGAACAATTCAGTAAAGAATAGGCCGACTTGTGTCAAATCCTTATGCCGATCTGATAGAAGTGTTTTGGTGAGTTATGTATGAGATATAAAGTGAGTAGCCAACATGAATGGTGACCTTCAAGTGTTATTTCTGGTACGCATCATCATTGGTGCATGGATTTAGCCGACAGAGCAGAGTCTTCAACAAAGTTCTAAGTGTTCTTGAAGCCAACTGAAAATTGATTGAATATTATGATGTAGATATATATAGCTGATGGATTCAAGTGATTTGGGTGTGTGTGTGTTGCAAACATGGAGTAAGTGTGAAAAGGATAGATAGGAGTGCAAAAAGGAAGAGATCTAAGATCTTGATTATGGTAGAACCGTAAACAGGGCTGAACAAAGATGAAGTGTATCAAGTTAGTATTATGTGCTTAACCAAAACTGAATCCTTGTATTGGTTGATGCTAATTATCAGTTCAAATTCATTGTAATCTTCTTTCTATAGGCAGTGAGCCTTCTTTTGAGAAGTGAACTCTGGGTAGTGAGCCCGAATGCATGTGCATTCCCAATTGTAATATTTTTAATAGAGTATAATCTTTGTGGGTTAACCCCCCCATGGTTTTTCCCTTAACTAGGTTTCCATGTCAAAAATCATTGTGTCATGTGTGTTTATTTGTTTCTACTAATGTGTTGATGACTCATGATTTAAATGTTTTAATTAGTTCTAAGTGATATTGTTGCAAATGACAAAGTTTTTGAACAACTGATTCACCCCCCCTCTCAGTTGTTCTACCTAATTCTAACAATTGGTATCAGAGCCTGGTTCCTTTGAAAAAGTTTAACAACTTAAGGAAGATCTAGGAAGGCAATAAAATGGATGAATATAACCTTCAAGGGCAACTTAATCTCACTCTAGAAGATCTTGAGTAGTCCAGAGTAGAAGTCCAAGAGCTGCAAGAGAACCTCAAAAATGTTGAAGACTTCATTGAGATTTTAAAAGAAAAACTGAGAAAATCTAATGAGAAGAGGAAGGAACAACCTCTTCAACTAGGAAATCTTTATGAGAAGAACAACAAGGATGAGGCTCCAAAAGAGAAGACAAAGGAATGTGAGAAGTTAGCCAAATAAGTTGTTGTCCTAAAACATGAGATGGAATCTAGGGTGATGAGGCTAACCAAAGAAATTGAAGATAGAAAGAAAACTGAAGAAGACCTAAATCAAAATCTAAAAGAAAGAACCGAAGAATACTGTAGATTGGATAGAATCGCTGGCCTCCTAGAGTTTAATCTACAAGAAAGTAGAGAGAATGAGAGAGAACTTGAAAGGCAAATTGTCATTCTCATAAATGACCTAGAAGTTGCAAATGAATACAAGGAGAAGTTCAAGATAAACTCAGCTAAACTTGAAGCACTGCTTGAAGGACAAAAAAAGGTTGATAATAAGCATGGTCTTGGATATGAGAAAGGTGAAAGCTCTAGATCCAGACAAAGAAATTTTCAACCAAGGAATGGGAGAAACAAACCTAGAAGACCTCCAGTAAGACAACCTAATTCTCAAAGATATCCATCATTTAATGGAAATTGTTTTAATTGCAATAAATTTGGTCATAGAGCTACTCAGTGCAGAAGTAGAGTAAATCAAAATGGTCCATCCTTCTCCAGTCAATGCTTCAAGTGTAGGAGGTATGTTCATAGATCAAATGAATGCAGAAGTATGATAATGAATAACTCAAGAGAAAATGGCAACTCCTTCAATGGTTACTACTTTACTTGCAATGGATATGGACACATGGCTAATCGGTGTAGATTAAGAGGAAATTAGGCATATAAGCAAAGAAATGTTGTTTGCTTTAATTGTAATAAATCTGGTCATATTGCAAGGTTCTACAGAAGTAGGAATAATGAAATAAGAGGTCCAACAAATAGAAAACTAGATGAGAAGAGACAAGACAAAGGCAAAAGAAAAATTGATGTGAATGAGATCTAGAATGAAATGAGCAAGACATGGGTTAAGAAAATAAGTGAGAACAATAGTAATGAGTCCGCACCGAAATCTAGTGCTGATAACTCCTCCGAGAATTGAATTTGGAGCTCTGGCTCAGGGGGGTACATTGAAAATTAAATTCCCCCAGCCAACAAGTGGGTGCCTGGATCTAGCACAATGAGAGAAGATATTTTAAATTATTTTAGAACTTTTGGAAGGATTTCTGGAAGAAAAGATGTTGATATGGAAAATTGAGGAGTAATTTATGAAGAATTGTTCAAGGAACTAAGTAACAAAATGAAGTTAGGGCAGAGCATTTATTACAAAGGAAAATTAGGTTTTGCAAAGCATAAAAAGGTGTTCACTCCTCATTTGAAGCACTTTGCACTCAAAGAAAGCAAGAAGAATAGTGTCTGAGCTAAGATTACAAGGAATTGAAGTGCGACTGATGAATTTATCCGTCAACCCTAATCTCATGAAAAAGGTATTTATTTGTGAAGCTTTGAACTTATAATCTTTTTGCAATGGCTACACCTTTGGTTGTTGACATTACTGAAAAGCCTCGACCCAAATTTAAGAAACATCCACACAAATCTATAGAAGTCAACCCATTAGGTGCATTTTCAAGTGTTCCGTATGGTGTGCTGCATACTGAAGATATTAGGGTTTATATTCATGCAAACATAGATGAATTTGGGGATTCAAGGTATGTAGATTTGTTTGAGAGTCATCTTAGGGATGAAAATCATGACCTTAAACCAAAGTATAAGGCACTACTTGATAAACATTTTATTCAAATTATGGGGTTTCCAACATTTGATGAAGATGAGTGGGTCCGATATGTATTGATTCAGATGCATGATGAATTCATATGGCTGTTAAAACCATTCAATATTACCAAGGATGTTATTAGAATTATGACTGGGTTAAACTCAACTGGTGGATTACCCATGTTGAAATATGTGAAAAACCAAATTGTTACCAATACAACTGATGCAAAGTTTGACGAAAGGGCAATGACCATAAATGACATTATAGAATCGGATGTGAAGTTTTCTTCCATGGTGATTGCCTACAAGATCTATCACTCTAGCAAAGAGAATTCAGTCTCCAGAACTGCCATATATGCAACATATCAAGTGTTGAAGAAGAATGCAGATTATGACCTATGTGAGCTATTATAAAACTAGCTGATTAAAAACCTAAACAAAATCAAGAAAGATAAGAAAAACACTTTTAAATATGGTACATTGGTTCTATACTTGTTTTTCTACTATATGAATGAAGTACCTGGAGTAAAGGGTGTTCACTAGACTAATGATGAGCCAGTTGCCATTCAAATCAGAAATCATCTTCGCAGCATTGGTGATTTTAAATCTTAGAAAATTGCAATCTGGGGATACTTCAAGAATTTTCAGAGTATGATACATTCAAGGGAAAGAATCCCTAAATCAATTGTTGAGAAGTACAAGAATGAAATATGTTTTATGGTTGACACTGATCAGTGCCTAATGGAAGTAGTGGAACCCAGAACTGTTTGGATCATGCCCATGGGGTATGAAGTAGATGGAAAAATCTTGAATATGTATGCTCAACATCTTCTAAGCAAACCAAAAGATACAACAATTGAAAGATTTGGGACATATGAGGAGCTAAGTTTAAAACTACATATTGAGCTCAGAGAACCTGAAACCAATAGAAAAGTAAGAAAAGAATTTGAGTAGTTGGCCGAGAATCTAGGTCTCACAAAGGAAGCCGTGAGGCAATTCTGGAAGAGAACTGAAAAGGCTAAGAAGGAGAAGTAAGATAAGAAACAAGGAAGTACTCCGGTAGGATCCTCCTCCACATCAAGGACCACTAGAAGCTTTACTACTACCCATGTTCCTCCAAAACCTACCAATCTTGAGATACCAGAAGGTAAATCATCTAGAAAAGAAGGAAAAAGAGTGAAAACAAAGGCCACAAGAACCTATAAGAGCACAAAAGTTGATGAAGAAAGAACAAATTTTGATGTTGAGGTAAAGGAGTTGAAAACCTCTAGAACAAACGTTGCCAAAGTGACTAAGGAGAAGTCTTCTGAAAGAAAAAAGGCAAACAAAAGGTAGAAGATAGATACATCTGTTGAGAAGCCCATAATCTCCGTGGAAGATGTAACAAAATCAGTCAATGTGGATGGAAATTTGAAACCCATGACTGAATTTTATGATGAATACAGTGACACAGATAAGAGGATGTTAGAGGAAGCAACTGTTAGATATTTGAATATCTATAATAAGGCCTTGATTGAAATAACTTTTGAGATCCCTCCAAGTCTTACAAATACTTTGGAGTTGAGGAAAGAAAATGCAAAAAGAAAGGATATGGAGCTTAGAGAGCATGTACTGCTGCCCTTAGATCACTCAAGTTCAAATGATTATGATATTCAAAGATGTGAAGGATGAATTCAGGAACAAGAAGAGAATGAACAAACTAATGCTTGGAGAATTGGACCAAATAGTTAAAGAAATGTAGGAAATACTTCTAAGTGCATTGAAGAGACATAATCTTCCATTTGTTGAGGAGGAGATTGATGATGAGATTGAATCATCAATCCCAGATGTTGAAAAGATGGAAACTGATGAGTAGCAAACCAAGGTTGATGACTCCTATGTTCCAAAAGAGGAACAAATAAACAAAGAAGATACATAGATGGTAGACCAAATTGATGATGAAAGAGATACTCCAACTTCTCCTGATCAATCCTGAAAAGAAGACAATGTTGAGATTACTCCTGCTACACAAAATCCTTCTGAACAGATTTCAAATGGTAAGGACATGGGAAAGAATTCCCCTGCAGATGGCATAGTGAAAGGTAAAATAGAGGAAGAGAAAGAATAAAGTAAGGAAGATAAAACAAAAGATGGTGCAAATGTTGATGCATCTAAACAAATCAATCCTGATACTAACATTGACAAATCTCAAGGAAAGGAAGGTGGTTCAGGAATTGTGGCAAGAGACACTGCAGATGCAGTAAAAGGTCTCCTGAGTAAAGAGATGCTTGAGTTTGATGCTCTCTCTTTGGTTCAAGTAATTAAAATAGCATCCTTCACACAAGCCAAGGCAAGAGAAAAGATGTTGAAATCTCACATTGAGGACAGTGAGCTGCTAGGCCTTGCAACCAGAGTATTGGAGAAGATAATACCAACACTCCAAAAGAACCCATCTGACTCTCCCTTTGGACATCTGAATAATCTTGTAAATTCTGTAAGTACACATTTTAAGTCTTTTCAAAAGTCTACAAAAACTAAAGTTAGAAATGAATTTTTGGATAAGAAATTTACTGAAATAAAGAGCCAAATAAGGAATGATAGGATGATACTTGGTATCAGTATAAAAAGTATTCAAAATACTCTAAGTGATGGAGGTGATATATATAAATTTTTTCTATCTTGGCCTAAAGTTAGTAAGGATATTGAGAAGAAGATAAAGGAGCAAGAACAAAAATTGTCAAATCTATCTCAAAATTTTGATCCTCTAACAATTTCTCCTACAAGTCAAGAATGTCAAGTAATTAGGTTGATCGATGAAATAAAGAAGCTTGTTAAAGAAGAAGGGAATATTGTGAAGAGAATGTGTGAGCTTTGAGGATTAATTGCCCCCAAGTTAGAAACAATGTTTAATGCATTATCAGAAGCTCAAACTGCAGTTCAGACAAGTGATCCTCCAGATCTGACAAAAGCAAAAGCATATGCATTTCTTTTGAGTGGACACATCTCAATTTTGGATGGTATGAAAAGAAGTTGGGCCTCTGAACTTGAGCAATTGAAAAATAGTTTTGCATATATTCTCAAGTTCATGTAAATATAACTTAATGATTGGGCGTACATATGCGGCACTATATTTTTGAGAATTTTGGCTTACGGAGCCCATCCTTTGCCATTGATGTCAAAGGGGGAGTGAAGAATAGTAAAAAATGAGGAATCTAGCATAGGGAGAGCTTCAGAATCAGTGGAGAACATAAGAGTATAGAGCAAGGGGGAGTAACACTTAGTCATTTTTCACTAAGTGTTGCCATCAATGCCAAAGGGGGAGATTGTTGGCAAGAGACATTTCTTCGCATGACAGGTATTGCCATTGATGGCAACTAAGGCTATTCCACTCATCCACATAACTTAATTTGTTCATACCGGAAGTTAGAATCAGAATTTATCTAAGTCTGGGTAGCTAGAAATAGAGCATGTGACAGGGTCCAGTATCTTGGTCCGGATCTCTCCACTGGAAAATCAGAGTATGCTGTGGATCTAAAGGAGTCATAAGAATTGTCAGGGCAATCTAAATCCATAATTTTATCCTCCAGTGACAAAGGGAGTAAAAGTTATGAGCATTTGAGTACTGGGTCATAATATGACATAATAGTTGAGTAAAGAACAGGTTGACTTGTGTCAAATCCTTATGCGGATCTAATAGAAGTGTTTTGGTGAGTTGCGTATGGGATATAATGTGAGTGGATGACATGAATGGTGACCTTCAAGTGTTATTTCTGGTACGCATCATCATTGGTACAAGGATTTAGCCGATAGAGCAGAGTCTTCAACAAAGTTCTAAGTGTTCTTGAAGTCGACTGAAAAGTGATTGAATATTATGATGCAGATATATATAGCTGATGGATTCAAGTGATTGGGGTGTGTGTGTGTTGTGAACATGGAGTAAGTGCGAAAAGGACATATAGGAGTGCAAAAAGGAAGAGATCTAAGATCCATTCTGTGCTTAACTGAAACTGAATCCTTGCATTGGCTAATGCTAATTATCAGTTCAAATTCATTGTAATCTTCTTTCTATAGGTAGTGAGCCTTCTTTTGAGCAGTGAGGTATGTGCAGTGAACCTGAATGCATGTGTATTCCCAATTTTAATACTTTTAACAGAGTATAATCTTTGTGGGTTAACCCCCACCGTGGTTTTTCCCTTAACTAGGTTTCCACGTCAAAAATCATTGTGTCATGTGTATTTATTTGTTTCTTCTCATGTGTTGATGACTCATGCTTTAAATGTTTTAATCAATTCTAAGTGATATTGTTGCAAATGATAGTTTTTGAACAACTAATTCACCCCCCCTCTTAGTTGTTCTGCCTAATTCTAACAGGACATAGATATTTAACTCACTATTTTTTGAAGTTCAAAAAGTAGAACAATCGGGGACATAGGGACTAACGCCCTAGTCCAAGGTACACTTTTCATCATGAAATCTATAACTTCTCCCAACACTGATCTTTATTATATCTTATGTTTTTGCCTCAAGAAAAAGGGAAGACATAGGGACTAACACCCTAGTCCAGGAATGTTCACTAGAGTCCTCTGCTTGTCAGATCCTAAATCCTTGATGTCTGCAACCTCCTTTCTGTAACCTCACTCCATGAAACTTGGTACTTATAACCTACAATCACAAAGGAGTGTGGGAGGGGGTTGTGGTGTTTAGAGGCTTGCCTCGGTCAAGCCTCAAAGAGACATTCAAGTCTTTGGAACACCATTGTTAGATAAGAGTGCGTATCCTTGAGGGATAGAGGCAAAAATCTAAATGATAAATGATTGAAAACATAATAGATATTACCTTGAAGTGTAGATCTCATGGAAGGAAGATGCTCTTCATGCCATGAGGAGATGGAGTCAAATCTACAAACACAAACACAATAACAATGCTCTGCTCTGCAACACAATGAATATTTTGAATTCTCTATAATCACAAGTATGCATAAAGTCCATCTAATTCCCATATAGTTTGCAAATGAAGCTTAATCATGCTTAAATATGTAACTACAAACATTCCTACTAAGAATTTCATAATTCAAACTTGAGATGTCGGCATAGGACCTAAATAATGGTCATAAAACTCACATTTGAATTTAGAGCAAACCCAAAATAGGGTAGGACTAGGGTGCTAGCGCCCAAGTCCACCCCCTTGTTTCTATTCAGGGATCATCAAAATAGCACCCCCTAGGTCCTATTTGCCATAAGAGTTCAGGGTTTTCTCATCATGACTCAGAATTAACACACAAGATGCTCTAAATGCAATTTAAGGATCTAGGAGATAAACCGTAAGAGGGAAAATCCCCCAAGGGGACATTTTCCAACGTAACAATCATATCAAAAATAGGCAAAGAGAGGTGCAGGCCTTACTTCAACAACAGCAAGCTCAACTTGCTCAGCAGACCCAGGTAGATCAAAATATTCAGTACCAAGGCCATATACCTCAACAACAGCAACAAAGACAATAGCATCAGCAACATAATCAGCATGATCCTAACTTTCAAGCCAATCCTAGACAACAACAAATGGGACAACAAGGTGTGAATAATGCCCATGTTCAAGGTATGCAAAATCAGCCCCTGTAGAATCAAATAAATCAACAGCATGGCAATATTCAAAATGTTAGGCCTCCATTCAGAAGACAAGCACAAAGGTTTCTTCCACAGAGGCAACCATTGGGGGATGAAAGGTACAAACAACTTGACTTTATTGGCATACCTAATTTTCCTAATCCCATTCCAACTGAGATTAGAGGGAAAATTCCTAGGTTTCAAGGTAATAACACAGTCACTAGTGAGGAACACTTGAGACACTTCATCAATATCACAAATGAGTATGAGATTGAGGATGAAGATGTGACGATGAAGTTATTTGTGCATTCAATAGAAGAAAGTGCCAAAGAATGGTACAAGGTACCCCCTGATAATAGCATTGACTCATGGGAAGAGTTCATGAGAGCTTTCAGATTGCAGTATGGGGATAGGATTGACCCCAAATTTGCTATCCATGAGATTACAACAATCAAAAAGGGAATCAATGAAACTACTGTTGACTTCAATGGCAGATTCATTATGACAATGAGAAAAGTGCCACCTCAGATGAGACCTAATGAATCCATGTGTTTAGTTTTATACTATGGTGCCTTTGATTCTAAGATTGGTTATTGTTTAAGGGACAAGAGTCCTCAAACACTGAGGGAGGCCTATGATGTGGCCATAAATATTGAAAGTAACATGAGAGCCTTAGGTAAACATGTTAAGAGATCTGATGTAAAGATTTCTCAACTAGATAGGGCAACTTCTAACAAGACCCTCACTACTGAAGACAAACTGGATAAACCCATGGGAGTCATGAAAGATTTATCTTACAAAGTTGTTGAAAATGACAAAGGGATACCACCTCAAGGTGCTGCAACACATTTCAATGAAGGTCAAAGACTACATAACATACCTTACAATATAGATTGGTCTAAGAGACCACAACAAAATAACATACAAGCTGCTCCTAGGCATGTTAGTTTTAAATATCCTGAGAGGGATACCCCAGATCCATTGAGTAAGGATCAAGCAAATTTTTAAGATAATAGTCTTTGGTGCCAAGTGTGTTTCCTTCCCCATGACCTAACAAATTGCGTAGTTGCTCATTCAATGAGAAGAGATTAGGAATTTCCCAATGAAGAGGGTGGAGATAAATATTATGAGGAGGAGATCAATTAGTTTGACACCCAGGGGTTTGAGCATATGTGTCATGATATAAATTATGATAGCTATGAGGATGATGATCTTATTTTCCAATATGATCATGATGAAAGTCAAAAGAGATATCACCTGCCCGCTCATGATTTTGGGCACTTGAGGGATCTCATGCAAAATAAGTATAAACAATCTAGACCTTCTAAGAAGGATGTGAAATCTCTCACTGATGCTGCCATCTTGCAAGTTCAAGGCAATTATCAGTTCAAGAATAGGCAAGTGCCTACGTAGAATTCCCCTACTGCTCAGTTAGGACATGGTGTATTGGATGATGGGAAGAAGAGGCAAAAGAAGGATGTGGGACAAAAAAGCAATATTGTTCCAAAGAAGACTGTACATGAAAAGAAGATGCTTCCAATGCAACCTATAGCAGCAAGACATAAATATGTACAAAAGAACCCAACATCAAAGGTGCAACCAATTACCTCACCTATTCTAGGGGTCCATTATCCAAAAGATTACAGTAAGTGTGATCAACCTCAAGTTTAAAAGGAATCATAAAAAGAGAAAGAGAAGATAAAGGAATAAGGTAAGGATATTTCATCCTCTCAAGTAATACCTTATATTCCTTCTACAAATGATGTAACTATTTCATCTGATACTCCTTTTCCAAATTATCTCCCTATTTACATGGCTCAAGTATTTAGCTAAATTAGAATTTTTGTGCCAATAGTGGAACTCCTTAGGATCCCTGAGCATAGGGATAGAGCAGGGTCTCTTATTATTGCCATAGAAGTACAAAAGCAACTTGTTGTTGAACCCAGTAATGATGAGACCATAGAAGTATATCTGGGATCAACTTTTGTTAACAACAAGATGGGAGTTGACCCCTTTTTCACCACATTGATCGACAATTGCATGCTTGACTCTAGTGCTTCTAGTAATGTTATGCCCTTGTCTATAATGAATAAATTGGGATTGAAAGTGTCCAAGTCTTTTGGCAAGTGTTTTGCTATGGACTCTAGAGAAGTAAATGTGATTGGTCTTGTCAAGGATGTTGAAGTCAATTTGGTTGCCTATCCTGACAAGTCATTTTTAATGGACATAATCATTGTGGATTGTCCTGATAAATGGGGTATGCTGCTATCAAGAAAATGGGCAGCCTCTATGGGTGGAAGTATCTAGATGGATCTCTCATATGCCACTATTTTAGTACAGGGTGGTGTAGAGGTAAAGTTGTATTATAGGGAACAAAAGGTAGAAGATGAACACATAGAAGATAGATACAAAACAAAGGATGATCATGCTAATTTCTTTAATAGTGAAATTGATCATTTTATGGCATATTGCAATGATGATAATCCTAATTTGGAAGCTTTACCTTCTAATCTATTACTCCTATTTATGGTACAACTAATTTATGGACTCTATATTTTGATGGTGCATATTCAAGGAAAGGTTCAGGTGCTGGTATTGTCCTGATAGCACCTAACGATGATCAATTTGGCAAGTCTTTTAGACTTGATTTTCAATGCACCAATAATGTGGCTGAATATGAAGCACTATTGTTGGGCTTAATTCTTGCCCATAAACATGGAATCACATGTCTGAGAATACTTGGTGATTCATAATTGATTGTGTAGCAGATTAGAAAGATATTTGTTGCCAAAGAAAAAAGACATAGAGGGTACCGAAATGCAGTCTGGTACACAATGGAATTATTTGATGCCATTGGCATTGAATGGATTGAAAGAACAAAAAATGAAGAAGTAGATTCCCTTGATGTCATTGGTTCAAAATTTGACCCTCAAATGGATTTTCCCCATGTCCAATATGATGTGGAGGTACACGCAAGGCCAACAATTCCTGATAACATTTATAGTTGGCAGGTTTTCAATGACACCAATCAAATTTTTAGTTTTATGAATTGCATGGATGAATTTGAAAATTAGTTGATTGATTTGTAGCCAATGATGGAAGTGACAGATGGTAAGGAAACTTTGTTTGGTAGTGAGGTTATGCAATTAAAGACTAATACTATTCCAAAAGGGCTGGTAGCATTAGAAAGAGTGTTAGACAATTCAGACCGATGGAAGAGTAAAAGTAAACCTATTATAGAGGATAATGTTGAAGGTGTAAATCTTGGAACTAGGGAGGCACCTAGAATGGTTTACATTGGGAAGAGGTTGAAGCCTCATGAGAAGCAGATGTTGATTACTCTGCTCAGAAAATTCAAGAAGTGTTTTGCATGGTCCTATGAATAGCTTAAGGCTTATAGGGAGGATTTGTTTCAACATACCATTCCTTTTGAACCTAATGCAAAACCATTTAGGCAAAAATAGAGGCCTATAAATCCTACCATTTCTCCCAAGATGCAAAAAGAACTATTAGAGATGAAAGAGGGAGGCATTATAAAACCTATTAGACATTCTGAGTGGATATCCAACCTTGTTGCGGTAAGAAAGAAGAATGGGGAAATCAGGTTGTGTGTTGCTTTCAAAATTTTGAATATCAAATCCCTCAAAGATAATTACCCTCTCCTAAGCATGGACCATTTATTACAAAGAGTTATTGGTTCAGAGTTGATGTCAATGATGGATGGATTCTCTAGATGCAACCAGGTGCCGGTCAAATAGTCTAAATAACACAAGACAACATTCACCACTCCTTGGGGAACTTATGTATACTTGAGAATGCCATTTGGTTTGAAGTTTGCTAGGTCAACAATTCAACGAGCTATAGATGTAGCTTTTACTGGTCTCATTGATGAGATCATGGTATTTTATTAGGATGACCTGATAGCATTCTCAAAAGAAAGAGGTGAGCACTACAAGAATCTTGAAGTAATTTTCCAGAGGTGCTTAGAATATGGGATTTCTTTGAATCCTAAAAGTGTCAATTCAGAGTTCAAGAGGGCAAGTTGCTTGGGCACATTGTGTCAAAAGATGGGATAAGGATAGATCTAGAACAAGTCAAGGCTATTGATCTCATTCCACAACCCAAATTAGTTAAAGGAATATAGTCTTTTTTTAGGCAAATCAACTTTGTTAGGAGATTTGTTCCTAATTTTGCCGAAAAGACTAAGGCAATTTCTAAAATGCTTAAGGGAAATCTATTATGTGGGAGAAAGAACCATCTAAAGCATTCAAGGATATTAAGGAAGCTATCAAGGAGGTGCTTGTATTGATAAGTTCAGATTATTCTAAACCCCTTCAGTTGTTTTCCTTTGCTTCTTTTTATACTATTGTTGTTGTTTTACTTCAAAAGAATGAAGATGGAATTGAACAGCCTGTTGGATTCTTTAGCAAGTCTTTACAGGCAATTGAATTGAATTATTCCATAATGGAGAAGCATGCTTATGCATTGGTTAAGGCCATAAAGAATTTCATATCTTATTTCACAGGTGCCAAGATCATAGCTTATGTGCCACACACAGTTGTGAAGGATATCTTCATACAGCAGAAAACTTCACATAGGAGATGTATATGGATCAACAGGATCCTAGAATATGACATGGATATACAGATCACCAAACTAGTTAGAGGCAAGCGTTTAGCTAAATTGATGGCAAATTCCAACTTAGATGTAGCTGAGATAAATGAGGTAAATGTTTCTCAATTTGTTGATGTGTTTGCTTTGACAAATGACCCATGGTATATGGATATTATATTTTATCTCTTCAACATGCATTGCCCCCAGGCATGAGTATAACTCAGCAAAGGACACTCAAACTCCAATCCCAATAGTATGTCCTGATCCAAGGTATTTTGATGTGGATAAATCATGATGGATTGTTGTTAAAATATCTAGATCAACAACAGTCTGAGTAAGTCATTGATGAATATCACCAAGGAGTTTGTGGTGGGAATTTTTATGCTAAAACCACAGCACATAAGATCATTAGGGTAGGCTTTTGGTGGCCTAGTCTCTTCAAAGATGTTACAAAACAAATTAGAAAGTGTGATGCCTATCAAAGATTTGCAGGTAAGTTGAAGTTTCAAGGTGCCCTTCCCCTTATGAATATTACCATCGAAGCACCCTTTTAGCAATGGGACATTGATTTCATAGGGGAGATCCATGAGAGATCAAGCAATGGGTACAGGTGGATATTGGTGGTAACTGATTACTTTACTAAGTGGGTTGAGACTATTCCAACTCGCAATGCCACGTCCAAGGTAGTAATTGAGTTCTTGTTGAACAATCTAATAACTAGATTTGGTGTGCCATCTGGAATTGTTGCAGATAATGCTATGTGTTTTAGATCTCAAGACATTGCAAATATGTGTTCCAGGTATCGGATAAATTTGATTCATTCATCACCATATCATCCATAAATTAATGGACAAGCTGAGTCTAGCAATAAGAGCCTCATGAAAATTTTAAAGAGGAATTTAGATAAGAATAAGAAAAGGTGGGATGACAAGCTAAAATATGCAGTTTGGGCTGATAGGATCACCTATAAACGTGCTATAGGAAAGATCCCTTTTGAGTTAGTATATGGGAAGGAGGCCAAAATGACAATATCGTTGGAGTTGTCTGTGTATCAATTGCTGCAACAAATAGGAGAAGATGGAGATGATATTATAGCATTGAGAATGCATGAGTTAGCAGAGTTGGATGAAGTCAGAAGGATGGCACATGACAAAAATTTGCTAAGGTAGAAACAAGTGGAACATTTGTTCAACAAGAGAACAGTCAAAAGATGTTTTAAGATTGGTGATTTGGTTCTTCTCTGGAATGCCAAATCAAAAGACAAGGGCAAACATGGTAACTTTGAGCCACTATGGGTAGGCCCTTATCAAATTGATGAGAAGGGTAGTCAGGACACCTTTTATGTTAGAAATGTGGAAGGGGAATTGCTGGAGCTGCCTATTCATGGGCAACATTTGAAACATTACTTCTCATAGGTAATGATTTTCCTTCAAATTTTGTGGTAAAACATTGTTATATCTGATATGTTTTGACTTTGAGTAGTCTTGACCATTGCTGGTCTTGACGGTGTTTTATTTTGGTTCCTGTGTGTCATTTCTTTTGATCTGCCTAGAGATCTGGATTCTCACTGTGCCACTGCTTGGCACACATCCCCAACCAAAGCCAGTGTTGACCCCTAAAAATCAATCCCCAAAATGCCCTATTTTGCTCCTCATGTCTCATTCATATTCCCACTTGAACTTATAACATATAACCGGTCAGAGACATATTTCATAGGTTTTCATGTCTTTGCCATTTAAAATGCAAGGTGGAAAACTCCAAAAAATTGGCTAAGTCCTAAGTTTCCCAAGGTTCCTATTTTCCTTATTTCCCCTTTTAAGCCCTAGGTTTTATGGTCATATCTTACCTTATGTTATAATCCACTATTGATTGTCTAGCCTAGGTTACCAGTTGTCTAAGTTATAACCTTGAGCCTTATATACCATGAAGTAACCGGCCCCAAGTCCTAGTATTTATCTGCTCTATCCTATAAAGTTATATTATTCATAAGGTCTTAAGTCCTAAGTCTTAGGGGCCTGAAGATGCTGTGTGGTAGGATATCGCAAGCCCATAGTTAGCTGAAGGTGATGTCATATCTCCATCGCGTGGCTATGAAATAAGGATAGGTGTAAAGTATGTTGTGGTTTATAGTCATGATATCAATGATTTAGAAGGATAAAGCAGATCGCGCTAGGTGTCAAAGGATGAAGTGAAGAGGTGGGGCCAATAAGAATCAGATGGTAGCACAGCGTCACAGGGGAATCTTGCTTGCAGGAAAGATTCACTACATGGTTGCGAAATGATGACATGTGGCTTGTTCCTTGAGAAAGGAAAAGGTCTTGAGTAATAAAGATCCATGTGGAGGGCTTAGCGCACTCTCGCGGAGCCAAATGGAGATGGCCCACTTCCTACTGCGTGCCCGTGATATACTGCCACATAAGTAGAATCTTTGGGCCAAAACTACGAAATAAAAAAGGAAAAGTGATGGCCATTGATTTTAAAAGCAGACTCATCTATGGTTAAAATTCAAAAGGGACTTTTAGATATCCTAAAGGCGGGAAGATGCATGAACTCGGCTAGGCGGCATTGCAGGGGTTGATTTTTCAAAGGATTCAGAGTCAATGAAGATACAAAGACTCAAGGGTTTGAATTTTAATGTGTTGTAAAAGCTTTTCTTGGTGAATTTGAAGAGATGTGTCTCATATGCCATCAATACAGGTGCTATGCCTTTCAGCAACCACTTCTCAGATATTTGTTGCATTTATGGTTGCAGATCAGCGAAGAGGTTGTGTGCATTAAGGCAGAAAATATCTTCCACTTGCCTCTAGACCCTAGATGTTTTTGTAGTTATTTCTGGCAGATAAATGTCTCTTCTAGATGAGATATTTTCTAACATGGCCCTTAGGAAAAATTTGTTGTAACCTAATTAGGTCTATTAGAATCAGATGTTATATATGCACGAATGTAAGATGTAAAAAGGGTTGGTCTTTTGGGTATTTTTAGGCTATCAAGTGTAGAGCTCTCTAGGGTTTCAAAAAGGAAAAAGTTCCATTTCTCCAGTAGTGAAGACACGGGTCATGAAAGGTTTATCATATTGATTACAGCTATTAGTGTATGAACTTCTCCTTATGTAATCTTTTAAGGAAATCCTAAATTTCTTTTAAGGTTTCCTCTTGCCTCACTTTGTGGTATGACTGTAACCATTGATTAGATGAATGAACAGATTCTTAAAACATTACATACTATGTGATGATCTATTTTATGGTTATAGATGATTGATTGTATATTAATGAAGGATTACTAAGCATATTCTCCATTGATTGTTGTTCTTCTTGCATCTGAATATCCAAAAAGTGCATGTTTCATTTCTCTTGTTGTTTTCTTCCTTCTGTTGAATTGTGGACTCCGCAACCTAATATATATTAGGCACCGATCTGAAGGTTTCCATGATCACCCACACTCTTACAAAAAAGAACAAACTTATCATGTGTGAAGAAAGTAATTAATTTATGTCTTGCAAACAAGCATATCTACACCTTCCATTGTCAATGGGAGTGACCTTTTATCAGCTATATAGGGGTTATTAATGATAACCAGTTGTTTTAGGTCTAGTGATAGTCTTTGGGGCCTAAAAGGTAGTTTGGGTTTGATTGTCCTATTATTTTTAGTTTTTCATCTGGTTTGAACCTAATACTTGTTCAGGTATACCCATTGGAATATCCCTCCTAGGCTTAAGCTGAGACTGAAGTGCAAAGGAGTTAACCCACTCCTATAGGTTGCCAAAATCACCTTGAACTTGTTGATAAACCTCTTCCATTCATCTAGAATGACCGTCCTTGGCCTAGGTGATTTGGGAATGTTTTAGGATTTAGGGTTGTTGTTATTTTGGGAGTCAACACCTTCATTGGATTTTGTAACCTTCTTTGGCCGATGCAAAGGATTTCATGAGCTTGAAGATGATATATATAGATCTCTTAGATGCATTAGGGAGTCGGTAGATTAGTTAGTTAGTTGATTTCATAAGATTAATAGCTTAGTTCTTTTTGGAAAGGCACTTCAATGCCATATCTTTCATATTTGTTGTAACCCACAAAAGTGGGCCTGTGAGCCCTTTGATTGTAGCCCACGTGTTTCCAGCATATGAGCATTGTAATTCTTTGATACTTTGAATATATGAATCTTTTGTTACATTCTACAATTGAAATTTTTTTGATGTGTTTAGTCTAGCTACATGGTTTAGATAGTTCATTTTGTGAACCCTCTAACCATGACTACACCAAGTGGTATCAAAGCAAAGTTTTGAATCCTTTGGGGAAGTGAAGGCATTCCATAAGATCTTTTTGTGAATAGATTGTTAACCTGAGGCAATCTACTTGTGTTTATCAACAGAATGTCGATTGTGAGGCAGTTGCTACCTTGTCGTCAGATCACTGAATTGAGGAATTTGCATAGGATCCTAGGAAGAGATGCCACTAAGGAGGATGTCTATTATGGCCAATGTTGCTAGAAGAATGGAAGAAATGATTGAGATGATGAGGACAATGAAAGTTAGATTAGATGTTGTAGAAGAAGATAGAAGAAGAGGACTAAACCTTAGACATGATGTTGAAAGTGATGATGAAGAATTTCAATCTGCAGATCAAAATGAAGAAGCCCTAGAAGAAGAAGAATTAGATCAGGCGAAGATATTGAAAGCTATTTCAAAGATTGGTAAGAGACCTAGAGTAGATGTATCAAACTATACTGAATTTGAATCTAGAGGAATTGATTGATTGGATAAATGACTTGGAAGAGTATTTTGAATATGAGGAAATTGAAGATCCAAAGAAAGTAAGATTTGCAAAAACTAAGTTGAAAGGACATGTCGTTATTTGGTGGAAAGAAGTTCAATTGGATAGAAATAGGAGAGGAAAAGAAAAGATCATAAAATGGGATGGGATGGTGAAAAAGTTGAAGAACCAGTTTATACTTGTTGACTATGAGTTGGAATTGTTGAAGAGATTGCAGAACTTGAGGCAGAAGGAGAAATCTATGAAGGAGTATACTGAAGAATTTCATAAGATGATTATAAGGATTGGACTAGTGAAGCAAGTAAGGAGAAAGTGGCAAGATACATAAATGGATTAAGGATGAATATTCAAGAAGAACTCAGTTTGGTATGGATGACAACAATAGAAGAAGCATATTAGTTTGCCATGAAAGTTGAAGACAAGTTGAATAAGAAGCATGAGCAGAGATAGAGAGGTAGAGGAGGTAAATTTTAAAGAGGTAAAACATATTCTAGAGGAGAAAGACCATATGTAGAGCATAACAAAGAAAGTCCATACAAAAATGAAGATAGGGATAAAAATTCATATCGGAGAGATGATAAAAATTTCTACCGCAGAGGGAATCATAATTCTTACTGCAATGAATGGTACCGGAGAGAGGAAAGAGGGTTTGATAAGAGAACATTCAGAGGAACTTGTTTTAAATGTGGAGGTGAAGGACATAGAGCATTTGAATGTCATCAAGGAAGTACAAGAAAGAAGACAAAAAATAGTACAAGAGTAGCTTATGCAGAAGAAGGAGAACCATTAGTCATGAGGAGAGAACTATTGCATGAAGAGACAACTAAGGAACCACCGCAGAGGAAAAGTTTCTTCCAAACCAAATGCAAATCAGGAGGTAAATGTTGTAAAGTGATCATTGATAGTGGTAGTACTTGATGCAGGAGCATCCAGTGGAGTAAAGGAAATCTTGCATCACCCAAAAAAATATGTGTTTCAAAATTGTTGATGTTCTTTCCATTTATTTTCAAAATTTGTGGTTCTGGTTCCATAATCGCTTCAATAATGATGTAGAACTTTCAGTTTTTCCAAACTGCTAAAAATAGCAACCTGCTATTTTTAGAAAGTTTGCATTTGGGCATGGAATGAAGTGAAATTTTATAGGAAGCTGCATAACTGAAAAATAAGACCTTTGGTGAAGGAATCGCACAAAGATCATTTGCAAGCTAAAAGATATTAAAGTTTCTATTTCCTAAAAAATGCCTGAAAATTATTCAAACTCAAGTTTGAGGCACTAAATGGCCTTGTACGGGCCCAAAAATTGTCAGAACCGATAGAGCTTGTCTTAGCACGTAGAACACTCCGTGAGATTTCTAACACATAAAATGATTTGTTAATCAAACACTTGGATAAAAAGTTATGGCTCCCGGAAGTTGACCTATTTTTGGAGGGAGATGCAAATTTCAAAATTAGGTTGTTGGCCGCCAAAAAGGCTATTAATAACCATTTTTGGGAACCCTAGGCGGCAGTAGAGTTAAGGGGGGAAGTGTAGAGTCAAGAATAGGTAGGAAAATAGAAACCCTAGCTGATTTGGGGTTACAGAAGGCTAATGATTCCAGTGTCTTGTGATAGGAAGCTGTAATGTGTTGCAGCCTATGGAGGGTTGATTCCTCTTATTGTATTTCAACTTCTGTAATGTAATAAGTTGTCCAAATCAATAAAGAAAGTTTTATTTTCTGTGTGCAATTTCTGTTGTTGTTTGTTTTATGATTTACCCCCTTCATCAAGTAGTATTAGAGCCAAGTTTTCCTGAGTGTGTAGACAGATCACCGACCATGAGGCAGTTTGCACCAGGACCTGAGGTTGTGGGTTTGCTACGGAGATCAAGATGCCTCCACGAAGAAATCATATTGGGAGGAATGCTTTGACAGAAGAGGGTTTTAGAGCCCTGCAAAGGCAAATCGATGCATTGCAAGAGGAGCTATGAAGAGGGTTTGAGCCAAGAACAAGAGAGGAAAGTGAAGATGAAGCTGAAGAAGAGTTATCTGAGGAAGAACAAGAAGCTGCAGGTGCTCCTGTAGAAGTCAGGTTATTGAGGGCCATTCCAAAGATTGGAAAGAGGCCCAAGATCAAAGTTTCTACATATTCTAGAGATTTGAATCCAGAATAGCTTATTGATTGGATCAATGACATGGAGGAGTATTTTGAGTATGAAGATGTGGAGGACCTAGATCGAGTTAAGTTTGCAAAAACAAAGTTGAAGGGCCATGCCAGTATTTGGTGGAAGGACGTCCAATTAGAAAGGAACAGAAGAGGAAAAGGAAAGATCACCAGATGGGATCGGATGGTGGAGAAACTGACGAAGCAGTTCATTCATGTGGACTATGAGATGGAGTTGTTGAAGAAGCTGCAAGGATTCAAGCAAGGTAACAAGTCTGTTAAGGAGTATATAGAAGAATTTTATAAAATTACTATCAAGAGAGGCCATGTAGAGCCCAACAAGGAGAAGGTAGCCCATTACATTAATGGGTTGAGGCCGAGTATTCAAGAGGAGTTGATCCTGGTCAGAATGACCACCATAGAAGATGCATACCAGCTGTCCCTAAAGGTGGAAGAGAAACTGAATAAAAGATTTGACAGCAAGCAAAGGGGAAGAGGTCAAGGCGGAAGGACTGGTGGAAGACCCTATGGGGGCCAAAATGAAGAGTCAAAGAAAAGTGAAGAAGCCGGCACTAGTCGAAATCAGAGAGGAGATAATACCTACCACCCTCGTGACCAGAACAATGGAGAGCAAAGAGGAAGAGGAAGAGGCCGACCTGGGCAAGGATCTGGAAGAGGAGGTTTCAGAGGAATCTATTTCCAATGTGGAGAAGAAGGACATCGAGCATACGAGTGTCCGCAACATCAAGGAAGGACAAATAGAAGACCTGAAGGTAATGCATGAGTTGCACATATAGATGAAGATGCATAGTTTGAGCATTCTGAAGATGCTAAAAGGGGAGAAACCCTAGTTGTCAAAAGAACTTTGTTGAATGAGGAGAAAGAACCCAATCAGAGGAAGAATTTATTCCACACAAGGTACAAATGTGAAATTAAGTGTTGTGATATTATTATTAACAGTGGGAGTACTGATAATCTTGTTTCAGAGGAGATGGTTGACAAGTTGAAGTTGACAAGAAGAAAGTATCTACATCCATATCAGATTGCATGGTTGCAGAAGGACTATAGAGCTTTGGTCAATGAGTAGTGTTTAGTGAAGTTCAAGACTGGTGACTACCATGATGAGGTACTGTGTGACATCATACCAATGGATGCATGTCATATGTTATTGGGGAGGCCATGGCAGTATAATAGGAGTGCTGTCCATGATGGTCATGCAAACACATACTCCCTAACAAAGGATGGAGTTTGTTATAAGTTGAAGCCCTTGAAGGAGGTGGAAGAAAAGGTATGTAATACTACCAAAATTTGCTTGGTAGATGGTAGAAAATTTTTGGAGGGTATGAGGCATGAGCATCATTGCTTTGCATTGATTCCTAAGATTAGCTAAGAGAAATGTGAAGATGTACCAGTAGAAGTCTCAGATGTGTTAGAAGAATTTTAGGATATTATCTCTAATAATGTACCAGAAGGTTTACCACTGGTGAGGAAGATAAGTCACCAAATGGATTTGATACCAGGAGCTAGTTTGCCGAATAAGGCAGCCCACAGAATGACTCTTGCAGAGAGTGAAGAGTTGAATAGACAAGTTCAAGAGCTGTTAAGGAAGGGACTGATAAGGGAGAGCCTGAGTCCATGTGTGGTACCTCTAGTACTAGTACCAAAGAAAGATGGAGAGTGGAGAATGTGTACAGATTCTCGAGCCATAAATAAGATCATGATCAAGTACAGGTTTCCATTGCCAAGAATGCATGACATAATGGATTGTTTGAGTGCAGCCAAGTACTTCACGAAGATTGATCTGAAGAGTGGGTATCACCATATCCGAATAAGAGAAGGAGATGAATGGAAGACAGCCTTGAAGACCATTGAAGGTTTGTATGAGTGGTTAGTCATGCCATTTGGGTTGACCAATGCACCGAGCACATTCATGTGGCTCATGAATGAGGTACTGAAAGAATTTTTAGGAAGTTTTGTTATTGTTTATTTGGATGATATTTTAATTTTTAGTAAGACTTGGGATGAGCATATGATACATATCCGAAGAGTTTTAGAGAAGCTGAGGGAGGAGAAGTTGTTGATTAATCTGAAGAAATGTAGTTTTGCAAAGAAGGAGTTGGTATACCTGGGATTTGTTGTCTTAGAGGAAGGTCTTAAGATAGACCTAGAAAATGTAAGGGCTATCATTGAATGGCCTATGCCAAGGAGTGTAACGGAGGTACAATCTTTTCATGGTTTAGCAAGTTTTTATAGAAAGTTTATCAAGAATTTTAGTAGCATTTGTGCACCCCTAGCTGAGACAATGAGAGGGGATAGAAAAGAGTTTAGATGGACTAAAGGAGCAGATAAAAGCTTTGATACATTGAAGCAGAAAGTCACAGAGCAACCTATTTTGGCACTTCCAGATTTCAATAAGGTATTTTAGGTAGATTGTGATGCTAGTGGTAGTGCTATAGGAGCTGTTTTGAGCCAAGAAGGTAAGCCCATCACCTATTTTAGCGAGAAGTTTAATGATGCCAAGAAAAAGTATTATGTTTATGATCAAGAGTTTTATGCCATAGTTTAGACTTTGAAGAAATGGAGACATTATTTGTTGCCAAAGGAGTTTGTTTTATATACTGATCATTAGGCTTTGTAGTAACTTAATAGTCAGGGAGAGTTGAACCAAAGGCACTTAAAATGGGTTGATTTTTTGCAGAGCTATACTTTTGTTTTGAAGCACAGGAGTGGGAAGTCCAATAGAGTTGTAGGTGCCTTGAGCAGAAGGCAAAATTTGTTGACAGAAATGAAGATAGAGGTTGTTGGGTTCGATGAGCTCAAAACTTTGTATCCTAAAGATCCAGATTTTGCAGAGGCCTGGAAAGCTTGTTTGGAACTTGTTACTTTGGACAGGACAAAATGGTTGGATTTCATAATCCAAGATGGAATGTTGTTTAAAGGAAGCCAGTTGTGCATTCCGAGGAGTTCCATGAGAGAGAACTTGATTAAGGAGAAGCATAGTGGAGGATTGACTGGACACTTTAGTCAAGATAAGACCATTGCTATTGTTGGTGAAAATTATTATTGGCCACAGTTGTAGCAGGATGTGAGGAAATTTGTGCAGAGTTGCAGAGTATGTCAAATGGCAAAAGGAGCAACTCAGAATACAAGTCTATATCAACCACTACCTGTACCAGAGAAGCCATGGGATGATATTAGTATGGATTTTGTTCTTGGTTTACTAGGGACACAAAAAGGACGTGATTCTATTTTTGTGGTGGTGGACAGATTCTCAAAGATGGCACATTTTATTCCTTGCAAGAAGACTAATGATGATGTTCATATTGCAAAGTTATTTTTTAGAGAGGTGGTGAGACTACATGGTCTACCTAAGAGCATAGTTTCAGATCAAGATTCCAAGTTTGTTGGTTATTTCTAGAGGACATTGTGGAAGAAGTTGAAGACAAATTTGAAGTTCAGTTCTGCACACCATCCACAGACTGATGGATAGACCGAAGTGGTGAATAGAAGTTTGGGTAACCTACTATGATGCTTAGTAGGAGATAAGCCCAAGGGATGGGATTTGATTTTACCACAAGTAGAATTTGCATACAACAATTCTGTCAATAGGAGTACTGGTAAATCACCATTCCAGATTATATATGGGAATAGTCTAAGAAATGCTTCAGAGTTAAGGAATCTAGACAAAGGAGAAAAGGCAACTGCCGAGGCTGAAGACTTCACAGAACACATGAAGAATTTGCACGAAGAGGTGAAAAAGCACATTAATAAGATGAATATTCAGTACAAGGCTAAGGCAGATTAGAAGAGGAGATATAAGGAATTCCAGGTAGGAGATGAAGTCATGGTTTACTTGAGAAAAGAAAGGTTCCCAATTGGGACATACAATAAGTTGAAAATGAAGAAATTTGGACCATGCAGAATTTTGAAGTAACATGATTTAGGAAATGCATATGAGGTAGAAATCTCGAGTGGGATTAACATTTCCCCTATTTTCAACATTGCTGACTTATCAGAATATCATGAAGGTGGAACAAAGGATGGACCAACAGAAGAATAGTGGATTATTCTAGTATCTACTTCAACCGAGGTGATAGAAGAGATCTTGGATAGCCGTGTGGGAAGAAGTACTCAGAACATGCAATATGAAGAATATCTGGTGAAATGGAAAGGAAGGCCTGCTAAAGATTCTTCTTGGTTGTCTAAGGCAGAGGTTGACCGTTTGGGTTTTCCTCACACAAACACATGAGACGTGACAGGGTCACTTCTTAAATTACCCTAGGTGTCTGATGCAGGAGCATCTAGTGGTGTAAGGGCAATCTTGCATCACCCAAAAAAAAATATGTGTTTCAAAATTATTGATGTTCTTTCCATTTCTTTTCAAAATTTGTGGTTCTGGTTCCATAATCGCTTGAATAATGATGTAGAACTTTCAGTTTTTCCAAACTGCTAAAAATAGTAACTTGCTATTTTTAGAAAGTTTGCATTTGGGCATGGAATGAAGTGAAAATTTACAAGAAGCTACATAACTAAAAAATAAGACCTTTGGCGAAGGAATCACGCAAAGATCATTTGTGAGCTGAAAAATATTAAAGTTTTTGTTTCTTGAAAAACACCTAAAAATTATTCAAACTTAGGTTTGAGGCACTAAATAGCCTCGTACGGGCCCGAAAATGGCTAGAACTAGCAAAGCTGGTCCTTAGTACGTAGAGCACTCCGCAAGCTTTCTAACACATAAAACGATTTGTCAATCGGACACTTGGATCAAATGTTATGGCTCCCAGAAGTTGACCTATTTTTGGAGGGAGATACAAATTTCAAAATTAGGTTGTTGGCCACCAAAAAGGCTATTAATAACCATTTTTGGGAACCCTGGGCAGCAGTAGAGTTAAGAGGGGAAGTGTAGAGTCAAGAATAGGCGGGAAAACATAAACCCTAGCTGATTTGGGGTTACAGAAGGCTGATGATTCTAGAGTCTTGTGATAGGAAGCTGTAATATGTTGCAGCCTATGGAGGGTTGATTCCTCTAATTGTATTTCAGCTTTTGTAATGTAATAAGTTGTCCAAATCAATAAAGAAAGTTCTATTTTCTGTGTGCAATTTCTGTTGTTGTTTGTTTTGTGATTTACCCCATTCATCAGTACTGATAATTTGGTTTCAAAGGAGATGGTGACTAAGTAGAACCTGGAGATATTGAAACACCCTAAGCCCTACAAGATAGCATGGATTCAGGATGAACACAAGGTACTGGTGAGTGAACAATGTTCGGTGAAATTTCATATAAGATCTTATAATTATGAAGTATTGTGTGATATTATGCCAATGGATGTATGTCATATATTGTTGGGCAGACCATGGCACTATGATAAAAAAGCTATACATAATGGGAGAAAGAATACTTATAATATAACATCAAATGGGAAGAAACATATCTTGATACATTTGGAAGATGAGCCTAAAAGTGAAGTATGTGGCAATGCTAGAATCTATTTGGTTGATGGAAGGAAATTTCTAGATAGATTGAGACATGATAATATGTGTTTTTCTTTGATTCCTAAGAAGTTTGGAACTCTAAGTACATAAACTGAAGAATCATAGCCAGAGGAGATAACTGTATTATTGACAGAGTATGAAGACATCATGTTAGATAATATACCTGAAGGATTGCCACCAATCCAGAGTATTAGTCACCATATGGACCTTATACCTGGAGCTAGTTTGCCTAACAAAGCACCACACTGGATGACACCAATAGAGAATGCAGAGCTGAATAGACAGATACAAGAGTTATTGAGGAAAGGATTGATCAAAGAAATTTTAAGCCCATGTGTGGTACCTGCAGTACTAGTACCAAAGAAAGATGGAGAATAGAGAATGTGTACAGACTTTAGAGCAATTAATAAGATCATAGTTAAGTATAGATTTCCATTGCCAAGGATGGATGACATTATGGACTGTTTGAGGGGAGAAAAGTATTTTACAAAGATAGATTTGAAGAGTGGATACCATCAAATCAAGATCAGGGAAGGAGATGAGTGGAAGACTGCATTTAAGACATATCAAGGATTGTATGAGTGGTTAGTGATGCCTTTTGCATTGACTAATACACTGAGTACTTTCATGAGGTTGATGAATGAGGTTTTGAAGAAATTCTTGGGTATGTTTGTTATTTTATATTTGGATGATATTCTAATTTTTAGTAAGACAAACGAAGGACATCTGTGGCATATTAGACAAGTATTGCAGAGGCTAAGAGAAGAGAAATTGTTGATAAACATCAAGAAATGTAGTTTCATGAAGGAAGAGTTGGTATATTTGGGATTTGTGAATTTTGTGGAAGGATTGAAGATGGACCTTAAGAAGGTTAGAGAAATTGTTGAATGGCCAACACCTAAGAGCATTGGAGAGGTAAGATTATTTCATGGATTAGCTAGTTTCTACCAGAAGTTCATTAGAAATTTTAGTTTAGTATGCACACTCATGATAGAGACAATGAGAGGTGATAGAAAGGACTTTAAGTGGACATTAGGAGCAAATAAGAGCTTTGAATTATTGAAGCAGAAAGTGATAGAGCAACTAGTGTTAGCATTACTAGACTTCAACAAAGTATTTCAAGTAGATTGTGATGCCAGTAGAAATGCAATAGGAGCAATGTTAAATCAAGAAGGGAGACCAGTAGCATATTTTAGTGAGAAGTTGAATGATGCAAGGAGAATATATTCAGTTTATGATCATGAGTTCTATGTCATGATTCAAGCATTGAAGAAGTGGAGACATTACTTATTGCCTAAGGAATTTGTATTGTACACAAATCATCAAGCTTTATAATATCTAAACAGTCAAGGGAAGTTGAATCAGACACACATGAGATGGGTAGAGTTCATGCAGAGTTACACATTTGTTTGAAGCATAGGAGTGGGAAGTCAAACAAAGTTGCAGATGCATTGAGTAGAAGAAGGAATTTGCTGATAGAGATGAGAGTTGAAGTATTAGGTTTTGAGGAACTGAAGCACATGTATGAGGAAGATCTTGATTTTACAGAACCATGGAAAGCATGTAAGGATCTTGTTATGATAGATAGAAGTAAGTGGTTGGATTATTTCATTCAGGAGGATATGTTGTTCAAAAGAAATTAGTTGTGTATACATAGGATTTCAATGAGAGATAATTTGATAAAGGAGAAGAATAGTGGTGGATTAGCAAGACATTTTGGAATTGACAAGATAGTAGCTTTGGTAAGTGAACATTATTTTTGGCCTCAGATATATAAGGATGTAAGAAATTTTGTGCAAAATTGTAGAGTATGTCAAGTTGCAAAGGAGAGTAGTCAGAATACTAGATCATACAAATCTTTGACAGTACCGGAGAGACCTTGGGAAGATATAAGCATGGATTTCATACTAGGATTGCCAAAGACACAGAGAGGACATGATTCTATATTTGTAGTGGTGGATAGATTTTCAAAGATGTCACATTTCATACCTTGTAAGAAGAGAAATGATGCAGTGCATGTTGCTAACCTATTTTTTCAAGGAGATTGTGAGATTGCATGGATTACCTAAGAGTATAATTTCAAATAGGGATACAAGATTCATTGAATATTTCTGGAGAACATTGTGGAAAAAGATGAAGACAAACCTAAAGTTCAGTTCAACATTTCATCCATAGACAAATGGACAAACAAAAGTGGTCATTGAGATGTTTAGTAGGAGACAAGGCAGGAAATTAGGATCTAATTATACTACAAGAAGAGTTTGCATACAATAATTTAGTGAATAGGAGTATAGGGAAGACACCATTTGAGATTGTGACTGGAATGAAACCTAGAGGAGTAGCAAAGTTGAGAGACATCAATGTGGAGGATAAGAGGAGTGCAGAAGCAAAAGAATTTGCAGGATACATGGAGATAGTACATAATTAGGTTAGGAAACATTTTGAGGAGATGAATAGTAAGTATAAGGAGAAAGCAAATGAAAATAGGAGACACAAAGAATTTTTAGTGGGAGATGAAGTAATGGTATATCTAAGAAAAGAGAGATTTCCAGTGGGAACATACAACAAACTAAAGATGAAGAAGTTTGGACCTTGTAAGATACGTAGGAAGTTTGATTCAGGAAATGCATATGAAGTAAAGCTACCAGAGACATTGGGTATATCACCTATATTCAACATTGCAGACCTATATCAATACCATAAAGGAGAGCCTAGTGATAGCATTGAAGATGATTTGAAGAATCAGTTACCATAGCAACAACCAGAGTAGATAGAGGACATCTTGGACATTAGAGTTGGACATAGTACTAGAGGTAGGTAATATAGGGAATATTTGGTTAAGTGGAAAGGCAGACCGAAAGAAGACTCAACATGGATTTCTTAGGCTGAGGTGGACTGTCTTGGTTTTCCTCTAGCCCTAGCAAAGTGAGGGACTCACTTTTTTAACAATCTCGGGTGTCTGATGTAGGAGCATCCCAGGTTGTAGAGAAATCTTACATCAACCAAAAATATTTACATTCTTTCTTTTCATGCATTTTTAGTTCAATTTAGTCATTTGTAGTTTCAGCATTTTGTACCACATTTCATCGCATCTTCAGATTAGAGCTCACGGAGTAGGACTTAGCATCTAGATATCATCATCTACATCATACTCAAATTTCAATTCATTTAGATTTGTCTGCTAAAAGTAGCACTATCAGAAGATCATCAGTTGTCATAGAGCAAAGCATACAAACAGTCAGTCGAAAGAGAAGGTTTGTAGAGAACTTTCATGACTTGAGGAGCCTAATGACACATCATACATAGCACATAAGGACCAAATAGATCTTCCTTGAGGTTTGCACCTTGATTCATGCATTTGCGGAGCACTACCAAAGTTTGAAGGCCGGCCTACTTGTTTCTACATGTTACATTCCTTCATTGGAGTTTGTAACCTTCTTTGGCTGACATAAAGGATTTCATGATCTTGAAGATGATATATAGATCTCTTAGATGCATTAGAGAGTTAGTAGATCAGTTAGTTAGTTGATTTCATAAGATTAATATCTTAGTTCTTTCCAGAAAGGCACTTTAATGTCATATCTTGCATAGCTGTTCTAACCCAAAAAGTAGGCCTGTGAGCCCTTTGATTGTAGCCCGCATGTTACTGGAATATGAGCATTGTAATTCTTTGATACTCTGAATATATGAATCTTATGTTGCATTCTACAATTGAATTGTTTTCGTTGTGTTTACTCTAGCTGCATGGTTTGGAATTATTAGCACTAAACTTACAAAAAGCAATTAAGGATGAGCAGTTCTAATCGGCATTGGAGAAGAGGATAATGTACCTAAACAAACTTGAGTGGATAAAATTACAAGGCACTAGTAAGCAGTGAAGAAGATCTTTGACAAAAAAGCTAGACAGAGGAATTTTGTAGTGGAAGATGCTATATTATTGTGGGATAGAAGAAGAGAGCCAAAGGGGGCTCACAAGAAATTTGATTCTCTTTGAAAGGGACCATTCACAATCAGACAAGTAATTGGTGAAAATGCCTTTCCGCTAGCTTACTCGGATGGAACACCATTGCCTCTTGCCTATAATGGGCAAGACCTCAAATTATAGAACTGGTAATGCTACTGAGTCCTTCTATGTATCAGAGTTTCTTTCCTTGTCTTCCCCCTATGTGTTGTTGTTTGGTGTGACTTTGTTGCCCTTCGGAATAAGGATTTGTGCCAAGTTTTTTTGGAATCTCTACATCCTATTCAATCCTTGTCCACATTCAGAGCCTATTGTTACCCCATTTTCAAATTTTTCTAAGTCATTCATATGTTAAGCCATGTCCCCTTCCTTATTCTTTATTATTTGTGCCTTCTTTATAAGTCATGACCCTTTACTTTTTCATTTTCATTCATAGTCAGTGATCTCATACCTTTTTATACCTCAGTTGGCAAGTTCAAGAATTCCTCAACCTCCCAATCCCCCGACTCCTCACAAAAGTGAATGTCTTAGGACTTGTTGGGTCTCAAAAATGCAGGTTGTGGATTCTAAGGGGATGCCAGACCCTATGGTCAAATCCACAATGTTTTTGAACCAATGACTGGAGTTTGACCTTATCGATCAACTTCTTCCTGCGCTTTAGGTCCTGCTACAACCTAGGCGGGTGAACCTTGGATTATTAAAGCAGGTTGTATGATTAAATCAATGTTGGTTTGTTGCTAATTTATCCAATTACAATGGCATACTTGTAAATCAGATGAAATACTATAAACTATTTCTAAGGAAAGCAAATGAATTAACCTAAACTCTAACAGAAATAAATAACAAATAACATGAAATGATTCTACAAATGATTTTAAACATAAAATAAATCAATAATTTGATTGGTGCTTTGTCTGTTTGGGCAACGGAGTCAGGATATCAAAACCAAATAACTTGTATTAGGTAATAACTCGATCTGATTGGCACATATAACTGTTTGCAACTTGTACAAACGTGCAAGGAAAAAATCATTAGTTCATTCTTAATAATCCAAAGGACATAATTGATTTAAATGCAAAATATTAAAAAGGATTTCAATCTTTCCGGAAAGAACCAATTTAAATTTGCAAATTAACAAATTAGATCAACTCTGGAGACAAATTAATAACCCTAATCAATTAATCGTACTTAATAATCCATTCAACATTCTAAGATTACTATAATTGATGAGAAAGGATTTAATTCTACTTGAGAAACCAATCAAATCAAATATACTGAATTAGCAACTGTAATCAGACAATTTGAACATATCCTCAACACATTCAAATTGAATAGTCTAAAAATGAATGATATGGAGATAATTAAATTGATTGAATTAAAAACAACAAACAGATGATACCGTCACAACGTATTTCGAATTCGAATCCTCGACAACGCTGCCTCAGAATGTATCATGCACCATAGCCTTTCTCAGAATAAAATTTGCATAAAAGGATCAAATTGGCCTCAGATTGAATAAATCTAACCTAATCTAACCCTAAAATATTTCAAATGTGTTTTTGTAAAAATCTAATCCTAACCTAATTTCTGACTCTATTCTAACTTCTCCTATTCCGGGTCCTGGGATCTCTATTTAAAGAGATGCAACAAGCCTCAGACCCATTACAAAAATCATGACGGTTGATAACTGATTAAACCTAACCATGAGAACTGATATCATTAATTACATAAATTTAAATAACTTGATTTGAAACACTCAAAAAATCCTCGGAGGCCGGAATAATCTTCCCTGTTGAAAGCCGCTTGATTTGCATTCTTTTATCTCCGGCTTGAAACACTTGATTATATTAATAATAATCCAGCATAAGGCAACCAGCACTGAGATCATATGATGCCTTGAAAACACAAGCCGAAACTTCCTTATTGTTGAGCATCAATTTGAGGCCTAGTGTTATTTATCTACACGAACTGTGTCATTGCACTTTTTCCCATCACAGAGAAGTAATAACTTTTCAGCTTCTCCAAACTGGCATATTGAACAAACAAGATTTGTGCTCATATGATCCAATTCATTTTAGTGTGGATCTGTGCTGGAATTTGAGCCAGAAGCTTTACTGTGATCATGCACATGGGATGCCACTGCCATATCTTCAATTATTGATGAGAATTCAACCTCCTCACATTTCTCCTTTTGGTTTTCCGTATTACTAGCAATGCTAGTATTTTCTATTCTACTCATGTAGGGAGTTCTCAAATCATTTTTCCAATGAATCTTCCATTATTTTCTGTTTCCAGTTATAGATTTATCATCTATATATTTCTGGACGTGTGTTATTTTCTGTTTTCCAGAAGCTGGTATCTTAGCAATCAAAGGGCCATCCCTTGAACAAGCTGGACTGCGAACAGAAACCTCATTTTCTGAAGCATCAGACTTGAAACCAGCAATCAAACTAGAATTACTCTTGCCTGTGTATTGCTGCTTGCCTACTGAGAATGGTACATATTTGTACTTTATCATGTGCAGTATTTGCCGCTTCATCGTTAATACAAAAAGTACAATCCAGTTGAATAATAATATTGGCCAAAAAGCTGGGACATCAAATATTGAGAAGAATGTCATTACAAAAGTAATAACAAATGCCTTTGTAATAGAATACCAGAATTTAAACTCGGGGAGGCGTCGAATGAAGGGCTTGAACTCATCAGAGCCCTTGGTAGGGAGAGTGGGGCCCTCCATCTCGGGATCAGCCTGCAGCGACAGAAACCCTATCAATAAATTCAAGATATAAATCCCCAGGCCATATGACACAATATAAAACCCGTGCAAGGAATACACCCTCAGGACATAAATGGCTGACAAAAGAAGCAACCCCAACCATCTACCAGTGTAATGAGGAGTCGATTTGTCAAGATAATTCTGAAATCTTTGAGAAACACTGCTTGTCCATCTCGCTATGGCCGGCGAAGGGCCCTCGATGAAATCTGCATCCATGTGACTGGGGGCTCTGTTGCATCCTTATTGCATATACGTGTATGTGTGTAATATATCTCAGATCCAAGCTTGTTTTAGTTTTAATTGTTGTGTATACTCCAGTCTTTCTGGTGATTTTATGTTGTCCTCACCAGCCGAATTGCCAATACAATCCTTTACAGATGATTTAATATGTTCAAGCGGACTGGGGGTATCTGGTTCAACTTCAGTTCTATAACAGGTTCCATCCCTTCTGGAAGATTTAGTATATTCAAGTGGACTAGGTGTAACAGGTTCATCTTCCGTTTGATAAAAGGTTTTCTCAGAATCTAATGCAACTAAATCATCATCAATAGACTGCCTGCCAACTCTGACCTGTAAAGCAACATCCCTAAACAGGATAGAACTTTTTGGAATACCATTTGGGAAAGGATAGCGAAATTTCACTTTGGATAAATGTATCTGACCCATTCCATACAGATTGTGATCAATCAAGAATTGAAGAAGATAAGGTATATGTGATTCATGAGGCTGGAACACATGATTTAGTATCCCACCACCCAGAAGCAATGTAGCTACACGATTTACATCCTCTGGATAGTATAAAATGATTTTTATAAATAACTGATCATATGAGTAATGACCATAAAATTTCTTGGCACGCACAAGACTATAGCTATGAACATGCTGCCCTTTTGCACCAATACCACTGAGCTTCCTAGCTTTCTCAATAGCAGAGGCCAAAAGACGAACATAAGTGTAGCCTTCTTCAAGGTTTTGAGGGAGATCATTATCATATGGAACATAGAGATATGGAAAGGCCTGGTGGACATGCAGACAAGTCTTCTGTCCAGCCGGAGTAAAGACATATATTCTTATTACCGGAACCTCTGCAACCACTTCACCTTGAAATGGGTTGTAGTAGACATCCACTTCTAGAATGGGAGAGGACATGTAATAGTCCATGCAGACTATTCACATGCTAAATGTTGGAGCCATTACACAATTCTCAATGCCAACGCCGCCTGAATAAAGCTCAACTAGTAAGCATTTTTTGAAAAAATTGACTGATAATTTCCAGTTCCAGCAGGACTCACCATCGGCCTTGTGTTAATTATTTGAAAGATCCTTTGTAATTAGAGTCAAAAGTTCTTTGTACTTCTGAACTCTTAGTTAGTTGGTTCATTTGTTCCTAAAATCACCGACGCCCCGACTGAATGAGTTCTTTACTCCCAAAGTGTCGTACTTTCAAGCTATTGGTGTGTATAAAGAATTGACACTTGTCAGTTTGTCATAAATTTAGAATGTTGGGAAAGGTGTTCACACACTTTTTGGAGGGAAATAAAGAGGGCCATTTATGAATTTTGCAGTATGGTTCACCGCCAAAATTAAATGAAATTTATGGAGGATTTAATAAAGCTTTGATACAAGACTTTGGTTAAATTTGCCACCTTGTGAGTGAAAGTCTCATTTTGCATTGCGAGGAGAATACACTGAAGGAGCTCCAAGCTTCACCATTAATGGAGAATTTGCAGAACTCTTCACAAAGAGGTTAGAGTAATTGGCTCTTCTCCTTATTTTTTACATTGTCACAATTTACAATTTTTTATGCATTTGATTTGGGAAGAGCAATTTTCCATTCATGAGTCTAGATAGCTAGTTTTCCCCAAATGTCTTGTGGACCTCTCTTGTGTCCTTGACTTGTTCAGAAGTGTTTGCTCTCTAGTTTTACAAACAAGTTAGAATGAAATACAAATTTTAGGGGTCCCCAATTACCTCTATTATTAAGAATGGTTTGTCAAATGTAAGAGATACAGACCTCAGGCATGTGGACTTGGGAAATTTTTGGGAGAGAATGCGGCAAGAAATGAGGTCCTCAATTGTAGATAAAATTGTGAGCAGTAGGTTAGCCTGAGATGGAGGTTTATTGCCTATCGTATCATGCCCAAATTTGGTTATTGCTTGTGCAAATAATTATTACCTTGACTCGCAGGAGATACGAGCCTTTGACAACTCTGTAATAACAAGGATTGACTCCGAAGTTGTATCACATGCTTTGAAGCTAGAAGACCATGAGGAATTTGTTGATGTGTCTGTCACCACTGGTTAGGGGAATTTTGGGACAAGAAAGATTGGTGTCAAAGCCGTATTGCTAAGACCTAGCTAAAGATTGAGACGAAGGGTAAATCTCAGCTTCCTACCAGTTTAAAAAGAGGGCATTTCAAAGAAGATATCTCTAACATGATCACTCTACTACATCATGTCATTAGAAGTACGAAGTCAGACACTTTTGAGAACTGGATGTGCCAATTCATTCTGTTGATTTGCAGTGAGTCTCAAAACATGGACTGGGAAAAGTTAATAAGTGAACATATGCATGATCAGTTAATGAATTTTCCTTAGAAGGTGTCATTTTACATGTGTTCTCTTCTAGTCTATATTTTAGCTAGCAAAGAGGTTGTCTGGCCCAGTTTGAGAATCCAAGGGTCTCTTACTCCAAACACACCTATGTATTGTCATTTCTCATAGTTGCAAAAAGACGTTAGAATGAGAGATTTCTGCAGGGTGAATGATTCTTTCCTTATGCTCTTTGCAAAGGAATATGAAGGTTCCTTGGAGAGAAGAATCTCCCCTAAAGTGGCCGTGTTGGTAATGAATTTTGGAACTTTTTATATTTAGTTTGATCATTTTTCTTATTTAAGAATTGGGGGTTTTGAAAATGCCCCATTAAAATTGCTGAGATATCCTTCAGATTTTCTAGTGCTTTTGGAAGGTTGCCACCAAATGGTGACTGTAACTAATAGGTACCATGCTATGAAGAAGAAAGGGTATTCTTTACCTGTGTCTTTATCTTTCTTTTCTTGCAAGAGCAATGATAGTGCTTGAAGTGTGGAGAAATTGTTGGCTAAGTATAATTTCCATTCACTCCCTATGAGACTAGTCTTTGATAGCAAAAACTTTGTGAAAAAGAACATTTATGGAGGTAGCCTGTATCTACATAAACCTGATCTTGAGGATTACTAGGAAGATTGAGTGGATGAAAAGGAAATGTAGCAAAGGAGTTGGATGAGGTTAACAATTGACCAAGTCTGGGCTTTTGATTTGCAATTACAAGTCCTAGAAGGTATAGATGATAAATCAGACATTTTGGATGAAGGTTATCATAATGTTGTTTCACAACCCTTAACTCAGGTACGCTGGTCAGAGAAGGAAGTCACAAATATTATGATTCGTTCTTTTCATGTGTTAAGAAAAACTAATAGATGGCTTAGTAAGAAATTCAGAGAACATGTTGGTTCTTCAACACCTAAAGAATCTGTTGCAAGAGAACATAACAAGTCTTAGGCATCTCACACCCCCAAAAATATGAGTTTGGATACAACTCTTCATAGAGTTGGCTCACAATCAGGCAAAGATGGGGAACAACCTAAAGATAGCAGAAGGTTGAAAATTGCATGTGAGCAAGATGGCCAGCTTGTGTCCCTGAGAATTGCAACAGAAAAGAGATTGTATGCTTCACAATAGTTGCAACTAGACCATGTGCCTCCTTCCAACCCCCTATACTTGATAATGATTCTTTAATTTTTAATCAAATTGGTGAAGATAATGTTTTTTAGTATTTGTTTGGTAATCCTATTTCTCCCGATTTAAGTGATTCTCCGGAACATAGTACTCCTCCTATGCATTCAGATGGTGTTGTTTTGAATACTAATGTCAATTCTAGTGTTTCTTCTTCCCCCTCCCCCTCATGGTTAAAGAAGGTTGTAGAAAAGAAGAAGAGATATGCTCCTATGATAGACACAAATATAGACATTGTAGCTAAGTTGTTGCAAGATACACCTAAGCCTAAGAGGGCTAAGAGGATGTCTAGAATGGTGGCAAGTCCCTTTACGGGACATCATAGTCTAGAAATTACAGATCCTATAGGTGATAAAAATGAAGATGAAGTCACTGAAGTTGACTTTAATATGAGTTGAGTTGATATAGGACCTTCCATTGTTGAAGGTGAAATCTATCATGCTAAGTTCTCTATGAGTACTTTATCAAAAAGAATAAAAAATGAGCAACAAGAGAATGTCAAATTACAAGCTCAGGTGAGATCTTTGACTTCATTCATTCAATCTATCTTGAGAATTACTACTCAACCTTTAGATGAGGCACCGAGCATAACTATGGATGGCCTAGACCCCAATTTGTTGCAACAAATCAAATGGTGCCAAGCCATAGGTAATGTTGTGGATCAATGGGTGGAGAAAATTATGCTTAATGGTTTATTTTATATTGAGGAAGCTATGAAGTTGTACACCTCAATTTCTAGAAAAATGAAAGAGTGGCAGGAGAATTGCAAATTGTTAGGAAAGATAACAATGGTATTTTTATGGTTTCTAAAGAAGTCCAAGAAATGGCCAATATTGACACTAGCATCCTCGTAGCTGAAAAGATCTTAAACAACCCCAGGGAGAACGAATCTGTAGTATGGCTAGATACACTCAAATGGAGAATGACCGTGCTGGGAGCAGTGGAAGAGGAACTGAGGAGTACATTAACTTGTTATTTCACTGATATGAAAGATCTCAAGAGTAATTTCGCAATTTTGGACATAGAAGCTTTCAGTGAAGATGAAGATAAATTGCTTGAGATCAAAGAGATAAAGCAAAATTTCAAGAAAATGATTAATGAAGAGCTTGTGGCTACTGACACAATCACTGGGGCATCAATAGGAAAATTTGGAAGAGTGGCAATGTATCTTTGAACCTTCAAGGGTAAAATCAATGAAATCCATAAAAGGGTGGCGAACGCTGATCGGATGATAAATAAACGAAAGCTTTGAGCTAATGTCACAAGTAGCCCAAGTGTCAAAATGTTGACACTAATCATTGCCAGGTACAAAACATACAAAGAGAAATTACAGTCATTAGAGATGCAAGCGGCACAAGTCGATTCAACTTTGGGAGATGGAAAAAACAAAGAACAAGAGGTGACACAAGAGGAGGTGACACTTGATGAAGATGTGACAATTGTCAATTAATGACTTTTTATATGCTTTGATATCTATTTCTTGAAAAAAAAAACTATTGGCTCTAGAGAGCTTTCTTTAAAGTTAATGACTATTTTTAAACATCTTTAAATTGGTTGTCCCCAAGAAGCCGTTATTATTTTTAAAGATAGTTATGGTTGACAAGGCTATATATTCTATGATCTTGTCAATGTTTAGGATCTTTTGACCAACTTTTCTATGATAGAAGGTCATTTTTGAAGTGTGGTTACTTTTCAGTTACTTTGAATATATGAATTGAAGTTGGTATAGTGGAATTCAGTGATCGTAAACATTGTGTTATGGTTGTTGAATACTTTTTCTTCTTATGTTGAATATGCTACTAGTTTGTTGATTATCAGTTCCATGTTAAAGTGATTGGATAATTATGTTCTTTCTCATTACTGTGGATGTTGATCTTTTGATGAATGATTTACAATGGTGAATGTATAATAATTGGTGTAAGTTTATGATTATGCTGAGGAGATAATAGTGATTGAAGTCTTTGTGCTTCTTTATATTCAAAATTGTATTGAGATGTATTGCCTTAAATGCTTTCTAGTTAAAAGCACCACCTTTTTGCTTTCTGGTTAAAAGCATATGTTGTTTTCATTCTTTGTATATCATTTGAAGGTAGCTAGGCCTTGAAAAATAAGCAAAGAATTGTTGCAAAACATCATTGTAATCAGTTCAACTATTGGTCCAATTGTCACTTGTTCGAGTGAGAGAATATAGAGTTAGGTGACAAAATCTATAAACCAACACACCGGAAATGATAATGACCAAAAACCTTAGGCCATGATTCATGGTCTATGTGATTGAAATTGAGGTTGTTTGATCCAATGGAGGTCGACAGGGCTTGATTTGGAGATTGGTAGGGGCCAAAAAGAGTACAAAGGCTATTGAGGGTCTGGGTTGACTAGTTCGCAGGCCCCAAACTGGACGCAAAGTGGCCTACAAGGCCGGATTCGAAGGCAAGCAACGTAGAGTCCAGGAGTGGCCAAAATGAGCATGTAGAGGCCATCGAATACAAGGTCAAGAGGTGCTTGAAGAAGTCAAGCTAATTTTACAAATTGAAGTTGAGATCCTAAAAGTGAACGCAAGGGCCAAGGGCCAAATTTAGGTCGAGTTGGAATGTGACATGGCTTATAACATGAGATCTCACCCTGCAACAAGCGTGGGTCATTGCCAATCCAAAGGGCCTCCAAAGGCCAGAAGGAAAATTCCATAGAGTAGCCTACATAATGAAAGATCCCAAGAGAGGGTACTTGGTAGCATGACTTTGGCTGAGGGCAAGCTCAAAACAGGTGTAACCCCTAAAACACAAATCCTCGACTACAATGAAATCTACCAAGAATCTTTAAATGTCTTCAAATTGTTGATCAAAAACCTCAAACCAGGTAATGATCATATATCAAAGATCAAAGGTAGTGAGCAAAAACAATGCCCAAATCTACCCTTCAAACCCTTGAACCAGGAAAGTGCAAGGGCCAAGAGGTCAAAAAATGTCAAAAACTCTAAAAAATCTCACCCAAATGCCATGAACAAAGACTCACCAAACTTGCAAAATGTTGAATTTGAAAAAAAAATTTGCACAAATCCATACGACCATATTGTCCTATGGTACAACGGGTAGGGGCAAATTTTTTTGTGAAAATTGACAATTTCCAAAATTAATTTTTGGACAGTCAATTTATACTAATTTGGACCTTCCGGACTCAATGGAAATGTCCATTTGGCCTTATGATGAACTCTTGACTAGGCTTGGTGCATGAATCTCTCAATATGGGAAGGGTTTTGCTAGCATGGCTCTGATACCATGTTGGAGCAGCCAAGATTAGCAAGCAAAAACCATAATAACTTCCAAAAAAGACAATTGTACATAATAAGCCAAATAATGTATTAAGAGATAAGTAAAATATACAAATATTCCTTGTATAAATATGCATGAGATGTTGGGAATTAAGGTGTCTCAACCTTTGCAAATTCCTAATGTTGTATTTATTTATCCCATGTTGAGTTAGCATAGTCAGCACCTTGTGTATATGCAGCAGGGTAAATTTTGGTGACTTTGGCAGCCGCGGTTTCCCCCTTGAATAATTAACGGGGGTTTGGGGGCAGTGCCCCCAAGACAGGGTCAAGGGGCATAGCCCCTTGCGGGGTCCAGGGGCAGTGCCCCTGGCACGCTCCCTATCATGGTACAGGGCGGGGTCGAGGGGTAGCACCCTCATGGGGGCTCGAGGGCAACACTCCTGAAACCTCAAACGATTTTTAATTAATGACAAGTGTCGGTGAGTATCTCTGCACGAGAGAAAGGCATCTTTGGGCGGTCAAGGGAGGTTATGACATGTAAGAGGAATATGATATTTTTAGTCAGTGTATGATGGATTCTATGACAGCTGTAAGGTGCGTAAGAGCATCTGTCGTAACCTATCTTGGGACCAAGCGCCCACTTCAGGATGGGATGTTGGACAAGTGTCCTTAGACATGGGTTTTGGGGCATGAGTCCAAGATGGACGCCCATCTCTAGAAGGTTCCATATTTGCCTTGTAAACTATATATAAACAGGTGCTTGGATGGGAGATAAAAAACTTTTGGTACAAGTACTGTTATGCTATAGGAATATCTCCAGATTCGATAGTCGAAGACTCCTGAAAGAGCATTGGCTCTGAAACTGTATTGTAATCTGTTATTGTTTACTGTAATACATTTGAGCTGTATTTTGGAGTGTGGGGTTTTTCACCCGTAAGGGTTTTCCCCACGTATATCTTGTCTCTCTTCTTCTGTCTTCTTTCTGGTTCTTGTGTTTTGCTGCAATATCTCATGTTAATGGTTTAACATTGTTGTAATAGTTAGGATAAAGTTGAATTTGCATAGCCCTCTCCTCATTAGATTAGTGTAGGAAGTGTTTTCCGCACACCTAGCTTCCTTTCATGAGAGAGGAGGTAGAAAGGTAAGAGTTAACAATTGACTACCTCTCCAAAAATATGGCACTTGTGAGCTAAATGACAAGTGCTCATGCAAGTGGCAATCAAACATGCAAGAGGTGTCTCAAAAGCATGAGAACACATGTCTTCATGATATGAGGTGAGACAAACTCTAAAATAGCTAAGTAAACTTAAGCTAAGTGTGAATAGGTCAATCCTAGTAAATGTGATAGCCTAACTAGATATAATATGACCTTATTTACACTAACATGTACCATCTAAATTCTATGTCTCAAGCAATGATTATGGCAAGGCAGTTAGAGAAAAAAAATTTGGCTACTAAAAGGTAAAGTTTTGTAAACATAATAGATAGAAGTAGTCCTACACAGTCATTTATTTAACCTACTATATTGATGCCACAACAAATTGAAGAGAAGAAAGAAAAAGGGTTATGTTTTAACTCTGATAGCAAATACAACTAAGGACATAAATGCACTAAAAGGAAATTGTTCTATATTGAAGGGCTAAGTGAGGAAGAAGAGGAGGAGGTACCAATATTAGAGGGTGAGAATGAGTTAGATGAGGAATCAACAGATACGAGTTCAACTAATCATTTCTTGTCATGCACTTGGAATTAGTGCCCCACACTCTCAAGGTTGTGAGTTTCTTGAAGAAATAGAGAGTAGCAGTGTCGATAGACTCAAGAAGCACTCACAACTTCATCAACAAGAACTTGGCTACTCATTTGAATTGTTTTATAGATCATGCTTCAAAATTTCAGGTCCAAATTTTAGATGGGGGTACCATTAGTTGTTTAGGAAAAAATTCATAGTATTAAATTGACCATGGGAGAATATTGACTTGATTTTCCAATGTTTGTTATTCTCATGGGTGCAATAGATATCATGTTGGGAGTAGAGTGGCTCACTACATTGGATACAATTGAGATGAACTTCTAGTAGTTATTCATTAATTTCACTTAGAGGGAACGATAGTTGAACTAAGAGGGTTGCATATAAAGTCCCCACAAATAGTAATCTCTCATCAAATTCAAAAGATGATTAACAAAGGGGTTGATGGATTTGTGTCCCAATTATTTTAATTAGTAGCCTATTAGCCAATGTTTCTATCTAGCCAGATCTACAAGTAATTATAGATCATCACTCAGTGGTTTTTGGAGATATGCCTAAAGTATTACCTCCAAAAAGGAAACAGGATCATGTCATTTAGCTAGTACTAGGAAGCCAACCACCCAATAATAGGCCTTACAAGCGCCCATATATACCAAAAGTGAGATTGAGAAAATGGTTCAAGAGATGCTAAAGGTAGGTATTATTAGGCATATCCAAAGTACCTACTCCTCTCCCATAGTGATGGTATGTAATATGGATGACACTTGGTGCATGTGTTTAGATTATAGAGAGCTCAACAAGTACACCATCAAAGATAAGTTTCCTATTCTAGTCAATGATGATTTGCTAGACGAATTGAATGGAGCTATGCTTCTTACAAAACTTTATCTTATATTAGGTTATCACCAATTTCAAATTAAGGAAGAAGATATTCCCAAGACAACATTTAGGACTCATGAGGGTCATTATGAGTTTCTAGTGATGCCATTTGGTCTTACTAATGCTCCCTCTACATTTCAAAGTTTGATGAATTCCATCTTTAAGCCATTTTTTAGGAAGTTTCTATTAGTGTTTTTTTATGATATATTGATTTATAGCAAGGCATGGGAAGAGAATTTGTATCATCTAGATCAAGCATTACAAGTTTTCAAGCATCGCCAACTATATGCTAAACCTTCCAAGTGTTCTTTTGGTCTCAAAGAGGTGGAGTGCTTGGGCCACATAATATCTCATGGAGTAAAGGTTGATCCTAACAAAATCAAGGCTAAGATAGAGTGGCCTATTCCTAAAACCATTAAGAACTTGAGGGGATTCCTAGGAATCATTCGATATTATAGAAGATTTGTGAAGAACTGTGGATACATAGCAACACCCCTTACAACTTTGTTAAAGAAGGATGTTTTTCAATATAATGAGATAGCTAATATAGCATTTCAAATATTGAAGGAGTCTGTGTATCACTCTAGTTCTAGCCACTCCAGACTTAGCCAAGTATTATATTGTGGAGTGTGATGCTTCAGGAAATGGTATAGGAGCAATTCTTGTTTCGGAAGGTAGGTCCATTTCTTTTGAAAGTCATCAATTTAAGGGTAAGAATCAACTCAAAAAGTCAATTGTCAAAAGGAAATGATAGCTATTCTTCATGTGGAGTGAAATAGTGGAGGCCATATTTCATGGGGAGACACTTCAAGGTTGAGATAGATTGTGATAGCCTAAAATATTTTTTGGAGCAACGATTATCATCTTAAGAGCAATGGTTATGGGTCACTAAGATGTTGGGGGATGACTTTGAGATTCTCTATAAGAAAGGAAAGGAGAATATGATGGTTGATGCATTATCTAGGAAGGATGAGAAGGATGAGGCATTATTGTGCACAATTTCAATATTATAATATTATAAGTAGATTGGGTTGAAGAAGCCAAAGAAGAGTGGTAGAATGATGTTGTTGCAAGGAATCTCATTCAATAGTTGCAAACTAATCCTAGCAATTCAGATAAGTTTTGTTGGAAGGCAGACTCTATGGTATAAAGAGAGATTGTACCTATGTGAAAATTCCTCCCTCAAACACAAGATTATCAAAGAGTTCCATGGTTCTCTAGTTGGGGGTCATTTAAAATTTTTGAAGACATATCGTCAAATCAAACAGGATTTATTTTGGGAAGGGCTTAAAGGTGATGTTCAAAAATTTGTGGTAGAATGTTTGGTATGTCAAAGAAATAAAGGGGAGACAATTAAGACACCTGGTCTACTACAACCCTTAGTTATCCCTAGCCAACAATGAGAATAAGTCTCCATGGACTTCATCACAGGCCTTCCAAGATCTAAAGGTAAGAGTGTCATCATGGCATTGGTGGATCACCTCACCAAATCTACCCATTTTATTGCACTACCCCACCTTTTATAACAAATATAGTGGCAAAAACATTCATGGAGAATATACAAAAGTTACATGGTACCCCAAAGGTTATTATAAGTGACCATGATCCTATCTTTACTAGTAACTTTTGGATAGATTTATTCTCTTGTTTGGGTATTCAATTGGCTCGCAACTCTTCATACCATCCAATTAGATGGGAAAATTGAGGTTGTTAATAAGTGCTTGGAAGGGTATCTATATTGTTTCACTTCAGATAAGTAGTCTCAATGGGCATATTAGCTACCACTAGTAGAATGGTGGTATGACACTTCCTTCCATACTTCTTCAAAAATGTCCCCATTTATGGCATTATATGAATACCATCCCACATCCATCACATCATCATTCAAGGTGACACCAAGAGTTCAAGCTATGGAGGACCACATGAATAATGAACAACAAGTACTTTCAGGACTCAAGGAGAATTTGGCCATGCAACAAAATAAAATGAAACAATAGGCTAACCAACATCGTAGTGAAAGGAGTTTTGAATTTGGTGATTGAGTTTTCTTGAGATTGCAATGTTATAAGCAAATGTTCGTGAAGCAACAAACAAATAGCAAGTTGTCACCACAATATTATGGGCCATACTAGATTATGTAGAAGACTAGTAGTGTAGCCTACAAGCTTAAGCTATCACCTAGAACAAAGATACATCCAGTTTTTCATGTTTTCTTGTTTACAAAAGGTGATTGGTCAACAAATTCCTATGCAGACAGTGTTACTAGAACTAGATGAAAAAGGAAGAATCATTTTGGATCTAGAGTTAATTCTTCAGACACATACAAAGAAGATGAGGACTAGGAAAATCATCGAGTATCCCATTTAGTAAAAGAATTTACCGGTTAAAGATGCCATGTGGGAAGATGAAGAATTTGTGTAGAAGCATCTACAATTGATTAGCATTGAGGACAATGCTTCTCTGAAGGTGGGCATGCTCCGCCCTTAATCTTATAGTATGTATAAGGTTATGAGTAGTTGGCTTGTGGCTACCTTAACTCTTAATTAAGTTACATGATCATTATTATATTCTTATTTAGATAATTAGGTTTGCCTAGGGGTTATATTTTGGTATCTAAGTTGACTTGGATGCTATCCAAGACATAATTAGTGTATATATAGGAGCTAGTGAGTGTTCTTTGATCATCAGATTGTGAATTGTGTTCTTATTGGAGATTTTTGGAGGTTTGCCCCCTGGAAGTGGCTTATTATTCTTAAGTATTATCATGTATTTGCAACATATTTCCTATTATGTTCTTCTCTTGTGCAAGTTATTTCATTATACTCTCCAAGCAAGAGATATGGTAATAAAAGCAAATGCAATATGTCTAGAAGCCAACATCATCATGTAGGGTGGTTTCCCTACAAATGGTCTCCCCTTGTTCCAATTAGAAAAGTGATGTAGTACCTAAGGATAATCTCATAGTCATTGGTAGAGCTTCATATTAGGACACTTAGTTTGGGCATGGGGAGATTAAAGTAGAGGCACTAGGCACACATGACATTTGATAGGATCAATCCCCAATACTCTTCTTATTAGGTGTCATGGAAAAGTTGCAAACCACAATCTCCCATTTTGAACTTCTTAAGATAGCTATAATTAAGTTTTGTAATGTTTATGTGGCTATTTTGTGATTTACAATGTGAGAGCTTGGTAGACATTTTCATATATTTGCAACATTAGAATTTTTTATGACCTAAATATTGACCTATCTTGTAGCCTAAAATTTTGTTGATTTTTTAATAATAAATTTTGTTGGTGACAGAACATATATCCTATGATTTAAAGTTGTCAAATGCATTTGCATGAAATTAAGAGTTAAAGCTCATCATTCTAGATTACTTCCAAAAAATATTTTTCTTGCCTTCATTGTATACAAACATGTATGCTATTGATAACATTCAAACCTTTTAAATCAACTAAACAAAAATTGTTAGCCACATGACTAATAAGTCTTTGAATATTATGAACTAAATCCCCTATTATAAAACTTGACATGAAACAAGTACAAAAATTCAAAATTCTTAATGAAGTTGTGATTTTAAAGATCGTAAACAAAGAGTAGATGTGACATATGAAATTTAGCCTTCACTAGCATTTGTTAAGTGTTCTACAAATGCAAATTTATTCAATTCCTATCTTATCAAATGGAATTTAGCCTTTACTGTCATTTATTAGGTTTGCCACATGTGAATAAAGTAGTCAATTTGACCGTGTTGTGAATATAATTGTAAATTCTTTTTAATCCTATGGATGTCTTCCATTGTATTTCTTTAAAATTCTTATAGTCATGATTCTCTTGAGTTTCTCCAAACACTTATGGAATGCCCTATTTATCTCTCCGAACCACCTTCAGACCTTTGTCTCATTAATATCAATTTATAAATCTCATCATGCACAAGATTGCAATACCATGAATGTGTGATTACGATGCAATATAAATTGTGATTTAATTTTACTTATATAAATGTTATTCTCTTCTCTCTAACATCAATCTATGAAGCTCATTATGTGATTTTTTCAAGTGCCATGCATATTTGCTAATTACAATATAAAAACACTTGTAATTTTTGTACTTCTTCATATATAAATTATCATAGTTTATTTCTAATTAAAACCAAACGGTTTGAAATCAAATTAAATTTAAAAAAGTTTTGAAGTCACAAATCTATTCTATTAGCTATCTCGCCAAGTTAAGGGATGTGAAGCAACATTAGAAATATCTAACCATAAGTGAGACAAAAACTATATGCACTTAATAAAATTACATACTTAATCTGGAATGTGTAATTTAATCTCAAATTGTCCACTTGGGTAAAAGATAATACAATTAATCCAAATAAAAGAACTATACAAAATGGCAAGGGTAATTGTGAGCCCTACCCTCCCATTCCTTGCTGGTCAAACATTTTTCCATTTACTTGAAGCATTCCTCGCCTTCTGTTTTTCCCCCATTCTCCACGTCCTCCAATTTTTCATTTCATACATATGCAGGTTTTGTGAAAACAATTCAATGAAACATCCATGCTATCATAAAACATGTATTTGACAAATAATTCAACCATATATATAAGCAGTGATCTGAAATTAGAAGCCAAGAGAATATCTAGATTGCCAAATACTTAAAACATAATAAAAAATAAAATAAAAAGCTTTCTAAAAACTGAAAATAAAACCTTGTCCCATCATTATCACTGCCACTGCAAGTCTGACATGGTTCACATTATTATAGTGTAAGCCTATTTTTCAGATTGCTTCATTTAACATCACCAATAATCTCCACAAGAACATTGTCCCAGTTTATAATGATGGAAACAGTTTGCATCTCTCACAACGATTTCTCTTGCAACAAACTGGAGTTAAATTTCATTGCAGTGTGGCAATCAGCACATACTCAAAAGTTCTTAACTACTACACTAGTTGTTCCAGGGGGTGTGTTCAAAAAACCAAATGCAATTGCCAACCTTTCACAGTTTCACTATAGTGGATATAATTATTTTCCTCCTCTTCCACCTCATTAAGTAAATGTCTTGAATCTGGAAAATACCCACTGCCTTCATCTCCCTAGCCAATTTCTCCAACCTTGCATGGATCTCTTATGTCTGTGGGTGTGATCGGTCCCCTACACAAAAAGCATGTACCTTTTTATGGCCTTCAATCCAACTACATGCAGGGATCTTTCTAATTCCTCTATCTTTCATCAATCTCCTTACCATTTGAACCTCATCCCACCTGCCCACTTCTGCATAGATGTTTGAGAGAAGAACATAAGTCGCAGCATTTTTAGGATCCAAATCAAAAAGTAGTGTCGCTGTAAATACTCCTAAGCCTATATTCATATGTGATTTGCAGGCACCAAGAAAAATCATCCACACAATCACCACAGGTTTAATTGGCATCTTAATGATAAAGTTTAGGGTGTCCTCAAGATAGCCAGCACGGCCAAGAAGGTCAACCATGCAGACATGATGATCAACTGTAGGTGTAATGCAATAGGGATTGCTCATGTGATTGAAGTATGTACAGCCCTCATCCACTAAACCTGCATGGCTGCAAGCACATAGAATGCAAACAAAGCTTATAATGTCAGGATATGTTCCAGAGTGCTTCATTAATTCAAAGATTTTGAGGGCATCCTTGCAAAATCCATTTTGTGCATATCCTGCAATCATGGCATTCCATGAGATGACATCTCTTTGAGGCATTCTGTCAAACAATTCACGTGCCTTGTCTATGCTTCCACATTTTGCATACATGTCTACCAGGGCAGTTGCTACTATAGCATCTGACAAAAATCCCCCTTCCATTATGCTTTGATGGATGTCCATACCCTGCTTCAAAGCTCCAACTTTGGCACAGGCAGGGAGGATGCTGGCAAAGGTTGTGGAATTTGGCTTTATATCTGCCAGTTGCATTTGCTTGAAAGTTTCTAAAGCTTTATCAACAAATCCATTTTGTGAATATCCTGCAATAATTGCATTCCATGAGATGATGTCTCTTTGAGGCATTCTCTCAAACAGTTTGTGTGCTTTGTCTATGCTTCCACATTTTGCATACATGTCTACCAGAGCTTTTCCAACTATTATATCTGACAAAAATCCCCCTTCCATTATGCTTTGATGGATGTCCATACCCTGTTCCAAAGCTCCCATTTTTGAACAAGCAGGGAGGATGTTGACAAAGGTTGTGGAATTTGGCTTTACACCTGCCAGTTGCATTTGCTTGAAAGTTTCTAAAGCCTTCTCAACAAATCCATTTTGTGCATATCCTGCAATCATTGCAGTCCATGAGACCACATCTCTTTGAGGCGTTCTGTCAAACAATTCACTTGCCTTGTCTATGCTTCCACATTTTGCATACACATCTACCAGGGCAGTTGCAACTACAACATCTGACAAAATTCCTCTAGCCTTTATGCATTGATGGATATCGATACCCTGTTCCAAATCTCCCATTTTGGCACAGGCAGGGAGGATGCTGGCAAAGGTCACAGAATTTGGCTTTACACCTGCCAATTGCATTTGCTTGAAAGTTTCTAAAGCCTCGTCAACAAAGCCATTTTGTGCATATCCTGCAATCATTGCATTCCATGAAATGACATCTCTTTGAAGCATTCTGTCAAACAGTTCATGTGCCTTGTCTATGCTTCCACATTTTGCATACATGTCTACCAGAGCATTTCCAACTATAATATCTGATAAAAAACCCCCTTCCATTATACTTTGATGGATGCCCATACCCTGTTTCAAATCTCCCATTTTGGCACAGGCGGGGAGGATGCTGGCAAAGGTTGTTGAGTCTGGCTTTACACTTGCCAATTGCATTTGCTTGAAAGTTTCTAAAGCCTTTTCAACAAATCCATTTTGTGCATATCCTGCAACTATTGCAGTCCATGAGACCACATTTCTTTGAGGCATTCTGTCAAACAGTTCACATGCCTTTTCTATGCTTCCACATTTTCCATACATGTCTATGAGAGCATTTCCAACTGCAACATCTGACAAAAACCCTCCTTCTATTATGCTTTGATGAATGTCCATACCCTGTTCCAAAGCTCCCATTTTGGCACAGGCAGGGAGGATGCTGGTAAAGGTTGTTGAGTCTGGCTTTACACTTGCCAATTGCATTTGCTTGAAAGTTTCTAAAGCCTTTCCAACAAATCCATTTTGTGCATATCCTGCAATCATTGCATTCCATGAGATGACATCTCTTTGAGGCATTCTGTCAAACAGTTCACGTGCCTTGGCTATGGTTCCACATTTTGCATACATGTCTACCAGAGCATTTCCAACTACAACATCTGACAAAAATCCCCCTTCCATTATGCTTTGATGGATTTCTGCACCCTGTTCCAAAGCTCCCATTTTGGTACAGGCAGGGAGGATACTGACAAAGGTTGTGGAGTCTGACTTTATACCTGCCAATTGCATTTGCTTGAAAGTATCTAAAGCCATTTTGATAAATCCATTTTGTGCATATCCTGCAATCATTGAAGTCCATGAGACCACATTTCTTTCAGGCATTCTGTTAAATAGTTCATATGCCTTGTCAATGCTTCCACATTTTGAATACATGTCTATCAGAGCATTTCCAATTATAATATCTGACAAAAATCCCCCTTCCATTATGTTTTGATGGATTTTCATACCCTGTTCCAAAGCTCCCATTTTGGCACAGGCAGGGAGGATGCTGGCAAAGGTTGCGTAATTTGGCTTTACACCTGCCAATTGCATTTGTTTGAAAGTTTCTAAAGCCTTTTCAACAAATCCATTTTGTGCATATCCTGCAATCATTGCAGTCCATGAGATGACATCTCTTTGAGACATTTTGTCAAACAATTCACGTGCCTTGTTTATGCTTCCACATTTTGCATACATGTCTACCAGGGCTGTTGCAACTATAACATCTGACGAAAATTCCCCTTCCTTTATGCTTTGATGGATATCCATACCCTGTTCCAAAGCTCCCATTTTGGCACAGGCACGAAGGATGGTAACAAAGGTTTTCGAGTCTGGTTTTACACCTGCCAATTGCATTTGCTTGAAAGTTTCCAAGGCCTTATCAACAAATCCATTTTGTGCATATCCTGCAATCATTGCAGTCCATGAGTGCACATTTCTTTGAGGCATTATGTCAAACAGTTCACGTGCCTTGTCTATGCCTCCACATTTTGCATACATGTCTACCAGGGCAGTTGCAACTATAACATCTGATAAACATCCTCCTTCCATTATGCTTTGATGGATATCTATACCCTGTTCCAAAGCTCCTATTTGGGCACAGGCAGGTAGGATGCTGGCAAAGGTTATAGAATTTGGCTTTACGTCTGCCAATTGCATTTGCTTGAAAGTTTCTAAAGCCTTATCAACAAATCCGTTTTGTACGTATCCTGCAATGATTGCAGTCCACGAGAACACATCTCTTTGAGGCATTCTGTCAAACAGTTGACGTGCCTTGTCTATACTTCCACATTTTGCATACATGTCTACCAGGGCACTTGCAACTATAACATCTGACAAAATTCCTCTATCCTTTATGTTTTGATGGATATCCATACCTTGCTCCAAAGCTCCCATTTTGGCACAGGCTGGGAGTACGCTGGCAAATGTGAACTTATCGGGTTGGAAACCAATTTGTTGCATATGGTGAAACAGTGTGACTGCCTCGTGAGGATACCCATGCCTTCCGTACGCTGCAATAATCGTATTCCAGGAAACTATGTCTCGTTCTTTCATGTGGTCAAACACTTTACGGGCATCTACCAAATTTCCGCACTTGACATACATGTAAATAAGCTTATTATGAAGAGTTGTGCGTGCAGGGAAAAGGCAAATCGCCTGTGAGCGATGAAAGAGTGGACTTCTCTCCATTGTGAGAGCGCGTTCTTGAGAATACAGGTCTGCAAAACTGTAGAGTAGTCTTCAGGGGGGTTGTGTGTAGTAAGCAGAATGGGCAGCGCTTCCTCCAACATAATGCTGTGAGATTGAGATGAGTAGTTTGTGGCAGTGGCATTTTATGATTGAATTGGGGTAAGGAAATTGTGCAGTGTTATTCAGTCTATGTCTACCACAATGACATTGCCAGTGGAAAATGTGCATTTTGGTTGAAGCGTGGAACATGTGCAGTGTCATTCAGTCTACCACAATGAAAATAAAAAAACGACTGATTAGTAGTTGTTTTAGTTTTATATTATGTATTGAGTTATGTGTCTCAAAGTTATGCTTACGCTGAGAATTAGTCATCTAATGGAAAATGTTCCTTTTCTTTCTATTTAAGATAACATAACTTGCCAACAAATTTGTAGAATATTCTCATATTTATAAATGTTAAATGGAAGAATATCTAGTTGAATGAGCTAAGATTTAATAGTGAAAACAAATAATTATGTGTAAAACATCATTGAACTTAGGATATGATTATAAAAAAATAATATTAATATTATAGAAACAACATGTGAGCTCCTTATCCACACCATACATGTACATTAAAAATCTCACTCAATAGTGACTCAATCTTTGTCATCACTAGGGCTTAAATTTGATAGTTGTATAGCTGTATTTAGGCATTTTTGTTGTAAAATACAATCGAATTTTTAAAAAGACCGTATCATATGAAAGGAGAGATTTTGGACAAACTGTCAAAATTTATATGGGATTATGATGATATATATATTTGGTTTTTATATAATTTACTTATACTAAGGTATGTCATAGTGTTTTAAAGGCACTATTGAATAGATAAGTGTCATACAGAAATTGTTTGACAACCAAGTTGGACTGTCAAATTTAGGCCCGGTCATCATTAATGGGATTAAAATTAAAGCATCTCTAAGAATTTAGTGGGAGGATGCAAAAATAGATAAGAAGGTTAAATCATGTGGCTATAATATTACTTCAAAAGATTCCAAGTTTCAAAATTTATGTTTGATGAACACTACCTATATAGGACACATTTATCTAAGAGAAAATTGTCCTATTTGCTTGTTGCATTAACTCTTATATAATTATTAGCTAACTAAAATGAATTAGTTCAAATGAATAATAACTTGAAGGGTCGTGATAAGACCCAAAACTTGGTCATTGTTACGAAGCAAAACTTAGGCTATTTAATGGCTTGTGGTAATTCAAATTACAACTCTTTTCCAATGTAGTGGCATTGAGAAAATTGCTTAATTTAAGGCCAAGATCTTATTACATTGAAAAGGAAAATAAATGGTCATTTATTGTTTAATAGGTGAAATGGTTTAGATTATAGCCAAGTTAGATAATTATGATAGAAAGTACAATTAAGCTATTTACTAAATATAGGAAGGATGAATTTAGTTATCTCTATGACTAAAGATTCAATGTTGTAGTATGAAGATGTAGGAATTCTAAGTATGCCCTAAATTCAAAAATTACCCTTCATAGGTGAATTATTGTAATTACAATATTTATATCTACTTTGCTTTGGGTCAACTTTGTTGGTCTAGATTAAGTTTGTAGTTGTGAACTTACTCTATATCTACAAAATTAACCTCTACAAACATTTGAATTTTACCCCTTGAACTATGAAGCTCGGGTTGTCTAATCTCTCAATGGAAAAAACTTGTTAGTAGTTTTTTATGGATTTCTTACAATGGGCTTCCACTATAACCATGAGTCAAGCCCTTGTTTGATGATGAGATTGAGTACAACAAGCAATTCAATTAGAAATCAAGTTTGTTTCTCTTTTTAAGCATCAAAACTAAGTGTGTCACTATTCATTCTCATTACACATGCTCCTAAATGATTGATATTTGAATACATAAAAGTGTGTGATCCAATTAAGAGATATGTGAGTGTGTCTAAATGAATGTGAATAGATGTCTTTCATACATGAATGTAACACCAAATCACAAAAACATGTACAAAGTTGGCTTGGGACCAAAGTGTAGATAGTGGTCGATCAACTTCTCACTTACAAGGATGACTTTGTAATTACAAACTCAACTTGGGATTAGACATACAACTTGGATAGTGATGGACAAGATATTTCTAGGGATTGGAGCAAGGATTGACATGTATTAGACAAATAAGGTGGATATGTTGGATTACATGCACATAAGTGTTAGGATAGGCAACAAGAATAAGTTAAGATACAAACAAGACTAGGAAAGTAAGCCTGACTTTGCATAAGAGATTTGTAGTTATATAAATGTACCAAAAAAATACCCCAAAATATGCACAAAACTAAATGGGAAAAGACATCGAGATGTACTTTTCACCATTAAATTTTCCCCCAACTTTGAGGTGCATGTGAATCCTATATGAATAATTCATCTCTAAGCATGTAGCAGTCACAAACATGCATGTACAAAAAAAAATATTCAGACAGTCAAAGGGTAGGCCCATATAAAGTAATGGGTGTTCAAAGTAGTCATATTTCCTATGCACATTATCCCATAAGTTCTTACAACTTAAGGAGTAAAAGATTCCATGAGTAGCTTTTGACTTGCAAGATAAATCAAATATATAAAATGAGAACATTAGTGGACATGTATGTGCCCCATTCACTTGATTGCCCCCAAATGGTGCAATCAATTAGAAGAAGATTATGTTAGATAAATCAACTTGTTGTTCTCAAAATCAGCTACGCTTGTTTTGTAGACAACCCCACGAAACTTGTCCGTTTCGTGAATCTACACTCTAAGATCGCAAATCGAGAAAATATTTCCTTGTTCTCGTGCGAGGTCATTTGACATTTTAAAACTCGTCTGCGACATTCCCTTGAATTGATTTCTCAATTTTTGTGAGGATCATTTAAAGTCGTAAACTAGTAAAAATGTCATTTTGGTTATTTTTAAGAGTTAGTAAATTTTTTGACTCTTGATATGCAAGAGCGGCGAAAAATGCCACTCCTACATATTATTTTTAGACTTGTTCTTGTTTGATGCAATGACGGCATTTTTCGCCGCTATTGCATCATTTTTAAGTTTAATGTGCAGGAGCGGCTAAATTCACCACCATCGCATGTGTTTTCCGTCAAATATGCAATGACAGCATTTTTTGCCGACATTACATATTTGTCGATTGTAGTGTCGTAGCGGCCGAAACCGCCGCTCGAGCGAGATCTTCAAGATTTTGGTGTTGAGTGCCATTAATGGCCACTCGTGCCAGGCATTTAAACTTCAATTTCAACCTTTTAAATGTGTTATCACTCCCATTGTTGCTTGTCATTTCTTATACTAAAGCCTTTTAATTGATCTGCCAATGTTCTCTTCGACCGCTTGATCGTATGCTCTTGAGTTGTGACGGATCTCGCATTGCAGATTGAACCTAGGGTTTCAAGTTTTTACAAGTAAGTTTCTTTTGTTTCTCTTCCCTGTTGTTACTCATTAATTGCTTGTATTGTTAGTTTATAAAAGTTTTTTTAGGTTTTTACTCTTCTGTTGTTTGTGATTCGTGTTCGGATTGTTTTAGATTGTCATTAGGGTTTTTTTTTGTTTTGAAGATGTTGTGTCTTTCGTCAGTCAGACCTTCACCATGTACCAACCCTCCCATTGTGTGCAACAACGGCCAAATTTGCCGCTAGATCTTCCCAAAACTCGCCAACTCCCATTGATGTAATGACAGTCGTTTCCGCCACCCCTGCACCAAGATCCTTGAAGTTATACTTACCTGCATGAGCGGTTATTTTCACCGCTTGAACATGTTGACCGATAGATCTCCCAAATGCAGGAGCGGCATTTCCAACTCCCCCTACACCGAAACTCAAAATCGCTTCCCTTGCCTGAGCGGCAAAATTCCCCGCCCGAGCACTTGAGATTTTCACCAAGTTATATGCAGTAGTGGTCGTTTTCACCGCTCGAGCATGTCAAACCAAAAAACTTCCAAAACACATGCAGAAGCGGCGTTTTTAACCGCCTTTACACATGAAATCTCTCCCAACTTGCAAGGTCAGCCAAATCACCTGCCCAAGCACATTTTCCTGATTTTTCCCTAACACTGGAAAATTCACTTTTCAAAACCAAAAGCCCACTTTCGCCCTCGCCTTGATTTGCGCGCTCAAGCCCTTTTAACGCATGCTTTCCCATCCATGATCGTCAAAATGCAGTTGACCCAGTTTATCCAATTTTCCCCTAAACTGCGAGTTCATGGCCTTTTGCAGTTTTCAATCGGCGTTCGTGGTGTTCAAGTTCATAGTTCTCTCCAGAGCTCATGTCAGAATCATCTCCGTCAAAGTCCAGAGCCATGAAGTATAAGTACCAGGGTGTCTTTCCGGTAACGGCAGTGCAGTCGAACGTTGATGAAATCAGAGACACTGAAATTGGGCACGTAGATATGGCCGAATTCATAGATAGAACTAAACAAGCAAATCCCTCCCGGCATATGCAGAAAATCATTGACAGCAGTATTCATTTGGTTGCATCATTTCCTGTCAGTGCACATAATCCTAAATTTGTTCTACAAGTGGCCAACCACTACAATCGAGACACTAGAGCTGTGACGGACTCACAGGGAAATGTTATCATGAGATTGGATGCAGAATTCATGGACAAAATCTTCATGTGTCCGCCAATGGAAAATATCAGGCAGATTGATTTTGCTCAAGGTCAACAAGACTATGACAATGACTTGGAATCTGCTAGAAGGCACATAAACAGCAAATGGTTGAAGATTCCTAGGGCAACTTTGACTAGATGGCCAAAGGACCTTCACAGGAGTGATTTTGTGGAGGAAGTGTGTGACTTGATTACTCTTTTGAGTCGCATCAGAGGACTCCCTTCTGCTTCTAAATTCCAGGACTAGATGTACACTTACATCAATGTGATTCTACGAGGTAACCAGAAGATATTCTGGGGTGAACAGATCAGTAATTCTTTGCACGAGCAACTGGTAAGGGTCAATACTACCTTCAAATTTTACATGACCTCTTACCTTGTCTACACTGCTGCAAGCATGAGGAACTTTCCAGGTTTGACCCAAGTAGGGGACAGGAGGTTGGTCCCAGTATATGAATACTACCCCCAAATCACACTAAAGGGGTCAATTCATCATTTCAGAAGAGTCAATGATGCGTTCTTCTCAATTTTCATGTGCTTGTGGAATGGTGAACTGGTTCAAAGAAGAGTTTCTGATGAAGCATGGCAGGTTGTAAATTCTTTTGGTTGTTTGTTCTTGCAATTTCCCACTTTCACTTATCTTCGGGTAGGATACTATCCTGGTTACCCTTACATACTGCCACGGTATCCCAGTGATCGCATTGTTCTTATGGAGCTCTGCAAACAACTAATCGTGGTACATAATAAACAGATGGAGCTTAAGAAGTCAGGGATAAAGTTTCCCATTGAAATTGGGAAGTACTCAGTTCAGTCTGCCAACAAAGCAAAGATAATCGACTCCGAGTTGCAGTTGGTCACCATGAAGACCTACAAGAAAAGAAATCATTTTGACTTCAGAAGGGTTCAAGATAAAATCAAGAGGAAGTCAAATTTTCATGAGCCAATGGTCGAAGACATATGGGCAGATCTCAGGACTCAAAATGAGATCAGAAAATTGGATTTCTGCAGGCTTCATCTGGGCCAAATTGAGGAACTAGGACTAGCTGATATTCCAGATGGAATGGAGGATGATGGAGATGTCCTAGATCATAAATATGAGGCAGAGAATGTTGAGGCTTCACCTCTCCCAGAGGTGAAATGGTCAGTTAAGGAGGAGACATCTATCAGGAAAAGATTCCAACCTATATTGGCAAACACCAACTTGTGGTTGGAAAGTAAAGGGATCAAGTTGAAAGAGTTCCTTACAGGGTCCGAAGAGGGGACACAGGAGCAAACAGGTAAAAAGGTGGAAAACCGAACTAAGAACAAGAGTGACGCTCCTTCCTCCTCCAAGGTACACAAACCAAAGATCAAATTTGTATCCAAGGGAGGAAAGAAGAAGGAAACCATAGAGGCTTCTGATGCCACTAAGTTAGATGTTGAAGACATCAATGATGATCATATGGAAATTGAAGATGTTGAGACTGAAGAACAAAATGTTCAAAGGTCTAAGACAAAGGTATCTACAAAAGCTAAACAAGGTGAAGATGAAGATGCAGAGGTAGAGCGACTTGATGGTTCCCCACAGACTCCTGTGAAAGACCTTCCTTCCAAGACACAAGTTCTTACACCTCCTCCTCATGTTCCGTTTTCTAATGGTTTGCCAGTAATTTCAAATGTTCCTCTTTCTCCCATTTTTGTTGTTTCTTCTGACAATACTCCACAATCCATGAGGGCTAGTCTTGGAACCATTTTTGATTCTTCTGGTTCCATTCCAAGTTTATCTTCCCCTTCTTTTGATATCGGGGAACAGACTGTTTTGGAGAACCTTCTTGATGCTTCACAAAAGGTTATTGATACAGGTGTTGTGTTTACCAACACAAGTCTAATTGTCACCATCACAGGTATAAGCACGGAGCCAACCAAGCAAGTAGTGGATCCCCCTCCAGCTGTTGATGCATCTATACTTCCTCCATGGCTATCTGCCTATACTCCAAAGAGGAAGAAACAAGCCATCTCACCTGATGAGATTGACATTGAAAAGTTGTTGCCCATGAAAGCTAAGAACCAAAAGAAGAAGCCTAAGACTGTTTCTAGGTTGGTTACTGAAAAGGGAATCAGATATGCCGAAATTGCCAAACCTCCTGAAGATGCCACGGTTGATACTTTTGACATGAGCAGTTATGTCATCTCAAGGGTTGAACTTGGTAAAGTGACTCATGAGGGTGTCAAAGCAGATTTCCAGACCACTGCCAGTACCCTACTTGAAAAGTATGATGAAGCCAAGAGGGAGAAGGAGCAATACAAAGCAAAAGCAGAACAACTGGCTGCTGTCCTTCAAAAAATAGTGAAGTCATCAGAAATAGTAGAACCAATGGCAGTGACAGTGGAAGATCCCCTGATACAGAAGGTTGAAAAGGCCCAAGCCAGAGGCAAGATAGTGGGGGATGTAGTGGAGCGGTTGTTGGCACAAGGACAAGTTCTGTTGAAAACCGTTGTGGAAAGAAAGGAGAAAATGGACAAAGCTAAAGCGGAGCTGGACAATCTGGTAGATCTACTTTCACAAGAGCTACAAGATCAAGAAGAGAGCCTAGAAGAGTGGATAGATATGAAGAAGATCAAGATAAAGAATCTGATCACCATTGGGGTCATCACCAACAGGGAATCATATCTCAAGACCAAGGAGACTCTAGCTCATCGTATTTTCATAATAAAGAGTCTACTTGAAAATCTGTGTCAAGCTCAAGAAGCCAGCAAAGATAGTGATGTCACACTCCTACATCGGCTAGAAGAACTTCCTTGCACCTTGACAAGAAATGATAAGTTCTTTTGAAGAAATGGTACAAAAGAAATTTGAAGAGGAAGCTCCCTCGATGCTCTCAATGGACAACCTGTATGATCAACATTCAACTCTGGAGAATCTGAAGGATAATCTAGACAAGCATGAAAAGGCAGTAAAGGCGGTGAAAGATTCAATTCTCTGAGCTCACACCATCTCTGAAAACACAGCAAAACTAGATGCATGCGAGATGTCAGTTGTTCAAACCATGTATCAAAACTTCCTGAGGAAAAAGGATGGAGGAAGCTAGTGCCTTAGATTGTTTTTTTTTAGATATTATGTAAATGGAATTTTGTTTTGGACATTTACACATGTAATTTTCCAAAATGTAATTACATGTGAAACAAGAGAAGTCATAAGTCAAATAGGACTCTCTTGTTGAATAAGTCAAAGTAGTTGTAGATTTCCTAGATTTTCTCAAGGTCTTTCCCTATAAATAAAGGGGACCTCTTTTGTAAATATTATCTTTTGTCTATTGCAAGAAAACTCTGGCAAATTAAGAAACAAATCAAGACTTTGTGCTTTTTGTGAAAATCAATATTCAAATATTTGTCAATACAAGAAAGCAAGTTCAATTCCAATCTCTGTCTTGGGATTATTTGTGTTGTGATAGTATTGTTCTTATGTCTTGCTATCATAATTTTATTTGATAATAATTGAAGTGTGGAGTTTGTTTCAAGTGATTGAAGAGCGCTCTTAATTTGATTCTGATAAACTTTGTGTTATCAAATCGGTTGTGGGTTATATGTTCATGTTTGTGAGAATACAATAGTTTGGAGACTTTGTGCTGCAAGTTGTTATATTCGATTTACTTTTATCATCTTGAAGAGGAGTGAAGACTTTGGGCTGCATTCTACTTCAAATAGTTCTGTTTACAAGTAGTAAGTGAGGTAACAGAAAACTTTGAGTTTCTATGATTTTGTGATAATTTACAAGTCCTATATCAAGAGTTTGAAATATAAACATCTATTCTGAAAAAAGAGAATGAGATGAGATGGAACCACCACAAACATAGTTTTTAGTGTACATAAATTTTATAAGTTGTTTGATTTGCAAAAGTCAAGTAATTAGAGGGAACCTCCCCTTACTGAGAGGAGAGACTTTGTCTCATCATAGTTGTGGCCGATATACCCATTTTGTCGTTAGCGAGTTAACGACAAAATATTCACCCAACACAACTATAAGGATGCAAGGATATAATCATACAAGCATAGAGTAACAATAAGATACATTATGAGATAACCATGATAGTGATAATAGAATACATCATGATAAGCTCATAATCATAACCATGTAGCAAACTAACAACATATGATTAGCATGTAAGCACATTAAGTGAAAATAATGTATTGTGATCAATCATCGTGGGGTGGGAGAGAAGATCAAGGAAGAATAATGTTACCCCTAACATGGGTAATTATTGATTATGCAACCCTTTATGGCCGAGAACACATGTGAAGAATAAATAGGGATCAAAATGGAAAAAATCTTGATAGGATCGTCGGATTAATAAGATCAATAGGATCAATGGGTTCAATATGCTCAATAGCATAAATGTCATAAAACCCAATAGTAGAGAAAATCCCCAAAAATAGCAAGTATGATTGTAAGATTTGGACATAGATTTAGATAATCAAATGTAAAAATATGTCTCCAATGTGATAAGTGGGAAGGCACGTGATGCCTCCCAATGTAGGATCAAGATAGGGTAAAGGCATACAATAAATCTATACATGATATAGAGTAGGATTAAGGTAAATGATATGAAAATGTAAGTTTAGATAAACAAGAGGGTCTAGTGTGATGCCCCAATACAAAGTGTAGATCAATGATAGATCAAATTGACAAGGGGTAATATTATGATGCCCCCTAATGTAAACATGCACAAGGTGGGATCAAGAGGTGATATAATAATGATCAATAAAGGACTCTCAAAGGAAGGGATGGAAATGTAATATCAAGGTGTAAATGTTCTATAAAGTAGATAGGCAATGTGATCAAGTAAGATCATAGACATAATCTATTTAACTTGATATAGTATCATCATATATAAATGCTGTAATACATAGCAATATGTAGGAATGTTAGATCGAATAGAAAATACTATAGGATCAAAATAGACATGATATAGAAATGTAGCAACAATGAAGTAGTCTAAAAAGTATTATATGGCAATACTGGATCATAAAACAATAATTCAAGCAAGATAGCTAGATATGAAAATAATGGATCATGAGATAGTAATGATCAAGAGAGCTAGATCAATCAATGTAAGTGCATAAGAGAATTCTCTAAGAATCTAGATCAATCAATGTGAGTACATAATACAAGTAATGCAACATCATAAGATACATAACAAAGGATCAAAGTATAAAAGTTAAAGAAGTATATATGATAAAGATCAAAAGAGATAAAGACACTACTAGATTATATTTCTGGAACACCTCATACTTTGGTAGAAATAATAAAGGATTCCTAGAGGAATTAGCAATAGTATTAAGGAAGAAAAGAGAAGAGGCAGTGAGGGAAGAAGAAGAGATTCAAAAGGAATCATTAGATGAAATTGTGGTAAAATTATCAATAGAAAGGGAGAGATTAAAACAATTACAACAACAAGAACTTAGGACAAAACATAGGGTGGACACACTCCTTTCATAGGAAGCATGAGAAAGGGATAAAGTTAAGAAAGAAACCATATAGGCTACTCAAAAATCCTACACCACATTGCTACAAGAAGAGAAGGAGGAAGAATTACAACAAAAAGATATATCGAAACAAGAAGAAGTACAACAAGAGGAGAAAAAATAAGAAATTTCCCCACCTAAAAAACCACCATCCACTCCCACATCTTCATTATTGGATCCCATGCAAGAAATTGATAAATTCTTGGTGCAACAAAGGCAATTGTAGCATATTCCATCTCCTCCAACTTTACAAATTCCAATCACCAATTCATCTCAAATAATTCCATGACAAAAATTTCAACTACGAGACATGATGTAAACCACCACAGGGGAGAATTTGTTGAAACTATTGGAATTAAGGTGCCATCTACCTTGTAAATTCCATGTTTATTTATTCCTTATTATTTGTAAATCACCCATAAGGGATATTGAGTTTCACTAATAGTGGTAAAAGGTATTTACTAGTCACGGTAATTACGGAGTTACTAGTTTCGGTAATTCTAGAGTTATTAGAAAGAGTTACAGAGTTACATTTACTGTTTGCATCATGAATAATGGTAAAAGGTGATTTGGGAGAATCTAGGCGCCACCTTGAGGATTTTCCTATTTTTAGGGTGTTATGACAACTATCATAAGTTGTAAGAGCATCTATGACAACTGTAAGTTGTCATAAGATTCTATGACAATCATGACAACAACAATTGAGGTGTAAGATGCTATTTTTGACCCCAGGTGCACATGCATGGAAGATGCTCTATGATAGGTATAAGAGGTGTGTAAGAGGTCATTAAATGTTTGATTGCATGCAAGATTGAGAATCCCAAGTTTTGACACCATCTTCTTGGTTCCTCATCTTCTATATATTGTGATGCATTTTAAGTGTTGTTCATTGTGATTTTTAGACTTGTTTACAGGTACCATAGGAATGCTGCCAGATTGAAGGTTGAAGGAGAGACTGGAAGTGATATTGTATTGTATTCTCTTATTTGTAGATTAATACAAGCTTGTACCTCTCTTCTTGGTGGATGTTTTTACCCAAAAGGGTTTTCTCCATGTACATGTACTGTGTTATATGTTCAACTCTTTGATCTATTGCTTTTGGGTGTGATTATTGTATTTCTATTGCAATCTCTATTCAATTGTACACTTGCATGCATACATATTGTTGAGATCATATTTCTACTTGTAGTTGTTTTACCTTCATTTCTGATAGTTGGTATCAGAGCTTGGCTTGTCTGACTCTTGGGTGGGAGTGTGAAAGTTTTTTGAGCTATAGTGGGAGTTCTAGTTGCATTTGTTTTGCATATTTTATGTTGAAATCGTGGCTGCAAAAACACCCATTTGGACATAGAGAAATTCAATGGTATGGGTTACGAGTTGTGGAAGTTGAAAATGGAGGATTTTCTTGAGAAATAAACCAATGGTTGGTTGTAACAAAAGAGAAGAAACTCAATGATGTCAATCAAGATGAGTGGGATAGACTGGATAAAAAAAGGCATGGGGTATAATTTGGTTGTGTCTTGCAGACTCTGTGTTATTGAATGTTGTTGGAGAAGCCACCACATATTATTTATGGAAATGGTTAGGTGAGATCTACCAAGCAAAGAGTCTAGTAAATAAGTTATATTTGAAAAGAAAATTATTTTCTCTTAAGATGAAGGAGGGTGATTCAATAGCTGGGAATTTAAATTCATTCAATTTGATTTTGAGTCAGTTAGCCTCTATTGTTGTTAAGATTGATGAGGAAGATAAATGTATCACGTTGCTTTGTTCTTTGACTGAGTCATGCCCGAGAACATGATTCTTTATTTTAGTGCTAACCTTTCAAATGTTCCAAAGACGGACAATGTTGTTGCTACTTTGTTATTAGAGGAGATGAGGAAGAAGACCACTGTAGGAAGTTTGAAAGATGCTCTTCATGTCAGGGGAAGGTCCAAGGAAAGAGGATCTAAGGGAGATGGGCCTAAGGACAAGTCCAAGGGTAGATCTAAGACTCCCAAGAAAAAGAATAGAGAGAACTATTGGAACTATGGAAAGAGGGGGCATGTGAAGAAGCAATGTCAGAATAAAAAGAAATAGTTTGATTCCTCCACAGAGAAGTCCTCAGATTTAGGTAATGAAGTTTTGATTTCCTCATGTAATGTTATGTCTAACGAACATTGGCTTATTGATTCAAGATGCTCCTATCATATGACTCCTCATAAGGAGTAGTTTTCCACATACGAGAAGTATGCTGGAGGAAACATCTACCTCGATGATAACAGTTCATATTAGGTATTGTCAGAAGGGCTAAGATTCAGTTGTGTTTCAGTGATGGAAGGATAAAAACTCTCTCTGGTGTTTTGCATATTCCAGGTTTAGCTAGAAATTTGATTTCAATTTCTAAGTTGAATGATGTTAAAATGCATGTAACATTTAATAAGCATGGTTGCAGATTTGTAAGAGGAAGTTTGGTGATAGCAAGAGGAAAATGGAAGGGAACTCTATTTATGCTAGAAGCCACTACTATTTTTAATTCTACAAATGTAACTGAAAGTACTGAAAATACTTGTATGTTGTGGCACAACAGATTGGGTCACATAAGTGAGTCTGGTTTCAAAACTATCTTGAATAAAAAAATGTTATATGGTTTATCTTATTCTGATGAGAGTTTTGATTTCTGTGAACATTGTGTGTTTGGAAAATAGAATAGAAATCCATTTCCTTCAAGCAGTTATAAATCTAAGAATAAATTGGAACTTATTCATTCAGATATTTTGGTCCTGTGGATGTTGAATCAATTGGAAAATCTTGATATTTTGTGTCCTTCATTGATGATGTCTCTATTGAACACACCTAATACTGAGAGGGGGGGTGAATCAGTATTCAAACAAATTTCAAACCCTCTAGAGCAGATTAAAACTAAAACTTTGCAACATTAACAAAAGCATAAAAGATCAACACAATGCACAACACCACATAACACCAGATGTATGTGGAAAACCCCAAAAGGGGAAAAACCACGGTGAGGATTAACTCACAATATATGAAGCTCACTGCTATAATAATTATAACTTTATTTTAGGGCTACAACCCAAGGACGCAACAACTCCCTAAACCAAGTACAAACCTAGAAAAGATTACAGCATGACAGTCCTTCTACTGTTTGAAACTGATAATGAAGCTCACTCCTTCTGATGATTGCACTTCTATTTTTTCACTCCCTTTGATGATTGACTCAATTAGGCACTATTGTGCCCTGCACACATGCCCCATTTTGCCAAATGGAGACCCCCTCTTTTGCTTTGGCTTAGAGTCTCACCTTTCCTCCTTATGATGATGAGAAAGTGAAATTGTGCCTAGAATGTGGTGGTGTTCACCTAGGATTAGGGTTCTGAAAATAAGTTGCACGTTTCTATTTTTATCTCTTCAAGCCCTTAGTGCCTTGGTTTAAATTATTCCTCCACCTACATGTAGTGTTTTACCGCTTTTTCCTGTCGCACATGAGAAAAATGCTAAGTTTTATATGTGCAAGTGGTCATGTATGTTAGCGGGCTTATAAAATTTCAATCGGCTTCCAAAAACTCATGAAAAAAGGAGTTATATGCATTTTTAATGTATATTGGGCTAAGGAATGTGTATGTGCAGGGTGGGAATCTTTTGCAAATTCCTGAAATATTCCCGGTTTGCATATCGGATTGCATGTGGAGATACAAAAGAAAGTATACAAGGAGGGAATCTATCGTAGATCCCCAGAATATCTGCTGCTTGTATATTGGGTTTGCAAGTATATTTGGTTTGTATGTTCAGACATACAATGGTTAGATACATTGCAGGCATATTCTAGGAAAGATTCGTTGTTTGTATGCAGAGGAAATATACATTGCAAATATATGAAGGGGAGCACACATACATTTGCTACAGTGCGGCCGAGATACATGTGGTAGGGCCCGCAAGTATATATAAAAGAGTTTGTATATTCGGCATACAAAGGAGGTGATACAAAGGTGTTTGCATATACAAAGATTGACATACAAGCGAGATATACAAGATGGACGTGACCAAAGGATTTGGTAGCATTTTGAAATGTTTTGAGATCCACTTTGTATGTTTGGGATTGTATATTCCTTATATACAATCAAATATACAAGGGAAAGGCATGCAAGCAGGTTAGTGGTGATCAACGTCAGAAATGGGGCCCACCAATTGTATATGCATTCGCTTGTATGTTTGCACATACAAGCTGATATACAAATGAAGATATACAACCCGGACGCGGAGGAGGTATCAAGTGCAGTGAATAAATATTTGATGTCCGTGGGATGTATAAAGCGCTTGCATATGTTTGCATATACAAGCTAATGAAAAATGAAAAGGTTACAAGCCAGACCCAAATAAGTTTCCAATCTGCTCTATAACAGTTTGGGGTCCACCTTGTATATGGAACAGTTTTGTATATGCACCTGTTCTTGAATATACAAGGGTGATATGGCAAAATGGAGAAGGTGAAAGGTCAGCGATAGATGCATGAGGTGCTGACGTGGCATGATATTATTGGCTTGTGACTTTTCAAAGGTGTTTTGAGCCGTTTATCTCAGCAATGGAATATAGATCGACGGTTAGGTTTTAAACCTTCAGTAATGGATTTTCCTTGTGTCTGCAATCAAATTTTGAGTGGGAAAACTCCATGGGTATGCTGCTACGATATCCAAGGGGAGCTGCGGGTAGTTGAGCCATTAATGGCAACATACAGAAGCATGTGCCGATGGTTGAACAGCCAACTACCAGGTTTATGACAAAAATCTTTGAACGGTGGTGCAGATCCCGAGCTCACCTACCCTCTCCTCTGTTTTCCTGGGCTGCCTTCAATATTTTGGGTGCCATTTCTGGTGCAATGTATCTGGCGGGATTTTTGACTTGTGATGTAATTAATTTGCTAGGTGTATAGTTTGGCTATAGGAGGGGCAAACTGTGTCATTCATGTGATGTTGAAAACTGGAGAACATTTTTGGTGCTGTGATAAGATACAACTTCATTGGTGGCCCTGTTTTGGATGTTCTTGTGAGTTTATGAATCTCATGTTGAATGTTTAATGCATAAATCTACTAGTTTCACGTTGATTTAAGTGAGTAATGCTTCATTGCATGTGTTCTGTTACTTGTCTCCAAATTGAATGTATTCTTCTTTTGAATCTAAACAGCTAAGGGGTGTCTAAGATTCTTGAATATAGATTTGTTATATTGAATTCTTGGTCTTTTACTTCTGCTCAAGGAGTAGATTAAATGTTTTAGGTTAAGTGTTAAGAAGAATATATTGCAGTGAGGATCTTCTAAGTAGAGGTAACTGAATACTCAATTTTGGGAATTATCTGTAAGGCAGATATTAAACAATCCCCTTGAAACTCAGTTGTTAACATAAGTTTATGTTTACATTCACATGTGTATGTCTATTGACTCTGAGCCCTGAGATAGGCACCGATCCAGTCTTGTATTGAGGTCACAACCAAGGTCCTAGTTTTGCATCCAAACATATAATCAAACTTAAACTTCAAATACAAACGTTTTAGGACTTTAGAAGTAGTTTTTAGGACCGAAATCCTCTATCTACAATTGAATATAGGCCCAAAGCTAGCCCCTTTGCACTTATTCCACAGTTTTGGTCTACATAAAAGAGGATTTATCTACTTTGTGTCAACATCCCAGCTAATACATAAATGCATTTCATAGATGTTGAGTAGGGAATACCCCCTTGGTTTTGCAGAGCCTAAAGAAAAAGAGGAGATATTTATAGAGTCTATCTCCTATATTGTTGGCCCTTGGCCCAAGAATCCTATTGATCAATGATGGCTACCTTGTAGGGATTACTGGGAATAAGCATCCAGTCTGGGAAAATAATAATAACCAACAGATTTTGGCGACTCTACTGGGGACTTTGTGTAAGAACCCTAGTCTAAAAGTGATCAATTCCTAAGTTATAGGTGGCAACTCTGAACCAATCTCCCAACCGGTAAAGTAAAAATTTGTATGCAAGGGAGAAGATCCCTGTGTAATTCTCTATCTAAAGAATTACCCAGAAAAATGATGTACAGGAAAAAGGGGACTGCTCAAGCCAGTCAGGAGGGTTCTCCCAGAAGTAATGATAATATTCAAGACAATCCTAGATCTTCAGAGTGAACAATACCGTATTTTTCAAACACTGAGGTTGAAATCCAGAATGTATATGAAAGACAGCAGTGTGGTAGATTAAGGATAAGGTCAGAGGTTTTTCAGGAATGCCCTTTCTTGGATCCCTCTAACATATTTGAAGAGGTTGAGTCTCTAAGGGATGAAGATAATGATGACCAAAATGGAATGGGACCATCCTCCTCTATGCCCAAAGAGGAACAATTAGCTGAAGAAATCAAAAGCCTAAGAGCTGAATTAGAATATTTACAAGCTATGAAAATTAGAGATGACATGAGACAGAAAGTGTAGGCTCTAAGAACTGCTCAGAATGATTCAGTTCCCACCCTTGAAAATGCAAATATGCAGAGAAATCAGCACAGGAATGAAGTGTAGGATCAGCATAATGATCAGAGATAGAACACAAATAATGCTAGAATACCATTAAACAATGTAAGAAATCAGAATGCAAATAGAAATGCCAATGTTAATCAGTTTGGTAGACAACCTATGTAGCTAGACAAATTCAGGTAGTTAGTTTTTGATGGCATTCTTGGTTATCCTAACCCTATTGACAAACATGTGAGGCCGCAAGTGCCAAAGTTTTTAGGAAATAATACTGTGTCAGGAGAAGACCACTTAAAAGCTTTTCAGAATATCATGGACAACTTTGAGGTTGAGCATGAGGATGTTTTTATGAAATTATTTATGCAATCCTTAGTTGATGAAGCCAGAGAATGGTACAAAGATATGCCTGACATGAGCATTTCATCATGGGAGGACTTCAGAAGGATTTTCAAAGAACAATATGGTGACAAAATTAACCCAAGTTTTTTCATAAATGAATTCACTGGTATCACCAAAGGATCAAATGAATAGGTTGCTGATTTCAATGCTAGATTCATGAAGGTATTGAACAAATTGCCACATCACCTGAGGCCTAATGAACCTATGTGCATAGTGTTGTACATAAATGCTTTTGATGCCAAGACAGCTTATGGATTAAGAGACAAGAGTCCTCACAGCCTTAGAGATGCTTTCAAAATTGCAACAAATATTGAAAATAACAGAAAAGCGTCTGGTAAGACAAACAGAAGAGATGATGTAAAAATTCTGCAAAATCCAAATACTAAATCTCAGAGTGTTCAAGGCAATGCATCTACTTCTGAGGATAAATTAGATAAATTGACAACTATTGTCAAGGACCTCAGTTACAGACTTGCTAAAAATGAAAAGTGGATAGGTCCTGACAAGCAAGTTTACCAAAGGCAAGAAGGAAGACCATCATTACATGACATGCCATATAATACCAATTGGCATAATGGTAAACCCATTCTCCCACATAACAACAACTTGAATCCAAGGAATTAAAATGCAAAGGAAACACCTGATCCTTTGAAGAAGGCTAGTAATATTGTTAATGACACCCCATGGTGTATAATATGCCAGATGCCTCACTCACAGTCACAATGTATGATTGCTCAGTCTTTATACAATAATGATGTTGCCTCTGATGAGTGAAATGAATCGCATTGCATGGAAGATGACAATGTCAACATGCCATCTACAAACTGGGAATATCTTTTTCATGATGTTGATACAAGCACAAATAATGAGGTTCAGGTCTGCCAGCAGTATCCCTGTGACGAAGATGATGAAGATAGTTATGCTTATGCTCAGGATTCACACAAATTTTTGAATAACTTGAGGAGGCCTTCTGATGAGGAGATTCGAGCCTTCATAGCTGCAGCAGTGGCTCAAGTCAAAAGTAATTACAATCTCAGGGGTAAAGCCCAGGTAAGTAACTCATACCAACCAGAGAGTACTTTTGTGAACCAACCTATGCACAGTCATAAAGGGACTGAACCATAAAAGAAGCTATGGAGCAATGATAGGCAAAACTTTAAGCAAAAAATAGGTCATGATTCTCAAGGATCAGGAAATAGAATTCCCCAGGTTGAGGATTAAAACAAAAAATTTTAGATTAAAGATGACAGTCAGAAAGCCACAAAAATTAAAGTTGGATCACACCAAGATAAAAGTAAAACCGTGGATCAGGCTACAACTGTCATACAAAATTATGCTCTTTTTGACATTACTCAGGTCTTGTCCCAAGTAAACGTCTCTGTTCCATTGATGGAGCTGATGAAAGTTGAGGAATTCAGAAGTAAAACATTGTCCCTGATTTCTGGAGTACCCTGTCAAGCTAATCAGAATATCGAGACTCATGGTAAGAAACAAGCTATGTGTATTGATGAAGATGAGGTTCCTGAAGTGTATCTGGAAGTGACCATGATGAAGTGCCCTTCACAGGTTGAACCATTTTATGTCTCCCTGGTCATAAATGGAAAAGTGATTAAGAACTGTATGCTTGACTCAGGAGCATCAACAAATATCATGCCTTTGGCTATTATGCAGCAAGCTAGGTTGAAGATAGATAAGGCATGTGGGAAATGTTATGCCATGGATGCTAGGGAAGTACCTGTCATTGGAATTATGAAAGATGTAGATTTCAGGCTAGCAACATATCCAGAAAAGACTTACAAAATGAACATAACAGTTGTTGATATCAAGCCACAATATGGCATGTTATTGTCGAGAAGATGGGTAGCATTGATTGGTGGCAGTATGCAATTGGATTTGTCATATGCTATGATCCCAATGAATGGCAGAGATGTCAAACTGATCAGAGAGGAAAGGTCATTAGACACAGTTGAGGACCAAGAGTCAGAGGAGCATATATGTTTTGTGGACACTGACTGTGACAATTTCAGAGTTGTCTTAGATGATAAAGGAGATAAAGGGGGAGACATGTACACTGAAGAGATGGACCAACAGGGTCTTTAGACCATGTATTTCGATGGAGCTTGTTCAAAGGAAGGCTTTGGTGTTGGAATTGTATTTCTGTCTCCAACTGGTAAGCTTCTAAAATTCTCATTCTTACTGAAGTTTGCCTGTACAAATAATATTGCAGAGTATGAAGCTCTATTGTTAGGATTAAATGTAACTTTGAAGCATGGAATTAAGATGCTCAAAGTATTTGGTGATTCAGAGTTAGTTGTTTCCCAGGTTAGAGATAGGTATGCTTCAAAAAATAAGAGGTTAAAACAGTATAAGCATGTTGTTTGGGATACAATTGAATTGTTCGACACGTTTTCAATATATTGGATAGAGAGATCAAAAAATGTCATGGCAGATTTTCTAGCTAATGTAGCTATAAGGCCAGATGATGTTACTCTATCAGATGTTACAAATATTGAGGTCAAACTTAGACCTGCAATGCCAGATAATGTATGCATCTGGCAAGTGTTTGATGATGATAAAGATTTACTAAGATTTCTACATTGTATTGATGAATATGAGAACCAAGAAATGGATTTCAGAACTTTGTAGAGATTGTAGATGGAAAAGAAACTCTCTTAGGGAAGGAGGTAATTCAACTCAAGACAAATAAAATCCCTAGAGGGATGGTTGCTTTAGAAAGAGCTTTTGACAATAGGGACCAATTTGTTACAAAGGTATCTCCAACAAACAAGAATGATTTGGAGGAGATAAACTTGGGGACATCTCATGCCCCCAAGAAGGTATATATTGGCAAATAGCTCAAACCACACATCAGAACTATGTTGATTGCATTACTGAGAAAGTATAAGCATGTTTTTGCCTGGTCATATGAGGACCTGAAAGCTTATAGAGAGGATTTATTCCAGCATGAAATCCCTTTGAAGCCTGGAGCTAAACTATTTAGACAAAAACAAAGACCTATCAACCCAACTTTAGCCCCAAAAATGTAAGAAGAGCTTAAGAAGCTTAGGGAGGCTGGAATAATTATGCCTATTAGACACTTAACTTGGGTGTCCAACCTTGTCCTAGTTAGAAAGAAGAACGGTGACATTAGACTTTGTGTGGACTTTAGAAATCTAAATGTGTCCTCTTTGAAGGACAATTATCCATTGCCGAACATGGAAGCTATGTTGCAGAAGGTAACTGGCTGTGAACTTTTATCCATGATGGATGTATTTTCAAGGTACAATCAAGTGAAAGTGAAAGAATCTAAACAGTTCAAAACTGCCTTCACTACCCCATGGGGAACCTATGTATATGTGAGGATGCCATTTGGACTGACAAATGCAGGTGCCACATTTCAGAGGGCTATGGATGTTGCTTTTGCAGGATTGATTGACTCAATCCTGGCTGTGTAACAGGATGATTTGACAGCTTATTCAGAGAAGGAAGAGCAACATTGCATGCACTTAGAACAGATTTTTATTAGAGCATTGGAATATGGCATCTCACTCAACCCAAAGAAATGTGCTTTTGGGGTAGTGGAAGGAAAATTGCTTGGACACATTATTTCCAAGGATGGAGTCAGGATTGATCCTGAAAGGGTGGCTGCAATTGATAAAATTTAGATCCCTAAATAGTGAAAGGTGTTTAGTCCTTCTTTGGACAAATTAATTTTGTTAGAAGATTTGTGCCTAACTTTGCAGAGACAATAAAAGACATCTCCAAGATGTTGAAGAAAGGTGCAATTGTCAAATGGGAAGATGAATCAACTAAATCGTTTCAGAGCATAAAAGAGGCTATAAAAATAGCTCCTGTACTAAAATCTCCTAATTTTTCTAAGCCATTTCAGTTGTTCTCATTTGCTTCTTACCATACTATTGCTGCATGTTTATTGCAAAAAAATGCAGAAGGTTTTGAACAACCTATAGCTTTCTTTAGTAGGTCATTACAGGCTATTGAGTTGAAGTATGACATCATGGAGAAGCAAGCGTATGCACTGGTTAGAGCAGTCAAAAGTTTCAGGCCATATTTGGTAGGCTCTCAGATAGTTGCATATGTGCCTCATGCAACAATCAAAGATATTTTTACTCAACAGGAGGTAACTGGAAGAAGATGTAGATGGATAAATAAATTGCAAGAGTTCAACATTGAAATACAAATCACAAGATTGGTAAGAGGACAAGGTTTGGCAAAATTGATGACACAGTCAAATCTAGAGGCATGCCAAGTGAATGCAGTACATAATGAAGTTGTAAACATGTCAGAATCTGAATGGTATAAGGACATAATACATCATTTACAAAATCTGAATTGTCCTTCTCATCTCATTAATGATCAGAAGAGGACCTTGAAGCTACATGCTATTAAATACATCATTGTTCAAGGAGAGCTGTATTGGAAAAATCTGGATGGTGCATTACTCAGATGTGTGAACAAAGATCAGGCTAAGAATATTCTAAATGACATGCATAATGGAGTGTGTGGTGGACACTATGCTGCCCATACAATAGCTCATAAGATTCTCAGAGCTAGCTACTGGTGGCCAACTCTCTTCTCAGATGCACAAAGAATGGTAAGAAAATGTGATCCTTGCCAAAGGTTCTCAGGAAAGCTAAAATATGAAGGTGCATTGCCCCTTAAGATTGTAACTGTAGAAGCTCCATTTCAGCAATGGGGAATTGATTTTATAGGGGAAATCCCAGAAAAATCAAGTGGAGGACATAGTTGGATTTTAGTGGCTACTGATTACTTCACTAAATGGATTGAGGCCATTCCAACTAAGAAAGCTACAAGCAAAGTGGTGATGGATTTCATTCTAGAAAATATTGTTATCAAATTTGGAGTACCAGCCAAAGTGGTCACAGATAATGCAACGTGCTTCAGGTCTGGTGAATTTATTGATTTTTGCAACAATTATGGGATAAATTTGTTACATACATCACCATATCATCCACATGGAAATGGTTAGGCAGAGTCAAGCAATAAAAGCCTAATGAAGATTGTCAAAAGGATGGTAGGTAAAAACAAAAGGGCTTGGGATTCAAAGCTGAAGTTGGCATTATGGGCTGACAAGGTGACAATAAAAAGAGCAATTGGAAGGTCACCTTTTGAATTGGTATATGGTGCAGCAACTAGATTGCTTATGAACAACCTCTTACCTGTTTATAAATTCATGCAAGAAAATGAGGAGAATATTGAGGACCCAATGACTGAAAGAATAAATCAGCTGGTTGCATTAGATGAAATGAGAAGGGAGGCACAAAAGACAAATATCAAGAGACAACAAAAGGTAAAATATCTGTTTGATAAAAGGGCTACAGAAAGAAAGTTTCAGATAGGTGATTTGGTCCTTGTTTGGAATGCAAGGAACCAGGACAAGGGCAAGCATGGTAAATTTGAGCCCTTATGGATGGGCCCGTACCAAATCAGTGACACTCATGGAGAAGATTCCTATTTTCTCTAGGCCCTAAGTGGTGAATTGTTGGAATTGCCTGTGCATGGTCAGTTCCTGAAACCCTACTTCTCATAAATGGGTAACTTCTATGCACACTATAAACTAGATGTAAATATTTTGTACATACCTTGTATAGTCAGTCATGTTTTGAATTTTGAGTTTTGTCTGGTCTGCCCCAGAGTTGCTTGGTTCTCACTGCAGTCTTATGTCTGCACATCCCCAGTCGGAGCCACTGGTGGTGTTCACCTAGGATTAGGGTTCTGAAATTAAGTTGCACATTTCTATTTTTATCTCTTTCAAGCCCTTAGTGCCTTGGTTTAAATTATTCCTCCACCTACATACAGTGTTTTATCACTTTTTCCTGTTGCACATGAGAAAAATGCTAAGTTTTATATGTGCAAGTGGTCATGTATGTTAGCGGGCTTATGAAATTTCAATCGGCTTCCAAAAAATCATGAAAAAAGGAGTTATATGCATTTTTAATGCATATCAGGCTAAGGAATGTGTATGTGCAGGGTGGGAATCTTCTGCAAATTCCTAGAATATTCCCATTTTGCATATCAGGTTGCATGTGGAGATACAAAAGAAAGTATACAAGGGGGAATCTATCGCAGATCCCCGGAATATCTGCTACTTGTATATCGGGTTTGCAAGTATATTTGGTTTGTATGTTCATACATACAATGGTTAGATACATTGCAGGCATATTCTAGGAAAGATTCGTTGTTTGTATGCAGAGGAAATATACATTGCAAATATACGAAGGGGAGCACACATACATTTGCTACAGTGCAGCCGAGATACATGTGGTAGGGCCCGCAGGTATATACAAACAAGTTTGTATATTCGGCATACAAAGGAGGTGATGCAAAGGTGTTTGCATATACAAAGGTTGACATACAAGTGGGATATACAAGATGGACGTGACCAAAGGATTTGGTAGCATTTTGAAATGTTTTGAGATCCACTTTGTATGTTTGGGTTTGTATATTCCTTATATACAATCAAATATACAAGGGAAAGGCATGCAAATAGGTCAGCGGCGGTCAACATCAGAAATGGGGCCCACCAATTGTATATGCATTCGCTTGTATGTTTGCACATACAAGCCAATATACAAAAGAAGATATACAACCCGGACGCGAAGGAGGTATCAAGTGCAGTGAATAAATATTTGATGTCCGTGGGATGTATAAAGTGCTTGCATATGTTTGCATATACAAGCCGATGAAAAATGAAAAGGTTACAAACCAGACCCAAATAAGTTTCCAATCTGCTCTATAACAGTTTGGGGTCCACCTTGTATATGGAACAGTTTTGTATATGCACCCGTTCTTGAATATACAAGGGCGATATGGCAAAATGGAGAAGGTGAAAGGTCAACGATAGATGCATGAGGTGCTGACGTGGCATGATATTATTGGCTCATGACTTTTCAAAGGTGTTTTGAGCCGTTTATCTCAGCAATGGAATATAGATCGACGGTCAAGTTTTAAACCTTCAGCAATGGATTTTCCTTGTGTCTGCAGTCAAATTTTGAGCGGGAAAACTCCATGGGTATGCTGCTGCGATTTCCAAGGGGAGCTATGGGTAGTTGAGCCATTAATGGCATCATACAAAAGCATGGGCCAATGGTTGAATGGCCAACTGCCAGGTTTATGACGAAAATCTTTGAACGGTGGTGCAGATCCCGAGCTCACCTGCCCTCTCCTCTATTTTCCTGGGCTGCCTTCAATATTTTGGGCACCATTTCTGGTGCAATGTATCTAGCGAGATTTTTGACTTGTGATGTAATTAATTTTTTTGGGTGTACAGTTTGGCTATAGGAGGGGCAATCTGTGTCATTCATGTGATGTTGAAAACTGGAGAACATTTTTGGTGCTGTGATAAGATACAACTTCATTGGTGGCCCTGTTTTGGATGTTCTTGTGAGTTTATGAATCTCATGTTGAATGTTTAATGCATAAATCTACTGGTTTCACATTGATTTAAGTGAGTAATTCTTCATTGCATGTGTTCTGTTACTTGTCTCCAAATTGAATGTATTCTTCTTTTGAATCTAAACAGCTAAGGGGTGTCTAAGATTCTTGAATATAGATTTTCTATGTTGAATGCTTGGTCTTTTACTTCTGCTCAAGGAGTAGATTAAATGTTTTAGGTTAAGTGTAAAGAAGAATGTATTGTAGTGAGGATCTTCGAAGTAGAGGTAACCGAATACTCAATTTTGGGAAGTATCTGTAAGGCAGATATTAAACAATCCCCTTGAAACTCAGTCGTTAACATAAGTTTATGTGTACATTCACATGTGTATGTCTATTGACTCCGAGCCCTGAGATAGGCACCGATCCAGTCTTGTATTAAGGTCACAACCAAGGTCCTAGTTTTGCATCCAAACATATAATCAAACTTAAACTTCAAATACAAACCTTTTAGGACTTTAGAAGTAGTTTTTAGGACCGAAATCCTCTGTCTACAACTGAATATAGGCCCAAAGCTAGCCCCTTTTCACTTATTCCACAGTTTTGGTCTACATAAAAGAGGATTTATCTGCTTTGTGTCAACATCCCAGCTAATACATAAATGCATTTCATAGATGTTGAGTAGGGAATACCCCCCTTGGTTTTGTAGAGCCTAAAGAAGAAGAGGAGATATTTATAGAGTCTATCTCCTATACTGTTGGCCCTTGGCCCGGGAATCCTGTTGATCAATGATGGCTACCTTTTAGGGATTACTGGGAATAAGCATCCAGTCTGGGAAAATAATAATAACCAACAAAATGCACGATTTGTTCCATATTTGGGTATTTGGTATGTTTGGAGTTGTTTGATGCCTTTCATGATTGATTTGGAGGAGTCCTGATTGGGTTTGTTCTTAAGAAATAGACTTTTGTTGCCTTTTATACTAAAAATGGGTGTTACTATAGTTTGCTCTAAAATCCAACATCACTAGATGTAGTCCTTGAAACTGCTATTGCAGGATGTGTCATGTTGGAATTCCTAGTTTCCATGCCTTAGAATTGCAAAATCATGTCAAATTCCACAACATTTCACAAAGGGGCCCTTGTTCTTTCACCTTGATGCATGTTCCTGAAGCCCTAAAATTGGCTAAGTTTGAAGCCCTGAAACCCTAAAAATTGGTTAAGTCTAAAATGTGGTGGATCCTCCAAAATCTAGAATCTGCATGTTAAATCCCATGGATCCAGGACCTATCTCAAACATCTTGATAATATATTTCAAAATATTTTAAAATATTTTAAACATATACTTAAATATAATTTTAAATATACTACCAGCCAAGCTTTTCCAAATATGGTGCTAAAAATGCCCCTTACTGCAGTTTACGCTAGTATCCTATCACTGGATATCAGTGTTGGCTCCTTTCCACACGATTTAGTGCTAAAAACCACTTCAAAAAGATTGTGCTAAAATGCATCCAACTTGACATATCCTTTGCATTAGACTTTCCCTACCGAGCCCCTTTAAGCACTTAGCACTAAAAAGCTATTGCACTGGATAAGCGCTAAAATTAGCATCAACAGGATATATCCTATTGGCATCAAAAACCCCACTAATCCTATTGACTTTTGATTCACTTCCAAAGAGGCCCTAAGGTCTTTTCACTAATTCCTGCGCTAAAAATCTACCTAACCAGATTGGCGCTAAAACCCCATCCAACGTGATATATCCACTAGCATCCAAAATCAACACTATCCACTTGAGGTCAAAATCCACACTGGTGAAAGTTAAAATGTTCATTAAGTGTTAGCGCTAAATAGTGCATCCACTTCATATATCCACTTGACCCTAAAAATCTCACTATCCAGTTGCAGACAAATCCCTACTAAAAGCATTTGGGAAGCCAGCACTAAAATTGCTTTCAACAGGATATATCCTATTGACCCTAAAAACCTTGCTTTTTGACAATTAGGGCTGGAAAACTCATTTTTAAGGGTGCAAACTTGGTTTGATTGATGAACTTGATCTGTACATTATTCTTTTGCATCTTGATGAATATTTTTTTCATGTTAGTGTGGATTTTGGGCATCTTTTACATCAAATTAATGTTACTGCACATGAATATATTGTTGACCCAAAAAATCTCACTTTTTGCAAAAAAATGGTCTAAAAATGCAAAATAAAATGTCTCCAAATGGATCCAAATGAGCATAGAAGCATCCTAGATTGCCATAAACATGAAATGGGTACTTGAAAATGATGAAAAACTTAGAAAATCATGTGAAAACCACTAGATTTGTGAAGTTGTTCATAAAGAAGCAACATTGATTTTGCGCTGTCCCAGATGAATCCATGACTACAAATTGATGTATCTTGATAAAAAATGACTTGTTTATGATGAAATTGATGCTTGACATTATCAATTGTAGGTCTAAGAGGACAAAGGAGCTAGATGGAGCCACCATGAAGGATGGAAATCTAGAAATACACTACTGACCTAAACATGAAGAATCATCATTTTCCCAACTAAATTGCTACTGCACTTGCAAGAGAAAGTCAGTATGATATCCAAGATGATGGAGATAAGTCCTAGGAGCTAGAAGATATAAGAGATCAGGCCTACATCACTGTTGTTCCTGCAGATCCAGTCCAATGTCCAGGATATGTTCACAGTTGTCCCAACCATCTAGTCATCAAAAGTTAGTCCACCAAGCATCTAGTTGGATATGCCTACATCAAAAACATACCACATAGTCCTCTTGACTAGTCAACACATTGGAAAATTTATTTGTCCTATTAGACAACTCAAAAAGTTGCTATTTTGTCTTGTTCTCATGAGCTAAAAAGTTGTAATTTCATCTTTTTCCAACAAGACAAAAGCAAATCTGAGATTGTAACTACCCACCAACCAAAATTAAATGCCATGTAATCTGGACCATTGGTGTTGAGTTAATCTCCACCGTCCACTGAAAAAATCGGTATGCTTACCTCTCTATATAAAGGCAACCTCTCTCATTGTAAAGGATATAGGGAAGCACTGAAGAAAGGATTGTTGAAACTCTGCCATTTTTCTGAATCAATACAAACATGATTTCATTTGTTGTTGCCATTTGAATTCATTTTGTTGATTGGATATGGTTATCATGGTTCTTCTTCATTTTTCCAAGTAGTTATTCAGTTGCATTTGTGGTTAATTATTCAGATATTTGATGGATTTCTTGTCCATACCATTGATGGCTTACTGATTGTATGTCATTGTGCATGGTTAGTCTGGGCATATTTTATATGAGCTAAGTTTGATTGTGTGAGTTCATTGAATTGCACCAGGAATTGAGTATTTGCCGAATCTTTCATAGTTTGAAAACCCTTATGTTTCCTTAGAAGATTGCACAATCTCTGCAGCATTGTGGGTTGCCTGGTTAAGTAGAGATTCATTTATTGTTGGGAATCTTTCTATCTAGTTATTGATCATTTCTGTAATTGTCTATAGGATCTTTATCGCTTTTCTCTCCTTTTCCTTATGCATTTTGTTTATCAGATCCTATTAGATTAGGTTTTATAAAATTAAATGGTGTTGTCACAAAATTCATATTTAATGAATGCAAGTTGGCAGATTGTTGGTTGTATGCTGAAATTACACATATCATGTAGGAATCTAAGTATATATCAATTTGTTTATACATTGTCAAATCAGAAAATTGATCAAGGTCATGTGCAATCAAACCGTAATGTACTAAATTTTTTTTGCATTGCATGTAAGTCCCCTTGGTTGGAACAAAAAAATATATATCCACTGAGTTATTCTGCAAGCTAAGACCTAGTTGTATAAACCTTGGGGCAGTCCCATTCTAAAGTTTTGGGATAGGATTCCTTTCAAGAGAGGTGAGATACCCTCATATCTTAACTGTGTTGCTGCATGCTAAAAACACCATCAACAGGCACATTCTTCACTTCCCTTCTATCACAAAAATATCTTCAAGATGAATTTGGATAGGATCTATCACTTCTGCTCTTTCTCCTTTAGTCGCACATCATAATGCATTACACATCCACACTTTGCTCCTTTTATTCACATTCACAATCATACCTCACCTAGATCAACTATGTTTACAATATATACATGATATTACATTGATTACATTACATGTCAGCCAAAGACAATAAGAACATTACAATTACAAGTTAGCCAAATATCAAACATCATGAAACATGTAGAGAGTAGGCCTAAAAATGAACTCCATGCAACACCAGGAAGAGGAATATGTCTTGTGGATTCCAACACATGGTTAACCCTATCCTAAACATCCTTCACAACATCATCCTTCAAAGAATAACATCCACACATCGCACTCATCTGAAATAGGTCACCCTTAAGTAGGAAAGCATGAAACTTGTAGCATATCGGCCAATACAACTTGGCAGTACTCATGAAAGATTGAACATTGCTTGTGCTTCTCCTAAATGAGTCAGCATGACCTATACACCATCTCCAAACACTTCTTGAACTCTGCACAACAAAGACTTTGTGCCGCACACCTTCAACATACCTCAGTTGGCTAGGCAAAAACATAACATAGCAACACCATCATTATGGACCACAACCTATTCTAGAGAAACCATAAAACATCTTATGGAAAAATAGGAAACATCATACTATCATCATGATCATTCTCCATCAGCCACTTTACCATTTCATACAGCAACAAGTTGGTGCAAGCCAACATACATTGAAACTAGCCACCGAATAGTACAGTCTTACACACTATCACTTACAACTTTCTTTGAGGAGGAGCAAATGATATGAAACTTTGGATTTAGCACCTTTACAACCCACTGAACTTAACTTCTGAACCGCATGACCATATCTTCAAATCTAGAGGAATGCAGAGTATTTTACCAAACAGTCTTCCAGGAAACATTCTGTAGCAGAAACCGTCACCAACATTTGGAGACCAAAGTCTTCTTGTAACAACATATACTTCCTTAGGAACAACAGGAAAGAGAATACATGTTATAGGCCATCAACAACCTCTTCTCAACATCAGTAATACTTATGATCCTCATTTTAATGCTTCTAATTCCCATCTTAATACTTCTAATTTCCATCTTAATATATCATCATGAAATCATCTCTGCTGACAACAAGCATACTCAATACAACCTTAATTGACATAAAAAAGGCATGACATCCAACCATGAACATCAACAACATCATTGTTAGCACACCATTGTAGTATATCAATGGCAGTCTAATCTGAGTGTCAAAACTGAGTGTTGATATCAATGAAAACAACAACAGTGACAACCATATGTAACATATGTGCAACAATCTCCCCCTTTGGCATTGATGGCAACACACACTAGCTCATTCCCCCCCTTTGACATCAAGGATAAAGGGAAACTACTTCTCCTCCTTAGGGCACAAACTCTCCTTTCCAACCTTCTCCCCCTGTTAACAACAATCACTACCTGCTCCCCCTGAGAGGTAGCTACCATCAGTCCAGGAAACAAATATAACATGAATTACTCCCCTGGACAGATGCACCAACTATGCATTTAGTAAGAAGGAGGGGCAATTACCCCTAACTTCTACCAAGAGCCTTTGTGAAAATATATGCAATCCAATCCTTTGTCGGAACATATTCCAACTCCACTTCTTTATCTACAACCTTCTCTCTCAAAAAGTGATACCTAATTGATATATGCTTGGCTCTAGAATGCATCACTAGATTCTTGGAAATATTGATAGCACTTGTATTATCACACAAAATAGGAATAGGCTCATCATATTGTATCTTGATATCCTTCAATGTTTTCTTCATCCACAACACTTGTGTACAACAAGATGTTGCAGCAATATACTCTACCTCTATGGTTGATAAAGGTACTGATTCTTGTTTCTTGCTATGCCATGAAACCACTCTACTTCCTAGAAAGAAAGAACTACCACTTGTACTTCTTCTATCATCAACACAACCAACCCAATCAACATCAATGTAAACACTCAAATCAAAATCATTACCTCTTGGATACCATAAGCCATAATCCAGAGTGCCCTTCAAATTTACTTGAATATTCTTTTTACTACCTTGTCATGAGTTTTCTTAGGATTAGCTTGATATCTGGAAACCAAACATACTACATACATAATATCAGGTCTAGAAGTAGTCAGGTACAATAATCCTCCAATCATAGATCTATAAAGAGTCTGATCAACCTCAGGTGACTCATCATTCTTGTTCAAGAGACAACCAATAACCATAGGAGTACTTAATGGTTTGGAATCTTCCATACCAAGTTTCTTCAACATCTCTCTAACATACTTAGCCTAAGAAACAAAGATACCATCATCTAGCTAAACAATTTGAAGCCCAAAGAAGAAAGACATCTTACTAATCATAGACAATTTAAACTCTTTCTGCATCTCTTCTACAAACCTCTTACACATACTATCATCTCCACCAAAAATAATGTCATCAACATATACTACAACTATCAAGATCATGTCTCAATCTTCCTTAATGTAAAGATTACTATTTGTGGTACCTTTCTTGAAACCTTACTAAAGTAAGTACTTATCCAACATAGCATACCAAGCTCTAGGAGATTGCTTGAGTCCATACAAAGATTTCTTGAGTCTGCACACCATGTCTGGATCTTCTAATAACTAAAAACCATTAGGTTGCTCAATGTAGACCTCTTCCTCTAGATCGCCATTCAAGAATGCTAAATTGACATCCATCTAATAAACCTTGAAGTTCTTATGAGCAACAAAGGCAAGAAACATCCCGATTGCCTCCATCCTAGCTATTGGAGCAAAAGTCTCCTCAAAATCAATACCTTCAACTTGTGAATAACCCTTACACACCAATCTTGCTTTTCTCCTCACAATTTCACCATCTTCATTTAGTTTGTTCTGGAACACCCACTTTGTTCCTATAACATTCTTATTGGTTGGTCTAGGAACCGGTTCCCATGTATGATTCTTCTCTATCTGATTCAATTCTTCTTCCATTGCCTTCAACCATCCATCATCTTTGCTAGCATAAGCAAAGGTTTTGGGCTCTACCTTTGACAATAGGCACAGATTTACTTGTTCACTTTCTTTTGCAAGCCTTCTCCTAGTTTGAACACCTTCATTCTTGTCCCCAATGATTTGATCTGTTGAATGATTCCTCTAAACATACTTTGCTAGAGTCTTAGGGGTCTGCTCTGATTCTTGTTCCTTCTCTTCTTTCTCCTCCTCTTCTTCTTCTTCTTCAATGTAGGGAGGTATATTAGATCTACAATCCTTTGGTTCTTGTGAGATCTGATACAAGTCTTCATCTACTTTAACATTTGTGCTTTTAATCATCTTTCCCAACCTCTTTTTGTAGGATATATAGGCCTTACTTCTAGTTGAGTAACCAAGAAAGATCCCTTCATCACACCTTGAATCAAAATTTCCAAGTTCTTCTTCATCTCTCCTGATATAGCATGTGCTACCAAAAATCCTAAAGTATTTGACAGCAGGAGGTCTTCCATACCATATCTCATAAGGGGTCTTAGTGTTTTTGACCCTCAATTGTACTCTATTAAGTAGGTAGACAGTAGTGTGAATAGCTTCCTTCCAATACATAGCAGGCAGATCTGCATCTTTCAACATTGCCCTAGCCATCTCTTGTGCAATCCTATTCTTCCTCTCCACTACCCCATTCTGCTGAGGGGTCCTAGGAGTAGACAAATGTCTCTTAATACCATGATCTTCACAACACTTTTCAAATTCATTTGAAGTAAACTCACCTCCTCTATCAGATCTTAAGCATTTGATCTTAACATCCATTTCATTCTCAACTATTACTTTGAAAATTAACTTATCAAAGGCTTCTGATTTTTCTTTTAAAAAAGTAACCCAAGTCAATCTAGAGTAATCATCAATAAGCAACATGAAATACCTTTCACCTTGTTGACTCTTTGTTCTTGTAGGTCCACATAGGTCAATGTGAATCAGCATAATGGCATTGTAGAAGAGTACTCCTTACTCTTGAAAATTTTCTTTGTTTGCTTTCCCTTCTGACATTCCTTGCATAAAGTGTTTGTAGGCTTGGTTATCTTAGGCATATCTCTCACCGCATGAATAGAGATAATCTTTACTGGTCTCAAAGTTGATGTGTCCCATTCTCTTGTGCCACAACCAACACTCACTAGATTGATCCAATAAATAGGTTCTTCCATTTACCTCCTTTAGATGATATATATCTCCATATGTCTTAATACCTTCTGCAACAAGTCTTCTGGACCCTGCCTTCCTAATTTTGCATCCTTTGACATGGAAAGTAAGATTGTATCCTTTACTGCACATCTGACTGATAATGAGAAGATTGTGCTTTAGCCCTTTGACATAGAGGACATCCCCAGGCCTGTTCTTCCCATCAATAGTTATAGCACCCTTTCCACATATTTGTGCTGACTCATCACCACCAAACTTGACAACTCCACCATTCCACTTCTTAAGGCTGATAAACTTCTCCTTGTCACCAGTCATGTGGTTAGAGAAATCACTGTTAATTACCCAAGCATTGGCTTCTTCTTTTGCATGAAAGGAAGTCCATACAACCATTGATTGTTCATTATCTCAGTCATCATGCATGGTATCAGACTCTTTACATTTCCCAATATCACCCTTTTTGGCACCAACATTCAAGGCCATGCAAAGTTTTTCATCATTTGAGTCATCATGATCCTCATCTTCTGAAGAGCAGTTGTTCTCCATGGAATAAAGACTTCTTCTGGACTTCTCTTTTTTCTTTCTATCCTTGAACTCTTTAAAAGGACATTTAGAGGCAAAATGACCAACTTTCCCACAATTGAAGCATTTGAAAGGTAACTTACCTTTGTATTTGTTGATATCCTTCTTCAGTCCTTTCAGAAAGTTTGCCTCTACCTCATCAAGATCATCATCTTGATCAAATGTTCCATCTTCTGCCTTCTTGCTGACTTTTAATGCTACTTCCTTCTTTGGAGCACCTTTGTCAAATTCTCTCATTTCAAAGGCTGTGAGAGCACCAAACAATTGATCTACTGTATAGGCATCCAAGTCTTTAGATTTCTCAATAGTAGATACCTTATGACTATAAGATTTAGGGAGAGATCTCATAACCTTCTTCACAATCTCATCTTCTTTCACTTCTCCACCAAGACCTCTAATTCCATTAACTACTTCATCCACCTGAAGCATATAACTAACAATGTCTTTTTCTTCTTCTGTCATCCTTAGGGTTTTAAATTTTCTCTTGAAGATTTGCATCTTGGCTTGCTTCACTTTGCTATCTCTTTCATAAATGTTGCCAAGTTTCACCTAGACATCTTTAGAAGATTTGTAACTCATTACCCTCAGAAGTTCAGAATCAGTGAGCCCACTCATGATAGCACTCTTTGCCTTGGCATTATTATCATACAACTTAATCTCATTTGTATTCGTAGGATCAGTAGCAGGAGCAGTGTAACCATTCTTGAAAGATTACCAAGCATGAAACCCTAGAGAGGATAGATAGTTTTCCATCCTTAGCTTCCAAAAGGTATAATTTGTTCCATAAAACATAGGTGTCTTGTGAGATCCATTATTAGCCATCTCAAACCTTCCTCAAGCGGTTAAGCTTCTTCTGAGTAACTTAGCTTTGATACCAATTGTTGAACACACCTAATATTAAGAGGGGGGTGAATCAGTATTCAAACAAATCTCAAACCCTTCGAAGTAGATTAAAACTTAAACTTTACATCATTAACAAAAGTATAAAATATCAACACAGTGCACAACACCACATAACACCAGATGTACATGGAAAACTCCAAAAGGGGAAAAAACCATGGTGAGGATTAACTAACAATATATGAAGCTCACTACTATAACAATTACAACTTTGTTTTAGGGCTAAAACCTAAGGAAGCTCCTACTCCCTGCTAACTTTGTTTTAGGGCTACAACCCAAGGAAGAAACTACTCCTTGAAGAAAGGTTTTAAGGTCACTCCCAAGGAAGCTACAACTCCCTGTAGACTTTGTTTTAGGGCTACAACCCAAGGAAGCAACTACTCACTGAAGAAAGGTTTTAGGGTCACTCCCAAGGAAGCTACAACTCCTTGCAAACTTTGTTTTAGGGCTACAACCCAACAAAGAAACTACTCCCTAAAGAAAGGTTTTAGGGTCACTCCCAAGGAAGCTACAATTCCCTATAGACTTTGCAACCCAAGGAAGCAACTACTCCCTAAATTGTATACAAACTCAAAAAATATTACATCATGACAGTCCTTCTACTATTTGAAACTAACAATGAAGCTCACACCTTTTGATGATTGCACTTCTATTTTTTCACTCCCTTTGATGATTGAATCAATTAGGCACATTCTTCACTTCCCTTCTATCACAAAAATATCTTCAAGATGAATCCAGATAGGGTCTATCACTTCTACTCTTTCTCCTTTAGTCACACATCATAATGTATTACACATCCACACTCTACTCTTTTTATTCACATTCACAATCATACCTCACCTAGATCAACTAGGTTTACAATATATACATGATATTACATTGATTACATTACATGTTGGCTAAAGACAATAAGAACATTACAATTACAAGTCTGCCAAATATCAAACATCATGAAACATGTACAGAGCATGCCCAAAAATGAACTCCACACAACACTGGGAAGAGGAACACAAATTGAGGATTCCAACACATGCTTAACCCTATCCTAAACATCCTTTCACAACATCATCCTTCAAATAATAACATCTACACATCACGCTCATTTGAAATAGGTCTCCCTTAAGCAGGAAAGCATGAAACTTGTAGCATATCAGTCATTACAACTTGGCAGTACTCATGAAAGATTGAACATTGCTTGAGCTTCTCCCAGATGAGTCAGCATGACCTATACACCATCTCCAAATACTTCTTGAACTCCACACAACAACGACTTTGTGTCGCACACCTTCAACATACCTCAGTTGGCTAGGCAAAAGCATAACCTAGCAAAACCATCATTCTAGACCACAACCAATTCCAGAGAAACCATAAAACATCTTACGGAGCAATAGGAAACATCATACTATCATCAAGATCATTCCCCATTAGCCACTTTACCATTTCATATAGCAACAAGTTGGCGCAAGCTAACAAACATTAAAACTAGCCACCAGACAGTACCGTCTTGCACACTATCACTTACAACTTTCTCTGCAGAGGAGAAAATGAAATGAAAATTTGGATTTAGCACCTTTACAACCCACTAAACTTAACTTCTGAACTGCATGACCATATCTTCAAATGTGGAGGAATGTGGAACATTTTACCAAGCAATCTTCCATGCAACTTCCTGCAGTAGAAACCTTCACCAACATCCGGAGACTAGAGTCTTCTTGTAACAATACATACTTCCTTAGGAACAATAGGAAAGAGCATACAACATGCTACAGGCCATCAAAAACCTCTTCTCAACATCAACAACACTTTTGATCCTCATTTTAATGCTTATAATTCCCCTCTTAATACTTCTAATTCCCATCTTAATATATCATCATGAAATCATCTCCGCTGACAACAAGCATACTCAATACAACGTAAAGGCATGACATCTAACCATGAACATCAGCAACATCATTGTTAGCATGTGCCATTGTGGTATATTAGTGACAGTCTAATTTGAGTCTCCAAATTGAGTGTTGACATCAATGACAAAAACAACAATGATAACGATATGTAACATATGTGCAACAGTATCAAGATTTACCTAGTTATATTTTATGCAACATAAATTTGAAGTTTTCACTAAATTTAAGGAATTTAATGCCTTAGTTGAAAAGCAATTGGATTGTGAAATAAAGTTTTTGAGATCAGATAATGGAGGAGAATATTGTTCTAAGGAATTTGATGAATTTTGTAAGCATGCAATAATTGTTAGATAGAAAGCTACTCCATATACTCCACATCAAAATGGAGTGGTATAAAGGATGAATTGGACAATCATGGAAAGATCTAGAAGTATGTTGAGTGGTTCACAATTGGACACATGCTTTTGGGCAGAAGCTATGAGTACTTCTTGTTACTTGTTAAATAAATCTCCTTGCAAGGATCTTGAAATGACACCTTATGAGATATGGATAGGTAAGAAACCTTCTATTTCACATTTAAGAGTACTTGGTTGTGAGGGCTATGTTCATGTGCCTAAAGAAAAATGATCTAAGTTGGATCCAAAAGATGAAAAGTGCATTTGCATTGGATATGGTGATAACGTTAAAGGATATAAGCTTTGAAATCTACTAACCCATAAGATTATCTATTATAGAGATGTTATTTTCAAGGAACTTAGAGTTATTTTAGATCCTAAATAGTCAAGATAAAAATATAAGAAAAAGGTGCACTTTGAAATTAAGAAGGAAGATGCACCCAAGGAAGAGCAAAGAGATAGATTTGAGGATGAGGAGGATGATGAAGAAGAAGAAGAAGAGGGTTTAGTTACGAAGCAACTTGATGAGGTTAGGGAAGGTAACCAAGAAGAAGTTGAGCAAACTCAAGAAGAAGAACCCCTTACTCTTATTCTAAAAAGATCTGCAAGATAATAGAATCCAATTGTAGGTATAGCCCACCAAATTTCTGTTGTATTTTTGCTTTATGAAGTTTTGACGATGAACCTATATCCTATAGGGAATCTATTCTTGTAGATGATAGTGAATCTTGGAAACTAGCCATTGTTGCAAGTATGGGCCTAACCGGTGTTGTCATTGATGTCAACATACTCCTGTTACATTAATGATAAGGATTGGATGAGCTGTGAGCTGAGGATATTGAGAAAATTAGTCTCAATCAGGAACAGTGAAGAACAGTGATGACAGTAAGGTAAAAGTCCAAGATAGGATGAGGATAAGAGGATGCGGATTAAAGGGTTTGTAGATATTGTCTTAAGGTGGTCCAATAGAGATTTTAGAGGTCTGTATGAAGATATGAAGAAGTTGTGACTGCTCAAGTAGAACCGGTTCTGGCAGGTGTTCAGAGGTGACAGAGTAACACAGATAGGTCCGGTGAGATCCAGAAATGAAAGATTATACTCTGTAGATTGGATGGAGTGTTAAGGAGGTCTCTGTGGAGTGTTATCTATATTGTTTAATTGTTTGAAGGTCCGGAAACATGTATTCTTTTGTGACAGTAGTGACAAACTGTGTTCTTAAGGTTCCGGATGAAGGAGAGATGGTTTTCAGTAAACAGATGAAGTGCGGATGTTCTTGGTGAGTCAGGATATCTTGTGAAGGTCTTTGGATCGTGTCCAACCCATATTGGTGGTCCACATTGGAGTTGGAGCCTGCAATTGAAGATTAACCTCCAGAGGATGATGTTCTTCTTAAGATTGGCCGACTGGATGAGTTACACGTCTTGCGGATGTTCTTATGGATGTTTGCCGACTTAGATGATCATTCCTAAGTTGATGTCTTGTATATGTAAGGGGTTGCGAAGTCATTTCAAAGTAGTCATGTGTGATGAGAGTGTGGTAGCAAGGAAGAGAGCGAAAGATAGAGTAGAAGTATTGGACTTAAATGGAACTGATTCAAGCATGGTGAAGATGATATTTTCCAGTTCAAGTAGGTGATACTTATTTCTTTGTAGACAGTGTGTCTCTTGTAGGTAGTGAGCCTCTTGTGAGCAGTGTGCTCGGGCAGTGAGCCCTAATTGGCATGTGCCATTTGTTCTTTCTATTCTTCTAATAGAGAATACAATCTTGGGTTAATCACCCCGTGGTTTTTCCCTTAATTGGGTTTTCCACGTCAAAATCTTGGTGTCTCATGTGTTGATATGCTTCTGCTATTAATTTGTTGCATTGTATTTCCATGATTGATTTATTATTAGATTGCTAATTGCAAAGTGGAATTAAGTGTTCAATAAGGAAAAAATTTTGCACAACTGATTCACCCCCCCTCTCAGTTGTGTGCCCTAAGTCTAACAATTGGTATCAGAGCTAAGTTCCTCTAAAAAGGGCTTAACCGCTTGAGGAGATCCAGGATGTCATCTTACAAGAAGGATAGTCTGAAGTTTGATGGGACCAATTTTAATCTCTAAAAAGGTTGCATGAAATGTCATTTGAGATGTATGGGAACGCCATATTGGACCATGGCCTCAACACAATATGTTCCTCCACAGGGTGGTCTGAAAACCCAAAATGAAATCACAGATGCTGAAAACAATCTGCGGACCATAGAGACTCTTCTAAGCACATTATCTGATTCAGAGCTCTCAAATGTTATTGACCTACCAACTGCTTTTGAGATCTGGTAAAAACTCAAACTTCTGCATGAAGGAGACAAATATGTCAAATGTGCAAGGTTACAAAGTCTGAAAGGAAAATTTGAAAATCTGAATATGAAAGAAGATGAAAACATCACTACTTTTATGCCAAGAGTAAATGAGCTTGTTTGTGGAATTAGAAATGCTGGTGGAGACTTAGATGAAGATGAGATTGTTGGCAAAATTCTTAGATCTCTTCCTGCCTCTTATAAAATCAAGGTTGCTGCCATTGATGAATTCAGAGCTCATGCAACTATCACCAGAGATCAATTGGCTGGCAAATTGGCTGCATTTGAAATGACCGAGTTTGTAGATGAACTCCCCAAGACTGAATCTGCATTCAAAGCTAGTGCCTCTGTAAAAGGAAAACAAAGGTTTGATTCGGGAGAGAACTCATCAAGGAAATTGCCATGGTATGAAAAAGCAAGAAAAGACCTGGAAGAAGAAGTAGAAATTGCTCAACTTGAAGCCCTTATTGCAAAGAGACTGCCAAGAGGATCTGGAAAGTATGAAGGAAAATTGTCTTTTAAGTGTTTTAACTGCAATAAGATTGGTCATTTTGCCTCAAAGTGTCTGGAAAGATTTTCAAGGCCAAATCCTAACAGATAAAGGTTTCAAAAGAATTGCTACTATGTTCATGAAGAAGATGATATTGAAGGAGTAACAGATGATGAATCAGAAACAGGAGACAAATCCAGAAGTGATTGGGTGTTTATTACCATCAAGGAAGAAGAACCAATATCCTCTAAATCTGTCAATCATAAAGTTATAGAAAGAGCTCTGGCTGCTCAAATTAAAGAAAAGGATGACTGGGTCATTAACAGTGGTTGCTCTCACCATATGATAGGTGACAAAAATAAGTTCATAGATTTGGAAAGGTATGAAGGAGGAGTGGTAAAGTTTGGTGATAATTATGCTGGTAGAATCAGAGGAAGAGGAACTATTTCTTTTGATGGAAGGAACAAAACTGGTAATGTACTATATGTTGAAGGTTTGAAGGACAATCTTCTCAGTGGTGGACAATTGGTGGACAAAGGCTATGATCTTTGGTTCAAGAATGGAAAATGCAAAATCTTTGAAAGTTCTGGAACAGAGATTGCATCTGGTACCCAAACTAAAGGTAATATCTTCAACTTGGTTGGTACTGGTAAAAGTTGCTTATTTGCTCAAGTTGATCAAAGTTGGTTGTGGCATAGGAGAATGTGTCATGTGAATTTTGATAATATCATCAAGATAAGCAATACTCAAGCTGTAAAAGATCTTCCAAAATTGGTGAAACCTACAAATAGCTTGTGTAAAGAATGTCAGTTGGGCAAGCTGAGTAGAGTCAAATTCAAGAGCAAGGAATTGTCTTCTACCAGATTATTGGACTCAGTTCATACTGGTCTTTGTGGTCCAGCAAGAACCAGGAGTGTGCAAGGTGATAGGTACTTCATGTTGCTAATTGATGAATATTCCCAGATGATGTGGGTAACCTTTCTGAAAGAGAAATCAGAAGCTCTTGAGAAGTTCAAAATATTCAAAGATATGGTAGAGAATGAAACTGGATTAAAATTGAAATGTCTAAGGTCTGATTGAGGTGGAGAATTCACTTCCAGAGAGTTCATAGAATTCTGTGAGAAGCATGGAATAAAGAGATAGTTGTCTGCTCCTAGGACTCCACAACAAAATGGAGTAGTGGAAAGAAAGAACTGGACCATCCAGGAAGCATCTAGGACCATGATGATGGAAGCAAATGTTCCTCAGATCTATTAGAGAGAAGCTGTCAGCACTGCAGTCTATACTCTCAATCAAGTTCAAATCAGAAGCAATACCGGTAAGACTCCTTATGAACTCTGGTTTGGCATTACTCCTACTGTAATGTATTTTAGAGTCTTTGGAAGCAAATGTTACATCAAAAGAGATGAAGATCTAGGGAAGTTTGATGCTAGAAGTGATGAAAGAATTTTCTTGGGTTACTCTACTCAAAGCAAAGCATACCAGTGTTATAACAAGAGACTGAGAAAGATAATAGAAAGTACAAATGTGAAGGTTGATGAGGGAATTGAGAAACCCTCAAGATTTTATGAATATGATGAAGATGATCAGAATGATGTTCTGATTCAAGGAGCCCAAACCTCTTCTGAAAGTTAGATTCAAACTGATCCGGTAAATCATGAAGAAGAGTTAAGTTTGAATGAGCCTGATCAAGAAGCAGAAGTGCAAGAAACTCCCAAAGTTCTAAGGTATGTAAGACTGAACCACTCTAAAGATCAGATCATAGGTGACAAAAGCAAAGGTGTGCAAACTAGAAGGAGAATTGCTCAAAACTCAGATGAGTATTGTCTGATGTCAAAGATTGAACCTAAGACAATAAATGAAGCTTGCAATGATGAAAACTGGACCAAAGCAATGGAGGAAGAGTTGATGCAAATTGAGAAAAATCACACTTGGGATCTTTTTCCCAGACCTAGAAACAAGAATGTGATTGGAACCAAATGGGTCTTCTGGAACAAACTAAATGAAGTTGGTGAAGTAATTAGAAATAAAGCCAGATTGGTCTGCAAAGGATATTCTCAAATAGAAGGAGTTGATTTTGAAGAAACTTTTTCTCTGGTAGCAAGAATTGAAGCAGTTAGATTATTTCTTGCATTTGTTGCCTTCAAAGATTTCAAAGTATATCAGATGGATGTCAAGTCTGCCTTCCTAAATCGTGACTTGGAAGAAGAAGTGTACATTGAGCAACTGGATGGATTTCAATTATCTGATCATGGTAATATGGTCTGCAAGTTGAAGAAGGCATTGTATGAATTGAAGCAAGCCCCAAGAGCCTGGTATGAAAGATTGGATAAACATCTTTTGAAGATTGGTTTCAACAAAGGTACTGCTGACAATAATTTGTATTTCAAAATTGATCATGAAAACATCTTGATTGTTGAAGTGTTTGTTGATGATATCATCTTTGGAGGAAGAGATAGTATGTGTAAAACCTTTGCAAATCAAATGAAAAGTGAGTTTGAGATGTCCATGCTTGGGGAAATAAATTTATTCTTGGGTCTACAAATCACTCAAACAAAGAAAGGAATCTTCATTTCTCAGACCAAATATGTGAAAGAATTGTTGAAGAAATTTGGGATGGAAGACTCAAAACTAATGAACACTCCCATGGCAACCGAATGTAAATTGAGCAAAGATGATGATTCTCCTAAGGTTGATCAGACAAAGTATAGGTCAATGATTGGAGGGCTGTTGTATCTCACTCAAACCAGACCAGACATAATGCAGGTTGTTGGTCTTGTTGCTAGATTTCAGGTTGATCCTAGGGAATCTCATGTCATGGCAATCAAGAGGATTTTTAGATATCTAAAAGGGACAGTTGAGTATGGTCTATGGTATCCTAGAGATCACGATTTCTCTCTTCATGCATATACAGATGCTGATTGGGCAGGAGATGTGGATGACCGGAAGAGTAATAGTGGTGGAGCATTCTTTTTGGGGAAGAGATTGGTTTCTTGGCTAAGCAAGAAACAAGAGGCAATATCTCTGTCCACAACTGAAGCAGAATATATTGCAGCACCAGGCAGTTGCACTCAAGTTTTGTGGATGAAGCAGATGCTAAGAGACATAAAAGTGGAATATGAGGAGCCTATCACAATTTTATGTGATAATTCAAGTGCAATAAACATATCTAAGAATCTGGTGTTGCATTCAAAGACTAAACACATATCTATCAAGTTTCACTTTTTGAGAGAGCAAGTGAACAAGAATGAAGTCAGATTGGAGTTTGTGTCATCCAAGGATCAGATTGCAGATATCTTTACTAAACCTCTGCCTAAGGACTCTTTTGATTTTCTCAGGGAGAAGTTAGGGGTTATTGCCCCTCTAGTGATGAACTAAGGTACACTAATGTGCATTAGTCCGGTGGGTATCACAGTCACATCTTGTGAACCAGATTGATGTTGGGGAGCTGCTACTCAGGGGGAGCAACAGGTATGATTCTGGGATGGTGAATTTGCAAATATGAGCCCTTTGCCATTAATGTCAAAGGGGGAGAGAAGACATGTGAAAAACAAGTGGTTGATGATCAAAGGGGGAGCATAAAAGGGAGAGAAGACATGTGAATGGTTGTTGCTGATAGGGGGAGTTGTGACAGTAAGGAGAAGTTCTTGTCTTGAGGATTTTTCACATCATATGTTGCCATCAATGACAAAAGAGGAGATTGTTGCAAGTATGAGCCTAACCAGTGTTGTAATTGATGTCAACATACTCCTATTACATTAATGATAAGGATTGGATGAGCTGTGAGCTAAGGATATTGAGAAAATTAGTCTCAATCAGGAACAATGAAGAACAGTGATGACAGTAAGGCAAAAGTTCAAGATAGGATGAGGATAAGAGGATGTGGATTAAAGGGTTTGTAGATATGTGTCTTAAGGTGGTCCAATAGAGATTTCGGAGGTCCGCATGAAGATATGAAGAAGTTGTGACCGCTCAAGTAGAACCGGTTTCGGCAGGTGTTCAGAGGTGACAGAGTAACACAGATAGGTCTGGTGAGATTCAGAAATGAAAGATTATACTCTGCGGATTAGATGGAGTGTTAAGGAGGTATCTATGGAGTGTTATCTATATTGTTTAATTGTTTGAAGGTCTGGAAACATGTATTCTTTTGTGATAGTAGTGACAGACTATGTTCTTAAGGTTCCGGATGAAGGAGAGATGGTTTTCAGTAAATAGATGAAGTGTGGATGTTCTTGGTGAGTCAGGATATCTTTTGAAGGTCTTTGGATCGTGTCCAACCCATATTGGTGGTCCACATTGGAGTTGGAGCCTGCAATTGAAGATTAACCTCTGGATGATGATGTTCTTCCTAATACTAGCCAACTGGATGAGTTACACGTCTTGCGGATGTTCTTATGGATGTTTGCTGACTTAGATGATCATTCCTAAGTTGATGTCTTGTATAAGTAAGGGGTTGCAAATTCATTTCAAAGTAGTCCTGTGTGATGAGAGTGTGGTAGCAAGGAAGAGAGCGAAAGGCAGAGCAAAAGTATTGGGCTTAAATGGAACTGATTCAAGCATGGTGAAGATGCTATTTTCTAGTTCAAGTAGGTGATACTTATTTCTTTGTAGACAGTGTGTTTCTTGTAGGCAGTGAGCCTCTTGTGAGCAGTGTGCTTGGGCAATGAGACCTAATTGGCATGTGCCATTTGTTTTTTCTATTCTTCTAACAGAGAATACAATCTTGGGTTAATCACCCTGTGGTTTTTCCCTTAACCAGGTTTTCCATGTCAAAATCTTGGTGTCTCATGTGTTGATATGTTTCTGCTATTAATTTGTTGCATTGTATTTCCATGATTGATTTATTATTAGACTGCTAATTGCAAAGTGGAATTAAGTATTCAATAAGGAAAAAGTTTTTCACAACTGATTCACCCCCCCTCTCAGTTGTGTGCCCTAAGTCTAATAGCCATGTAGGAGGAGATGATGGCTTTAGACTCTTGTGACACCTGGGATCTTGTACATTTTCTCAAAGGAAGAAAGGCCATAGGTTGTAAGTGGGTCTTCAAGAAGAAGTTTGGAGTAGATGGTTCATTGCATAAGTACAAGGCTAGACTGGTAGCCAAGGGTTACTCCAAAAGAGAGGGAGTTGATTTTGGTGAAATATTCTCTCCTGTTGCTAAATTATCTTCTATTAGATTTTTTTTATCCATTGTTTATGCTTATGATTTTGAAATAGAGAAAATGGATGTTAAGACTACTTTCTTGCATGGAGATCTTGAGGATGAAATTTACATGCAACAACCTACAGGTTTTGAGGTAAAAAGGAAAGAACATTGGGTATGCAAGTTGAAAATATCTCTTTATGATCTAAAATAGTCTCCTAGAATGTGGTACCATAAGTTTGATTCATTTGTTTTGAATATGGGCTTCGTTAGAAGTGAGGAAGTTCACTGTGTTTACATTTGATGTATTGATAATGCTATTATGATTATTGCCTTGTATATGGATGATATGTTATTTTTTAGCAATACTAAGGGTATGATCAATGAGTTGAAAGCTCAACTTTCAGGTGCTTTAAATATGAAGAACCTTGGAGAAACCAGGTATATTCTAGGGATGGAGATCAAAAGGGATAAAGGTAACAAAAATATTTGGTTATCTCAAAGTAAGTATGTGAACACTATTTTGTAGAGATTTAGCATGTCCAACATTGCAATCTAGTTAGACTTCCTTTACCTATTGGTACTAATCTTTCATTAGATATGTGTCCTTAAAATGAGGATGATTTAGAGGATATGTATAATGTGTCATATGCTAGTGCTATAGGAAGTTTGATGTATGCAATGGTGTGCACTAGACCAGATATTCCCCAAGCAGTGGGAGTTTTGAGCAGGTTTATGTCTAATCCTGGTAGACAACTTTAGAATTATGCGAAGAGGGTGTTTAGATATTTGTGAGGTATATTTGATTATTGTTTGGTTTATTCTGGTACTAACAATGTTGATAAGATCTTGGACATACATGGATTTTTTGATGCAAATTGGGCATGTGACTTGGATAGTCGAAGGTCCACTCTAAGTGGCTATGTGTTTATGTTGTTTGGAGGAGCTGTGACTTGGATGAGCAAGAGACAACCCACGGTTTCTTTGTCCACCATCAAAGCAGAGTATATGGTAGCTACTCATGTCTCTAAGGAGGCATTTTGGTTACGAATATTGTGTATAGGTATTGGTTTTGATTGCAGAATCATTCAAATTGGCTGTGATAGCTAGAGTACTATTTGTTTGGCCAAGAATCCTATGTATCATGCTAAAAAAAACATGTTGATTGTCAGTATCACTTTGTTCAATAAATGGTTACAAATAGACAAATTGAGCTGAATAAGGTAGATACTCAAGAGAATTTTGCATATTCTCTTACTAATCTTGTGAGCATAGAAAATTTTATGTGGTGTAGGGAGGCCATGGGCCTTGTTCCTAGTGCTTAGTTGTTTTATGTTTTCTTATGGGTGTATTTACAATGTATGATGTCAAGTTGGAGAATGTTGGAATTAAGGTGCCATCTACCTTGTAAATTCCATGTTTATTTATTCTTTATTATCATTTGTAATTCACCCATAAGGGATGTTGAGTTTCATCGACAATGGTAAAAGGTATTTACTAGTCACGGTAATTATGGAGTTACTATTTTTGGTAATTTCGGAGTTACTGGCAAGAGTTACGGAGTTACATTTACTATTTGCATCATGAATAATGGTCAAGGTTGATTTGGGAGAATCTAGGAACCACCTTGAGGATTTACCTATTTTTAGGGTGTTATGACAACTGTCATTAGTTGTAAGAGCTTCTATGGCAATTTTAAGTTGTCATAAGATTCTATGACAGTTATGACAACAATAATTGAGGTGTAAGATGATATTTTTCACCTGAGGTGCCCATGCATGGAAGATGCTCTTTGACAGGTGTAAGAGGTGTGTAAGAGGTCATTAAATGTTTGATTGCATGCAAGATTGAGAATCCCAAGTTTGGACGCCATCTTCTTGGTTCCTTATCTTCTATATATTATTATTCATTATAAGTGTTGTTCATTGTGAGTTTTAGACTTGTTTACAGGTACTATAGGGATGCTGGTGGATTGAAGGATGAAGGAGAGATTGGAAGTGATATTGTGTTGTATTCTCTTATTTGCGGATTAATACAAGCGTGTGCCTCTCTTCTTGGTGGAGTTTTTTTACCTGAAAGAGTTTTCTCCACGTACATATCGTGTTATGTGTTCAACTCTTTGGTCTATTGTTTATGGGTGTGATTGCTTTGTTTCTATTGCAATCTCCATTCGATTGTACACTTGCATGCATACATATTGTTGAGATCAAATTTCTACTTGTAGTTGTTTTACCTTCATTTCTAATAGAAACAACAAGTGGATAATGTTGATAATGTTTTGAATACACTACATGTGGCATCACCTCAAAGCATTAGGGACACTTCAACTCCCTTAGGACAATAGTTAAAGAAATTCACCAACAACATGTTGCAACAAATGCAAAATCAAGAGGATGGAATTAAATAGAAGTTACTAGCAGATATCAAAATAAACAAATAGAAGAGATAAGAAGTTTGCCACCACACACAAAATTTGAAGTTGAAGTTGAGATTATGTAGACTACATAAGCAAATATAAATACAGTATATCAATTTTGTCTTGAATGGACAACATTAACAAAGGCCTCGAAAATATAGTTGAAAAATATTGAGCATGTGTGAAAATCAACTACTTATGATGCTGCGAAGGATCTAGATGGTAGCTTGAGAGTACAAATTGAAATTCTCCAAAATCAATACTAGCAAGTACAAGACGTGAGAGAAATACTAAGGGCACAAATCAGACAACTCCAAGAAGTAGTTAGCCTTTAGCTCGCACATGTTATAGGTCTATTAACATAAGACACTAAGGTAACCGCATCAATTTAGATACTAGATACTCTAGAAGATGGAGAGAAAACCCTAGTACCTATCAACAAATAGATGCATTTGCTACAACAAGAAATCATACAATGGGATACCACATATACCCAGTTAAAGGGGATTCACAAAAATATTTTTCCTTGAAGGATAGATGCTTCCTAAATTTCTTGATTGTTAAATTTTGTAACTTTTTGGTAGATAGAGCTAAGATGTCTTGAGGAAAAGACATCATTTAAAAGGGGGGATAATGTTGGTAGGATAGAGTCAACTTTGCAGTAAGATACATCTACCACAAAGAAGATGTGGCACATCTATCTAACCACCAACACATCCAATAGACATTACATGTACAAGAGACACATTCCTTGAGATACTTATGCTGAGGTATAGGTATGGCCTCAAAAGATGTAAATATATAACGAGAAATAGTAGAGAAATGTAATGTAATAGAGAAGAGAGAACATAGAATGTATTCCTAGTAGACAATATAATATATGAGAAGATAGAAGAAGATATATGATGTAATGGAGATATGAAATAATGATGAAATGAGAGATAAAGAATGACGTATTGACAAACATTGTAGTAGAGTTGTACATGATGAATATAATATACTACATGTTTGCCTAGCTCATATATACTATGTTTTGATGTATGTTGTGTATGTTAATGAATGTACATTAATTTTTCATATCCTTTCCTACCGCAACCTTCTGTAATTCATCGCATAAGCTTCAATCCTTTTCTTACTCCTAACATTGGGGTATAAATATAACATTCAAGTAACATAACCCCAAATCTCTAATCTACACTCATTCTTGCCACCAATATCTTATCTTCCACACATATTCTTTCTTACCAATCTATCCTATATCCTACTTCTATTTGTATACAATTGTAGGGGAACATATCTTGTGTTCTTATTATTCCTTTTGGATGTGTTGTAGATCAGCTCTATGTGTCATATTTCACTTGCAATAAGTTTAGCTCATTTTGTTCTTTACGATCAACCTTGTCCTACTAATAGGGATGAATTTATTGAGATGGTTTATAAGAGTCATAGTTTAGCACTTGCACTTGGTTCTCTCTTTCTTCTTATATGCTACATTTATGTGACCTCGTTCATGAAGGGTAAGGTCCCACCTTTTAGGGTGACATATGGGAGAGCCTGTACAACTATATGGTTGGTGGAAAAGTGGTCTCACTACTCTCTCTCTCTCTCTCTCTCTCTCTCTCTCTCTCTCTCTCTCTCTCTCTCCTTTTTGCCTTCTAGATTCAATCCAACATGATGTTATATATAGTTGGTATGAAGGTATAAGTTTGGATTGAGTTGATATGATTTATTTAGTTGAATCTGTTGTATGACATCAACTAAGTAGTTCTAAATTCTATGTTGTTATAAGTCCATATCTTAATGTATTAACTAATGTTATATATATGTAAAAAGAAAGTATATAAATGTATGTTGTAAAAGGACAATTTTATTTATGTTATTAAGTTATTTTAAATGAAAGATGGTTTGATAAATTGTTATTTAAATTTTATATAATCAATGGTTTCTTTACTTCATTTAGTACTTGTTTAATCATAAATAAATATTATACCTTTTTAGGTTTTATTTCCTTTGAAATAGTGTATTATGAAGCTTATTAGATGTTGTATAATCTTACATTATTTAATTGATTTGTTTGACATTAAACATAACATTAGAAAATATATTTTTCTTTAGAGAAGTACAAAATAAGTTAAACTCCTTGACAAACAATATGCTTTAGTATGGTCTCTTCTACAATTGAAAACCCTAGTTAGTTTAAATATTACCTAGTACCATGAAAGGTAAATTATTAAGCAAACAAACAATTACAAAAAAAAATGTATAGCTAATTTGGTCTTTTCTATTCACAACCTAGGATGATTTTAATAATTTTACTCTCTAATGCTCCATGTCACATGTGATCTACCCACTTAAATCGAAAGATCAAAACATTGAACGTGATAAAATTAAACATGAATTTAGATCTAGAGTTCTATACATTGGATTAAATCAAATTATTTAGACATTTTTAAAGTTTCAACTAGTCTTTGAACACACAATTATATTCATACTCCTATTATTTAACACTCGGAATCCATAAACAACCTTAGAAATCAAAATTCACAATCCTAATTTAAGTTACTCACACAAGTCTTTAGTTTATATTGAATACACAATCAAAGTTAGATAAAGATCTTTATTTAGATTGAACACTTAGTTCATAGCTTGATAAATGAATTAAGCATCATAAATAAAAAGGTTCCATGACTTAGCCAGTTCTCAAGCCTTCCTATCAGACTATTCTAAGAAACAGGTAGTGGGTTTGGGTTGTTACATAAACTATAGGTTATAATATAAAGTATTACAAAATACATCAAAGGGAATCAAACATACTTTATTCTAGCTTGATTCAATCTTCAACTTATAAGTTGGGCTTCTCTATGTTTTGAAGATGACTTATTACCATCTATGCATGCTTTGACATATAAATTTTTATGTTAACTAGGGGAAAGTAGAAATGTTATACTAATTGTTCTAATGATATGTTCTTGTTATAGGTTGAAACACTATTGTGTGATTTCATATGCCCATTCACAATTTCAATATCAAACGACCAAGATGGCCTTAAAGGCTTAACACTTGCAAGATCTCTATACCTACTCAAATGCTAGGGCTAGGCACATGAACCATGGCCAAGCTGCCTCCTTATGGTCTTTCTTCTCCATGCAAGAGATATGGTAATGTAGGCAAGCACAATTGGCCTAGAAGCCACCATTGTCATGTAGGATGGTTTCCCTTGTTCCCCCTTACTCCAATAAGAAAAGTGGCATGGCACATAAAGACAATCATCAACACCAAATTACCATGTTCATCAATAGAGCTTCATATCATGACACTTAGCCTAAGCATTGTGAGATTAAAGTAGAGGCACTAAGCACACAACATTGGATGGGATCAATAATCAAATACTCTTCTTATTAGGTGTCAAGGAAAATATGCAAACCATAATTTCCCATTTTGAACTTCTTAAGACAACACTAATTAGATTTTGTGATGTTTATGTGGGTCATACTTGTTGTGATTTACAATGTGAGTGCTTGGTAGACATTTCCACATGTTTGTTACATTGACATTTTTATGACCTAATTATTGACCTATCTTGTAGCATATAATTTTGTTGATTTTCTTAATAATAAATTTTGTTGGTGGTGGCACATATATCCTATGATTCAAAGAACCACTACTATATTGCTCACTTTTGTAATGTAATCTATGCGATTATTTTATAATTATTATTATTATTATTATTATTATTATTAAATTTATTATTGTAATTTTTTTACTTTATCATATATCTAACCATAAATGAGACAAAATCCACATGCAGTTACATAAAATTACATAACTAATTAGGTATGTGTAATTTAATCTCAAATTGTCCACTTGACATAGGCAAAAGATAGTACAGTTAATCCAAACAAAACAACTATACAAAATGGCAAGGGTAATTGTGAGCTCTTCTCTTCCATTTCTTGCCGGTCAAGCATCTTTCCATTTACTTGACGTGTTCCTTGTCTTTTGTCTTTCCCATTCTCCACCTCCTCTTTGAGCTTTTTCATTCATACATATGCAGGTTTCATAAAAACAATTCAATGAAATGTCCATGTTATCATAGTACAGGTCTTTGACAGATACCCCAACAATGTATATAAGCAGTGATCTGTATTGCACTCTATGCATCTAATTTTGCAAAGCCAACAACATGGTCTAGATTGCCAAATACTCAAAACAAAACAAAAAACAAAAAAATCCTTTTAAAAACAGAAAATAAAAATGTATCCCTTCATTATTACTGCAGGTCTGACATGGGACACATTATTATAGTGCAAACCTATTTTTCAAATTGCTTCATTTAGCATCCCTAATAATCTTCACAAGAACATTTGTCATCATCCTTGTTTAAAATGGTGGATACAGTTCACATCTCTAATAACAATTTCTCTTGCAACAATCTTGGAGATAAATTTTGTTTCTGTGTGGCAATCAACACATACTTGAAGGTTCATAACAACTCTAATAGTTAGAGACAATATGTTTCCACAGTCCATTGTAATTGAATTGAAATGCTTCTAGGAATAAACTGTATGAGCTTTTTTGAATCAAAATTCTTCCTCTTCCTGATGATGCATCATAGAGTGTGATCCAAAATGTCACATAAAAAAAGCTCACACAATTTCTTCTCAAAAGCATTTCGATTCAACTCTAATAGTTATTTCAAGGAGTGTGTTTAACAAACAAAATGCAATTGCCAACTTTTCACTATGGTGTCAAAGAAATAATTATTTTCCCTTCTCTTCCACATCATTAATTAAATATCTTGAATCTGGAAAATACCCTGCTGCCTTCATCTTCCAAACCAATTTCTCCATCCTTGCCTAGATCTCCTATGTATGTGGATGTGATCTCTCTCCTACACAAAAAGTATGTACCATTTTATGGCCTTCAATCCAACTACATCCAAGGATCTTTTTAATTCCTCTATCTTTCATCAATCTCCTTACCAATTGAACCTCATCCCATCTGCCCACTTCTGCATAGATGTTTGAGAGAAGAACATAAGTTGCAGCATTTTTGGGTTCCAAATCAAAAAGTAGTGTCGCTGTAAATACTCCTAAGCCTATATTCATGTGTGATCTACAAGCACTAAGAAAACACATCCACACAATCACCAAAGGTTTAACTGGCATCTTAATGATAAAGTTTAAGGTCTCCTCAAGATAGCCAGCACGGGAGAGAAGGTCAACCATGCACACATAATGATCAACTGTAGGTGTAATGCAATAATGGGTACTCATGTGATTGAAGTATGTACAGCCCTCATCCACTAAACCTGCATGGCTGCATGCACATAGAATACAATCATAGCTTATAATGTCAGGATATGTTCCAGAGTGCTTCATTAATTCAAAGATTTTGAGAGAATCCTTGCAAAGTCCATTTTGTGCATATCCTCCAATCATTGCATTCCAAGAGATGACATCTCTTTGAGGCATTCTATCAAACAGTTCACGTGCCTTGTCTATGCTTCCACATTTTGCATACATGTCTACTAGAGCATTTCCGACTACAATATCTGACAAAAATCCCCCTTCCATTATGCTTTGATGGATGTTCATACCCTGTTTGAAAGCTCCCATTTTGGCACAGGCAGGGAGGATGCTGGCAAAGGTTGTCGAGTCTGGCTTTACACCTGCCAATTGCATTTGCTTGAAAATTCCTAAAGCCTTTTCAACAAGTCCATTTTGTGCATATCCTGCAATCATTGCATTCCATGAGACCACATTTCTTTGAGGCATTCTGTCAAACAGTTTACGTGCCTTGTTTATGTTTCCACATTTTGCATACATGTCTACCAGAGCATTTCCAACTGCAACATCTGACAAAAATCCCCCTTCCATTATGCTTTGATGAACGTCCATACCCTGTTCCAAAGCTCCCATTTTGGCACAGGCAGGAAGGATACTGGCAAAGGTTGTCGAGTCTGGCTTTACACTTGCCAATAGCATTTGCTTGAAAGTTTCTAAAGCCTTTTCAACTAATCCATTTTGTGCATATCCTGCAATCATTGCATTCCATGAGATGACATCTCTTTGAGGGATTCTATCAAACAGTTCACATGCCTTGTCTATGTTTCCACATTTTGCATACATGTCTACCAGGGCAGTCACAACTATAACATCTGACGAAAATCCCCTTTCCATTATGCTGTGATGGATGTCCATACCCTGTTCCAAAGCTTCCATTTTGGCACAGGCAGGGAGGATGCTGACAAAGGTTGTGGAATTTGGCTTTACGCCTGCCAATTGCATCTGCTTGAAAGTTTCTAAAGCCTTTTCAACAAATCCATTTTGTGCATATCCTGCAATCATGGCAGTCCATGAGACAACATTTCTTTGAGGCATTCTGTCAAACAGTTTTTGTGCCTTGTCTATTCTTCCACATTTTGCATACATGTCTACCAGAGCATTTCCAACAATAATATCTGTAAAAAATTCCCCTTCCATTATGCTTTGATGGATGTCCATACCTTGTTCCAAAGCTCCCATTTTGGCACAGGCAGGGAGTATGCTGGCAAAGGTTGTCAAGTCTGGCTTTACACCTGCCAGTTGCATTTGCTTGAAAGTTTCTAAAGCCTTTTCAACAAATCCATTTTGTGCATATCCTACAATCATGGCATTCCACGAGACCACATTTCTTTGAGGAATTCTGTCGAACAGTTCACGTGCCTTGTCTATGCTTCCACATTTCGCATACATGTCTACCAGGGCAGTTGCAACTAAAACATCTGACAAAATTCCTCGATCCTTTATGCTTTGATGGATGTCCATACCCTGCTCTAAAGCTCCCATTTTGGCACAGGCAGGAAGGATGCTCGCAAAGGTTGTGGAATTTGGTTTTACAGCTGCCAATTGCATTTCCTTGAAAGCTTCTAAAGCCTTATCAACAAATCCATTTTGTGCATATCCTGCAATCATGGCATTCCATGAGATGACATCTCTTTGAGGCATTCTGTCGAACAGTTCACGTGCCTTGTCTATGCTTCCACATTTTGCATACATGTCTACCAGCGCAGTTGCAACTATAACATCTGACAAAAATCCACCTTCCTTTATGCTTTGATGGATGTTCATACCCTGTTCCAAAGCTCCCATTTCGGCATAGGCTGGGAGTACGCTGGCAAGTGTGAACTTATTGGGTTGGAGACCTGTTTGTTCCATATGTTGAAAAAGTGTGACTGCCTCGTGAGGATACCCATGTCTTCTGTACGCTGCAATAATCGTATTCCATGAGAAGCTGTCTCGTTCTATCATGCGGTTAAAGACTTTTCGAGCATCCACCAAACTTCCGCACTTGACATACAAGTGAATAAGCTTATTATGAAAAGTCGTGCGTGTAGCAAATGCAAATCGCCTGTGAGCGATGAAAGAGTATACTTTTTTCCCTTGTGAAAACGCAGTCTTGTGAGTACAGGTCTGCAGTAATTGAAGATATGTAGAGTAGTCTTCACGGGGGTTGTGTGTTGTAAGCAGAATGTGCAGCGCCTCTTTCATACTAATGCTGTGGCAATGGCATCTTATGATTGTAATTGAAGCGTGGAAAATGTGCAGTGTTATTCAGTCTACGTCCACCACGATGGCATTGCCAGGGGTAAGCCTGGGAGCATTTTCAGTATGGGTTTTCAATGCTCTTCCGAGAGCAAGTTTAAGTGAATGAAAACCTTCGAAGGTAATCTCGCAGTGCCAGCTTTCAAAAGCAAACAAACATTAACGTTTGTAAACAACCAGCATGAGGATGATAACTCACAACCGATGGCCACATGAAAGAAAAGCTACCCTAATTAAACATCATTTAGTCAAATAGTCAAAAGCAATTTTGCATCTCATTACAAAAAAAAAATAAATATTTATCTTATTTTTATTGGTTAAAATTGACTTTTGACTATTGAAATAGATGACGTTAAAGAATAACGGCAAGAAAAACATGTCATATTAATTGTAAAGACACAAATGCCTTACAAAGTTTTCAAATCATTGGAAACAAGTGACCCTAATAGTGATCTCCATTCTGATTTTAAAAAATGATATATTGCCCTATATATGTATATCTAAATTTCAAATTTTAAATTGAAACTAAAAATTAAACCATTGATAATATGCATTCAGTGTTCATGAAATCATAATGATTAATATATAAACTGCATAATGTCTCATTAGCCAACTCTTATGCCAACAACCATTTAGTATCAAATAGTCAATCAAGAGGATTACAGCCTCAAACAAGAAAGAGAAGCAATGAAGCATAAACCTTAAATCATTCAACTAGTTGGTCTTTGCTAAAGAGAACATAATGAACACTATATTGTGACCAAGGATATTTAACAAATTTTGAAAGGAGGGCTATAAATCTTTTTGTAATAGCATATTTATATGGAGTAATTTTGAGGATACATTTGGGTGGCTTTGCAAACACAATGGTATTTGCATGGTTAGAGAGATGTGGGAAAGCAGCCAATTTTGTGGTGACTCATACTAAGTCCTTCCCATGGAGAAAGATATGGTCATCTAGGGCATGGCCAAAGGTTAAAAAATTCCTTTGGTGAATCTATCATGTTAAGATTCTAACTTGGGACCATCTTCAAAGAAAGGATATTATGGTCCTAGTTGATGTCCTCTGTGTCTTCCTTAGGAAGGTAAGGTTAGTCACATCATTCTTCACCGTGATTAATCCAAAGGGATATAGGATCAATTCTTAGCAAGTTTCAGTATTAATTGTGTAAGAGTCCCTAATGGACTCAAGAACCCAAGATCACTCGCAAAACCAAGATTAGCCTTCTGCAAGAGAGTTGCAAGAGAATTTAATGTTGAATTATGGTGAAACAATCAATAATGTTATTATTACACACTCCATTCAAATGTACAAGAGAGACCTTGCTTATAAAGACAAGGTTGAGAGGTAAGACTAACTAGGATGATGACAAGTGTCTTAATCCTATGACATGTGACAACTAGAGGATAAGATGACAACTATAGGATAAGATCATATAACAACTACAAACTTCTAGAAAGATTCCTAGAGCCCTAAGTAAACTTAACATGTGAAAATGTGTGAATAGGTCCTAATTAATGACTAGCTAGATAATGTGCCTTGTTCACACTACAAAGGTGAAACCACATAGGTAATACCCCTGTTCACACCAACACCCCGTTAAGTGCAACTTAGGGAGAAGTAGAAAAATACAAAGATACAAAGATGGGTCCCAACTACTAGGCTATGTTAGGTACCCATGTACAAACAATTTCTGACAAACAGAGTAAAGGAGAAAACCCAGTGGGACAAAACTCCTCCCCAAAAGAGAGAAAACATGAAAGTGAAAGAAGTGATGGAAGGAGGACTCAACATGACCCCCCTAGGACTACTTATGTCACCAATACACAATCAATTACCCCCCATATGAGAGATAGAATGAGATAATACATCCCCCCCAACAAGAAGTAGCTCCTGTGCCAATGAATGCTCAAAGAAAGAAAAAAATCCAATGCCTACAAACAACATTTATCCACTTGGGAAGAAACAAATCCAATGGTGGATGTATAAGAAACTCCCACAAAATGGGGATCTAAATCAATATGTGTGCCTCAGAATACAGTTCGATTGTCCTCATACTGGAAAGAGATGTCTTCTCCAAATCAAGAATGAAATGCCCAATCAAAGAAGAAATACTAAGAAAGAAAGGATAGTGAATTGCATCTAAAAACACTAAAGATGAGATGCCATCATGGTCATAAAATAGGAGAGATAACCCCTCAAATGTGTCCTCCAAATCTAACATGTGAGATTCCAGAAACAAATATGCAATGTCAAATAAATAGGAATCCCAATTAGGAAGACTGAAATGTTCCTTCTACAAAGAATTACTGAAAGCTCTCAAGGAAGAAACTCTAAAATTTGAAGTAGCAATAGGTGAAGGTGGAGCAATGATATCAATAGGAGGAGAAGGAGAAGCAAGAGAAGTCTTTGTGTCATCTAAATAATTAAGACTTTCTAGATATTCAAGCTCTTCTTCTGTATCATCATCAAAGGGTATATTATCTACATCATCAATGGGTATGAGGCAATTCATTGTAGGATCATATTTGGGAATGGAGAGATATAAGAGTGTCCATAGATCTCCCAAATCTTAGTCCAAAGTGTGCGTGGACACTCAATGTCCTAAATTGCCCACATAGTGTCATAATCAATACCAAAACAAATCAATATTGCCATATGATCATTAGTATTTTGCATGCATTTTTATTCTGAGGTGTGTTTGGTTTAGGTATAAGGCCATAAAGATAAGGCAAAAGATTGAGCCACCTACAATGTGTGAGGATGTCTTTTTTCCAAAACTCATAATTATCCTTTTTCAGATGTATCACAAAAGGATGAATAGAAAAATATGATAACTCCTCAAATGATTAGAGATCAAAAACTCACAAGATTACCCCCTAATTTCACTCAATCATGAGAACCCCCTAGAAAAATATGATCATGACAATTTATACTTAGTGCAATTACAATTTTCACAAGCCAAAACAACAAAGTGGTTTTGATCTTGGTATAATGCAAATGTCAAATTAGGTTTTAAACTGAAAGTATATTTTTTGTGTAGAATTGGATGAAAATAATTATAAATCTAAGAAGTACTCAAGAAATTATGCACTTTCAAAAATTCACCAAAAAATGTTACCGTATGAGCCCAAACAGAGCCCTAGAAGTTCCCAAAATGAGAATTGCTCAGCAACAATGATGAAGATCTACAATTTATAGAAAAAACTAGGCACCAAAATTAAAATCAAATTGCACCACTATGAAGCCTATAAAGTTTTGGCCAAATACAAAAAAATTGCTAAAAAAAAGAGCCAAAATGACCAAGGTCAAGCCTCTGAAGTTCAGCTATCAAAGCAAAAACGTAAATGAGACGGGGGTGAGTTGGGGTAAGGATGCCACTGACATCATACTAACTGTTATGGAGTAAAAAGTAACCCTATACCTTTTTACCTCCTAGTTTAGCTCCTAGGTCCCCTCATTTACATTATGCATGCTTAATACTTATCCCAGAGCAATTTCCCCTGAAACACATGTCAAATGGGACTTAGGGGCCAGTTTTAAATGTTTAATTAAGACCTAAATTGGCCTTGGGACTTGGGGGCCTGTGCCCAAGTCTAGGCTGATTTACTAGGACCTAAATTTAAGTGTGTCGGCATTGGACCTTTAAAAGGGTTTCCCTCTGTCGGCCTTTTCAATTTATTTTATGAAAGTTAGCGAGAATGCATATATAAGTGAGTTTATGTCTTCATTTTACACCTAGATGGATAATACAAACTTAGGATATTGAGCTAAGGGATTTCAAGGCTTTCATTGGGTTGTAAAGCAGAATTGTGTTGTTATTGTGTTTGTTTATTGTAGATTTGGCTTCATCAATCCATCTCCTCATGGTTTGAAATATCTTCATCTCCATGAGGGCCTCACCTCTAAGGTGACATCTATTTGTGCTTCAATCATTTTATTTCATCATTGCTTTGGCCTCTACCCTCCATTGGGTATGCACTCTATCTAACAATGGTGTTAGAAGACTTGAATGTCATTCTAGGGCTTGACCGAGGCAAGCTCTTAAACACCACAACCCCCAAACCCCTCTCTTTGTGATTGCAGGTTACAGGTGTGGGATTTGCTGAAGTGCAAGTGTAGAGAATCTATTCAAAGGATAAGGATTCAAGATCTGTAGAAAAGTTGTTGTAATTATACCCTATTGGACTAGGGCGCCCGCCCTGTAGTCCTCTCGATAGGATTCATCCTGAAAGCAAGATCAGGATATCATCTGACACACCTCTTTGTTCTAGATTTTGTAGAAAAACTGCCCCATTGGACTAGGGAGCCCACCCCATAGTCCACAAAGTTTCCATCTACGGAAATCCAATTTTTGGTATGTTTCTGATCCTTCTTGAGTGTCTTCCTATCCAGTGATCTATAGTATTCTATCTGTCTGTACCCGATTCCAATATAATTAGGGTTTGAGGCTTACTCGAACTAGGGTTTGGCAAATCTCTCAATCTAATAAATCTTTCCATATCATTCCTGAGTAGATCAGCTAGTAGTTGAGTCCTCTTCATCTATAGTGACTTGGCTCGGTTATTGTCCTTGAATGTTAGTGTGAAAGGAGGGTTTGATTTGGTAGACTTAGCACTATTCACCATCTTCCCACTTTTCACACCATAATATTTTGGTGAACCTATTTTTTTACTAAACTTTCATCTTGAAGAGTGTTGTAATCAGTTCTTTCATTTATTCATATCTTACTAATCATCTTGCATTAAAAAATTTAGCATACATTTGAAAATTTTGAAAAAACAAGCATTCTAGGCTTGCATTAAGGCATAGTTTTGCATTTTTTGTATTACATATTATAGAAAGATTTAATTTTCTAATATTTACATCAGATCTGATCCATATTACATTCATTCATCATTGCATCATATCTCATCTTGCATTTGAAGATCTCATTTGCTAAGGTTTTGCTTAAAAAGTTACATTTTTCATATAACCTAGTAATTCCAAAAGCTAGGGTTTGTAGTCAAAATCTTATTTTAGAATTTGCTAATTTCATAAAAATCTTTCAAATCAGATCTAGAAATAATTTAAAACATATTTTTATTTCTTATTTGAAAATTTAGCATCATTTCATACTTTACTTTGAAATTTTCACATGTTTTTAATTACACAATGTGTATTTCTGTTATGTCAGAAAAAGTAACCTTGGGGGCTTTTTCTTATTAAGGTTTAGCTCTTGGGTCCTTTAGAATGCATTTAGAGTATCTTGCATGATTTTGATGACTCCCAATGAGAAAAACCTAAAGTTTCATGGCAAATGGGACTCAGGGGATGCACTTAACATAAATCCTGCTTGAAATAAGGGGGAGGAATTGGGCGCCCGTGCCCTAGTCTTGCCCTATTTTAGGTCAGGACCAATTTCAAAGTGTCAGTTTGTGACCGTTATTTAGGTCCTATGCTGACACAGTAATTTTGAATTATAAAATTCTTAGCGGGAATGTTTGTAGTTGCATATATAAGCATGATTAGGTTATCATTTGTAAACTAGATGGATATAGAAAACCTGTGGCTTGTCTAAAAGTGATTCAAAGGCATTCATTATGTTGTAGAGCAGAATTTCTATTGTTCTTGTGTTTGTATTTACAGATTTGGCATCCATCTCCTCATGGAATGAAGAGCATCTTCCTTCCATGAGATCTTCACTACAAGGTGATATCAATTATGTTTTATATCATCTATCATTTGGATTTTGCTTCTATCTAGCAGGGATACACACTCTTTATCTGACAACGGTGTTCAGAAGACTTGAATGTCTCTCTGAGGCTTGACTGAGGAAAGCCTCTAAACACCACAACCCCCAACCCATTTTTTTGTGGTTGCAGGTTACAAGTTGCGAAAGTAGAAGAAGTGGAGTTGCAGGAGAGTAGTGCAGATTGTCAAAATTACAGATCAGAGAAGAAAATAGGGACTTGGACTCGGGCACCCACTCATTAGTCCTCTAGATCCCACAACAGGAAAATCTCTGGAACAACAGGAACAGGTTGCAGACAAGGTTCCCAGATCTCGACAAAAACTGTGGCACTGGACTAGGGCACCTGCTCATTAGTCCCCGACTTTTCTATTTTCTAAACTTTGAAATCTGGTACTCATTTGATTGTTATTTGATATCTCTATGTGCGATCATTTTTGTAATCTATCTGTTTGTTCACGAATTCATATAATTATGGTTTTGAGAATAATTGGACTTAATTGAACAACTAAATTACACCATTTCAATCTTCCCCTATGTTCCAAGTGATAGGATATCTATCTAGTAGATTCTCTACTTGGTTGAATGTCCCTGAATGTTTAGTGGTGAAAGAAGGATCAACATAAACCCTCTTCAAACAACTATCAAAATCAAACCTAAACATTTTTCACACCAAACATTTTGGTGAACCATGTTTTTGGACTTTTTGGCACCTTGTTGAGTGTTGTACTTTAGATTTACATTCATTTCATTCATTCATATCATTGTTCATCTTATTGCATTTGAAAAATTACAAAAAAATAAAAAATTTAAATTTTTTGAAAAAAATAACATTCTTAGCTTGCATTTTCAAATAATTTGAAGTATTTGGTATTGAATTTTAATAAATTTATGTCATTCTCATCAGATCTGATTTAAAATACAGAATTTTTTTATTCATCATTCATTTAGATTGCATTTTCATGCTTGAATTGATAAAAATTGCTGGAAATTGTGCATTTTTCCATATAACCTAGTCTTGCATTAGCTAGGGTTTGTAGTCAAAATCTTGTTTCAAATTTTAATACCATTTTAAAACACTCATTAGGACTAATTTCTAATTGTATTGTTGCATCATAGTGGTTTGCTTGCAAAATTTCATGCCTAGGGTTTAAAAACCTTGATTTTTCACTAGATTTTGGCCTTATCATGTCTCTAGATTTGCACCATAGGCATGTTGTAAATGATTTTTATGCACTAATTAGCTTTTATCAGGGTTATTATCTTCTACCCCTCCTCAAATTCTTTACAACACTCTTTTTATTGAGTTTTTGCATTGAAATTTGGTGAAAAATTACATATTTTTGCTATATTTTCCCTAGGGTTTGACTTAGATTTGCACTCCAAGCGTGTTGTGACAGATTTTATGGTTTTAGGTGACTGATATTATTGTTATTATCTTTTGTAACTCCTAAAATTCTTTACAACACCCTTTTTATTGGGTCTTTGCATTGAAAATTTGTGAAAAATTGCATATTTTAGTGTATTTTCACTAGGTTTTGACTTGTCAGCACTCTAGATTTGCATCAAAAGTGTGTTGTGAAGGATATTATGGCTTTATTAGACTGATATCATACATATTATTTTCTTCCCCTGATCAATTTCCTTACAACACCTTTTATTTCACTTATTTGCATTGAAAAAAGTTGAAAAAATCAAGTATTTTAGGTCATTTTCGCATATAGTTTTGTACTTGTTTCTTTCATAATTTTTGAAAGCCTTTTGAAATATGATTTGGAACTGATTTTAAAACATACACATGGCATCTTCATGTCACTTTTCTATGATATCTTTGCATGCATTTCTCAAAGAGCTTGATTTTGACAAATTTTTAACCCTTTGTGAGTGAACATCCTACGATATTAGAAAGCTTAACTGAGTTCATCTCCATGAGTAGAATGAAAAAGATAATTGTGATAACACTTCTCCTATATCTACTACATGTGATGATGACATAAACTTGTCCTCTGGTCATTCTTTCAAAAATGATTCTTCCCATGAGGATATACTAGTACAAGACAATGAAATCACTCATACCTTCCCAACAATAGGAGAAACATAACTTTTGTAAGATATCATGCCTCCTACAACTACAATAGAAGAACAAATATTTATTGATGTTGAGGATCCTATTGATGTGATAACACATGTAACTGATGAGCAAATAAACAAACTTGACAATGAACTAGCCGAGTTTCAAGCATTTATAGAAAATGAAAGGATAGTGGACCAAGCTATACCTGTTATTCATAACATAAGATTGTTACTAAAAGAAGGATACAATGGTGTTAATGTTATTCAAGGTTTAAAACATATAATACAACATAATGTTATGCCACAATATGATTTAGACTATTACACATCTCTTATGAACACATACCCTTGGGTAGTAGAAGACTTATCACACCACATTGAGAATGATGAGTATGAAAATTCTCTTAATGGAATGGAATCATTAGCTAAAACTTATGATGATGAGGATGATAATGATACAACACCTAAACTTCTTAATAGCACTTTACCTTTCTTTCATTCCAATGCTCTCCCTAGCCAAGAAGAAGCATTAGTGAATGCGGAAAGAGATCTCATAGAACAACAAGCTTATTATGACTACGATGAAGATGACTATCTAAACTATGATGAAATAATTGGCATAATAGAAGTGGACAAGGAGAAAATTGAAAATTCACCTCATCCATGAGAAAATGGTGTTGATTTAATTGTTGACAAAGGTTAATTTGGTTTCCCTAACAAGTAAGTATTTCTAACCCTTTACCTCCATGTTGTGCTTCCCTCGTGATGTGTTATGTGTTGTTTAGGCCTCCTGGGATGACCCTTGATTCTCTTGTAAGGTCAAGGATACTAGGAAATCGCCTTTGTTGTGACCTTCTTCTATTTGTATCATCATTCTTCTATATTGCTTCTCCTCTATTTTCACTGCTATGTGTTGTGTCTTATGGACATAGCGTTGCGGTTGGTGACTTGGGGGCACCCTCCTACGCGACTGTCCCTTAGGCACTTGTTTCTCCTCTCTCAATTTATTGTTTCCCTTCCTCTAGTGCTTCTATCTAGTGGGCGGATGATGAAAAACATATTATACTAATACAGACCTAGTGTCCCTTCAGCAAGAAATCAAAAAATGGACCAAGTACATACATGACGATCAGGTTGATATATATTATCTGACGCTTGGCTAGTAGAATCACTCCGTGTGATCTTAATGTTGTCTTATCGCACTTACAAACCATAACAATACTGTTGCTCCATGCACTTTGTTCATCTTTGAATCTCGCCTTGGTTACACTCAGTTTTGAGATTTCTACGGTATAGCTCCACGGTTATACTCGGTCTCTGAATCCATAGTATAACCTCAACTCTTTGTGTGAATGATCATATGCATTGTTTTTTATAATGATTATATGGACACTAACACTCTTCTTGCAGGAATGTGTTTGTGGGAACATTTGGCAATCGTAAAGTACATGTCACCTCTAGGGGGCATGGGATTTGCAAGAGATTATGTTCCCTTGTGTGTTTTCTACCTACCTTAACGTGCTTGATATCAATACCTGATATCAACCACCTTAAGGTGTGGGCATATATAAGGTAAGCTGTTTGATTTAGATGCTAGTAAAGTGTGTTTGTTCTCAAGTGTAGTCTTAAAGACTGGTGGTGATGAGTCCCTCCTACACTCTGAGATTTGTTTGATATCTATTGCAATCATTTGAACCCTCTACAGAGGCGAGATATTGCGTATATCCTTTTTATCTTAAGCCCTTTGTGGAGGTGGGGATGGTGTATTTCTCATGGAGAGTGCACATCTTGTCATTTTTAAAAAGTCCTCTGTGGAGGCAAGGAGCGGTTCTGTGACTAACTCAACCCTTAAGCATCTCTTCGGTGATTGTTGTGGCGAAGCCCAATCATCAATGTGTGCCTGTAATATGCCTGAGATGGTGATGAGCCTAGAAATAGGAACACTCCATCACTTGTCTACCGTGTTTTCTCTGTGTCTTCCAAGTGTGTGTGTATTGTGTGTTTGTTCCCAAGCATAGGTTAAAGACCAGTGGTGATGAGTCCCTCCTATGCTTTGGGATTTGTATGGCATGCTTGATTTGTATGGTGTGCTTGATTTGTATTGCATGTCTGTTGCCCCATATGCAGTTTAAAGACCGGTGGCAATGAGTCCCTCCTGCATTATGGGTGGTGTGTTTACTTTCCTTGTACTTGCATCTACATTTCATATATATGAAAATGAAAAAGAAAAAGAAAATCATCACTATCTTCACTGCATTCATTGTGTTTTGTGTGTCTTCAATTCTATATTCTCTATGTTTTGCTTGACTGTAACTGTCTTCTTCATGTTTTACGTGCCTGTTACTGTCTTTTCTGTGATTGGCATGTCTTCTTCGTGCTTGGCATGTTTGTTGTGCTTGTTGACCATACTTTAATGCATGTATTGGCCTCACATTTATACATACATTAAAGTAGGGGCTAAATGTTATGTCGGAAAAAGTAACCTTGGGGGCTTTTTCCTATTAAGGTTTAGCTCCCGGGTCTTTTAGAATGCATTTAGAGCATCTTGCATGATTTTGATGACTCCCGATGAGAAAACCCTGAAGTTTCATGGCAAATGGGACTCGGGGGATGCACTTAACATAAATTCTACTTGAAATAGGGGGGAGGACTTGGACATCCGTACCCTAGTCCTACCCTATTTTAGGTCAGGACCAATTTCAAAGTGTTGGTTTGTGACCGTTATTTAGGTCCTATGCCGACACGGTAAGTTTGAATTATGAAATTCTTAGCGGGAATGTTTGTAGTTGCATATATATAAGCATGATTAGGTTATCATTTGTAAATTAGATGGATATAGCAAACTTGTGGCTTGTGTAAAAGTGATTCAAAGGAATTCATTGTGTTGCAGAGCAGAATTTGTGTTGTTCTTGTGTTTGTATTTGCAGATTTGGAATCCATCTCCTCATGGCATGAAGAGCACCTTCCTTCCATGAGATCTTCACTACAAGGTGATATCAATTGTGTTTTCTATCATTTATCATTTGGATTTTGCTTCTATCCCATAGGGATACGCACTCTTTATTTGACAACGGTGTTCAGAAGACTTGAATGTCTTTCTGGGGCTTGACTGAGGCAAGCCTCTAAACACCACAACCCCCAACCCATTTTTTCATGAATGCAGGTTACAGGTTGCGAAAGCTGAAGAAGTGGAGTTGTAGGAGAGTAGTGTAGACTGTCAGAATTGTAGATCAGAGGAGAAAATAGGGACTTGGACTCGGGCACCCGCTCATTAGTCCTCCAGATCCTGCAATAGGAAAATCTCTGGAACAATAGGTACAGGTTGCAGACAAGGTTCCTAGATCTCGATAAAAACTGTGGCACTGGACTAGGGCGCCTACTCATTAGTCCCTGACTTTTTTGTTTTCTAAACTTCAAAATCTAGTATGCATTTGATTGTCATTTGATATCTCTGTGTGTGATCATTTTATGTAATCTATTTGTTTGTTCATGAATTCATATAATTAGGGTTTTGAGCATAATTGGACTTAATTGAACAACTAAATTACACCATTCCAATCTTCCCCTATGTTCCAAGTGATAGGATATCTTTAGTAGATTCTCTACTTGGTTGAATGTCATTAAATGTTTAGTGGTGAAAGAAGGATCAACACAAACCCTTTTCAAACAACTATCAAAATCAAACCTAAACATTTTTCACACTAAACAATTTCAACATAAACAATTTAACCTCTCTAACATTTCTTTGCAAAAAAATCTTTAAAGCATGCATCTTTTCCAAAGAGTGTAATTGGTTCCATCAAACCTTAGACTATCCTTCTTGTAAGAAGACATCCTAGATCTCCTCAAGCGGTTAAGCTCTTTTAGAGGAACTTGGCTCTGATACCAATTGTTAGTTTCAAGATAGACAATTGAGAGGGGGGGGTGAATCAGTTGTCTCAAAACTTTCCTTTCATTAACCACTTAGATCCTTCTTGTAATTCAGCAGCAAAATAATAAATCAATCACGAAACATAATGCAATAATTCAAGAGCAGACACATATGACACCAAGATTTTAACATGGAAAACCTGATTAAGGGAAAAACCACGGGGTGACTAACCCAAGATTGTATTCTCTGTTAAAAGAATAAAAGGAACAAAATGACACATGCCAATTAGGGCTCACTGCCCAAGCACACTGCTCATAAGAGGCCCACTGCCTATAGGAGACACACTGTCTACAGAATAATAAATATTACATAATTGAACTGAAGAATAGCATCTTCACCATGCTTGAGTTATTTCTATTTAAGCTCAACACTTCTACTCTACCTTTCGCTCTTCTCTTCTCTTCTCTACCACACCCTCATCTTCACCAAGATAGTTTGGAAATGACTTCACAACTCTTATTTATACAAGACATTGACTTTGGGATAATCATCAAAGTCGGCATACACAAATACAACTTGACTAATTACAAAAGACTTCATGCGGATCACCACACTATCAACCACACAAATTTGGGACTTCAATATTCTTTGAGGAACATGCCATGCTTCGTAGAACACCTTCAAGATCATCCACAAGATGTACAAACTATCTGGTTAGCCATCATTATGAAGAACTTCATCATCCGGGAGTAAATCTTCAATTACTAGCTCAATCTTCAATGTGGATCACCAACACAAACTAGACACAATCTAGAGACCCCCACAAGCTTGTCTGAATCACCAAGAACATCCATACCACTTCTGTCTACTGAAATCATCCTCATCTTCATCCAGAACCTCAAGAACACATTTTTTCATCACTGTCACATTAGAATGAATGCTTGTGGACCTCCAGACCATGAACCAATTGAGTTGTCAATTCACATTGGCTTCCTAAACACTCCATCAAATCCACAGAACATGATATTGCATTTCTAGATCTTACTGGACCTATTTGTGTCACTCTATCACCTCTGAACACTTGCCAGAACCGATTTCACTCAAGTGGCCATAAATTCTTCAAATCTTCATGTGGACCTCTCAAATCTTGACTGGATCATATTTAGACACATATCTACAAACCCTTTGATGCCCATTCCCTGATCTCTATCTTAGCTAGGATCTTCTCTTCATAGAGCTTCACTGTCTTCACTATTCTTCTCTATTTCTGATAGGACTAATTTTCTCAATATCCTCAGTACACAACTCATCCAAACCTTGACATCAATGCAACAGGAGTATGTTGACATCAATGACAACACCGGTTAGGCCCATACTTGCAACAATCAACGAAAACAACTCAAATATATGGAATAAATGCAGATTCAGTCATTCAATATCATAGGATTTCAAATACAGATCGGTCAGCAACATGCGGGCTTACAATTAAGGCTCACAAGCTTGATTACATAATATACACAAGACATATCTTTGAAGTCCCTTTGCGCAAATCCAAACTATGAACTATGAATCTATTTCTAACTATTCTTAATCTACTTTCCTAGGGATCTATTACATCCTTATATATCATCTTCGATGCAAATGATTCCCCTGTGTCAGCCAAGAAAGATCACAAACTGCAATGAAGAGCTATAACATGTGTACATGGATAGATCAGACTAAAATGCATAGAACACCTCCACAAATGAATAGAATGATGTGTAGATCTTGGGAAAGGTTGGCCACAAACCAAAGATCATTGAATGATGTGTCATTAAGCTCTACAAGTCAAGGAATGCTCTGCAAGTCTTCTCCTTTAGCTGATTATCAGAGATTGTCAGGATGCTCTGTTATGATAAAATAGTCGATCTTCTAATAGCGATAAGTTTCTGGTAACTAATCCAAATGCTCTGAATTCTAGATATGATATAGATGAATGAATTTAGATGCTAAGTCTAGCTTCATAAGATCTGAAATGCAACTACAGCAAAATGCAGACCAAAATACAGAAACTGCTACTGACTGAACTGGAAAATAAAAGAAACAAACTGAACTACAAACAAACTGAAATGCAAATGTTTTTGGTCAATGCAAGATTACTCTTGATCCAGGGATGCTCCTACATCAGACATCCAGGGTTATTGAAAAGTGAGTCCCCCACTTTGTTGGGGCTAGAGGAAAACCAAGACGGTCCATCTCAGCATGAGAAATCCATGATGAATCTTCTTCTGGTCTGCCTTTCCACTTTACAAGGTATTCTTTGTATTTTCTTCCTCTGGTGCTGCATCCAACTCTGCTATCCAAAATGTCTTCAATCTACTCTAGTGCTTGTTGTGGTAACTACTTCTTCAAGTCCTTTGGCATGTTGTCATTGAACTCTGCATCATGATACTGGTATAAGTATGCAATGTTGAAAATAGGTGAAATACCCAATGTCTCTGGTAGTTCCACTTCATATGCATTTCTTGAATCAAATTTTTTGAGTACCCTATAAGGTCCAAACTTCTTCATCTTCAACTTGTTATATGTCTCAACTAGAAATCTTTCTTTTCTCAAGTATACCATCACTTCATCTCCAACTTCAAATTCTTTGTGTCTTCTCTTCTCATCTGCTTGTTCTTTATATTTTCCATTCATCTCTTCCAAATGCTTCTTCACCTGATTATTCATTGCTTCCATATGTTCTGCAAATTCTTCTGCTTCTGTACCTCTCTTTTCTACCATACTAATATCTCTCAACTCTGCAACTCCTCTAGGGTTTACTCCAGTAACAATCTAAAAAGGTGTTCTTTCGGTACTACTATTCACTGAATTATTGTATGCAAACTCTACTTGTGAAAGAATCAAATCCCAACTTCCTATCTTTTCTCCAACCAAACATCTCAACAAGTTTCCCAAACTCCTATTCACTACCTCTGTCTATCCATTAGTTTGTGGATGAAATGCTGAACTGAACTTCAAATCTGTCTTCATCTTCTTCCAAAGTGTCTTCCAAAAGTAACCAAGAAATCTGGTGTCTCTGTCTGAAATTATGCTCTTAGGTAATCCATGCAATCTCACAATCTCCTTAAAAAATAGGTCAGCTACATGTACTACATCAATTGTCTTCTTACAAGGTATGAAATGTGCCATCTTTAAAAATCTATCTACCACTACAAATATTGAATCATGTCCTCTCTATGTCTTAGGCAATCCTATTACAAAATCCATCCTTATGTCTTCCCAAGGTCTTTTTGGTACTGTTAAAGGTTTATACAATCTGGTGTTCTGACTACTCCCTTTTGCAACTTGACAATCTCTACAACTCTGCACAAATATCCTAACATCCTAATGTATCTGAGGCCAAAAGTAATTTTCACTCACCAAAGCCACTATCTTATCAATGCCAAAATGTCCTGCCAATCCTCCACTGTGTTTCTCCTTGATCAAATTATCTCTCATTGAACTTCTAGGTATGCATAATTGATTTCCCCTGAACAACATATCTTCCTAAATGAAATAGTCCAACTACTTACTCCTATCTATCACAAAAGTTTACTTACATGCTTTCCAAGGTTCTGCAAAATCAATCTCCCTCATACATATTCTTCAATTCATCAAATCCCAACACTTCAACTCTCATCTCTGTTAGCAATTTCCTTCTTCTACTCAATGCATCTGCAACTTTGTTTGATTTTCTACTCCTATGCTTCAACACAAATGTATAACTTTGCATGAACTCTACCCATATCATATGGCTCTGATTCAACTTTCCTTGACTGTTCAAATATTGCAAAGCTTGATGATTTGTATACAACACAAACTCCTTAGGCAACAAGTAATGTCTCCACTTCTTTAGGGCTTCAATTATAGCATAGAACTCTTAATCATAAACTAAATATCTTCTCCTTGCATCATTCAACTTCTCACTGAAATATGCTACAGGTCTACCTTCTTGACTTAACACTACTCCAATTGCACTCCCACTTGCATCACAATCTCTTGAAATACCTTATTGAAATTTGGTAATGCTAAAATAGGTTGCTCTGTCACTTTCTACTTCAACAATTCAAAACTTTTAATCTTCTCTAGATGTCCTCTTAAAGTCTTTCCTATCACCTCTCATTGTCTCTATCATAGGGTTACAAATTGAACTAAATTTTTTATGAACTTCCGGTAGAAACTAGCCAATCCATGAAATGATCTAACCTCTCCAATGCTCTCTGGTGTAGGCCATTCAACAATCCATGATATCATCCATCCTAGGTAAAGGAAATTTATATTTAACTGTGATCTTGTTTATTGCTCTAGAGTCTGTACACATTCTCTAGTCTCCATCTTTCTTCGGTGCTAACACTGCAGGTACTGCACAAGGGCTCAAACTTTCTTTGATCAAATCTTTTCTCAACATCTCCTATATCTGTCTATTCAATTCTTCATTTTCTACTGGTGTCATTCTATGTGCTCTTTGTTAGGCAAACTAGCTCTTTGTTAGGCAAACTAGCTCTAGGTATAAGATCTATGTGATGACTAATACTCCTTGTAGGTGGCAATCCTTCAGGTACATTATCTGATATGATGTCTTCATACTCTATCAGCAACTCAGTTATCTCCTCCGATTATGATTCTTCATTCTCCTTCCTCAATGATTCAGGCTTCTTAGGGATCAAGGCATAACACATATTCTCATGTCTCAAGCCATCCAAAAATTTTCTTCCATCTACCAAACAATTTCTAGCATTTCCACATACTTCACTCTTAGGATCATCCTCCAAAGGAATCAAGGTAATTCTCTTCCCATTTGAGGTTATAGTGTATGTATTCTTTCTCCCATCATGTATAGCTTTTCTATCATACTGCCAAGGTCTACCCAACAAGATATGACATACATCCATAGGCATAATATCACACAAGACTTCATCATGATAAGATCCAATATGAAATTTTACCAAACATTGTTCACTCACTAATACCTTATGATCATCCTGAATCCATGCTATCTAATATGGCTTAGGGTGTTTTAATCTTTCCAACTTCAACTTAGTCACCATCTCCTCTGAAACTAGGTTATCTGAACTACCACTATCAATTACAACTTTACAACACTTACCTCCTGATTTGCATCTAGTTTTGAACAAAATTTTCCTTTTCGGTGGTTCTTCATTTGTATCCATTTGAAATAGTGCTCTCCTCATCACAAGTGATTCTCCTTTCTCAGGTTTACCAACTGAACTCAGTGATCCAATAGGTTCTTCTTGCACATAGGCCGCTCTTCCACTGTTCTCTATTCTCTTGCTTGTACTCCCTTGATTACATTCAAATGCTCTATGTCCTTTACCTCCACAGTTGAAACAGGTGCTTCTGAATGTTATCTTATCAAATCCTTTCCCTTCTCTTCTGTATCCATCATTCTGATATGCACTAGGGTTTCCTCTCTGGTAAAAGTTTTTGTCATCTCTCTGATATGCACTACTATCTCTGTCCTCCTTCTTGAGTGTGTTGTCAAACTTGTTCTACTCTAGATGTGATATGTCTCCTCCATAAAATTTTCTTCCTCTCTAAAATTTACCTCCTCTGCCTCTCTGTCTCTGATCATGTCTCTTATTTATCTTTTCTTCAACTTTCAGGGCAAACTGATATGCCTCTTCCAAAGATGTCATCCTCACCAAACTTAGTTCTTCATGAATGTTCAATCTTAGTCTATTGATGTATCTAGCCACTTTCTCCTTTCTTTGTTCACTGTGTCCTATCCTTATAATCATCTTATGAAATTCTTCGGTATACTCCTTCACAGATTTCTCCTTTTGCCTCAGGTTTTGCAATCTTTTCAACAACTCCAACTCATAGTCAGCAGGTATTAATTGATTCTTTAATTTTGTCACCATCCTATCCCATTTTGTAATCTTTTGTTTTCCTCTCCCATTTCTATCCAATTGGACTTCTTTCCACCATATAGCAGCATGTTCTTTCAATTTTGTCTTCATAAATTTCACCTTCTCTGGATCTTCAACTTCTTCATATTCAAAGTATTCTTCCATGTCATTTATCCAGTCAATCAATTCTTCCAGGTTCAAATTGCTAGTGTAATTTGGTACATCAACTCTAGGTCTCTTTCCAATCTTCAAAATAGCCCTCAACATCTTTACTTGATCAAATTCTTCTTCTTCACCTCCTAGGGTTTTGCCAATTTGTTCAACAGATTGAAATTCTTCTTCATCATCACTTTCAACATTAGGTCTTGGTGTCAATCCTCTTCACCTATCTTCCTCAATAGCATCTAATCGAATTCACATTATTTTCATCATTTCCATCATTTCATCCATTCTACTAGCCATCGTTCCAATAGCAAGGATTGTCCTCGGTGGCATTCTTCCTAGGATCAAGTGCAAACTGCCTCAATTCGGTGATCAAGCTACAAGGTGACAATTGCCTCACAATCAGCGATCGGTTGTGACACGAGTAACCTGTCTCAGATCAGCGATCTGTCCACAGCAAGATCTTATGGAATTCCTTTGCCAACTTCACCCAATTCACTCCTAAAGATTTGAACTTTCACTCTGATACCACTTGGTAGACTCATGGTAAGAGGGTTCACAGAATGAACTATCCAAACCATGCAGTAAGAGTAAACACAATGGAAACAACTCAAAGATATGGAATAAATGCAGATTTAGTCATTCAATATATCATAGGATTCAAATATAGATCAATCGGCAACATGCGGGCTTACAATTTGGGCTCACAGGCCTGATTACAGAATATACACAAGATATAACTTTGAAGTTTCTTCGCGCAAATCCAAACTATGAAATATGAATCTATTTCTAACTATTCTTAATCTACTTTCTTAGGGATCTATTACATCTTTATATATAATCTCTGATGCAAAATATTCCCCCGTGTTGGCCAAGAAAGATCACAAACTCCAATGAAGAGATGTAACGTGTGTACACAGATAGATCAGACTAAAATGCTTAGAACACCTCCGCAAATGAATGGAATGATGTACAAATCTTAGGGAAGGTCAACCATGAACCAAAGATCATTGAATGATGTGTCATTAACCTCCACAAGTCAAGGAATGCTCTACACGTCTTCTCCTTTAGCTGATTATTAGAGATTGTCAGGATGCTTTGTTATGAGAAAATAGTCAATCTTCTGATAGCGATAACTTTACAGTAACTAATCCAAATGCTCTAAATTCTAGATATGATATAGATGAATGAATCTAGATGCTAAATCCATCTCTGCAAGATCTGAAATATAACTATGGCAGAATGCAGACCAAAATACAAAAACTGATGCTGACTGAACTGCCTGAACTGAACTGGAAAATAAAAGAAACAAACTGAACTGCAAACAAATTGAAATGCAAATATTTTTGGTTGATGCAAGATTGCTCTTGAACCAGGGATGCACCTGCATTAGTTATACTGCAATGGGAATTGCATATAAAGTTTAATTCACAAATAGAGAGGGTTCTGCCACTGGTATTGCGATTCATACTGCCTACTAGATGGTTAAGGAAGGTAAAGACTTTGACCTCTGCAAGGTCATGAGAGAACAACTCTTAGAAAACCTGAGAAGAACAAAAAAAACTGGATACATTTTTAGGTATGGGACCTTATTTATCTATCTTGCATTCTAGTTTTTGAATGAGCTACCTAGTTTTAGTGGAAAGATTCGGCAACAACATATCCATATTTCCACTCAAATTAAGAGTCACATAAGAGGGTTTAGTGATCCAAATCACTATAAAACAATGTACTGAGATTTCTTCAAAACCCTTTAAACCAACATGCATGCTAGAGAAAGAGTCCCTTACAATTTTGTACAACAATATAAGGAGAAAATTAACTTTTTTAGTTGACAAGGATTATACCTATATGGAGGCTATTGAGCCTAGAACTGCATGGATCCCTAAATTTCCATATGAAGTCTCTAGATGAGAAATAGAGGTCTATGTTGATATGCTACTCAGCAAACCCAAAGACACCACTGCTAAAAGGTTTGGAACCTATGATGAGATTATGATCAAAATACATAAGAAAAATGTAGAGGAACAACTTGAGAAGAAGAAAGGTGAGCTGCATAATATATGGGGTATTTCATCTGAAACCACATCAGAAGCCCCTGCGAAGGAAACATATAATGTTTCTACTATTCTACTAGCTACACAATGTTTAAGAAGGACTAGTAGATCTACTTCTACTACTATAAATGCACCACAACCCTCTGGACCTACACAAACAATGTCCACTGAAAGAAGGGCGGCCTCTAAAACACTAACACAAAAGAAGGATGGTAAAAAGAAGCATGCAAGACCCAAAACACAAGCCAAAAGAAAGAAGGTTAAGGTAGAAGAGATTACAGAAGAAGAAGAAGAAGAAGGTGAAGAGTAAACTTCTAAGCTAAAAAGGGAACAAATCTAAGAAAAATCCTCTGGTGACTCCTACAGAAGGCCCTCTTCAATTAGAAGTTGTCTTTAATGGAATTGAATAACATGGGTTATTAAAACACACAATTGATTTGTATCTAGATGTTCATCCTGAAGACCAGAGTACCATTGTAAAGGTTGTAGTTATGTATATGCTTAAATATAATTTGCCCATGATTGATGTCATTGAAAAGGTGCCAGAAATCCTAGCTCAGGCTCTAAGAAAGAAAAGAGAAGAAGCCATTAAAATGAATGAAGAGATGAGGCAACAAGCTCTTGAAAAGGATGAGTCTTATATGTCTCAAGAGGAAAAGGATAAACTAGCCCAAATGCAAGCTCAAGAGTTAAGGACAAAGAAAAGAGTGGACACTCTTACGAGCATGCAAGAAGGTGACAAAGAGAAAATTGAAAAGTAGACCAAGGATGTGACAAAGAAAATCTTGGATGAGGTAAAAGGAAGTGAGCTTGTGGAGCAGCCACAAGTTTCTCCACCACATAACACTACTTCTCCACCTCACATGGAAGCATCTCCTCTACACAACACTAAACATCAAGTTCCTCAAGAGGATAAAGAAGAGAAAGCAACACAAGATCAAGAACAAGATGCACATGGAGAAGAAAATGTTTCTCTAGATCATAATGTTGTGCATGATGGTCACCCTCTAGTGAATACAGAACACTAGGAAAATCCTAAACAAAAAGAGGGGCAAATAAATGTTGATATAGGGGAGAACTCAGAAAAGGAACAAGATCCATCTTCCTCCTCCTCTTCGGTTAACTCTATTAAGGAGTTCCTAGCCCAAAAAATGCAAATCCAACTAGTGGTCTGTTATAGTTTCCAGTGTTAGATAGACAAGTTAACTTGTCCAATATATCTCCACTTCACAAGTGTTGCAAGTATGTGCTAATCGATGTTGTCATTGATGTCAACAAGCTTGTGTTGTCATTAGTGTCAACTGTGTCTTCTAATGAGGTTGTTGTTGTTTGATTCAGTATCTTTGCTAAAGGTGGTTTGGTTGCTTTGTAGAGATGTTGAAAATGTTGAGGATATGCTTCTGTTGTTGGGTTTCCAAGTGCTTTTGAGAAAATTTGTTTAATATTGGAAACAGTGTGTTGAAGAAGTCTTCTGGCTTATAGAGTGCTATTTGAGTTTTTGCTCCGCATTTCTTTTGTGTTGGAGATCTAAGTGTATGGTTTGGATACGTTTTTTAGAAGTGTTTGAAGATGCTATATCCAAAATTTGGTGCTTTGGATCCTTGTGCAGTAAAAGTTGTGTTCACTAGTTTGAGAACAGTGTTTGATAATGTTTGCAATGTGTTTGGGAGAAAGTGTTTTGCTCCACATTTCTCTGCAAAATGGTTTCAGGTGTTGCAATTCTAGCTGTGTGCTTATAAGGTCCTTATCTATCCTCAATCCAAAATTTTTGTGATTTGATGCTCTGGAAAGTGATTTCTTGTGTAGCAGAGTTCGACAGTGTTGTTTGTAAGAAGATTGTGAACTTTCTTTAAAGCATTTTCTAAGATCCGCAGGGTGTTTTTATCTTTGAGGAACTGTGTTCTTAAAAGTTCATAGTGTTAACACAAGTTTGGTCGACTTGGTTGTTTACACTAATTGCGGTTGTGCTTCATTGATTGTGAAAGCATGTTGAAGCGTGTAAGAGTGGATTTAGGTCCATAGTAAGGCATTGTGTGGTCTACATTCATTCCTTTCCTCCATGGGAATGTTTAGGTCCAAACATAATTTAAATTTTATGAGTTTAGTTGTATTGCCGACCTTGGAGAATGTTTTCATGATTGATGTTGGCATAAATAAGTGTCAAGGAATCATGGATATTTTCATTCTTGAAGGACATGATGTTTGTGATGCAAATATGATCAGGGTAGTGAGATCTTTCATATTTTAGGCTACTGGATGCAGTGAGCAGAAGGTGTCTACTATTTTTAGTGTTGCTATGAAGATGTTGTTTGTGTTGTAATGGACATTGAGCTTCATTGGAACTGAACTCTTGTCATGCCCACATTTCCCATGCGGTTACAACATGCATCACACATGTCATGTCCACATGTGTCATGTGGTCATGACATGAAATATCAAAAATTTTCCCACGCTTCCCTAGAAACCCCCTCGCATGCGTAAGCGTGCTCGGTGGCATACGCTTAAGGCAAAAACAATACAGTTGTCGGCGGGGTACTAAGTACATGTGTGCACACCTAGATACAAGAAGGCCAACAAGGGGTCTTTGCGACGTAGTTAACGTCGCTACCAGGTTTGAACTTTCAAAGCTCCTAAACCCTAATTTTTTGAAAGATTTCGGCAGCATAACGCCTCACGGGTGTGAGTGGGATTTATTACACAAACACTACTCTTAATACGTGGTTTCCTGATAGGGTTAACAAACTTCCTATGACTCCCTAACTATAATGAATTTACACTTGATCTTATTTATGGATCATTTTCAACAAAGCCCGATCATCCATTCACTTTCTCGTTTTCTGGAATTTTAATATTAATTTCTCCTCCTTCAGACTTAGCATTTTCAACAAAGCTTGTTCATTTGCCCTCTCTTCCGTTTCTATGAAATTTAATTTTGATTGTATTTCTATCACGGTCACTACTTCCTTTACATTATTCCTAATTTCTTGGTAGTCCAGATCACTTTAACAGGGTTTACTAACTTCACTTGTCTCAGCCTCCTAGGTTTCCGCTCTAGGTTTCATCTCAACATTTGAATTAATTTTAATAATCAACTTGTGCCTAATCAGGATTAACGATAGGTTAAACTTACTTAGTTCTCTTAGCCCAGTTCGAAAATGCCGTGCATTTTCTCTTCTTGGTTTTCTAAGGTCAGCTTTTCTTTCTCCTTCTCTTTTTTTTTCTCAATTGGACGTTTTCTAAATCTACAGTTGAGTTTAAAATGGCCACACATGGAATGCCTGTGATGGCTTGTTTGCGTTTATATTCACAGTGTCCTTTGTAAATGAAAGGATTATATTTTTCTCTTCGTTTTCCTGATATTTAATTTGTGATAATTGTTGAAACTTCTGAGAAACTCTTCCTTAAATTTAAAATATATTTACATATGCTCTTTTTATATTATAAATATTTTTTTCCTTATTGTTGTTAAAAAAATCCCCTACTATAAATTTCTTTCTTTTAAAACAAATATAGCCTCTCTTTTAAATTTATAACAAATAATTAATATATATATATAAATATTTTATAGTATTTGAATATAATAGGTTTTCCTTTATAAAAGACCAAGCATTATGTTCATTTCATATTTTATTTGGTCTTATGAAAACCCTAACTTTTACTTGTTTGTTTTGCAGGGCAGAAAATTGGAGGGCGGCGGCGATGCTTGGAGCAGAGGGCGGCCGCTATGTGAATGGTGCAGAGATGGGGGAGAGTGGAAGGCGCAGAGTGGAGGTTGGGCGGAGGGAGGCATTGTGGTGGTCGTAGAGAGCGGCGGAGGAAAGAGTGCGGGGAGTAGGGGCAGAGATGGCCGCAGTGGGCAGCGAGGAGTGGTTTGCGGAGGCCGCAGGGAGTGGCAAGGGCAGAGCATGGGGATCAAAGGCCGCACAGGGGGTAAGGCCTAGCGGAGGTGTGGGGGTTTGGCCGCGGGAGGAGGCGGTCTGCAGGGGGGTGGCTCTGTAGTTTCAGGGGTGTGGGGAGGGGCGGAGCCCCCACCCACATCCCACTACATGGGGTGTGGGTGGGGGCTTTGCCCCTCCCCACACCCATTTGTAAGGCCGGCGGTGGGGGATCAAAGCCCCCACCACTACTGTAATTTTTGACTATATTTTCTTTTGACTATTTTTTTTGTTTAAAAACTGCGAATATTGTATTTGTTTCCTCAATTAAAATTTCAGTATAACAATTTTAAAATATATAAATATATATATAATATTAATACCATTAGTCAAATCTACATTAACCACAGTTCTCTTAACAAATATCTTAACTGTAAATTCATGAATTATTTATATCAGAAAAAAAAAATAGATATATATTGTAGACACCCAAATTTCTCCCAACTTTATTCATGTCTAGCAACACCTTGTCAAAAACATCACTTAGACATCATGTAGCATTTTGTCCTAAATCCCACTCTTAACCCCACTTATTCCATTAGCCAAGTAATTAAATAAATTTTATTTATTTAATTAATATCCAACTCATATCCCAACTAATTCAAATATTTTATTTAAATTAAGTTCTCGTCATAAGCCGACTTTCCAATTAATTAAATAAATCTTATTTATTTAATTAATTTATTTTATCATTTAGCCGACATGTGTGCCTCTTTCATTTAAAAAAGATAAGTGGTACTTGTTGGCAAGAGACACTATATGGATTCATGGTTGTTGTCATTGATGGCAACAAAGGTCATCCCACATATCCGCAAGTCATGATATGTCTCTACCGGAAGTCAGATTGAAGATTGTGGTGGTCCGGTGAACAAGAACAGAGCATGTGGCAAGGTCCGACAGATTGGTCCGGATCTCTCAGAGGAAGTGTCTTGGTGCAGTGCGGATCTGGGGAAGTCAAGAGGACTATCTTGAGTAGTATATTCCAAGGATTTAGCCTCCGGAGATGGACAAGGAAAAAGATATGAATAGTTGAGTACCGGATTCCTGAGAGACAGTGAAAACAGAGGAAGAACTGACTGACTGAGTATCAAACTACTTTCCGGATGTGTTACAGATGATGATAAAGGTTGCGGAGGCATGAATCATGTTTGGCCGACATAATTGATGATATCTACAAGTATATGCTTGATCCGCATTACTTGGTGAGCAAGGATTCAGCCGACAGAACTAAGTTTGTAAGAAACTAGACTGTTCCGGATGCCGACTAGAAAGATGATGAAATTACTTGTGCGGATATATATAGAGGATGGATTTAGTTGTAAAGTGTGTGAATGTGTGAGAGGATATGCGAACAAGTCCAGAATAAAGCAGAAGTAACAAGAAAGATCCGGTATGTGAAAGGACAGCAGACTAAAGAACAGAGGAAAGATGAAGTGCAGCAGATCAGTATACTGAACCTAACCGGAACTGAACTCCAGCATATGCAGATGCTTCCAATCAGTTCAAGACTGTGATTCTTATCACTTTGTAAGACAGTGTGTCTTCTTGTAGGCAGTGAGCCTCTTGTGAGCAGTGTGCTCGGGCAGTGAGCCCTAATTGGCAAGTGCCATTTTTGTAATTTCCTATTCTTCTAACAGAGAATAATTCTTGGGTTAATCACCCCGTGGTTTTCTCCCTTAACAGGGTTTCCACGTCAAAAATACTGTGTCATGTATTTCTTAATTCATGGTTAATGTTTTGTGTTTGATTTTATGCTGCTTCAATTAAAAGCAAAGTTTAATAAGGGAAATAATTAGGATAACTGATTCACCCCCCCCTCTCAGTTATCAACAATTGGTATCAGAGCCAAGTTCCTCCTAATAGAGCCTAACAGCTTGAGGAAGATCTGGGATTTCAAATGGATGCATATGGTTTAAAGCAGCAACTCAAGACTGCCCTTGAGGATCTTGAACAGTCAAATTCTGAAGTCAGTGAATTAAGAGAAAGACTCAAACAAGCTGATGAATTCATGAGGGAATTAAAAGACAAATTAAGTCTCTCTATGAAAAAGAGAAAGGAGCTGCTCCAACAGTTGGCAAGACAAAGTGAAGAAAGCAATACAAATGAAGAATTGACTGAGCAAACCAAGTTATGTGAAAAGTTATCAAAAGAAGTCATTATGTTAAGACATGAAATGGAATCAGGAACTATAAAGTTCACTCAAGAGATTGAAGAAAAAAGAAAGGCTGAAGACAATCTAAGACAATCTCTTAAGGAAAAATCAGAAGAATGCCACCAGATGGACAGGATTATCAGACATCTTGAATCTGATCTTGAAGATGCCAAAGATAATGAAGAAAAACTTGAGGATCAAATTACCTCTCTCAAAAGAGATCTTCAAACAGCAAATGAATATAAAGAGAAATTCAAGATAAGTTCTGCTCAACTTGAAGTTCTTCTTGGAAGTCAAAAGAGGACTGATGACAAGTATGGTTTGGGATATGAGAAAGGAGAAAGCTCCGGATCCGGTCAGAGGAATCTTGGATCAGAAAATCCAAGGAGCAGGCCTAGAAGACCTCCGGTAAGACAGCCAAATGCTCAAAAATACCCATCCTTCAATGGATACTGCCACAGCTGCAACCATTTTGGTCACAAAGCTAATCAGTGCAGAATGAGAATGAATCAGATTAATTCATCCTTCTCCGGACAATGCTTCAACTGCAAAAGGTATGGACACAAATCCCATGAATGCAGAATTATGCAAGTAAACAAATCATTCAAAGGTAGATGCTTTACATGCAATAGAGTAGGTCATATGGCTAATCAATGCAGATCAAGGGGATATCAGTTAAATATGCAAAGAAATGTTATTTGCCAAATCTGCAATAGGTCCGGTCATAATGCTAAAGTCTGCAGAAACAAGAATCAGGACAAAAGAGGTCCGGTGTATAATCAGAATCAAGACAAGGGTAAACAAAAGATGAATGCGGATGAAGTTAGGAATCAGATGAGCAAGATTTGGGTGAAGAAAAGCTCAGAGAATGTAGAGGTTGGATCCGCACCAGATTCTGGTGCTGATATTTCTTCCGGAAATTAAAAAGTGAGCTCAGGCTCAGGGGGAGACTCAAAGAAGATTCTGTTCCCCCAGCCAAACAAGTTGTGCCGGATGTGGCACAAGATGCGGATTAAAGGGTTTGTAGATATAAGTCCTGAGATGCTTCAGTCAAGTTTTCAGAGGTCCGCATGGAGTTATGAAGAAGCTGTGTTCGATTAAGTTAGACCTGTTCAAAGAAAGTGCTCCGGTATGATAAAGGATTACAAAAAGGTCCGGAGAGATCCGGAAGTGCACGATCTTGTCTTGCGGATTGGACAGAGTGTTTGGGATGTTCTTGTAATATGTTACCTAGATTTATTCATGATTTAAAGATCCGGATGATATTCAGTGATCAAGACTAATCCGGGATACTCCAAGCTGTCCAGACATGGTAAACCGGAATAATGCAGGTGAAGCATTTATTGCAGACAGATATTAGGGTTTGCGGAGCAATATAAGGGATTTCTCAAAAGTTATCTGCTCATTCTACACTTGAGAAGAAGCGAATAGTGGAGCTCTGCAACAAGGTTCATCAAGCACACCAAGGATCTCCTGCCGAAGCTATTGCATAAAGAAATCAATCCAACCACTCCGTGCAAACCGAAGGCGCATAAGGTATTCTTCGTTTTTCATTGCCTCACTGCAAATCTTTGAAGAATGGCTACTCCAAACATAGTTAAGATCTCTGATAGACCTCGCCCCTCATTCAAGAAACATCCCTACAAATCATTGGAGGTAGATCCACTAGGAGCCTTCTCTAGTGTTCCCCACGGAGTCTTACATACTGAAGATATTAGGGTTTACATACACGCAAACATTGAGGAATTTGGGGAATTCAAATTAAGAGACCTCTATCACAAGCAACTGATAGACAATGCTTTTGAGCTCAAACCAGAGTATAAGGGTATCCAGAAGAAACAATTTGAGCAATTCATTCATTTCCCTAGCTTTGAAGAAGATGAATGGGTCCGGTATGTACTGAGCAGGATGCATGACAACTTCCTTTGGCTAGATAGACCCTGTAAGATCACAAAAGAAGCAATTAGAGCAGTAACTGGTCTATACTCTTCCGGGGGGGTACCTATCCTCAAATCTGTCAAGAACAACGTTGTAACTGAGGCCACCGGATCAAAATATGATAAGAGGGCAATGACCATTGAAGATATTTCGGATCCGGATATCAAATATGCATCAATGATAATAGGATACAAGATCTATCACTCCAGCAGGGAGAATTCTGTATCCGGAACTGCAATATACACAGCATATGAAATGTTAAGAAAGAATGCAGATTATGATCTTTGTGAACTACTACTAAGCCAATTGATGGAAAATGTACAGAAAATCAAGAAAGACAAGAAGAACTCCTTTAAGTATGGTACTCTCATTGTATGTCTATTCTTTTACTTCATGAATGAGCTACCCGGAACAAGTGGATGGATATGGCAGAATGACAAACCTGTTGCAGTCCAGATAAGAGACTATTTGCATGGACTTGGGGATGCAAAAGCGAGAAATACAGCTCTATGGGGATACTTCAAAAACTTTCAGGGCATGATGCAAGCAAGAGAGAGAATTCCCCAGTCTCTCATTGAGAAATACAAGGACTCAGTATGCTTTATGGTTGACACTGATCAGTGCCTAATGGAGGCAGTGGAGCCAAGGACTGTCTGGATCATGCCCATGGGGTATGAAGTTGATGAACAGATAGTAGAGCTGCATGTTCAACACATGCTAAGTCAGCCCAAAGATCCTAAGGCAGAAAGGTTTGGAACCTTTGAGGAGCTGAGTGTGAAATTACATGTAGAACTCAGGGAACCTGAGATTAAGAGAAAAGTGAGAAAAGAAGTAGAGCACATTGCTCAAGGCCTGGGCATCTCAAAAGAGGCACTTGATGCCAGCCGGGAAAAGAGGAGAAAGGCTGAGGAAGAAGAGAAAAGCAAAGAAAGTGCTCCGGTTGAAACCCCCACCCGGACCAGATCATCAAAGAGATCTGCACCTTCCACAACCAAAAGCTCAAAACCGGAAGTCCAGGCATCCGGTAAAAGATCCAAGACAAAAGCATCAAGGGCTTATGAAAGCCAAAAGGATGAAGAGGAGACAGAATCAGATGAAGGAGTAAGAGAAGTAAAGAAACAGAAAAAGAAAGGATCCGGTAAGCCCTCCACAGGCCAAGACAAGGAGGAAATGGCAGAGGTAACTGTTGAAAAGCCCACTCTGTCACTGGAGAGCATAATCAAGTCGGTCACGGTGGATGGAAACCTTCAACCAATGACTGAATCCTATGATGACTTCAGTGAGGCAGACCAAAAGACTCTGCAGGAAGCCACAGTTAAATATCTAAACACATACAATAAGGCTTTCATTGAGATCATATCACTCATTCCTAAAAGCCTAGAGAAGGAAATGGAAGTAAGAAAGAATAATGCTCATGCCAAAGATCTTGAGATCCGGGAGCAGATAGCTATTCAGCTATATCCTCAAATTGATCCCAAGACAATGAACATGATCTTCAAGGACTGCAGAGATGAGTTCAGAAGTAAAGCCAGGATGAATCAGCTCATGCTTGGTGAGACTGACAAAGTGGCACAAGAGACAGAAGAGATCCTCCGGAAGGCCTTCAAAAGGTTCAATCTTCCTGTTGTAGAGGACTTAGGTGCAGAAACAGCTGCTGATTTGGAATCTTCTGTTCCGGAAGAAGTGAGCCATGAACAGACAAGTGAGGACTTGGAACCCTCTGCTCCAGAAGAAGTGGCCCATGAACAAGCAAGCATCTCTCCTCCGGTTTCCCCTACAGTCTCCGGATCCAAAGAAGAAGAGCAATTGCAGGAGAAGGAAGCAGTGGTGACAGACAAAGAGGTTGACAGTTCTAAGACTGCAGAAGAAAAGAAACATCTGTCTCCGGCAAGAGACACTGCACAAACTGTTCAACAATTTTTGAGCAAAGAAACTCTAGAGATTGATGAACCGGAGCTTCTAAAAGGTCCATTTGATTTTGACTCTCTCTCTCCGGTACAAACAATGAAGATAGCTTCATTTGCAAATGCCAAGGCAAATGAAAAACTCCTGAAGTCTCATATGGAAGACTGTGAGTTGATAGAGGCTGCTTCCGGAGTACTTGTAAAGATCATGCCATCAGTCCAGATAGATCCGACAGCCTCCACTTCCGGTAATCTAAAAACCTTAGTCAGCAGTATTGATACACATTTTAATTCTCTAGAAAAATCAGCTGAAGAAAAGGTCCGGAAGGAATTTTTGGATAAGAGATTTTCTGAAATATTAGAATTAATCTCTAAGGATAGGAAGATTGTAAGCATTGGAATAAAGAGCTTAGAAAATGCTCTTAAGGATGGCGGTGACATCTACAAATTTTGTTTATCTTGGTCAAAGGCAACAGCAGCAATTGACAAGAAAATAAAAGAGGAACAGGACAAGCTTCAAAGCTTATCTCAAAATTTTGATCCTCTCTCTTCCTCTATAATAAATCAAGAATGTCAGACTATTGCAGTCTTGAATGAAATAAAGAATCTTGAGAAGGAGAGGAAGAACATTACCAACCGGATGGGAGAACTTAGAAGGATTATAGTCCCTAAGTTGGAAACTATGCATGAGGCCATCAGTGATGCCCAGACCACCGCCCATACAAAAGATCCGACAGATCTCAGGCGGGCAGAAGCTTTTGCATTTTTGTTGAGTGGTCACATTTCAATCTTGGACAGAATGAAGCTAAGTTGGGCTACTGAAATGGTTCAACTGCAGACATCCTTTGCAGACATTCTGCAGTATATGTGAGTATGTAAATATGCGGCTATATATAGAAAATTTTTGAAAATTTTGGTGTGCGGACCCTACCCTTTGCCATTGATGTCAAAGGGGGAGTGAGGAGCAGTGAAAAATGAGGAATCCAACTCAGGGGGAGTTCCGGAAATTGTATATAAAGACAGAGCATCAGCAGAGGGGGAGCATAGTGTAAACACTTAGTCATTTTTCACTAAGTGTTGCCATCAATGCCAAAGGGGGAGATTGTTGGCAAGAGACACTATATGGATTCATGGTTGTTGTCATTGATGGCAACAAAGGTCATCCCACATATCCGCAAGTCATGATATGTCTCTACCGGAAGTCAGATTGAAGATTGTGGTGGTCCGGTGAACAAGAACAGAGCATGTGGCAAGGTCCGACAGATTGGTCCGGATCTCTCAGAGGAAGTGTCTTGGTGCAGTGCGGATCTGGGGAAGTCAAGAGGACTATCTTGAGTAGTATATTCCAAGGATTTAGCCTCCGGAGATGGACAAGGAAAAAGATATGAATAGTTGAGTACCGGATTCCTGAGAGACAGTGAAAACAGAGGAAGAACTGACTGACTGAGTATCAAACTACTTTCCGGATGTGTTACAGATGATGATAAAGGTTGCGGAGGCATGAATCATGTTTGGCCGACATAATTGATGATATCTACAAGTATATGCTTGATCCGCATTACTTGGTGAGCAAGGATTCAGCCGACAGAACTAAGTTTGTAAGAAACTAGACTGTTCCGGATGCCGACTAGAAAGATGATGAAATTACTTGTGCGGATATATATAGAGGATGGATTTAGTTGTAAAGTGTGTGAATGTGTGAGAGGATATGCGAACAAGTCCAGAATAAAGCAGAAGTAACAAGAAAGATCCGGTATGTGAAAGGACAGCAGACTAAAGAACAGAGGAAAGATGAAGTGCAGCAGATCAGTATACTGAACCTAACCGGAACTGAACTCCAGCATATGCAGATGCTTCCAATCAGTTCAAGACTGTGATTCTTATCACTTTGTAAGACAGTGTGTCTTCTTGTAGGCAGTGAGCCTCTTGTGAGCAGTGTGCTCGGGCAGTGAGCCCTAATTGGCAAGTGCCATTTTTGTAATTTCCTATTCTTCTAACAGAGAATAATTCTTGGGTTAATCACCCCGTGGTTTTCTCCCTTAACAGGGTTTCCACGTCAAAAATACTGTGTCATGTATTTCTTAATTCATGGTTAATGTTTTGTGTTTGATTTTATGCTGCTTCAATTAAAAGCAAAGTTTAATAAGGGAAATAATTAGGATAACTGATTCACCCCCCCCTCTCAGTTATCAACAGTACTACAGCCTTTTATTTAATATCTCACATGTAGTACTTTTTATGTACACAAGCACACATGAGCCCTATCCTCCCTTCACTTGTCAAATGACTACAACTCCCTTAAAGAGTGGGATAACCGAATCAATCCTAGCCATCCACATCAATCAATTAGCTTTTTAATCTCAACCATCCATTTGAATTAAGCCTTTCCTATAAATCAAACCCCTCATAAGCCATTAGCATGCATTGAGCTTCAAGTACCATTATTCTGTCAAATTTTCTAAGATGCATTGATCCTCAAGTATCCACATGTTGTCAAAATATCATTAGAGCCTTTGCATCCTTTATCTATGATTCATTCTATCATCTTCATCTTAATGTTATGCTGCAGAAATGAGCACCCAACATTCCTCCAACAATAATCCTTCAAAATCTTGCATGCTCATGCGAGGTGGAGAAGAGCAATGGAGATAAATTAAGCATAGTGTGGAGATCAGTTTGCATTTACATTTGTTATTTTGATTTTTATGTTGTCTTGTGCTTCATTGTGCATTGCTAGGGTTTTTATCATTGCTGTTTATTCATTTGCCATGATTTGCAATTTTACCCTAACTACATTTGGCACGCCCGGTGGGACTCACTTCGCTTGATCTTTTTTTTGCAGGTTTTTGTAGTAAAAATTTGCATTCATCTAACCCCCATTGTTGAGTTTTGCAGGTTTAATTAACTTTTTGTTGCAGATCCGCTATTTTTCGACAAAACCCTAGGTTTTAAAGATTTCATCATATCTTCCAAACGGCTATGAATTTTTCTACAAGATTTTAGCAAAAGTTTGTCCATGATATAAGGAAGCTACAGCAGAAATATTTTGGGTTTATGATGATTTTTGCGGGATTTATCACGTTTTTAAGTTTTTTCATAAAATCGCAATTCTAAGCGCAAATCAGTGAATTTTTTAGAAATTTTTATATTTCTGGAAAGCTCTCAAAATTTTAATTGGGGTCTATGTTTTACAGATTTAATTTGGAGGTTGTTTACAATGCGAAAAAATTAGATCTTTGCCGACTGTACTATTTTCATAAATCCACATTTCTGGGCGCAAATCAGGGAATTTTTCTGATTTTTTTACATTTTCGGAAAGCTCTCTGAAATTAATAGGGGTCTCTTCTTTGATTTTTTAATTTTTGAACCAAAAATGTATTGAAATAATCAAATCTAATTCGGCTATGCATCTAAAATTACAATTTTCCTTGCCTGATGAGCCTATTTTTTATGCCTGCATTATAATATCATTTTTTTTTATGTTGTAGGTGATCATAAGGAGCTAAAACAACATTGGCATCAACATTTACAACATATTTGGACAGCAAATTAACCAGGTGTAGTCATTTCATCTCTTATCTTCCAATCTTGCTTGATCACACATTTGGATTTTGGGCTTAAAACGAACAACTTGTTTGCAAATTCACATCAAAAATTAGGCTAAAATGAACCATTGTCTTTCATCACATTTAGATTTAGGTTTTAAAACAAACAAGTGCTTGCATTGTCTTCCACACATTGAATTTCTGAGGTTAATGAACCCTATGCGAGTGTGACCAAGTAAATGTGTATGCTCTCTCCTCGTGTCCCAACACGAACTTGGAGATCAAAAACATTTACTTGTGTTGCTTTTGTTAAACCTTAGAGAGGCCTGCCTTGGTATCCACCCCAAGGGAATGACCTCAAGTGGTACTTTCATCCGGTCTGCTATAAAAATCAGAGGATAAGGCGAAAGCCAAGTCTAACCGGTATTAGCGCTCACCATACAGTGCTAACTCGAAAGGAGGTGTACCTTTGTATATATTAAAACTCCTAGTAGGGTTAGTTAAAGTCTTAAGTGGCTTGCTGGATGCTCGTGGGGTGTCGGTCCCCCAGATTTTCACTAGAACCTCCTTGTGATAGTGGCCTTGCCTTAACTAGGACTTGTTGAAGTGTCTTCATGTGCTTGCTTAATCATCATCACATTATTCCAAACTAACAACTTGCTTATGTGTCTTGTGTGAGTGATTCATGTGTGTATATGCATAATCATTTGTTTGAATATTGCCACATCAAGCTCTAAACACCCAAACACATAAAGACAAGTCATCCTACACATTCTTCCAATAACATTCAAACCCAATCACTTTCATCTCAAACATGGCCTAGTTATCATCCAACCCTTCATATCCACATCATCCAAACAACCCACATCATCATCCAAATCCCTAAACAAGCACTTGCTAAAAGGACTTAAGACAAACACTCAGGTGATAACATGTCTACACTAGAGGACCTAGAAATCAAATTCCAAAGATTCCTCCAAAATCTTTATCAAGGATCACAACCCCTAAACCAAGATGCCATTGAAATATTACAATTCTTCATCCAAAGAGCTCAACCCCATGCAAGCCAATCACCTCAACTACAACACTTCATAGCCCAAGTCCAACACCTTTTAGCCACTAGTCAAGCCCGACAAGTACAACAAACCTTAGCCACTCCATACCAACCTAATCCACCTTATAGCCACATGTCATATCCATCCACCTCCTATCAACTTAATCCACCTATCCACCAAGTCAATGCCACATCAATCTATGAACATCCACCTCAAGATATTTTGTCTACATATCCTACCGTTACACCTAGCTACCAAGACTATCAATGGCCTCCACAACAAGCACAAATGAGCCTAAGTCCACCTTTCCAACAAGAAGCACATCCAAGTCCAAGTGGTCCCTTGTACATAAATCAAAGCCCAATTTATCCTATGCAAGATCTAATAACCTTTGACAAGGGAGATAGCAATCTAAAGTGGCCTCCACCATCCAATCTGATGTCAACACATGAGCCAACCAATCCTATCCCAACACCACCATGTGATCCCATTCCTAGTCCATTAATCCCTCTAACTTCCAAACCACCAAGCCCTTCATTACCTTCATCACCATGTCATTCTAATCCTTCACCAAAGGATATGGCTAAGAGAGTTTTACAAAGAATGTTTCAACAAAAACTCATTGAACTCCCTGAAGTCAAACCATGTGAAGAAAGTCCATATGATGAACATGATTATTGTGCATACCATAGGACCAAAGGCCATGATACAAATACATGCCCCATGTTGTTCCCAATTGTTTACAAGGTGTATCGACATACAATAAGAAATCATGCCACATCATTCAAATCCCATGTGTCACACCCATCTAGTCCAAATCCTAATCCACCCAATCCAATTAGGCCTCAACCTAATCCTAATCATAAGCCTACAACACCATCTACTATTATCATTCATCCATTATATTTCCCATCCACTCATACCCTTGCAAAGGATGTGATCCATTGGCTACTAGCTAGGAATAAACTACCTCCATGTCAAACACTCATTCATGAGCCTACCAAAGAACTTCCAAAGGTCATGTCCAATCCTATAATCCCATCATGTGGTTCACATATCCTTGAGCCTATCCAAGAGCCCTCAATTAACATACCTAGCCCTTCACACCCATCATGTGACATACAAGCCATCAAGCCTATTTGTGAACCTTCTATCATTAATCCAAGTCAAGAGTCATCATGTTCACATGTTGTTGACCAAGAGCCTATCCAAGAGCCTTCGACTTCCATTCAAGTAACCCAAGAGGTATGTCAAGAGCATAATCGTAAACATGTGGAAACATTAAGCCCTAGTCCAACTCAAGATCAAAATTCTTTCATGCAACCCATCCATAACATTTACCTTCTTTATGATCAAGATGATACCTATGAAGAAGCTATCCATGAGCATCTTGATCCTATCCATAATCCTATATCTATCCATGAGAAAGATATCCACATTGCTCCTAGTCATCTGCCATCTAGCCCTATCCATAATGAGCAAACATCCACTTCTCATGATGAGACACTTGTTCCCCAAGAACACATAAGCATAAAAGATCAAACAAATAACTTGGATCTCAATGAACACAATGCTAATCAAGATCCTAATGATCCTCCTTCTACATCAACCATCGATTCCACTTCATGTCCACTTGGTCTTACCACCCTCATCCATGATCATTATTCCTTAGGACAACAACAACCTTTGTCCGCCACTGCATCTTCTCCATCCAATAATGAACTCAAGTCTAGTTCCCAAACTACATCTAGTCCCAGAGTCAATCATATCCTCCAAAACATGAACTACAAAAGCAAAGGTCTAGGCCTTCATAAACAAGGTATTTTAGAGCCAAACCATGTCAAGATCCCTCCATGCTCATATGGCCTTGGATACACACCCCAAGGTAAACAAGGCCAAGATGTTGGTAATCCCTTCATGCATCCTAAGTCCACTTTCCATCACAAACCCCATCATCTACCCAAAACATATTTTGCCATTTCACCTCCATCATCCTATAACCATCAAAAGCATGTGACCGTACACCTTCCGCCATCCACTTTGCCTCCACTTTTACCAACTCCAAATATCCCTCCATCCACCTTGCGACCATTGCTTCCAACACCTAACATACCTATCATTCATAAGTATCCTTACATCCCTAATCATGGCCAACAAAAGCACACATCGTTTAAGTATAAAGCTTCCAATCATTCCATCCACTCCACCCACCCCATGGGATTTAAAAGCAAAAGTTTGGATGCCTTTATCTATAAAGCCAAAAATCCAACTAAAACTCCTAAGGACCCTCAAGCCTTAGGGAATCAATGTGAAAAGTCTCTAAATCATCCATATTCTAAGCAACATACATTCACAAAGCTATCCAAGCCCATACCTCCAAAAGTAAAGCCTAAAAGCAAAATAGTTTGGGTTCCTAAGAAAACAGCTAGCAAAGCAAATGAGGCATCCTCATCCACATCTCAAGAATCCCAATCACCTATCTCCATCCAAAAGCCTACTTCCATCCAAAACTTCCATTCCCTTCAAAAATCCCACAAGCAAATAAAAAACACTAAAAATACTAAGTCCATGTGGGTCCCCAAATGCTTACATCAACCATCTCCTAAGAAAACATCTCCATTGCTTCCTACACCACCATTTAATCAAAAGCTTCACTGTTTATCACGGTGTGTGCAACCGTTGGTCATGGTTCCCTTCCACTTTGCAGGACCTCCACATAACTACATCTACCCATCTTCCATCCATTATCCTACATATCTCCCCCATGCTATCCCTATGGTCCATGCTTTGGCATAAAACTTTTCATCTATCTTCATTCCATAAGCCTATATAAATCCACAACATAAGCCACTACCCTACCCTACCATAATTCCACATCATAATCCACTATCTACCTAATCCATCTCCCATCCATGCAATCCCTTATCAACATCTATGAGCATAATGACATGGTCCATGCGAGGACATCCATCTCTAATGGGACTACCAACATCCATTGAACTAGCCACTTGAGTCCCTCCTATCCATTACCATGGTGAAAACCTGGCAAACAGGCGCCATGTGTAATTGTCAACCCATCTAAAAGTAAAAAAGCAAAAAAAAATCAAAAAAGTAAAGAGAAATCCCTTCGTCCAACGGTGAAAACCTGGTAAACAGGGGCCTTGGATAAGTACCACGATGAAAACCTGGCAAACAGGCATCATGTGTAGGTTGATCTTCTATGTCACTTACACTTGGGGGCACATTGTCTCATCCAACCTATCCATTTCCAAACTATTACCATACCATCCTGCCATCCTTAGCCATTACATAAACATGCCTATCCTATTGAACCCATTTATCCATCCTTCCGCCTTTTGATTTTGATGAAGACATAGGGGTAAAATGTTGAAACATGCTTTGATATCTCTTGACATACCTTCTTTCCAAATCAAGGCCTATCCATTGACCATTTATCTATCCCATTTAAACCAATCCATCATGTCATCCTATCATCATAAGCACCATGTAAAATCCAATCATGTCATCCCTTAGTCATGAACTTTGTCTTGTAAAAATCTTCAGCATTATCACCTAGAATGGGGCAAGTTCCTCCTATGCAACATAGCCTTTGGAGATCACATCCTAGCTCCCTTATGCTCCATCCACTATGGCGTATCCTTATCACGAGCTTTCCATCTTATAGCTTATCCCCATCTATTTATCATGAGCTTCCCACTATAGCCTACCTATCCATTTATCATGAGTCAAGTATCCATCCCTTATATGGCCTATCCTCTTATCTATCCATCCAACTCTCATGATCTTTCCATCACATTTCCTATAAGCCCATCCTTTTATCCACCCTTTGTACCTAGACTTGGTTTTTTCCCTTGTCATTGGTATCAAGCACAAAGGCTACCCAATTGTAAATCCATTGACATCCCAAAACATTCAAAAACACAAAAAAAAAATCAAATATCCCAAAAACACAAAAAAATCAAAATATCCCAAAAACACAAAAACAAATCAAAATGTTCAAAAATCCAAAAAAATCAAATATCCAGTGAAAAATCCAAGAGATAATCACATCATCCAAAACAATCCACTCCATCAACATTCAATCAAAATCAAATCATCATCGTCAATTCTTCCTATCAATAACATTCATTCATCCATTTCAATCCATCACCTCTTCCAATCATATCAATCAAATCAATCTAAGCAATGATCTTGAATCCAAGTCACACCAATCCATATCAAGAAAGCTAATCAATCAAGGAACATTATCCAATCAAATCAACAGGTTTTGATCCTAATCTTGTCATAAACTAAATCAATCATCATCAATCATCATCAATGGGATATAGCGTTCCCACATCCTTGTGTTGATCTAGGGATATAGCTTTCCCTGTAATGACAACACTATCTATCAAAATAATCAAATAATCAATTATTGGTTTATGACTTGACAAGGGCAATACCTTGTTTATTTTAAATCCTTTGAGCACACTAATAACACTTGCTTATGCTTAGATTGAATCGACACTCTAATAATCACACCATCACTATCATCATCAAAACAAATCCTATCAATCATCAGCATAAACACCAAAGAAATTCAACTCAAGCACATCAAGCTAGCCATCAAAACAAATCCAATCACTTCAGCAAATCAAAAGCAGCTCAATCCACCACAAATCATCCATCCTTCACCAAATCAATCTAATCAGCATTTCATCATCTTCCAACCATTCCAAATAAAGATCCAAATGCAAGCCCATCCTTAATCCATACCAATTAAGTTAATCAATCAAGCCAAGTTATCCAAATGCAATCCATGGTCTTGATCCTAGTCTTGTTGTAAGCCAAATCAATCAGCCAATCAACCAACCATCTCAGCAAACAACCCTGTGTTGATCTAGGGATATAGCTTTCCCCGCAATGACAACACTCTCAACAACAAAACAATCAAACAATTAATCATTGGTTTACAGCTTGACAAGGGCAATACCTTGTTTGTTTTTGAATCATTTGTGCATGCTTGCTTGTGTGTGTTATCATTTTATCTTGCATTTGTATTACATCCAAATCATTCTAGCTAATATTCATATCTTGTGTATGTTGGAATAGCTTTTTGCATTATCCTTTGCATCTAAGGTCATATCATACCTTTTGTGCATTAGGACTTTAATGCTCTAAGTTTACTTCCTCATACGTTAGACAAAGTTGTATTACGCTGGGGCATGAGACACATCGTCACCCTGGTCCTTATACCTTGGTGCATAATGTCTAGTGCTATATCAAACATCATGGTTGCTCACCTTCATTGCAGCATAACGCATCATCATTTTTTCTATCTATCCCCTTATCTTTCTTTTTGCAGCCAAGCCATTTCTTTTCAAGAGCCTACCCGTGTTTGTCCAACCCACCTATCCTCTCGAGGGGGCATCATCATCATATCTTTCCATCATCATTATCCCTATCCTCTATCTATACCTTATCTTCTTTGAAATGATGTTACTCAACATAAAGCTCATCATCTTGAACATCATCTCAAAGAGGGGCAAAATGTAGACACCCAAATTTCTCCCAACTTTGTTCATGTCTAGCAACACCTTGTCAAAAACATCACTTAGACATCATGTAGCATTTTGTCCTAAATCCCACTCTTAACCCCACTTATTCCATTAGCCAAGTAATTAAATAAATTTTATTTATTTAATTAGTTTCCACATCATATCCTAATCCCACTATCCAATTAATTAAATAAATTTTATTTATTTAATTAATTTATTTTATCATTTAGCCGACATGTGTGTCTCTTTCATTTAAAAAAGATAAATGGTACTACAGCCTTTTATTTAATATCTTTCACATGTAGTACTTTTTATGTACACAAGCACACATGAGCCCTATCCTCCCTCCACTTGTCAAATGACTACAACTCCCTTAAAGAGTGGGATAACCGAATCAACCCTAGCCATCCACATCAATCAATTAGCTTTTTAATCTCAACCATCCATTTGAATTAAGCCTTTCCTATAAATCAAACCCCTCATAAGCCATTAGCATGCATTGAGCTTCAAGTACCATTATTCTGTCAAATTTTCTAAGATGCATTGATCCTCAAGTATCCACATGCTGTCAAAATATCATTAGAGCCTTTGCATCCTTCATCTGTGATTCATTCTATCATCTTCATCTTAATGTTATGCTGCAGAAATGAGCACCCAACATTCCTCCAACAATAATCCTTCAAAATCTTGCATGCTCATGCGAGGTGGAGAAGAGCAATGGAGATAAATCAAGCATAGCGTGGAGATCGGTTTGCATTTACATTTGTTATTTTGATTTTCATGTTGTCTTGTGCTTCATTGTGCATTGCTAGGGTTTTTATCATTGCTGTTTATTCATTTGCCCTGATTTGTAATTTTACCCTAACTATATATATATATATAAAATAATTATCTGTCAAATGAATTAATAGGGTAGAATATTGAGTTTAATGTTTACATTGTATTCCCTTATGAATTTATTATCTAATACAATTCAACACAAAAATTATAAATATAGAATAATTTACAAGGATATATATAAACCTGATTATCTCTTAATCAATTCACAATTACCAGTTTCAAGTCACTAATTTCAATTGAGATTAACAACATATCATTTTAAATTAGAGCAGAAATGATTGTGTTTATTCACAACATAATCAAATGTATGACTATAACAAATTTTTATTTCCTTTCAAATGACAAAACTACAACTCCACATAATTCATTAAAATTAATATTTTCATAATTCATCTAAAGAGGTAAATATTACAAAATTGTTTACAGCTTCAACTAGTTTCACAACTTTGCAAGTAGGAGAAGAAAGAAATAGACAATTCTAATATCCTCTTAAAAACAATTTTTTTTTTCCTTTTCTCATTTCAAAATGGTAAAACTAAATGAACAATAATATTACAACTATCAACACAAGAAAGGAGGTTTTCCTCACAACTCCAAAATACCAATTTATACAACAATAGGGAGATAATTTTCTCCTCTTGAAAATCAACAATGAAGAAGCTATAAAAAGACCAAGCTCTCCTTAAGACTTAAGGAAAATAAAATATTTTCCGGGTTCAACTAATCTTCTCCAAGCTTCCCAATAAGCTCCAAGAAAATCTGCATATCACACAAGGGAAGAAATACCACACAAGCTGCTCTCCTCCCTATCGTAGACCCGCAAGAGGGTCACCCCTGAGCTAGGGAGATCATCCACACACCTAGGGTATTCTAAAAATCCATTTCACAACAAGGTATAAACAACACACCAAAACACACATACACCCACGGATATTTACACAACACAAAACTCAACCACGGTGAGTTTAAAGAGGGGTAGGAGAATGGACACACTCAACTCTAGAGTGTCATATTTCAACACAATTTTTTTTTTCATGGCCTCAAGCCAAACTTGTCAACAAGGATTCCAAGGAGTTCATATTTTGACTCTCAAGCCAAATAACACAATTTTTTAAAATCACACAAATGCCCTCAAGGCTTTCAACATCCCAAATGAAACAAGACATGCACTTGAGGAGGATCACTCCTCCCCTACCCCACACTTGATGAGCATTTCTCCCAAGTGGAAGAAGCTCTGTCAACATCCCAATAAAATTTTCCACAGTAACAAAATTTACAACAGAAGCCAAATAAACATTTTCACACATCCTTCATGCAACAATTAGAATACAAAAGAAAGGCCATAAAATCCAACATTAAAAAGCCCTTTAATGGATGAAGTTGATGTAGAGCTCCACTAAAATCTCCTCCAACCTAAGCCACCAAACTCCCTCTCACTTTCCTCTCTCAAAAGCAATTTTCAATAAATAGAAATCCTCCAAATTCAACAACCCTTCTCCCTATCCCAAGTGGGATTAAAATAACCCCAATTCCATGAGTTTAGAGGAATGGGGAGGTGACACTTGTCACCTCCTCACTCTTCCCCAAACTACTATTGTGTCCCAAGGGATGAGTGTTGGCTTATGTCACTCACCCATCCCTAAAGTCTTCCTTATCCCTTACCATTTGTCATTTCTCTTATGCATGGGAGAAATAAAAGGAGTTAAAGGAGGAAAAAGGGTGACACATGTCTCCCCTTCCTTCTTATGAATGACCACACAACTCCATGGGGACTCTCACCAATTGTGAGGGTGACTTGAAGTCAAATCCTCCATTATTGGTGGGTCTTGGAGTCATTTCTTACCTTGGAAATGGAAAAGGGATGGGCTTGAGTGTTGGTACCACCCATCCTATCCCTCCCATACCTCTAAATTCGTCACTTAACTTCAGTGTGAAGTTAAGGTGACCATACGGAGGTTACCCAAGGGTTACCCAAGTAAAAAGGGACCCTAGACCCATGGGGTATAACCCAAGGTCAACTTTAACCTAGTTAGGACACCCAGGGTCAAGTTAAGACACAAGAAAAGGGTCTCAAAAATTTAAATTTTAAAAAAATTCAAATACAATTCTTACAACTCAAATCATAATTCAATTTTACAAAAGGGTGGACCTAACCCATTCAACCTCATGAAAGACAACATTACAACATTAAATCAAACACAAAGTTGATCTTGGTTCCTAGTGGAACCAGATTGGCTTAACAAGGGATCACAACATAAGGTGTGGAATGATCTCCAGTATCTGTGGTTTGTTAGTCAAAACCCGCACACTCAATTACAAGGTCAATTTCACATATAAATATCATAGCCAAAGCAACTTAAAACCTGAATTCCTAATACATAACACAGTTCTCATAAACATAATAAAATCACATAACAATTTCCTTTCTAACATCACCCAATTAGTTTCCCTATAATGTAACCATTAATCGGACATCACCCAATTAGTTTTCCTATAAAATAAACATCTAACATCACCCAATTTGTTTTCTCTTAAAGCAAACATCTAATCAACATCACCCAATTAGTTTTCCTTAACATAATAAGGTTTAATAGTTTGAAAGTCCGGGATCAACAGTCCCACAAATATAAAAGTATTAGCAACAGTAAGCTAAATAGTCACATGTACGGAAATGAAAAAGTGTAGGCCTCAAATCCTCCCCCCAAAGACTGTACTTCCTCCTGGAAGTCATCAAAGAGGTGAGGATACAGAGTCTTCAGTTTCGCTGCATCCTCCCATGTCATAGTGACCTCATCATACATGTCCCACTGGACCTTAACCTGGTCCAGCTCTTGACCTCGAAGGCCCAGCGTCCGACGAGCCAATATGCGAATTGGCTCCAACGCCAGCTATCCGTCTGCGTCTACCTGAAGAGCACTCCAATCCAATATGTGAGATAAGTTAGGATATAATGATGTAAAACTGAAACATGAAAGACATCATGGATACACAATAGGCTAGGTGGCAAGGCTAGACGATAGGCTACAAGTCCTATCCATTCCAAAATCTCAAAGGTCCTACAAACCGAGGTGCGAGCTTAGAGCCCGTTCCGTAACGGATTGGACTCTTGTGTGGTCGCACTCTCAAAAATACTCTATCTCCCACTGAGAAACTTTGATCAATTCTCTTAGCATCGGCATACTTCTTCTGTCTATCCTGTGCCTCCTGAAGTCTCTATCTAATCAGTACAATCTACTACTCCATATCCTGAACTAGCTCTGGACCAATGGTGACCCTGTCCTCTATCCAATCCAAACTCAATGGTGTCTTGCATGATTTGCTGTATAAAGCTTGGAAAGGAGGCATACCCAACGAGCTGTGATGCCCATTATTGTAGGCAAACTCAACCAGATACAGATACTCCTACCATCTAGACTGATGATCCATAACATACATACGAAGCATATCTTCTAACACCTGATTAACTCTCTCTATTTGTCCATCAGTCTCAGGATGGTAAGCTGAACTGAAGTTAAGCTGTGTGCCCAACGCCTAATGTGAGGCTCTCCAAAATGATGAAGTGAATACAGAGTCTCTGTTGCAAATGATGCAGCGAGGTACTCCATGAAGTCTAACAATCTGATCTAAGAACACTCTTGCCACTAAGGGTGCATTGTGTTGGTTTTTTCCTTGATTGGATGCTTACTCCCAGATTTCCCTACAAGGTAGCCATCAATGATCAATAGGATCTCTGGGCCAGGGGCCAACAGTATAGGAGATAGACTCTATTTTTATCTCCTCTTCTTCTTCAGGCTCTGCAAAACCTAGGGGGGTATTCCCTACTCAACATCCATGAGAATATGCATACAAAGGCTGGGATGCTGACATGAAGCAGATAAGTCCTCCTGTAAGTAGACTAAAACTACAAGATAAGAGCAAAGGGGCTAGCTTTGGGCCTATTTTCAGTTGTAGACAGAGGACTTGGGATCCTAAAACTAATTCTACTGTCCTAATCGTTGTTTTAGAGTTTGATTTTAATTTTGTGTTTGAATGCAGAGCTGGACCTGGTGTATAACCTCAACACAGAGCTAGATTGGTGCCTATCCAGGGCTTGGAGTCATAGATATACACATGTAAATGTTTAGCATAAACATATTAAAACTGGATTTCAAGGGGATTTGTGTGATATCTGCCTTACAGATACATCCTAGAACAGAGTATCAAGTTATCTCTACTTATGATATCCTTACTACAATATATTCTTCTCAACACTTAACCTGAAAACACTTTAATCTACCCCTTGAGCAGAAGTTAAGAGATCAAGCATTCGATATAGTAAACCTATATCCTAGAACCCGAGACACCCCTTAGATGTCCAGATTCAAAAGAAGAGTATATTCAATACAGGGGACAGATAACAAAACACATGTAGTATAGAATTATTCATCTAAAACAATAATGAAACCAGTAAGTCTATGCACAATACATAAAACTTGAGACTCATAAACTCACAAGATCTTCTGCACAGAGCAACCAAAACCAGTTGTATTTCATTACAGAGCCAAAATGTCCAGTTTTCAACAACAACAACAACCTAGTGACACAGTCTGCCTTTTATAGCAAAACTATGTACTTAGCAAATTAATTACAAGGGACGTCAAAAATTCTGCCAGATACAATGCATCAGAAAAATGGTGCTCAAAATCATCAATGCAGCAGAGGGACAAAGAGAAAGGAGCAGGTGAGATAAGAATCTGGGCCGCCGCCTGAAGATTTTCATCATAAAAATGGTGGTTGAGCCATCAACTCGACCCATGCCTGCCTGCATGATCGCCATTACAGTTTCACCAACCCGCAGCCCCAAAGTGTAGCCACAACAAGCTTCCTCAGAGTTTCCTACCAAAAACAGTTGCAAATGCTCATGAGAAAACCTGCGTTGTAGGCTCAAAATGTGGCCGTCGATCAAAAACCTAGTCGCGGAGATCCAATGGCCCCAAAAATGATGAAAAGTTGCCCACCAGCCAAATCGTGCCATGTAGGCACTTCATGTTTCAATCGTTGGGTCATCGCTCCTCCGTTGTGCCTGCCGGGAGCCTACTACCGGAACCATCCGCGGAAGCCACCACGTGGCAAGCTCCGCGGCACCCCAGAAACATTAGAGACCCTCCGTGAAACACTAGCAGAATTAGACACTTGGTGCTATCCGTGCTACACCTGAGAAACATTACTGGGACTCTCACGAAGATCGACACCTGGCAAGTTTCGCGGCCTCCTAAACTCAAAGAAACTTTATAGAAACTCCCATGGAAGCCGCCACATGGCACCTTCCACAGTCACTTGAAACATAAAGACCCCTCGTCGAAACACTCAGAAACTTTTAAGGGGCCACTTTGAAACTTAGGCAGAAATCAACACGTGGCAGGTTCTGCGTCACCTTTGAAACATATAGAAACTATAGAGAAATAGGCCAAAAGTCCCGGGACCCTCTGCCACGTGCCACTTTTTGATACATTTGAAACATATGTTGGGGCCCACCTCAGAGTTTATTGTTGCAACAAAAGGAACAGACCTGCGGAAGCTGACACATGTCACGCTCCGCAGCAACAATAAGGGACAAATGGCGCATTCTGCACCCCTGTTGCAACATACTGAAAGTGCCCTCGTTGATTGACACTTGGCGCCTTCTGCGCATTTGAAACACAAGACACATTAAGAAACGGGGCCCACAACCTCCCGTTTGCCACACTCAGAAACAAAAAGAAACAATCATGGAAGCTGACACTTGTCGGCTTCTGCAGCAACCTCAAGTGATACGTGGCATCTTCCACCCTGCATAGAAACTTAAAGAAACTTTAGTGGAGGCTGACACTTGTCGGGCTCCGCGCTCTTCAGAAACTTTAAGGCCCCATTCTGAAACTTATGCGGAAGCTTACACATGTCATCATCTGCGTCACTTTTGAGAAACACTTAGGGTCTTTCGAAAACACTGAAAGAAACTGCATTGAAACTTTTAGAAACACTGGTGGAAGCTGCCACTTGGCATCGTCTGTGGCACTCTCAAAAACATTTAGAAACTCTATTGAAACTTCAGCTTCCAAAACATAAAAGAAACTTTATCGAAACTTCGGCGGAAGCTGACACGTGGTGCCCTCCGTGCTATCAACTTAGAAATAGAATCGACACAGCTTCTGCTACGTGGCACACTCCGCATTAGAGTTACATTCAAAAGCAAAAGTGCGGCAATAAACTGGGGCTCGACACTTGGCAGATCCCGCGGCACAAGCACACTTAGAAACATTCAGACACAGAAACAACAACCCGATAAGCATCTGGAATGCATATGACCCATTTTTAACATTTTTTGAGGGCCGATGGAGATTTCTGACCCGCCACTACATATTTTGACCTGCACCAATCTGACTTTTTGGCATTTTCACATCTATAGAGGCCAAAATATACAAAAATTTTGAATTTTTTGGGAAGAAATCCGACTCAAAACCTCAAACATAAATTATTACTAACACATTGTACGTCATGCGTACAGGTGAGAAATGCGCCACCTTGGTCAACTTGTCAACTGTCACCATGATGGCATCATGACGACGTGATGACATAGGTAGACCAACGATAAAGTCCATGGAAATGGTGTCTCATTTCCACTCAGTTATCTCGTGAGGGTACAACAGTCCTGCTGGATGCTGATGCTCGGCCTTGACCCTCTGACACTCAAGGCAATGAGTAACATATTTTGCAATGTTGCATCTCATCCCAGCCCAATGATATAACTGTCACAAATTAGTATGCATCTTCTTCACACCTGAATGTGCTACATAGGGTGCTCTATGATCCTCTGAAAGAATCACTGTACGTAGGTCACCGACACGGGGTACATAGATGCGCTACCAATGTCTAAGCAAACCATCAGACTCAAAGGAATATCTTGCGAATTTGCCCATAAGGGCCTTCTGATTCTAAATTTCTTGCTGCACCTCAAGAAACCACTCGTCCTCCGGTAGATGCTGTAAGATGCGATCTCTCAAGTCCACCCTCAATGTCAAGGTCAGGATCTTGTGGCGCCTCCGACTCAAAGCGTCAGCAACCACGTTCTCCTTCCCTTTGATGTAGTGGACATCAAAGTCATACTCGCATAAGAACTCCATCCAACGCCTCTAGCGAGTGTTCAGATTTGGCTGTGTAAAAATGTACTGTAAGCTATGATGATCCGAATGGAGCTCAAAGTGTCGACCTAAGAGGAAGTGTCTCCAGTGGACAAGAGCATGAATAACTACTGCGAGTTCAAAATTGTGAGTAGGGTAGTTTAGCTCAAGTGTCTTAAGCTTACGTGATTCGTATGTAATCGCTCTACCACCCTGCATAAGCATGACTCCCAAACCCTCCAATGATCCATCTGTGCAAACAACAAAATCCTCTGCAGGATCTGGAACCGCTAAAATGGGAGCACTAGTAAGACACTCCTTGAGGATCCCAAAGGCCTTCTCACACTGCTCAGTCCAAGTGAAACTTTTCCCTTTTCGCTGAAGGGAAGTGATGGGATGTGCTATCCTGGAAAAGCCCTCGACAAATCTACGGTAATAACTGGCTAATCCCATAAAGCTCCTGACCTCAGTCATGCTGGTGGGTGCCGACCAGTCCTGAATCACTCTAATCTTCGATGGATCTACAGAGATGCCATCACCTAATAAGATGTGTCCCAAATACTGCACCTCTGTCTTGAAGAAGGCACACTTCGCCAAGTTGCCATAAAGCTGCTGCTCTCGTAAACGCTGTAAAACTTGACGCAAATGATCCACATGTTCCTTCTTGGTTCACGAATAAATCAAAATATCATCAAAAAATATGATCACGAACCGATCCAAGTAAGTATGGAACACCCCGTTCATGAGACTCATGAATACTACAGGGGCGTTCGTCAAACTGAAGGGTACCACGGTAAACTCATAATGGCCATATCTGGTTCGAAAAGTAGTCTTATGAATGTCTACCTCTGTGATGCACAATTGGTGATACCTAGATTTTAGATCAATTTTTGAGAACACTCTGGCTCCCTCCATCTGATCAAAGAGGTCATCAATCCTAGGCAGAGGATAACGGTTCTTCACCGTCACCTTGTTCAACTGCCTGTAATCCATGCATAGTCGAAGAGACCCATCCTTCTTCTTCACGAAGATGACTGGTGTGCCCCAGGGTGAAATACTAGGTTGGGTGTGCCCCTTCTCAAGTAGCTCCTCTAACTGTAGTTTAAGTTCTATAAGCTCATGTGTAGTCATCCTGTAGGGTCACGAGACACGGGCTCTGCACCTGGCACTAAGTCGATATGGAAATCAACCTCTCTGCATGGAGGCATACCTGGTAATTCTAGTGGAAATACATTGGCAAAGTCTCTCAGGATAGGGTGATCATCTAAGGTAGCCTTAGGCTCATCCTCTGATCTGTCACTAACCGTAATAGAAAACATCTGACAACCTTTCCGCATGTAGTGCTTAAGCTGTTGAGTGGATATCATACGAATAGCCGTGGGCTTTTAAATGCCCACTATCTCGACCGATGTGCCATGATCGTCTAAGCAACTAATCATCCTCTGGTGACAATCTAGTTTGGCTCTATGAGCTGCAAGCCAGTCCATACCCAGAACTACACCATAGGATCCTAATGGCATAACCCTAAGGTCACATACTGTAGTGAAGGAACCTAAGGAGATCTCACAATCTCTAACCACGGTATCTATTGACATCCTGGCCCTAGAGGCCAACTCAACCTCCCACCTAATGTCTTGCCTAGAAGCCACTAGCCTGCAACGTTCCACTAACAATGTAGACAGAAAAGAATCGGTAGCTCCAGAGTCAAAAAGAATAGAGATAGGGAAATCCCTAATCTTACCTGCTGTCTCAATGACTGAAGCTTGGAAATCAGCTTGGCGGTTGTCAACCACTGCAAACATGCGGTGGGACCTGCCCACATCACCTACAGTCTGCTCTGACCCTCTTGCATGGGGCTGTCCCCCTGCTGTAAATCCCTGTGGACACTCTCTGGCCAAATGCCCTACCCCACCACATACATAACACGGGCCCCTAGCCTGTAACTGTACTGACTGAGTCCTGCCTGACTGTTGCTGTCCAGTCCGTCCAGTGGACCCCTGTGAACCTCTGTTTGATTGCTGAGACCTTGCGGGTCTTGCAAAAGATCCCTACTGTCTCTAGTCTCTACGCTGGCCCTGCTACTGCCAACCACGATTCTGTCCTCCCTGACCCCTCTGCTGAGATCTAGATCTCTGCTGATGTTGTTGTTGCTGCTGCTACTGTGGAGGCCTAGGAGGTAATGATGAAGAATTATATCCTCCTCTCTATGGTGTGTTTTGAGGCCTATGAAAGTTCTGCTGTTGTTGGGGATTACGATCTTGATACTGCGGGCATGAATTTTGCCCTCGTCCCTAAATTTCCTCTGTAATAAGAGCCTTTTCAACAGCCTCGCTCATGGTCTGGGGATCTACCATACATACTAGTCCTGCTATCCCATGATTCAGGCCTCCGATAAATTTGTGTACTAAGAGTTTCTCGTCATGGAGGTACTCCGCATAACAAGAAAGCTTGATGAACCAGCTCTCATATTGAGCAACAGTGAGTCCTCTCTGCTGTAAATCATGGAACTCATCAATCTTGTGCTATCTGTAATGCTCTGACAAATATCGCGCATTAAAGCGCTCTATGAAGATATCCCAAGTGAGTGTATCTAAGGATAGTTGGTGCTTGCACTCCTTAGTACGCCACCAGGTAGCTGCTGCATCTCTCAGGAGATGTACTGCCACTCATGCTTTCGTGTTGCTCCCATAAGGTCGCAACGCAAAACACCTATCTAGACTAATCAGCTAAGCCTCGGCCACAGCTCCCTCTGTAGCTCTTGCGAAAGTAGTTGGGTTGAGCCTAAGTAGATCTCTAATGGGATCTCTTCTATCTTTGAGCCCTATAACCAGCTCATCTAATCCATACTCATACGGTCCATGGCATACCTGTTCTACCCTCATGGTCTCATCTCGTCTTGAGAGTCTCGGAGGACTCCTACTCCGTGCATGGTAGGCTGACCCTACCTCATCGACTGTGGTCTCAAGGATCTCTATGAAAGGCTCTGTGTGTGGTACCTCTCACAGATCGATGCGGGGCTCCACATATGGCTCAGCACGTGACTCAGCACGTGGCTCCTTATGTGGCTCCTTTCATGGATCAACGCGAGGCTCATCACGTGGCTCAGTAATAGCTGTCGGTAATCTCTCTAACATAGCCTGTAAGGTCTGTAATATCTGTGTACCTATATCTAGCACTAGTTGTGCTTATGGTTCTAGTGGTGCTTGTGGTACAGGTGGTGCTTTTGGTACTGGTGGGTCTGCTATAACTGCGGGTGCCCGTCCCTCTGCTGAGGAAGCACCTCGGTGAACGCTGTGTTGCGTGATCGCGCTCGTCGAACACGTCGGGGAGGCATCCTACAAAACAAGGTAGACACTAATTAATCAAAGTTGTGGAATAATAACATGCCCAAATATGCCCAATGTTTAAACTTGGGCTCTGATACCAAATGTCATGCCCACATTTCCCATGCGGTCACAACACGCATCACACGTGTCATGTCCACATGTTTCATGTGGTCATGACACGAAATATAATTTTTTTCCCACGCTTCCCTAGAAACCCCCTCGTATGTGTGAGCATGCTCAGTGGCATACGCTTAAGGCGAAAATAATACAGTTGTTGGCGGGGTACTAAGTACATGTGCACACACCCAGATGCAAGAAGGCCAACAAGGGGGTCTTCACGACGCGGTTAACATCGCTACCAAGTTTGAACTTTCAAATCTCCTAAACCCTAATTTTCTAGAATATTTTGGCAGCATAACGCCTCATGGCATGAGTGGGATTTATTACACAAACACTACTCTTAATACGTGGTTTCCTGATAGGGTTAACAAACTTCCTACGACTCCCTAATTATAATGAATTTACACTTGATCTCATTTATGGATCATTTTTCAACAAAGCCCGATCATCCATTCACTTTCCCGTTTTCTAGAATTTTAATATTAATTTCTCCTCCTTCGGACTTAGCATTTTCAACAAAGCCCGTTCATTTGCCCTCTCTTCCGTTTCTCTGAAATTTAATTTTGATTGTATTTCTATCACGTTCACTTTACCATTTCTCTAAAATTTAATTTTGATTGTATTTCTATCACAATCACTACTTCCTTTACATTATTCCTAATTTCTTGGTAGTCCAGATCACTTTAACAGGGTTTACTAACTTTGCTTGTCTCAGCCTCCTAGGTTTCCGCTCTAGGTTTCATCTCAACGTTTGAATTAATTTTAATAATCAACTTGTGCCTAATCAGGATTAACGGTAGGTTAAACTTACTTAGTTCTCTTAGCCCAATTCGGAAATGCCACACATTTTCTCCATTTTTTTTTCCAAGATCAGCTTTTCTTTCTCTTTCTCTCTCTTTTTTTTAATTTCTCAATTGGACGTTTTCTAAATCTACAGTTGAGTTTAAAATGGCCACACATGGAATGCCTGTGATGGCTTGTTTGCATTTATATTCACAGTGTCCTTTGTAAATGAAAGGATCATATTTTTCTCTTCATTTTCCTGATCTTTAATTTGTGATAATTGTTGAAACTTCCGAGAAACTCTTCCTTAAATTTAAAATATATTTACATATGCTCTTTTTATATTATAAATATATTTTTCCTTATTGTTGTTAAAAAAATCCCCTACTATAAATTTCTTTCTTTCTTTTAAAACAAATATAGCCTCTCTTTTAAATTTATAATAAATAATTAATATATATATATATATATATATTATAGTATTTGAATATAATAGGTTTTCCTTTATAAAAGACCAAGCATTATGTTCATTTCATATTTTATTTCGTCTTATGAAAACCCTAACTTTTACTCGTTTGTTTTGTAGGGCAGAAAATTGGAGGGTGGCCGCGGCACTTGGAACAGAGGGCGGTCGCTGTGTGAATGGCGCAGAGATGGGGGAGAGTGGAGGGCGTAGAGTGGAGGTTGGGCGGAGGGAGGCATTGTGGTGGCCGCAGAGAGCTGTGGAGGATGGAGCGCGGGGAGCAGGGGCAGAGATGGCCGTAGTGGGCGGTGGGGAGTGGTCTGTGGAGGCCGCAAGGAGTGGCAAGGGCAGAGCGCAGGGATCAAAGGCCGCGCGGGGGGATAAGGCCTGGTGAAGGTGTGGGGGTTTGGCCGCGGGAGGAGGCGGTCCGCAAGGGGGTGGCTCTGTAGTTTTGGGGGTGTGGGGAGGGGCGGAGCCCCCACCCACATCCCACTACACAGGGTGTGGGTGGGGGCTCCGCCCCTCCCCACACCCATTTGTAAGGCCGGCGGTGGGGGATCAAACCCCCCACCACTACTGTAATTTTTTACTATATTTTCTTTTGACTTTTTTTTTTGTTTAAAAACTGCGAATATTGTATTTGTTTCCTCATTTAAAATTTCAGTATAACAATTTTAAAATATATAAATATATATATATAATATTAATACCATTACTTAAATCTACATTAACCAAAGTTCTCTTGACAAATATCTTAACTGTAAATTCATGAATTATTTATATCAGAAAAAAAAATAGATATATATATATATATTAAATAATTATCTGTCAAATGAATTAATAGGGCAGAATATTGAGTTTAATGTTTACATTGTATTCCCTTACGAATTTATTATCTAATACAATTCAACACAAAAATTATAAATATAGAATAATTTACAAGGATATATATAAACCTGATTATCTCTTAATCAATTCACAATTACCAGTTTCAAGTCACTAATTTCAATTGAGATTAACAACATATCATTTTAAATTGGAGCAGAAATGATTGTGTTTATTCACAACATAATCAAATGTATGACTATAACAAATTTTTATTTCCTTTCAAATGACAAAACTACAACTCCACATAATTCATTAAAATTAATATTTTCACAATTCATTTAAAGAGGTAAATATTACAAACTTGTTTACAGCTTCAACTAGTTTTACAACTTTGCAAGTAGGAGAAGAAAGAAATAGACAATTCTAATATCCTCTTAAAAACAAATTTTCTTTTCCTTTTCTCATTTCAAAATGGTAAAACTAAATGAGCAATAATATTACAACTATCAACACAAGAAAGGAGATTTTCCTCACAACTCCAAAATACCAATTTATACAACAATAAGGAGATAATTTTCTCCTCATGGAAATCAACAATGAAGAAGCTATAAAAAGACCAAGCTCTCCTTAAAACTTAAGGAAAATAAAATATTTTCCGAGTTCAACTAATCTTCTCCAAGCTTCCCAATAAGCTCCAAGAAAACCTGCATATCACACAAGGGAAGAAAGACCACACAAGCTGCTCTCCTCCCTACTGTAGACCTGCAAGAGGGTCACCCCTGAGCTAGGGAGATCATCCACACACCTAGGGTATTCTAAAAATCCACTTCACAACAAGGTATAAACAACACACCAAAACACACATACACCCATGGATATTTACACAACACAAAACTCAAACACGGTGAGTTTAAAGAGGGGTAGGAGAGTGGACACACTCAACTCTAGAGTGTCATATTTCAACACAATTTTCTTTTCATGGCCTCAAGCCAAACTTGTCAACAAGGATTCCAAGGAGTTCATATTTTGACTCTCAAGCCAAATAACACAATTTTTCAAAGTCACACAAATGCCCTCAAGGCTTTCAACATCCCAAAAGAAACAAGGCATGCACTCGAGGAGGATCACTCCTCCCCTACCCCACACTTGATGAGCATTTCTCCCAAATGGAAGAAGCTCTGTCAACATCCCAATAAAATTTCCCACAGTAACAAAATTTACAACAGAAGCAAAATAAATATTTTCACACATCCTTCATGCAACAATCAGAATACAAAAGAAAGGCCATGAAATCCAACCTTAAAAAGCCCTTTAATGGATGAAGTTGATGTAGAGCTCCACTAAAATCTCCTCCAACCTAAGCCACCAAACTCCCTCTCACTTTCCTCTTTCAAAAGCAATTTTCAATAAATAGAAATCCTCCAAATTCAACAACCCTTCTCCCTATCCCAAGTGGGATTAAAATAACCCCAATTCCATGAGTTTAGAGGAATGGGGAGGTGACACTTGTCACCTCCTCACTCTTCCCCAAACTACTAATGTGTCCCAAGGGATGAGTGTTGGCTTATGTCACTCACCCATCCCTAAAGTCTTCCTTATCCCTTACCACTTGTCATTTCCCTTATGCATGGGAGAAATAAAAGGAGTTAAAGGAGGAAAAAGGGTGACACATGTCTCCCCTTCCTTCCTTCTTATGAATGACTACACAACTCCATGAGGACTCTCACCAATTGTGAGGGTGACTTGAAGTCAAATCCTCCATTATTGGTGGGTCTTGGAGTCATTTCTTACCTTGGGAATGGAAAAGGGATGGGCTTGAGTGTTGGTACCACCCATCCTATCCCTCCCATACCTCCAAATTCATCACTTAACTTCAGTGTGAAGTTAAGGGGACCATACAGAGGTTACCCAAGGGTTACCCAAGTAAAAAGGGACCCTAGACCCATGGGGTATAACGCAGGGTCAACTTTAACCTAGTTAGGACACCTAGGGTCAAGTTAAGACACAAGAAAAGAGTCTCAAAATTTTAAATTTAAAAAAAATTCAAATACAATTCTTACAACACAAATCATAATTCAATTGTACAAAAGGGTAGACCTAACCCATTCAACCTCATGAAAGACAACATTACAACATTAAATCAAACATAGAGTTGATCTCAGTTCCTAGTGGAACCAGATCGGCTTCACAAGGGATCACAACATAAGGTGCGGAATGATCTCCAGTATCTATGGTTTGTTAGTGAAAACCTGCGCACTCAATTACAAGGTCAATTTCACATATAAATATCATAGCCGAAGCAACTTAAAACCTAAATTCCTAATACATAACACAGTTCTCATAAACATAATGAAATCACATAACAATTTCCTTTCTAACATCACCCAATTAGTTTTCCTGTAATGTAACTATTAATCGGACATCACCCAATTAGTTTTCCTATAAAATAAACATCTATCTAACATCACCCAATTTGTTTTCTCTTAAAGCAAACATCTAATTAACATCACCCAATTAGTTTTCCTTTAACATAATAATGTTTAATAGTTTGAAAGTCTGGGATCAACAGTCCCACAAATATAAAAGTATTAGCAACAATAAGCTAAATAGTCACATGTACGGAAATGAAAAAGTGTAGGCCTCACAACTCCATGCATAGGTTAGATACAATTATATTAGTTCAAATCCTAGCAGTGATCCACTCTTCTCTTCTTTCTTTCTTTCTCATTAGGCAGTGAGTCCACTTGGACAGTGAGTCCTCTGTCAACAAGCCTTTGTAATTGAGTATTGCTACTACATTATATTGTGAGCTAATCATCATCATGGTTTTTCCCTTTTAGGGTTTTCCACATAAAATCAGGTGTTCTCTTGTGTGTGGTGTTGTTATGATTTAGTTTTAGTTATTTACTTTTCATGCTTAATCATCATAACATGTTTAAAGGTTAATGTGGATCTGAGTGTTTGTGAGTGTTTGAAGTTTTGATACAATTGATTCACCTCCCCTCTTAGTTGTCTTGTGCATTCAACAATTGGTATCAGAGCAAGGTTCCTTTGAAGAAAGCTTAATAGCTTGAGGTAGATCTGGGATGGCGCATAAGAAGTAGATTCCCTTGTTTGATGGATTAGACTATGCACTCTAGAAGGTAAGGATGGAAGCCTTTCTAATTTCTCTTGGTTATGAGATCTAGAAATCTATTGGGTCTAATTACACCATTCATCCTAATAAAATCTATAGCTTTCATGAATATCGATCAATCTGATATCAATTCTTCTATTCTTTGTCCATTTATCTTCCATCTTTCATCTAACTTTTTCATCTCTGACTTTTCATTTCAAGAGCACACTCATGTTCTTTGAACACAATTTTCCTCTCGAGGGGGCATCCTCATCATCATCATCATTTATCTTATCGATATAGCTCATCCTTTCCATACCAATCTAGCTAATCAATCTATCCACATTATCCAATCACATCCTTTGGTCTTGACCCTAATCTTGTTGTAAATCAATCAATCAATTAACCAATCAACCAATCCATCAATCATATCAATTATCTTATACAGATTGTCACACTCTCAAAACCAAACTAGGTGTCTTATACGAGGTGTTTCATTTTTGAAACCAGACACTATCCTTATCAGTCATTAGCAATTAATCATTGGTTTACAACTTGACAGGCAAATACCTTGTTTGTTTTTGAATAATCATCATCATCATCATTCATCTTATTTATTAACTTACCATTATCTTTCCTTGTCACCCTCGCCTTTGAGTGACTGGGGCATCACCATCTTTAATCCAATCATTTTCTTCCAACCAATTTCTTCTAAATCAATATTCTTCTACCAATCAAGCACTATGTTTTAAATTTCTTTGAAATGATGTTACTTTGCAACACTATCTCAAAGAGGGGCAAAATGTAGACAACTAAAAATGACCCTTCGCATTGCATCACTTGCATTTCATCATTTCTGCCTAAATCACCTACATTTAACATTAATTAAATAATCTAATTATTTAATTAATTTCATCAAATTCATCTATTTCCTCTAAATCACCTGATTTCAACATTAATTGAATAAATTATATTTATTTAATTAATTTAATTAATTTCCTCTTTATTCCTCCAGATTAAATAATTTTAATTATTTAATTAAATTATAATCTTTCAAATTCCCTAATTTCCACATTAATTAAATAAATTAATTATTTAATTAATTTATCCTTTATTTCCTCTTATCCGCAATTAAATAATTTCTAATTATTTAATTAATCAATTATTCTTCTAAACTTAAATAAATTATTCAAATTTATTTAAATTGACTTTCTCTTCTAAAAATAAATAAAATTGCCGATGATGGCATGGTTCGGTGGTTAAGTCGCTCAGGATGTAGTGGCGGCCACCAGAGTTCAAACCCCCGCTGGGCCAACAAGCTCGTAAGGCTTTACGCCTTTGCTAGGGCCAATGAGCTCGCGGGTTTGAAGTGTTCTTCCTAGGGGATGAGGTCCCCCAGTTGTGGCCTCACCGGTTCATTGCTCCAGGCAAAAGCATTCGCGTGGAGCCAGAGGGCGTGTTGCACCAGCATTGCCAGTCATGTTAAAAAGTTTACCACTTTCATCATGCAAAATAAATTAAATCAATGTATTTGTTTAATTTATTTGAATCTTCATATCTTATTCTATTCTTCAATCATGCACAAACAATTGAATAAATTTATTTATTTATTTATTTTTATTCTTCTAATTCTCTATAATTAATCTTATTCTTCCATGCATAATCAATTAAATAAATTTATTTATTTAATTTGCTTTTATCTTCCAATTCCTCTAAAAATAACATTTTAACTCATGTGCACAATTAGTCTTATTTTTAGAACTTCAAAAAAAAAATCTAAAGTTGAGTTAATTGGCTTTAATTCTTATTATTTTTATCATCAACTCATAAATTAAAAAAAACATTATAATTTATGAAATCAAATCCTATCTTTAGCCAAAAAGCAATTAATTCAATACAAATAGTTTTTTCTACATGACACATGGTGTATGCACATTCATCATGAGTTATTTGATTTATCTCAACTATTCATTCTATTAATTTATTTCCACCGTTGATCGATCCAACCCTGAAACCTATATATACCCCCTTCATTCCTTCAAAAGTCCTCTTCGATCATTTAGCTTCTAAGCACTCTTCGATCATTTAAGCTTTTGTATTCCTATAGCACTTTAAGATTTTATCATGCATCATTGAGCACATACTACACATCTTTGAGCACTTATCTACACCCGCTTGTTGCAACCATGGGTACACGACATATTGAGCAATCCACATTCAACCAAGAGATCAATACAATCTAGGTGATAGTTTTTGATTATTAATTGCATTATTCATTGATTTGGCTATTGCTTAGATAGATCTTTTGATGTTATAGGATTGATTTTACTTTCATTATTTTGATTTATCCTAATCTTGATTTTACCTATACACACATGCTAATATATGTCGGTGTTATGAACTCATGGTGTCTGCTGCTTGATGAAGAAAGTTATAAAAAGATTGAAGGAAATTATCTAAGTTTAGTACAAGTCACGAAAGGTGTTATAGGCTCACAAGATGGTACCACATTCTATCATTGTTGATGGTAAGGACCTATGGATTAGACAGATATCTAGATATTATACTCAGGAATCCATGTTTCAAGTTTGAAATCATAAAGTTTACCACAAAGAGTTTTAGAGACAAAAGAATGAAGACAGTGTTGAAACAGAGTAAGTGCAATCACAGAGAGATAGGAGAATGCTCCACACTTCTCCACAGATGAAGATATGATGTTGTGGTTTGAAGGACAGGTAGATATAAGTATAAGGCATGCAAGTGTCAAGTTTCAAGTGATGATTTGTATCACAGATGCTTCTTCGGAGTTAGCTCTATAAAGACAGGTCTTGTTGATGGTAATGATAAGTAGAGGGAGAAAGTAGAAGACACCATGGTTCACTCATATTGGTAATTGGCCTTGCTAATTGAATGACAAACTCATATGGCTAGTTGGTATGTTTTGTTCAAGTTTGAAATGATTATGTTCACCTCAAGTACACTTTTCATTGTTCTATATTCAGACTATGTAAGAAGATTTGTTAAGGGTATCATAATTAGATTTCATGTGGTTGCTATAGGAGTCAAGGACAACATTGAGAGGGGGGGTGAATCAGTGTTGTGTGAATTTTCAAATCTTTTTGCAAACTTTAACTTTCAAAACACAAGGAGAGAACAATATCATTGATTTGTCAAACACATATGCACATGACTGAGAATGAAGAAAGAGAACAAAATATCATGAGTAAATCATACACACATAGAGAAGATCAATATACATTATGACACAATATTTGCATGAGTGGAAAACCCTCCAAGGGTAGAAAAACCACTCCAAAACTGCCTCACTGGCTTTATAAAAAATCTCACTGATTACAATGTTTAGAAGCACCAACTTCAAGGAGAACCAACCCCTAATTCATTTAGAAGCACCAACTTCAAGGAGCACTAACCCCTAATACAGAACAAACTACAAAGTGTGCAAGAAGTGATTGCCACTCAATCTGATTTGCACCATTACTCAACATGTCTTCTCTTAATTTGCAATCATATTCAATCCAATCTGCTTATCAATTTCATGATCTCTGTATAATCTAATTACCTGATTCACAATACATTCTCAATGTCTTCCTCTACATTTCATCTTCAATAAAAAACCTGATTTAGTTTATCTTTGCATATGGTCTTCAAACTTCATAAGAATCAATCTGTATCACAAGTTGTATTCAATTTTCATATTGATTCACATCCATTTCACCTGTATTATCAAATTGTTTCATCATTGAACTGCACACTAACACACACATCAATCCATCTGCAATACTATTAAAAATGAAAATGACCTTTCATATTCAACTTTTCTCCTGCAAGGAAAAATAACCCGACCTTTCATATCTCTCTTTTCTCTGTATAAACAATTCAAAAATCAATTCATTTTCTTTTACAAAATGATCATCTGAAAAAAAAATAATTCTTTTTCTTTCATTGTCATTTCTCCTCTATATATACAATTCATTTTTCTCTCTTCATTCATCTTCTCTCTACATGATGCTTCATATTCTTTCTTTTCAAATTCCTTCAATGCATATTCCTGCAATCTTATTTTATCTTTAATAAAAATCAATTCATCTCTGAAAAACAATCTCCAAAAACACTTCATATTCTCTCTGTACTTCAAAGACTCTTCAAAAAAATCATCTGCAAGAAGAAAAAATAAAAAGCTCTCCAAGAAAATCATTTGAGTCTTCTCACAAGGAGGCCAATAAAAAAATTCTCCTTAAAAAATTTCTTTCCTTAAAAAAATTTCATTTCCTTGCTTTTAGAAAAGAATAATAGAATCTACCTCCTATTTGTTTCCAAGTCCCGAGAGAAAAAAAATAGAATTAAATCTTCATGAAAATTGCTTTAAGCACACACAAAAACTACCTTGAAAATAGCTTTCTAAATACATCACAAGGTTATGACATTTAAATGAATGTCAAAGCAGTTACTAATAGATTGGGGCTTAAATTTAAACTCAGACCATTGATTGATAAAAAACACGCCTAATGAACTTTAAATAAAGACCGTTGATCACATTTACCGCCCATTCATAAACAATGGAGACCGATGCAGTCGGTTTTGACAAGGAAAAGGGGCCAGTTGCCCGATGGCTCCAATACCCTTCATGTTGCCACTTAAGTGGCTTTTAACTTGCACGAAAGGTCAACATCAAAATAAAACAAAAAGCACATTTGACTGATGACGACCAAAGAGTGCTTTAAAAAGCTTTTGAAACAAGGATTAAAAACATAGATCTTCCAAAGATAATTTTGAGGCAATTCAATTGACATCTCCAACACTATCAAATGAATGATCTCCTTTATCAATCAATGTCCTCCAACATGAATGATCTCCAACACTGTCCTGATGTGACTTTAAAAATCTAATGTCCTATATTACAAGCAATGCATGTAACTTGCAAAAGAAGACATTCTAACAAGCTCAACTAAGGATCATTTAATCAACTCTCATCTTTATATTCAACCTCCTGATGTTCCATGTGACAATAACACAATTCTTGGTGTATGAAGGCACCAATCGCAACTCAGGACCATATTGATATCAAATATTACGAACTCTTGCACAAAACAAACATTATGAACTCAAAACAAGAAGTATGGAGAATATATGAGCATCTACATGAGACAATCCATATGATCCTATATCTTCAAACTAACTTCACAAATTTGACATCCTATAAATGCCATAACATGAGCATAACCCACCAAGGTAACATCTCTTGAGTTCACCATGAAGTAGAGGCATGAGCATATGACACACATATCAAATATCCAATTACTGACATCAAACCATCCATGCTAAGAAATATCATGACACTATCAAACACCTTTTGACTTCCCAATAAAATTTTCTTGTATCAATGTAAAGACAACAGGCTCTCAACAAAAATATTATACTTTGAAATGGATATTACGGCATCCTTGTAATGAACCATTCTCATTATGAAGAGCATCATAATGCAACAACTCCAAGCCAAACAAATCTTCAACATTTGACCCATTCATTCAATCTTTGGATTCAACATAATAAATGATATTATGGAGACCAAACTCTCTGCAACAAGAAGCACCAACATCATGACAAATCATATCACCCAAAACTTGATCATAAACATGAAACTTGTATAAGAAAGCACACAAGAACATGAAGCAACTCCAAGTCCATGATCAACTCCAAACAGAATCAACCATACTATAAAGTCCTGATGACCCCAAAAGATCAAGCTCTGCATTAGACCCATGTGGTCAACCTAAGAACATCATAAAAGCAAGAAGCAACACACTTTGTCAAGCAACCTTGCATCATAAACAAAACATCAATGACAAACTATACAACAACTTTTTGACATCAATGACAATCAGTCACCATCAATCTCCCCCTTTTTCATTGATGGAAACATTTCATGATTCAATTTCTCTTTCTCCCCCTTTTTGACATCAGATGACAAAGACTCAAATCTATTTTCTCCCCCCGTGTTGAAGTTTACTAACAAATCACAGCTCATAAATATCACTACCAATCTCTGACAAGGACAAACATCATTGTTGCACCATTTGCATTATCCTGCTAGAATGAAACATGTATGTTAACCTTAACAATATACCACTTCTTGACACAAATATGATGATGAAAACTTGGCATATCTTTTCACTCAACTACCAGCTCCTTTGATAAACTTAAACTCTGTGCAAGGATGTCATAAACACATCACAACATATGAAGACCATTCTTGAGAAAACCTTCCCAAAAACATTTCTTTAACTACCTCTAATTGAAGAGTTTGATGAAATACTAGGCTCACCATCAATGTCATAAGCCACTCTAGATTGTTATAGCTTGAAGCACATACTTGATACCACTTCAAAACTAGAGGCACACAATTTGCACATACCTTCCATTTTGAAAAACCAAATGCAGAGACAAGAATTATGAATTGACTTCTTTCATTTGTAACCTCCTTAGCCAACATATCTGATTTCTGATAAGAGCTTCTTGAGAACATCTTAAGCTCTTTGCCCTAACAAGCAAGATCACACTAAACTGCAACACAATTTTTTTAAGTACCAACATGATATGAACAGTATACAAATAGGATCAAGTCACAACATCATCAACCTCTTTGTGCAGAGACTTTTTGAACACCTGTATTACTGACATACACTTAAACTCAAAAACATCAGAAACTTCATTTCAAATATTATCAAGCAAGCATGATAAATAAGACAAGTTCATCACATTGATAAACATCAACTGAACTCCTCCTGTAATTTCTTGGGGATAAATGATAGGACAAGAACAACTCCCCCTCACATCATGCTATTTATTATTCAACTGATGATGTAACTTGTGTAGGATGCACAAGTTTAGATTCTGACTTCTCTTTATTTTTTTTCTGCTTCCAAATTTTCACAGGTGCTTTCTTCAAGTCATGTTTCTTTATCCAAATATTTTCAACCTTTTTCTTTTCCCAACCTTTCAAATTAGGTAATACAATTCTTTCAGGCCTTCTACAACTATATGCTTTGTGACTAGGAGAGTTGCAATTGTAACAAACTATATTACAATCATAATCAAATGACTAATAGTACCTTTGAGAACTCATGTTAGACTTCCATGCAGAATCATACCTTTTACAATTTCTTTGTATATGTCCAATATTATTGCACTTGTAACAAATACTGTTAGTATTCCTTTTGCAAACAATTACTTTGTGTCCAAAATGATTACATGTATAACAATAACCATTAAAAGAATAATTATACCTATACATGTATGCTTGTCTTATAGAAGCATTTCTTCTGAAATTTCTTCTCCTTTGATTATGCATTTTAACAAAATCATCTTTAGTATTTATTTCAGCTTCTATTTTGTCTTCAGGAGCACTAGCATGAAGATCAATTTTCTTTCTGGGAGTCTGTCTGGTTTTTGAACACTCTCCTTCAAATCCTAAACCAGTAGTGTCATTATGATGCTTCTGTTTGCCCAACAACTCATGTAACTTGTATGTGCTTTCTTCAAACTCCCTATACTTCTTAGATAAAGCCTTGAGACCATCATACTCTTTTCTCAGATTGATAATATCACCCTCTAGTTTTAGATTCTCAATCCTTGTAACTTCAAGGTCAAATATTGAGACATCAGCTATCCTCTTAGCTTCTTCAATTTCTGTCTTCAAACTAACAATCAATTTGTCTGATTCACCTGCTTGATTCTTCAAGTCTACAATCAGGTTTCTAGCATCTTCAAGATCTGTAAGAGCTTTGTCTTTTAAATCTCTTTCTTGTTGCAGTTGTAACATTAATTTCTGGTTCTCCTTCTTATGTTTCTTGAGTTCAGTTAGAGCATATATGACCTCTCCTTCCATATCAATCTCACAGTCTTGTTCATCATATTCCTGATCATCATCACTTATGATGCTAGCTTCTTTTGAATCTGATTGGGTTTGAACTTCAACTCCTTCATTTGAAAGTCTCCTTTCATTGCCACTTTCTTCACACACCAGAGTGTCCTCTTCTTTATCATTATCTTGATAAATTCTTTTCAATCTCCTCCGCATATCCTGAGCTGTAACACAATCCATAACTTTACAAGTAACTGTTGACCTATTTTCCTCTACCCAGAGTAAATAGTTCACCTTGTATTTTCCTTGAAAATCCTTCAGAAAATAACCCTGTAAGGCTTAAATCCTTCAAATACTCATGCTATGTCTTGTCAAAAATCTGAAAAATCTTATTTTGAGAGTCTTTGCAAAAAACCCAGAAAAACCCAGAAATCGTTTAGCTTCAAGTATTTTCTATCACTGGGATTTCTCAGTTTCATGCTTGTATTTTAATATGCATTTTTGAATGTACATTCACATATACATTCGCCATTGTATTTTTGGAACATACATTAGCAATATGCAAAGGCCTGGATGCAATCGGCAAACATACAAGGTTGACATACAAGTGAGAATGTACAGTGGAATGTATATCGCCAACATACAAGTCCAACATGCAAGGCCGATACACAAAGATAATATGCATCGGCTACAGTTGTTTGTATATGCGCATTGTATTTGCTATATACAAATGGATCACATGCAGGAGTGAATGTACATTGCCGATATGCAAAGAAGAAGGAAGGCAAGTCAAACATACAAGGATGAATGTACATTTTGCAATGTACATCGGCAGAACATACAAAGGACTTTCGCCAAAGATACAAGGAGATATGCATGTGCGATATAGTAAGGTAGTTGTAACAATGGCTTGTATATTTCACTTTGTATGTTTGCATATACAAAGCCAATATACAAGGGGTTAAACATGCAAGGAAAAATGTATAGGGCCAACATACATTTGGTGGGGCGTGCGGACATACAAAGTAGAATGCACATCGAGAACATGCAAAGGAAGATGTGCAAGGGGAAAAGGATACAAACGGCAGGGCCCACAGTTGTATATACAAGTGTGATTGTATGTTCACACATACACAGGAACATACATTCTTCAAGTGCATGGCCCAGACCCAAAAAGGTATGCAATGTAGTTGACAAAGGCTCGGGTCTGATTGAATGTATGATTTTTGCTTGTATATTGCATTTGTATAATGTGATATGCAAGCCGATATACATGGCAAACATACAAAGGAAATGCAAGCTGAACTCAATTTAAAAGTCAATTTTGGCAAATTCAAAGGTGAAGTCTACGGCTTGTATATTAAGTTCATTGTATATTGCGATATACATTGCGAATATACAAAGGGAAATATGCAAGGCGGACCCGACTGGGGAATCAGATACAGTGGATAGTCTTTTTGGGGTCTGCAACTTGTATGTATGTTTTCCTTGTATGTGCCGATATGTAAAAGAAAAGATACAAAGGCTGGACTCGAGGTCAAATTCATATTTGCTTTATAATCTTTTGAGTTCCATATGGTTTGTATATTTGTGATTGTATGTTTGAATATACAATGCGATATGCAAAGAAAAGATGCAAGGAAGAAGATGCAGTTTTTAACGATGCTTCTCAGTCTTGACTCAGCGACCAATCAAGTGGTGCCATGTGGTAGGTGATACAAAGGCCGATTTAAAAAGGTAAGGGCCCGTGTTGTATGCAGATTTGAATGCATATACATAGGGCAATTTCAAAGGGTCATTTAGGTGCCGAAAGCAAAGGCATAGACAAGGGATTTTCGGCATGACTTTATACATCGGCGGCTCGACTGAAGGTCATCCCGACAGCTTGATGTAGCCTGATACATACAGATGCTTTGTACATGCAAAGGCAGACTCTGAGGTAGTTTTAGAGGCTGATACAAGCACAGATGCAAAGTGATATATACACACAGTTGACTGCAGCTTTGACCGCCTGTATCTCCTCCATTTTAGCAAATTTCCACATGTTGCAAAAGGCAAAAATGCGTGTTTTTGTCTCCTCTTTCATTTGGTGGGCTTTTCATGGGAATATTCTCACTTTTCAATTTTGGATCTAGATTTGCATGTTTTGGGCGAGTGGATGTTTTAGCGACCATTTTGAGCAGTTGCAGATATTTCTTACATTCATTGCTACACAAGGATGAAGCAGCTTGCATTAATGACTAGAAATATCTCTTAAGCTACCATGTTTCAGATATTCCATATATTCTTGGTTGAATATGGACACGGAAGCTGCTCGCATTCAATGCCCAAATATCTTCCACCGATTCATGGGTGCAGATCGATGATGTTAGGGTTAGCCGGCAGAAGATATCAATTAAATGCAAATAAAGATTAAACAGAGAAATGGAAATACACAGAAATAATAATAGCGAGAGACAATTTTTAACGTGGTTCACCCAAACTCGGGCTACATCCACCAAACAGAGAGTCCAATATTATTATCCAGTAAATCAAACCGATTACAATCAGCAATCCTTGCAACTCAATACCGCTGCAAAATGCTACAATACAATATCAAAACCCTAACCCTTAGCCGCTTTTTATCAAGCTTTTTGTCAGTTACAAAATAGGGTTTTCTTATGTTGGTCAATGAAAAAATTAACTCCCGGTGCATTATAAAATAATAAAAAACTGTGTCGCGACAGGGAATGCGCCAGGGGCGCTGCCCCTGGACCCTACAAGGGGCGCTGCCCCTTGACCCCGTCTTGGGGGCGCTGCCCCCAAACCCCCGCAAGGGGCGCTACCCCTTGACCCCGTAGGAATTTGGGGGGAAACCGCGCCGATAAAAGTGGGGTAAATATAACCTCTGAGTCTGATTAGGCTCCATATAACAACAATCTCCCACTTGGAGACTGATCAGACTCCACACCATATCATCTCCCACTTAGAGACTGATCATAACACCACTGACCCTGTAGCTCCCACTGGAAATAAGCACCTTGGACTCTGCTATTCTATTTTGGTTGTGTTCAGTCTAGAAGACCAACCGAAGCTGAAGAGGAGCTCAGCTTCTCCCTTGTCACTGCCTTTGTAAACATATCTGTTGGATTGTCATCTGTATGTATCTTTGCCAGCTGTAACTGTCCATCATCCAACACCGACCGAATGAAGTGATACCTCAACTGTATATGTTTGGTCTTTGAATGCAAGGCAGAATTCTTTGCAAGATGTATGGCACTCTGGCTGTCTGTAAACAAATAACTGTTAACCTATTGTGTGCCTAATTCATTCATGAAAGATTGCAGCCATATCATCTCCTTGCTTGCCTCTGTTGCAGCTACATATTCTGCCTCTGTCGTGGATAAAGCAACCACCTTTTGCAACCTGGAAATCCAACTTACCACTGTTCCACCTACAGTAAAGACATAACCTGTAGTACTCCGCCTGGTATCAATATCTCCTGCCAAATCTGAGTCTACATAACCTGCTAAATCAGTATCAGAGCCCCCAAAACATAAGTGTTTATTGGATGTACCTCTCAAATACCTGAGAATCCATTTTACCGCATTCCAATGCTCTAATCTGGGATGACTCATATACCTGCTAATGTATAACAACATATACCTGCTCTAATCCGGGATGACTCATATACCTGATTAGGCTCCATATAACAACAGATGATGCAATAGCTTTCATTGAAGGTTCAAAATATCTTCCATCTGCCCCAGTTCCAGATCTTCTATGCCATAACTTCTTGCAGGTGGACAGTCATTCAAAGGCAGATATTTTCCTGTTACAGCTCTTTGAGCGAATTTTGTAACCGACTTAGGTCAAAAGGAATGCTATATATATGCATTCGTAAGATGTAGAAAGGGTTGGAAATTTTTTGGCTTTCAAGATTTTTGTTTTCAAACAGAGCTTTTTGCTACTGTAGCTATGCCTTCTTACTGAATATATGCAAATCATTTTACCTCTTATACTGATTTTCTAAGTTTAGTGTGAACTTGTATATGGTTGTCTGTGAACATTCTGTTCCTCTCAACCTTCTTGTTTCTCACCTCTGCTAAAAAATTATTTGAATCTGTGTATGTCTACTTTCTATATTTGGTTATTTTGTGTATTTTCTCAGTTTTATGAAAGTTTCTTTTAATCAGTCTGGTGCATCACCCTTACTTTCAGTTTTCCTATTTTTATCTTACATTCAAAAGCATTCCTTCTCCCTTTTCCTCTGAAGATTTAGTAGTTTTAGGTGATATCCAATCAAGGAAGCCGACCTTCTCCAGAGGTTTGATCTCATTTTGCAAGGTCCCATACTTCGAGATCATTCCCATGTTACTCCAGATTGCTAAAATTTTACAACTGTAGCAAGGGTGCAAATCTGGGTGATAACAACTTTGGCACGCCCGGTGGGATCCTACTTGAGAGTTAGAGAAACAATTGAACACTACATTGTTATTGTTGGTTTTGATGTGCAGCCAGTGATTTTTAGACCTATAAGAGGTTAAAACTTGCATATCTGGTGACTCATGCTGAGAAAGGACAAGTAGATCAATGCTACTGTCACATTTTATGAGAAAGATTCAAACTCAGAGTTCATGTTCATTTGATTACTTGCAGCTGTCACCACCTAGAAGATAAGGGAGAGTTGTAGCAAGGACTCCAGTTTCTAAAAGAGTACAATCAACTCCACCAAATTTTAGGCCAGTTGCACCTGTAGTTTCCGTAACAGCTCAAGCAAACCTACCTCTAGCTGTTCTAATGGTGAGAAATTAGCCATTTGTGGCTTTTGATGGGGGTAGCCCATTGAATTTGACAATGTACGACGTTATACCCATGGCAGCTTTGAAGAGTCTGCCCTATTTTACAGGGGAGAATCAAACTACCCCCATCGAGCACATTAGAGACATAGCTTCTCTATGGAGGGCATCATGTAACCCAAGAGAATGTAGCCATCAGGCTGCTGGCTGCCTCTTTCAAAGGGAAGGAATTACAATGATTTAGGAGTTTACTAATGTAGACCACAGGAACCTGGGATGATCTGGGTGATAAGTTAAACAAGCAATTTCAAGATAAATCAGACAACTTGTCATTGGTCGAACAAATGAATATAATAAAGAGAGCTCCCCAGGAGCAAATGATGGATTTCAACTTTAGATTTTAGAAGACATGGGACAGAATCCCTGTCATGGTAAGACCTCCATCAGAATATGCATTCTTGTATTTTTTGAAAGCTTTAAATAGTGACATTTCAGTAATGATCCAATCATTAGGAGGTACAAGCCTACCTAATGCATATGAAATAGCTATTAGAGCATAAAATAGCCTGATTCAGGCTGGTAAAATAGCTCTGCGACTACCAGTACCTATCTTCCCTGAGATCCAAGCTTCAATACCATTGCCGATCCCATATTTTGCCCCTTTACCTGCTACTGCAGCATTACCAAGTGCCGCCAATTCTAAAAATGCTGCTTCAAGCTCATCACAAGAGTTAAAAGATATTAAAAATAGCCAACAGAAAATAGAGAACATCCTACAAACCTTTGGGAATGAGTTAGTAAACAAAAAAAAAATAGCAGTCCCAGAATAGACAGCCTTATCAGCAACCCAGTCAAGGGCAAAATCAACCTTATCAGGGGCAAAATCAGCCTTATCAAGCTAACAAGCCACCTTATAAAAGCAATTACTAGGGTACTAGGCAGAATGTGAATCAGAGGCCTTTTCAGCCTTACAATCCAGTCCCCATTAATGTTGTTAAGGACCTTGTCCCTGTTCAGAATAACCTTGCAACTGAGTATGAATGGTGTTTTCCATGCAATTAGCCACACAGTCAGGCAGCCTATTCAAATGGAGTTATAAATCAGGCTCTGATGGTGCAGAATGTTGCAGTCTCATAGCCAAACAACCCAAATGATGGGGCTGTACAATAGCAAGAGCAACCTCATAATGATTCTGCCTTCATAAATTGGCAAAAAGGTGAATTTTGTGGTGTAAACAACGATAATACTCCAGTTGCAGCAAATACAAGAGCCAAGAAGAGGGGTTATGAGGTAGATCAAACAACAAATAAAGGAAAAGGACGTGTTGATGCTTCTACATCCCATATTCCCCATATTTTACAAAGAAATACTTCAGCAACATCAAGGGAAATGCCTCATTTACAGGCTGATACTGTTGCTACAAAGTCACAACAAAAGGTAAGTGTCGCTCCACCTTTCAATATTATTGAGAATATGAAGAAGATGAATGTGACAATGTCTATGTGGGATTCCCTAGCCAGCCCAGGCCAAAAGGACATATTGCAATCTACCTTGTCTGATTTGAAACTGTCCAATGATACAACTGTTGACCCAACTAGGGTTGTCCTTACCAATTCATCCCAGGACAACAATAAACAGCCAAACAAAAGTGCCAAACCACTTCCATTTTATGTGTATTTAATAAATGGAGACAAGTTGGTACATAATTGTATGGTGGAGAGTGGTACAAGTAGTTCTGTGATGCCAAAACAAATTGCAGATCAATTAGGGTTGAAGTACCAACCCCTAGAGAAAGGTGTACTCCAACTAGATGGCACAGCTGTTAATACTGTAGGTGTGACTAAAGACCTAGGTCTCACTCTGCACACTTGCCCAAATTTTTCCATTTCCCAAGAGGTGTTCATCATAGATTTGCCTCCCTATTTTGCCATGTGTTTATCAAGAGAATTCACAGCCAAGATAGGAGGATATTTATCCTCGAACTGGTCCCACATGTTTTTCAGGACCAGATATGGCACAAAAGTAACCCTAAAATCTGAATTACTTTCAAATCATCACATAGAGCCTTATACACCAAGTGTTGTTAATGCAAATTGCATTAGTTCTGATAATCCTGAACTTGTTGTTGCCCAAGAACTACAAGCTGAAAGCATACTAGAGGTGCTATTAAAGGAGTGTGCCTCAGAGAATGTTGTTGATGATCCTGAGGGGCACATCCAAGAAACTGGTATGGGGGTCTACATATTGTATGAGCCTAAAACAACAATTCCAAATCTAGTAAAGGATGCAGAACAACAGACAAAACAGCAAAATGAGGTATGGAAAATGTACTTTGATGGCTCTAGAAATAGAAATGGATCTGGTGGTGGTACAATGCTTGTGTCTCCACAAGGTGAAAGATATTTTTCTACTTTCTGTTTTGCTTTTTCATGTACAAATAACACTGTTGAGTATGAGGGATTGATTCAAGGTTTGCAGTGGGTGAGAAAGAGGAAAATTGGTTGTTTACAGGTGTTTGGGGACAGTGAACTTATTGTAAATCAAGTAAGAGGACTACATGTTACGAAAAATGATGTTTTGACATGCTACAAGCATAGGGTATGGGATGTGATTGAAGAGTTTGATGCTTTCAATCTGATCTCTATTCCAAGAAGTCAGAACTATCATGCAGATAGGTTAGCTGCAATTGGGGCTCAGTTTGATATCCCTAGTGATATTCAAAGAGAAAAGGTGCAGCCTCATGTAAAAATAGTTGATAGACCCTCTATCCCTAACAATAATATTCATTGATAGGTTTTTGAGAGTGATGAGTAGATTCTGCAGTTCCTGTTAGAGGAGGATGAGTTTTCCATGATGAATCAGGATAAACTCAAACAATAGTATGGCAATGATCAAATTGTTCAGTTGAGAACAAACAAGCTGCCCAAGGGATTGGTAACCTTGGAATCTATTTTTGGTACTGATGATCAGTTGAAGAAGAGCAAAACTGGCATGCAGATAAAAGTGGAACATTATGAGGAGCTAGAAATTTTCAAGGGTAAGCTTCTCAAAATAGGTAAAATCTATTCCCCTGAAGATAGGAAAGCCTTCATTGCTCTGTGTCAAGAGTTTGAAGATGTGTTTTCTTGGGATTATTTAGACCTAAAGGGGTTTGACCCTCATATTTCCCAGCACACCATAGAGTTAGAACCAGGTACAAAACCTATGAGGCAGAAACAAAGACCCTTGAATCCAAAGCTAGAACCCCTGATGATTAAAGAATTGACCAAGTTGATCGAGGGAAAGATTATTTTCCCGATCAAGTATACTTCTTGGGTCTCCAACCTTGTCCCTGTGAGGAAAAAGAATGGGGAGATTAGGCTGTGTGTTGACTTGAGAGACCTCAATAGACCCTCCCTAAAAGATCAGTACCCGTTGCCCTCAATGGAGCAAATTCTGCAAGTAGTGGCTGGTTCTGAAAGATTCTCCTTGCTTGACGGATATTCTAGCTATAATCAAGTGTTAGTCAAGGAGGAAGATCAATTTAAAACCGCTTTTACTACCAAATGGGGCACCATGGCCTACAAAAGGATGTTTTTCGGTCTCTCAAACGCTGGCTCTACTTTTCAGAGAGCTATGGATATGGATTTTAAGGGTTTGCTGTATAAATTGGTGCTGGTATACTTTGATGACATAATGATTTTGTCCAAGAATGTAGCTGAACATTTATCCCACTTGAGGCAGGTATTTGAGAGATGCAAAGAGTTTGGGATATCTCTCAATCCCAAGAAATGCATTTTCACTATGCATGAAGGCAAGCTGTTAGGGCACGTTGTGTCAAAGGAGGGCATTACCATTAATGCTGAATGGGTAAGAGCTATTATGGAGCTACCTTTACCCAGTCACAAGAAGGGTCTACAAAGTTTCATTGGCAGAATTAATTTTCTGTGAAGATTTATACCCAACATTGCAAATCTATTGAAGCCTTTGACATCTATGTTGAAGAAGAGTATAGTTTTCGACTGGACAAAAGAGGCCAAACTCAGCTTTGAGTCCATAAAGGAGGCATTATAGGCTGCACCAACTCTAATAAACCCTGATTTCTCCAAAGATTTTATCTTGTATGCTTATGGCGGTCTAGATACAATCTTTGCAATTCTGGTACAGCAATAGAATGACAGCTTTGAATAGCCAATTGCTTTCTTTAGTCAGGGGTTGGAGTATGAGCAGAGGTATAGCTTCATTGAAAAACATGTCCTTGTAGTGGTAAGGAGCCTCAAGAAGTTTAGACATCTTATTTCTAATAATAAGATACATTTGATGGTCACTCACCCTAGTGTGAAAGAGTTCCTATTAGGTAAGGACGTGAATGAGAAAAGGGCTAGTTGGATCACCAAATTCATGGAATATGACGTGGAGATCAAGATAACCAAGCTTGTTAGAGGCAGAGGACTTAGTGAACAGCTTGCTACTAGTTCTGAGAACAAAATAGGAAAAGAGGAGGATGTACTTCTGACCATTGAAGATGCTCCTCAGGATGATACATCAATGGGCACAAGTTGGGTTAATAACATGACTCAATTTTTGCAAACTGGCAAATGTCCAACAGGTCTAGACAGAACCAAAAGAAGGTATTTCAGACTGCAGTCTGTTCCATATGTTTTAATAAATGGCATCCTTTGCAGAAAAGATTTTAATGGTGTATTGACAAAGATCAGACTAGCAAGGTGTTGCATGAGTTTCATAATGGAACAATAGGGGGTCATTTTGGCCCAAAGACTACTGCTTGGAAAATAATGAGAGCTGGATATTACTGGCCCAGCTTATTCAAGGATGCCCATGCATGGGCTAGGAAATGTGGAAAATGTGCCATTTTTGCAGGCAAAGAAAGGCTGCCAGCTTTACCTCTGCAGCCAATTCAAGTAGAGCAGCCCTTCATGAGACGAGGCATTGATTTTGTAGGTCCCATTAACCCACCATCAAGTGCAGGCCATAGGTGGATACTTACAACTACAGACTATTTCACAAGGTGGACTGAAGCAGTGGCTCTGAAGGAATCAAATGAAAATACTATTTTGAATTTTTACCAAGATTTGATATCCAGATTTGGGGTGCCTGAGTCAATTATCTCAGACAATGCTTTAGCCTTTGTTGGATTAAAGATAACTGACTGGGTTGTTAAGAATGGGATATGTCTGAATACTTCATCAAATTACTACCCATAGGGTAATGGTTTGGTTGAATCTACAAATAAGAGCCTCATAAAGATTGTTAAAAGATCAATGGAAGACAACTAGAGGACCTAACACATTAATCTGAAATATGCCTTATGGGCAGATAGAATAACTCCCAAGAGGTCTATTGGGAACTTCCCATATATGTTAGTTTATGGGAAAGAGGCAAGATTGCCTATATCTATGGAGCTGCCAGCACTTGATATCATGAACCAGCTGGAGATGTTTGAAGAAGAGGACCCCATGGCTATCAGATATGATCAACTTATGGATCTTGAAGAAATCAGAGATAGGGCTATGAAAACTATGGAGTATCATCAGCTTCAGACCAAAAGAAATTTTGATCAGAAGGCCACTCCAAGAATCTTTAGGGAGGGTGAGATGGTGCTCAATTGGGATGAGTTGAAAAGCAGACTAGGAAAACACTCCAAGTTTGACAACATGTGGAGTGGCCCATTTCTCATTACTGAATGCAAGGAGCACAATGCATTTCAGTTATCAAAAATGGATGGACAAAATTTGCCTATCCCAATCAATGGGATACACCTAAAGAGGTGTTTTGAGGTATGAGTGCCTTGTAAATTAGTAGATTAGATTTCTTACTTTCAATAAGTGCTGTTGCACAATAGTTTAGATCCCTTTTGTTTTCCCTAAGTGTTGTCTAGCACAGTTGGAGGGATTGCCTTCAGCATTTTTGTCTTGGTTTGATCTTCCAAGTGTTCTTCATTGCTGCTGTGCTGAGTTGCTAAAGTCAAAAAATATCTGTATTGCTGCTATGCTGAGTTGCTAAAGTCAAAAAATATCTGTATATTTTTAGTCTCTGTATGCCTCCATGCCCAATGGATGCTTAAGGCCACCGATCTAATTGTTTGGCAGGCAAACATCCCATAGAAGTCGCCAAATTGTTGACCTGTTTTCCTCTGCCCAGAGTAAATAGTTCACCTTGTATTTTCCTTGAAAATCCTTTAGAAAATGACCCTGCAAGGCTTAAATCCTTCAAATACTCATGCTATGTCTTGTCAAAAATCCCAAAAATCTTATTTTGAGAGTCTTTGCAAAAAACCCAGAAAAACCTAGAAATCGTTTAGCTTCAAGTATTTTCTATCGCTGGGATTTCTCAGTTTCATGCTTGTATTTCAATATGCATTTTTGAATGTACATTCGCATATACATTCGCCATTGTATGTTTGGAACATACATTCTCAATATGCAAAGGCCTAGATGCAATCGGCAAACATATAAGGTTGACATACAAGTGAGAATGTATAGTGGAATGTATATCGCCAACATACAAGTCCAACATGCAAGGCCGATATACAAAGATAATATGCATTAGCTACAGTTGTTTGTATATGCGCATTGTATTTGCGATATACAAATGGATCACATGCATGAGTGAATGTACATTGCCGATATGCAAAGAAGAAGGAATGCAAGTCAAACATACAAGGATGAATGTACATTTTGCAATGTACATCGGCACAACATACAAAGGACTTTCGCCAAAGATACAAGGAGATATGCATGTGCAATATAGTAAGGTAGTTGTAATAGTGGCTTGTATATTTCGCTTTGTATGTTTGCATATACAAAGCCGATATACAAGGGGTTAAACATACAATTGAAACATGCAAGGAAAAATGTACAAGGCCAACATACATTTGGTGGGGCCCACAGACATACAAAGCAGAATGTACATCGGGAACATGCAAAGGAAGATGTGCAAGGGGAAAAGGATACAAACGGTGGGGCCCACCAGTTGCATATACAAATGTGATTGTATGTTCGCACATACATAGGAACATACATTCTTCAAGTGCATGGCCCAGACCTGAAAAGGTATGCAATGTAGTTGACAAAGGCTCGGGTCCGATTGAATGTATGATTTTTACTTGTATATTGCATTTGTATAATGCGATATGCAAGCCGATATACATGGCAAACATACAAAGGAAATGCAAGCCAGACCCGATTTAAAAGTCAATTTTGGCAAATTCAAAGGTGAAGTCAGTGGCTTGTATATTAAGTTCATTGTATATTGCGATATACATGGCAAATATACAAAAGGAAATATGCAAGGTAGACCTGACTGGGGAATCAGATACAACAGATAGTCTTTTTGGGGTCCGCGACTTGTATGTATGTTTTGCTTGTATGTGCTGATATGCAAAAGAAAAGATACAAAGGCTGGACCCGAGGTCAAATTCATATTTGCTTTATAATCTTTTGAGTTCCATATGGTTTATATATTTGTGATTGTATGTTTGAATATACAATGCGATATGCAAAGAAAAGATGCAAGGAAGAAGATGCAGTTTTTCAGCGATGCTTCTCAGTCTCGACTCAGCGACCAATCAAGTGGTGCCACGTGGTAGGTGATACAAAGGCCGATTTAAAAAGGTAAGGGCCCGCGTTGTATGCAAATTCAAATGCATATACACAGGGCGATTTCAAAGGGCCATTTAGGCGTCAAAAGCAAAGGCATATACAAGGGATTTTTGGCATGACTTTATACATCGGCGACTTGACTGAAGGTCATCTTGATAGCCCGATGTAGATTGATACATAAAGGTGCTTTGTACATGCAAAGGCAGAATCTAAGCTAGTTTTAGAGGCTGATACAAGCACAGATGCAAAGCGATATATACACACAATTGACTGTAGCTTTGACCGCCTGTATCTCCTCCATTTTAGCGAATTTCCACATGCTGCAAAAGGCAAAAATGCATGTTTTTGTCTCCTCTTTCATTTGGCGGGCTTTTCATGGGAATATTCTAACTTTTCAATTTCAGATCTGGATTTGCATGTTTTGGGCGAGTGGACGTTTCAGCGACCATTTTGAGTAGTTGCAGATATTTCTTGCATTCATTGCTGCATAAGGATGAAGCAGCTCACATTAATGACTAGAAATATCTCTTAAGCCACCATGTTTCAGATATTCCATATATTCCTGGTTGAATATTGGTGCAGGAGCACCTCGAAGCCATTAAGAATTTGAAGAATTAAGACATTCCCGGTTATCATTTTGATTTATTGTAAGGCCTTAGTGCCATGTCGAACCTTAGTTGGCCGAGTAACGACACAATATTGAAAGATTGGATGTGTCAGGAACAGATCTAAAGAATTGTAACCGAACGAGAGAGTAGTAGAATGTAACCGATTGGCAGGGTGGTTGAGGAACGGTTCACCTTCCACCATGTGTAACTGTCAATTGAGAGTCTTTATATTGTTGGTCTCTGTTCGTGTAGAAGGGAGTGAACAAACAGAGAGAGAGATTGTATTTTATTCTGAAGCAGAAGGAATAAAGAAATTCTGTGTTTTCTGGTCAAACTACAGTGATACCGATTGGAGTCATTCCACTGGTGGATTTCTTTGAAATCAGTGGAATGACCTCCATGTAGGTAGATTCATTTTTGTTCTGTAGGTTTGTAGTTTTCTGTGTGTGTTGTGTTTGGTTACAATGTGCAGAGAAGGAATTAGCACTTCATGTGTATACAAATGTATGTGAGATCAATCGGTGTGTATACGTCTTTTGTATGACAAAGACATTCTGTTAGTATACTCCATTTGTATGTGAGAAGCATTCTGTGTATATCCATCAAATGTATATGGAGGTTGTAAGGGCGAACATACAGTTCATAAGATACAATGGTGAGAGGAGATCGCGGGTCCCACCTAATGCATGTAAGCATTGTATGTATGTACGAAAGGAATGATATCGGCTTAAGATGCATCTTGGTTCACTGAGGATATTATATTTTGGTCTATCGGCAAGAGAGATGTCGTCGGGATAACAAGTATGGAGTCTGCCGACGCTATGGTGTCTCACCGATGACCAAGCGTTGTGTTGAGTCTCATCGGGTAGAGAGTGAATTAGTCTGGCCGATGGAGAAGCATATCGGCATGAGTGATGCGGTCGGGGAGACATTACACTTAGCGACCGACGAAGTTTGTCTGGCCGATGGGCACATAAGAGAAACCGCTCATCGAAGTGAGAGTTGCGGGGTCTGGCCGATGGTAGACTCGTCGGGGAGAAATATGGATCGGCGAAGGAGAATTTAGATCGCCTGATAGAATACTGTCTTGCCAATAGGCAAGAATAGGTATATTTCAGTGTGACATTCTACCTTATCTGGCCGATATACACTATAAAGGCTATTTTGTGGGCCTTCCAAGGATTCCACAACCTGTTTTGTATGTTATCTGGTTTCCCTCTGCATCAAATTGGTATCAGAGCTAGCGAAAGCTCTGGGAAGTTTTGTGTTGGATTATATCTGAGATGGGGCTAAGTGAGAAATCGGTGTTTTGGTTTGCTAATATTTGTAGTTGCAGATGTATGTCCACAAGCTGCAGGTAGGCAGATAGGAGATCTGTCATGGGCCTGAGAAGGAGGTCCAGTTGGTGTCACCAAAAGTCCTGGGGAGAGAGGCGAGAGAGGACTCCCAGGTGAGGGACAAGAGTGTTGGTGCAGCATTGAGGGTGGACTTATGTTTGGAGCAGCATCTGGAGGAGCAGCCCGTTAAACTCCATTGATAGAAGGCACAGTTGAGGATGAAGAAGAAGCAGCAAAGGCATCCAGTTATCATTGCAGACATCGAGAAAGTCAAAAGATATTGCAGGCTTTTCACTGAGCATTTCCATGGGACATGGAAAATTTTCAAGTCTAGGAGTATGGTGCAGGAGCACCTCGAAGCCATTAAGAATCTGAAGAATTAAGACATTCCCGGTTATCATTTTGATTTATTGTAAGGCCTTAGTGCCATGTCGAACCTTAGTTGGCCGAGTAACGGCATAATATTGAAAGATTGGATGTGTCAGGAACAGATCTAAAGAATTGTAACCGAACGAGAGAGTAGTAGAATGTAACCGATTGGCAGGGTGGTTGAGGAACGGTTCACCTTCCACCGTGTGTAACTGTCAATTGAGAGTCTTTATATTGTTGGTCTCTATTCGTGTAGAAGGGAGTGAACGAACAGAGAGAGAGATTGTATTTTATTCTGAAGTAGAAGGAATAAAGAAATTCTGTGTTTTCTGGTCAAACTATAGTGATACCGATTGGAGTCATTCCACTGGTGGATTTCTTTGAAATCAGTGGAATGACCTCCATGTAGGTAGATTCATTTTTGTTCTGTAGGTTTGTAGTTTTCTGTGTGTGTTGTGTTCGGTTACAATGTGCAGAGAAGGAATTAGCACTTCATGTGTATACAAATGTATGTGAGATCAATCGGTGTGTATACGTCTTTTGTATGACAAAGACATTCTGTGAGTATACTCCATTTGTATGTGAGAAGCATTCTGTGTATATCCATCAAATGTATATGGAGGTTGTAAGGGCGAACATATAGTTCATAAGATACAATGGTGAGAGGAGATCGCGGGTCCCACCTAATGCATGTAAGCATTGTATGTATGTACGAAAGGAATGATATCGGCTTAAGATGCATCTTGGTTCGCCGAGGATATTATATTTTGGTCTATCGGCAAGAGAGATGTCGTCGGGATAACAAGTATGGAGTCTGCCGACGCTATGGTGTCTCACCGATGACCAAGCGTTGTGTTGAGTCTCATCGGGTAGAGAGTGAATTAGTCTGGCCGATGGAGAAGCATATCGGCATGAGTGATGCGGTCGGGGAGACATTACACTTAGCGACCGACGAAGTTTGTCTGGCCGATGGGCACATAAGAGAAACCGCTCATCGAAGTGAGAGTTGCGGGGTCTGGCCGATGGTAGACTCGTCGGGGAGAAATATGGATTGGCGAAGGAGAATTTAGATCGCCCGATAGAATACTGTCTTGCCGATAGGCAAGAATAGGTATATTTCGGTGTGACATTCTACCTTATCTGGCCGATATACACTGTAAAGGCTATTTTGTGGGCCTTCTAAGGATTCCACAACCTATTTTGTATGTTATCCGGTTTCCCTCTGCATCAAATATGGACACGGAAGCTGCTCGCATTCAATGCCCAAATATCTTCCACCGATTCCTGGGTACAGATCGATGATGCAACAGCTTGCATTGAAGGTTCAAAATATCTTCCATTTGCCCCAGTTCTAGATCTTCTGTGCCATAACTTCTTATACGTAGACAGTCATTCAAAGGCAAATATTTTCCTATTACAGATCTTTGAGCAAATTTTGTAACTGACTTAGGTCAGAAGGAATGCTATATATATGCATTCGTAAGATGTAGAAAGGGTTGGAAATTTTTTAGCTTTCAAGATTTCTATTTTCAAATAGAGCTTTCTGCTACTGTAACTGTGCCTTCTTACTAAATATATGCAAATCATTTTACCTCTTTTACTAATTTTCTAAGTTTAGTGTGAACTTGTATATGGTTGTCTGTGAACATTTTGTTCCTCTCAACCTTCTTGTTTCTCACCTCTGCTAAAAAATTATTTGAATATGTGTATGTCTACTTGCTATATATGGTTATTTTGTGCATTTTCTCAGTTTTATGAAAGTTTCTTTTAATCAGTCTGGTGCATCACCCTTACTTTTAGTTTTCCTATTTTTATCTTTCATTCAAAAGCATTCCTTCTCCCTTTTCCTCTGAAGATTTAGTAGTATTTGGTGATATCCGGTCAAGGAAGCTGACCTTGTCCAGAGGTTTGATCTCATTTCACAAGGTCCCACACTTCGAGATCATTCCCATGTTACTCCAGATTGCTAAAGTTTTACAACTGCAGCAAGGGTGCAAATCTGGGTGATAATAGTAACATCATTAGACACAGTAGACAATATGGCCTTCTTTGCAATATGATTACATTCAAGGGCTTCTTTGTCATTTCCATTCTCAACTGTCATTAATACATCATATCCTAAGGAGGATAAATAAATTTGCATTCTAACATACCAAACTAAAAAATCTGAACCATCAAACTGAGGAACTCCTGAAACTTTTTCTTTTAATACAATATCAAATTCAATTTGAGGAACATTTATATCAACAAATTCTATATCAACCTTTGAATTTGATAAAGATGAAGAGTTTTGACTAGTCTAAGACTTGACAATTTTCTTAGTCTTATTTCTTCTGCACTTACCCATTGAACTCCACTCACAGGATCTACCCAAGCTGATTGAGCTTCTAAAGGGAATGTGGCTCTAATACCAATTGTAGGAGTCAAGGACAACACTGAGAGGGGGGGTGAATCAGTGTTGTGTGAATTTTCAAATCTTTTTGCAAACTTTAACTTTTAAAACACAAGGAGAGAACAATATCATTGATTTGTCAAACACATATGCACATGACTAAGAATGAAGAAAGAGAACAAAATCTCATGAGTAAATCATACACACACACAGAAGATCAATATACATTATGACACAAGATTTGCACGAGTGGAAAACCCTCCAGGGGTAGAAAAACCACCCCAAAACTGCCTCACTGGCTTTATCAAAAATCTCATTGATTACAATGTTTAGAAGCACCAACTTCAAGGAGCACCAACCCCTAATACAGAACAAACTGCAAAGTGTGCAAGAAGTGATTGCCACTCAATCTGATTTGCACCATTACTCAACATTTCTTCTCTGAATTTGCAATCATATTCAATCCAATCTGCTTATCAATTTCATGATCTCTGTATAATCTAATTACTTGATTTACAATACATTCTCAATGTCTTCCTCCACATTTCATCTTCAATAAAAAACCTGATTCAGTTTATCTTTGCATATGGTCCTCAAACTTCATAAGAATCAATCTGTATCACAAGTTGTATTCAATTTTCATATTGATTCACATCCATTTCACCTGTATTATCAAATTGTTTCATCATTGATCTACACACTAACACACACATCAATCCATCTACGATACTATTAAAAATGAAAATGACCTTTCATATTCAACTTTTCTCCTACAAGGAAAAATAACCTGACCTTTCATATCTCTCTTTTCTCTATATAAACAATTCAAAAATCAATTCATTTTCTTTTACAAAATGATCATCTAAAAAATAAAATAATTCTTTTTCTTTCATTGTCATTTCTCCTCTATATATACAATTCATTTTTCTCTCTTCATTCATCTTCTCTCTACATGATGTTTCATATTCTTTCTTTTCAAATTCCTTCAATGCATATTCCTGTAATCTTATTTTATCTTTAATAAAAATCAATTCATCTCTGAAAAATAATCTCCAAAAACACTTCATATTCTCTCTGCACTTCAAAGACTCTTCAAAAAAAATCATCTGCAAGAAGAAAAAATAAAAAGACTCTCCAAGAAAATCATTTGAGTCTTCTCACAAGGAGGCCAATAAAAAAATTCTCCTTAAAAAATTTCTTTCCTTAAAAAAATTTCATTTCCTTGCTTTTAGAAAAGAATAATAGAATCTGCCTCCTATTTGTTTCCAAGTCATGAGAGAAAAAAAATAGAAATAAATCTTCATGAAAATTGCTTTAAGCACACACAAAAAATGCCTTGAAAATAGCTTTCTAAATACATCACAAGGTTATGACGTTTAAATGAACGTCAAAGTAGTTACTAATAGATCGTGGCTTAAATTTAAACTCAGACCATTGATTGATAAAAACCATGCCCGATGAACTTTAAATAAAGACCTTTTATCACATTTACCGCCCATTCATAAACAATGGAGACCGATGCAATCAGTTTTGAAAAGGAAAAGGGGTCAGTTGCCCGATGGCTCCAATACCCTTAATGTTGCCACTTAAGTGGCTGTTAACCTGCACGAAAGGTCAACACCAAAATAAAACAAAAAGCACATTTGACTGATGACGGGCAGAGAGTGCTTTAAAAAGCTTTTGAAACAAGGATTAAAAACATAGATCTTCCAAAGATAATTTTGAGGCAATTCAATTGACATCTCCAACACTATCAAATGAATGATCTCCTTTATCAATCAATGTCCTCCAACATGAATGATCTCCAACACTATCCTGATGTGACTTTAAAAATCTGATGTCCTTTCTTACAAGCAATGCATGTAACTTGCAAAAGAAGACATTCTAACAAGCTCAACTAAGGATCATTTAATCAACTCTCATCCTTATATTCAACTTTCTGATGTTCCATGTGACAATAACACAATTCTTGGTGTATGAAGGCACCAATCCCAAATCAGGACCATATTGATATCAAATATTATGAACTCTCATACAAAACAAACATTATGAACTCAAAACAAGAAGTATGGAGAATATATGACCATCTACATGAGACAATCCATATGATCCTATATCTTCAAACTAACTCCACAAATTTGACATCCTATAAATGCCATAACATGAACATAACCCACCAAGGTAACATCTCTTGAGTTCAACATGAAGTAGAGGCATGAGCATATGACACACATATCAAATATCCAATTACTGACATCAAACCATCCATGCTAAGAAATATCATGACACTATCAAACACCTTTTGACTTCCCAATAAAATTTTCTTGTATCAATGTAAAGACAATAGGCTCTCAGCAAAAATATTATACTTTGAAATGGATATTATGGCATCCTTGTAATGAACCATTCTCATTATGAAGAGCATCATAATGCAACAACTCCAAGCCAAACAAATCTTCAACATTTGACCTGTTCATTCAATCTTTGGATTCAACACAATAAAGGATATTATGGAGACCAAACTCTCTGCAACAAGAAGCACCAACATCATGACAAATCATATCACCCAAAACCTTATCATAAACATGAAACTTGTATAGGAAAGCACACAAGAACATGAAGCAACTCCAAGTCCATGATCAACTCCAAACAAAATCAACCATACTATAAAGTCCTAATGACCCCAAAATAATAACCTTTGCATTAGACCCATGTGGTCAACCTGAGAACATCATAAAAGCAAGAAGCAACACACTTTGTCAGGAAACCTTGCATCATAAACAAAACATCAATGACAAACTATACAACACCTTTTTGACATCAATGACAATCAGTCACCATCAGTTACACCAGCATGTGATGACTTGAAATGGTAGGAGTGTATAGGAATGATTTATAGATCATATAATTTTCTTTGTGTGGTCCACATGATGTAATATTGTCTCCTCCAGCACCGCTTTAAGTCTAGAGTTGAATGCAAGGATGGTTACGTGTTAGCTAGGTTGACTTGGTATATGATGATGATTATGGTACATGTTTTGGAGTGTGCGCCAGCATGGAAGAGTGTACTAGGGAAAACTAGAACTTGATTATGTCTTTCTCTTGAACCACATTGGATTTTTACTTACCGCATATGTTTGGGAGCCGACTGTTGTGGCCATTATACTTTTCATGTTACACGTTTCATCTTGGCTGACCAAGGAGAAAGATCTTGAAGCTTGCAAAAGATATCAATGAAAGATCAAATTTGTTGAGTGAGGAATGTATTGTGTATTATGTGATAGCAGTGATATTGTGTGAATAAAGAAGTATATCTCATGATGAAATGTGAAAAGGACCAATATGATATTGTTGTGAAGGCAATTGTTGGAGATGTGATGATGGAGAAGAGTTTCTAAAGTTGTTGTTATTATGGTGGAGGTTGACATTGTAGTTGTGTAGAGGTGAGATAGTGGTGCAGAGGCTAAAGTGATCAACAATTAGTTTTTGTGAGAAGAACATTTGAGTCAGATAAGTTTTGTGTTACAAAGATTGCAGAATTGTTGTGTAAAGATTGTAAGTGTTGTAACTATTTAGGGAGTTGCAGCTTCCTTTGGTTTGTAGCCCATAAATAATATTGTAAAATTGTTTTTATTTGTGAGGATATATTTGGATAGTAGATCCAAGCAACTTGCTCACCGTGGTTTTTCCCTTCTAGGGTTTTCCACGTAAATCTTGTGTAATTGATGTGTGCTTCTATGTTCTTGTGCTTTCCATGTTTTAAATGCTTATAGTAGTTTGAATGTTGTTAAAAGAAAGGGATTTGAATAAGTGCTGATTCACGCCCCTCTCAGTACTTATGTGTGTTCAATAATTTGTATCAAAGCTGAGTTCCTTGAATGCAGCCTAACAGCTAAGGTAGATCTTGGAGTGGAACACATGCGAACTGAAGTATTGTTTAATGGAAAGAATCCTTCGAAAGATGATATAGACATGACATCCTATAATTTAGAAGATTGTGTAGTTGATTATGAAGGAGAACTCATTTCTGCCCTAGAAGATCTGGATATTGCAAGAAGTGAAAATGAAGAATACAAGATCAAGCTCATAAAATCCAAAGAAGAAATCCCAAGTTGAAAGTTCAAGTTGAAGAAGGTAAGAATATTGCAGATGATCTAAATGCCAATTTCAATGACAAATCAGTTGAATGCTCCAAACTTGAAGAAGAAATTATCTCTTTGAGGAAAGAATTGGAGAAAGCAAAGGATCAGATAGACAAATGTCTAAAACTAAAGAAAAGCACCAATATCCTTGATGAGATAATCAATAGTCAAAGACCTATAAACAGTAAAGGTGGCATTGGATTTGAAGAAAGCCAGAGTCTTAAAATAGATATACATGAAGGCATGTTTCAAATGAAAAAGGAAGAGCCTTGCATTGAAGATTCTGAGGAGACTAAAGATGAGGAGTAGAAGTTGAATAATGATGACTTCATATAGGTCAACAATCAGAAGAAGAAAGATCCCAAGAGATCTCCTCCCAGACAAGCAACTAATCCTAGGTTCTCTCAATTATTTTAAGGTTATTGTTATTCTTGCAATTATTTTGGTCATAAGGCTATTGATTGTAGAACTAAGGTTAGAAGAAATGATAACATGAGGAAGAACTCTTATGTGCCTCCAAAGCATGATGCTAGAATCTCTTATTCCTTTTATGGCTATTTCTTTGCATGCAATAAGTTTGGTCACAGGGCTATTGAGTGCAGAACTAAAATAATGAGAAATGGTGTGACTCCGGAATATAATGTTGTTTCGTACAAATGCAACAACTTGGGGCATAGAGCAAGATTTTGGAAATGTGGTTCTATGGAACCACCTGTTCAACACAAGAAAATAGAGAAAATTGTGACTCCAAAAAAGAAGGAAATAGCAAAGATATGGAAAAAGGAAGACAAAACAAAGTGATGAGAAGAAGGAGGAATTTGTGTGTCTACCAAGTGTAGAGAACTACATTGCTGAATAAGATAAGGCATATCGTCAGGGGGGGCTAATAAGTACATATCTATTCTTTCCCCCTAAATGGTTGTGGCTTCTACTAATGGAAGCAAGAAACACAGTTGAGATGGCATGAAATTGGTAGACAATATTATTGATAAGACAAGATTACTTCTTTCCCAAAATTTCTGAAGCAAAATCTCATGATGTGGAGGATTGCAAAAGGTTTTCAAGTCTCTGTGAATTTAACTGAGTATTTTGGTAACTTTTTACCTAAGCGGATAAAGGTGCATTAAATGAGGAATGTTAGGGAAAATTGCAAAGTACTTATGCTTCTTTTGGACGATCAAAACTCATTCATGATCAAGCATTTACATTCAGAGCTGAGTAGAGAAGAATTCTTTCAAAGCATTTGGCAAATTTGTGGACTCTAAGCATGAGTGACATAACTGATCCAGGTGTCCGTTATTGGTGTAGTCACGGTAGGAGGGTTCACAGAATGAACTGTCCAGACCATGTAGCAAGAGTGAACACTATTAGTTTCAAGATAGACAACTGAGAGGGGGGGGTGAATTAGTTGTCTCAAAACTTTCCTTTCATTAACCACTTAGATCCTTCTTGTATTTCAGCAGCAAAATAATAAATCAATCATGGAAACATAAGGCAATAATTCAAGAGAAGACACATATGACACCAAGATTTTAACGTGGAAAACCTAGTTAAGGGAAAAACCATGGGGTGACTAACCCAAGATTGTATTCTCTGTTAAAAGAATAAAAGAAAAAAAATGGCACATGCCAATTAGGGCTCACTGCCCGAGCACACTACTCACAAGAGGCCCACTGCCTATAGGAGACACACTGTCTATAGAATAAGAAATATTACATACTTGAACTGAAGAATATCATCTTCACCATTCTTGAGTGAGTTCCATTTAAGCTCAACACTTTTTCTCTACCTTTCACTCTTCTCTTCTCTACCACACCCTCATCTTCACCAAGACACTTTTGAAATGACTCCACAAATCTTATTTATACAAGACATTGACTTTGGGATAATCATCAAAGTCGGTATACACAAATACAACTTGACTAATTACAAAAGACTTCATGTGGATCACCACACTATCAGCCACATAGATCTGGGACTTCAATATTCTTTGAGGAATATGCCATGCTTCACAGAACACCTTCAAGATCATCCGCAAGATGTGCAAACAATCCGGTCGACCATGATTATGAAGAACTTCATCATCTGGGAGTAAATCTTCAATTACAAGCTCAATCTTCAATGTGGATCACCAACATGAACTAGACACAATCTAGAGACCCCCACAAGCTTGCTTGAATCACCAAGAACATCCATACCACTTCTGTCTACTGAAATCATCCTCATCTTCATCCAGAACCTCAAGAACACATTATGTCATCACTATCACATTAGAATGAATGCTTGCGGACCTCCAGACCACGAACCAATTGAGTTGTCAATTCACATTGGCTTCCTAAACACTCCATCAAATCCACAAAACATGATATTGTATTTTTGGATCTTACTGGACCTAATTGTGTCACTTTATCACCTCTGAACACTTGCCAGAACTAGTTTCACTCAAGTGCCCATAACTTTCTTCAAATCTTCATGTGGACCTCTCAAATCTTGACTAGATCATTTTTAGACACATATCTACAAACCCTTTGATGTGCATTCCCTGATCTCCATCTTAGCTAGGATCTTCTCTTCATAGAGCTTCACTGTCTTCACTGTTCTTCTCTATTTCTGATAGGACTAATTTTCTCAATATCCTTAGCACACAGCTCATCCAAACCTTGACATCAATGCAACAGGAGTATGTTGACATCAATGACAACACCAATTAGGCCCATACTTGCAACAATCTCCCCCTTTGTCATTGATGGCAACATATGATGTAAAAAACTGTTTTAACCATCAAGACAAGAACTTCTCTTCACTGACTGACATAACTTCCCCTATCAACAACAACCATTCACATGTCTTCTCTTCCTTTACTACTCCCCCTTTGATCAACAACCACTTTTTGTTTTTCACATGTCTTCTCTCCCCCTTTGACATCAATGGCAAAGGGCACATACTTGCATCACTCAGAATCAAACAGACTGCTCCCCCTGAGTAGCAGCTTCCCATCATCAATCTGAACCACAAGATATGACTGTGTGATCCACCAGACTAATGCACATCAATGCACCTTAATTCAGAATTGGAGGGGTAATAACCCCTAACTTCTCCCTGAGATACTCAAAAGAGTCCTTTGGTAGAGGTTTGTTGGATCTAGGGCATACAACTGAGAGGGGGGGGTGAATCAGTTGTATAAAACTTCTTGTTCTTTCAAACACTTGATTCTTGGTTGTTAGTTAACAGCATATCAATTAATCATCCATGAAAGCATTATACACAAACACAAGAGCAGATAAACATCAACACATTGAACACCAAGATTTTGACGTGGAAAACCCGGTTAAGGGAAAAACCACGGGGTGATTAACCCAAGAATTATTCTCTATTAGAAGAATAAGAAAAAGAATGGCACTTGACAATTAGGGCTCACTGCCTGAGCACACTGCTCACAAAGAGGCCCACTGCCTACAAGGAGACACACTGTCTACAAAGTGATAAGAATCACAGTCTTGAACTGGAGAATGACATCTCTACCATGTCCGGATCAGTTCCATTTAAGCCCAAAAACTTCTGCTCTGCCTTTCGCACTTCTCTTCACTATGCCACACTCATCCACACAAAAACCACACTTTGGAATGAACTCACAAACCGTTATTTATACAAGACATCGACTTAGGAACAAACATCTAAGTCGGCAAACAACCATAAGAGTATCCGCAAGATGAATAACACATCCGGTCGGCCACCACAAGAACATTCGCAGGATGAACAACTCATCCGGTCGGCTAAACAAAGCAAGAACTTCATCTGGAAGAATAACTTCAATTCTGGGCTCTACTATCAATGCGGATCAACAACACAACCTCAACACGATCCAGAAAACTTCACAAACCTGCCTGAATGACCGGATACATCCGCACGTCCTTTACTTGCTGGAATCTCTTGTCTTCCTCATCCGGAACTTCAAGAACACAGTCTGTTGCCACTGTAGAAGATACTTCCGGTCCTTCAAATCATACATTATCAATGCGGACCAACAACACAGCCTCAACATGATTCAAGAACCTTCATAAGCCTGCCTGAATGACCAGGTACGTCCGCATTTCCTTTACTTACTGAAATCTCTTATCCTCCTTATCCGAAACTTCAAGAACACAGTCTGTCGCCACTGTCATAATGCAAGAGGTACTTCTGGACCTCCAAATCATACACCGCTCGAGATGGCACATCACAAGGACATCCCAAACACTCTTTCCAATCTGCAGATTAGGATTGTACAATTCCGGACCTCACCGGACCTTTCTGTGATCCTCTGTCACCTCTAAGCACTTGCCAGAACCGGTTCCACACAGACAGCCATAACTTCTTCAGGTCTTCATGCGGACCTCTGAAAACTTGATTGAAGCATCTCAAGACTCATATCTGCAAACCATTTAATCCGCATCCTCCGGTTCTCAACCTATCCAATATATTTTCCTTCTTCTCATCACCGTTCTTCACTGTTCCTGACTGAGGCTAATTTTCTCAATATCCTCAACACATAGCTCATCCAATCCTTCTTGTAATATGAGTATGTTGACATCAATGACAACACTGGTTCACCTCATACTTGCAACAATCTCCCCCTTTGTCATTGATGGCAACATATGATGTGAAAAACCATCAAGACAAGAACTTCTCCTTTCTGTCACAGCTCCCCCTATCAACAACAACTTTTCACATGTCTTCTCTTCCTTTACTGCTCCCCCTTTGATCATTAACCACTTGTTTTTCACATGTCTTCTCTCCCCCTTTGACATCAATGGCAAAGGGCTCATACTTGCAATTCTAATACATCACAATCATACCAGCTGCTCCCCCTTAGTAGCAGCTCCCCATCATCAATCCAGATCACAAGATATGACTGTGATATCCACCGGACTGATGCACATCAGTGCATCCTAGTTCATCACCGGAGGGGCCATGACCCCTAACTTCTCCCGGAGATATTCAAAAGAGTCCTTGGGAAGAGGTTTTGTAAAGATATCTGCAATCTGATCCTTGGAGGGAACATACTCTAATCTGACTTCTTCCTTGTTTACTTGTTCTCTCAAAAAGTGAAACTTGATAGATATGTGCTTAGTCTTAGAATGCAATACCGGATTCTTAGAAATATTAATTACACTTGAATTATCATAGAAAATTGTGATAGGCTCCTCATATTCAACTTTAATGTCTCTTAGCATCTGCTTCATCCATAAAATTTGAGTGCAACTACCTGCTGCTGCAATGTATTCTGCTTCAGTTGTAGATAGAGATATTGCATCTTGTTTCTTGCTTAACCAAGAAACCAATCTCTTCCCCAAAAAGAATGCTCCACCACTAGTGCTCTTCCGGTCATCCACATCTCCTGCCCAATCTGCATCTGTGTAAGCATGAAGAGAGAAATCCGGATCTCTAGGGTACCATAGACCATACTCAACTGTTCCTTTCAAGTACCTAAAAATTCTCTTGATTGCCATAACATGAGATTCTCTAGGATCAGCCTGGAATCTTGCCACAAGACCAACAGCCTGCATTATATCTGGTCTAGTTTGAGTGAGATACAACAATCCACCAATCATTGATCTATACTTTGTCTGATCTGCCTTTGAAGAATCATCATCTTTGCTTAACTTACATCTGGTTGCCATAGGAGTGTTCATAGGCTTTGAGTCTTCCATACCAAATTTCCTTAACAATTCTTTCACATATTTGGTCTGAGAAATGAAGATCTCTTCTTTTGTTTGAGTGATTTGCAGACCCAAGAAAAAATTTATTTCACCAAGCATAGACATTTCAAACTCACTTTTCATCTGATTTGCAAAAGTTTTGCACATACTATCTCTTCCTCCAAAGATGATATCATCCACAAACACTTCAACAATCAAAATGTTTTCATGATCAATTTTGAAATATAAGTTACTGTCAGCAGTACCTTTGTTGAATCCAATCTGCACAAGATGCTTATCCAACCTTTCATACCATGCTCTTGGGGCTTGCTTCAATCCATACAAAGCTTTCTTCAACTTGCAGACCATATCATCATTATCAGACAATTGAAATCCATCCGGTTGTTCAATGTAGACTTATTCTTCCAGATCACCATTTAGGAAGGCAGACTTGACATCCATCTAATATACCTTGAAGTCTTTGAAGGCAGCATATGCAAGAAGTAATCTGACTGCTTCAATTCTTGCCACCGGAGCAAAAGTCTCTTCAAAGTCAATTCCTTCTATTTGAGAGTACCCTTTGTAGACCAATCTAGCTTTGTTTCTGATTACTTCACCAGCTTCATTTAGTTTGTTCCGAAAGACCCACTTGGTTCCAATTACATTCCTGTCTCTAGGTCTGGGAACAAGATCCCAAGTATGATTTTTCTCAATTTGCATTAATTCATCTTCCATTGCTTTGGTCCAGTTTTCATCATTGCAGGCTTCATTTATTGTTTTAGGTTCAATCTTTGAAATCAGACAACATTCATCCTGATTTTGAGCAACATTCCTTCTAGTTTGTACACCTTTGCTTCTGTCACCTATGATCTGATCTTCAGAGTGGTTCAGTCTTACATACCTTGGAATTTTGGGGGTAAACTGCACTGCTGCTTCTTGATCAGGCTCATTCAAACCTATCTCTTCTTCCTGATTTACCAGATCAGGCTGACTCTGTCTCACCGGAGAGGATTGAGTTCCTTGAACACTTTCTTGGTCATCTTCATCAAACTCATAAAATCTTGAAGGCTTCTCAATTCCTTCATCAACTTTTACATTGGTGCTTTCTATCATCTTCCTCAATCTCTTATTGTAACACCGATATGCTTTGCTTTGAGTGGAGTAACCCAAGAAAATTCCTTCATCACTTCTAGCATCAAACTTTCCTAGATCTTCATCTCTTTTAATATAACACTTGCTACCAAATACTCTGAAGTATTTCACAGTAGGAGTGATGCCAAACCAGAGTTCATAGGGGGTTTTACCAGTGTTGTTTATACTTTGAACTCGATTGAGAGTGTAGACTGCAGTGCTGATAGCTTCTTTCCAAAACATCTGAGGAACATTTGCTTCCAACATCATTGTCCTGGCAGCTTCCTGGATGGTTCGGTTCTTTCTCTCAACTACTCCATTCTGCTATGGAGTCCTAGCAGACAACTGTCTCCTTATACCCTGCTTCTCACAAAAGTCAATGAACTCACCAGATGTAAATTCACCACCTCTATCAGACCTTAGGCACTTTAATTTCAATCCGGTTTGATTCTCTACCATAGCTTTGAAGATTTTGAACTTCTCAAATGCTTCTGATTTTTCTTTTAGAAATGTAACCCACATCATCCGGGAATGATCATCAATTAACAACATGAAATATCTATCACCTTGCAGACTCTTGATTCTTGTCGGACCACAGAGATCAGTATGTACTAATTCCAACAATCCGGTAGAAGACTGATCTTTGCTTTTGAAAGAGACTCTGTTTTGTTTACCTAACTGACATTCTTTGCACACACTATTTGTAGGTTTCATCAATTTTGGAAGATCTCTTACAGCCTGAGTATTGGTTATCTTGATGATGTTATCAAAATTTACATGACACATTCTTCTATGCCATAACCAACTCTGATCAATTTGAGCAAACAAACAACTTTTATTTGAACCAACCAGATGAAAGATATTACCTTTTGTCTGAGTACCGGATGCAATTTCAGTTCCGGAGCTTGTAAAGATTCTGCATTTTCCATTCTTGAACCGGAGATCATAGCCTTTGTCCACTAACTAACCAACACTGAGAAGATTGTGCTTCAATCCTTCAACATATAGTACATTACCTGTTTTGCTCTTTCCATCAAAGGAAATAGTTCCCCTACCTCTGATTCTGCCAGCAGAATTGTCACCAAACTTTACCATTCCTCCTTCATATCTTTCCAAATCTAAGAACTTATTCTTGTCACCAGTCATATGGTGAGAACATCCACTGTCAATAACCCAATCATCCTTTTCTTCCACTTGAGCAGCCAAAACTTTTTCAACAACTTTGTGATTGATAGATTCAGAGAGTATTGATTCTTCTTCCTTGATGGCAATAAACACCCACTCATTTCCGGATTTGCTTCCTAGTTCTGATTCATCATCTGTTACTCCTTCATTGTCATCTTCTTCATGAACATAATAGCAATTCTTTTGAAACCTTTGTCTGTTAGTATTAGACCTTGCAGATCTTTCCGGACATCTTGAAGCAAAATGACCAATCTTATTGCAGTTGAAACACTTAAAGGGTAGTTTTCCTTCATACTTATCGGATCCTCTTGGCAGTCTCTTTGCAATGAGGGCTTCAAGTTGAGCTGTTTCTGCTTCTTATTCTTCCATGTCTCTTCTTGCTTGATCATACCATGACATCTTCCTTGATGAGTTTTCTCCCGGATCAAATCTCTGTTTGCCTTTCACATAGGTACTGGCTTTGAAAGCAGATTCAGTCTTGGGAGGATCATCTCCAAACTCGGTCATTTCAAATGCAGCTAGTTTGCCAGCCAGTTGTTCTCTTGTGACAGTTGTGTGGGCTCTAAATTCATCAATGGCAGCAACCTTGATTTTGTAGGCAGCAGGAAGGGATCTTAGGATTTTGCAGACAATCTCATTTTCATCTAGAGTTCCACTAGCATTTCTAATTCCACATACCAGCTCATTCACTCTTGGCATAAAGGTAGTGATGTTTTCATCATCTCTCATTTTCAATCTTTCAAATTTCCCTTTCAAACTTTGCAACCTTGCACTTTTGACAAACTCATCTCCTTCATACAGAAGTTCCAGTTTAGTCAGGATCTCATATGCAGTTGGTAGGTCAATAACATTCGAGAGATCTGAGTCATTCAATGCACTTAGAAGAGCTTCCTTGGTCCGCAGATTATTTTCAGCTTCTGTGATTTCATTCAGAGTTGTCGGACCACCTTGTGGAGGTACATAAGGTTTTGAAACCATAGCCAAGTATGCTTTTCCCATACATTCCAGGTGACACTTCATGCGACCTTTCCAAAGAGTGAAGTTGGTTCCATCGAACTTCGGACTATCCTTCTTGTAAGATGACATCCTGGATCTCCTCAAGTGGTTAAGCTTCTTTCAGAGGAACTTAGCTCTGATACCAATTGTTGGATCTAGGGCATACAACTGAGAGGGGGGGGGTGAATCAGTTGTATAAAACTTCTTGTTCTTTCAAACACTTGATTCTTGGTTGTTAGTTAACAGCATATCAATTAATCATCCATGAAAGCATTATACACAAACACAAGAGCAGATAAACATCAACACATTGAACACCAAGATTTTGACGTGGAAAACCCGGTTAAGGGAAAAACCACGGGGTGATTAACCCAAGAATTATTCTCTGTTAGAAGAATAAGAAAAAGAATGGCACTTGCCAATTAGGGCTCACTGCCCGAGCACACTGCTCACAAAGAGGCCCACTGCCTACAAGGAGACACACTGTCTACAAAGTGATAAGAATCACAGTCTTGAACTGGAGAATGACATCTCTACCATGTCCGGATCAGTTCCATTTAAGCCCAAAAACTTCTGCTCTGCCTTTCGCACTTCTCTTCACTATGCCACACTCATCCACACAAAAACCACACTTTGAAATGAACTCACAAACCGTTATTTATACAAAACATCGACTTAGGAACAAACATCTAAGTCGGCAAACAACCATAAGAGTATCCGCAAGATGAATAACACATCCGGTCAGCCACCACAAGAACATTCGCAGGATGAACAACTCATCCGGTCGGCTAAACAAAGCAAGAACTTCATCCGGAAGAATAACTTCAATTCTGGGCTCTACTATCAATGCGGATCAACAACACAACCTCAACACGATCCAGAAAACTTCACAAACCTGCCTGAATGACCGGATACATCCGCACGTCCTTTACTTGCTAGAATCTCTTGTCTTCCTCATCCGGAACTTCAAGAACACAGTCTGTCGCCACTGTAGAAGATACTTCCGGTCCTTCAAATCATACATTATCAATGCGGACCAACAACACAGCCTCAACATGATTCAAGAACCTTCATAAGCCTGCCTGAATGACCAGGTACGTCCGCATTTCCTTTACTTACTGAAATCTCTTATCCTCCTTATCCGGAACTTCAAGAACACAGTCTGTCGCCACTGTCATAATGCAAGAGGTACTTCCGGACCTCCAAATCATACACCGCTCGAGATGGCACATCACAAGGACATCCCAAACACTCTTTCCAATCTGCAGATTAGGATTGTACAATTCCAGACCTCACCGGACCTTTCTGTGATCCTCTGTCACCTCTAAGCACTTGCCGGAACCGATTCCACACAGACAGCCATAACTTCTTCAGGTCTTCATGCGGACCTCTGAAAACTTGATTGAAGCATCTCAAGACTCATATCTGCAAACCATTTAATCTGCATCCTCTGGTTCTCAACCTATCCAATATATTTGCCTTCTTCTCATCACTGTTCTTCACTGTTCCTGACTGAGGCTAATTTTCTCAATATCCTCAACACACAGCTCATCCAATCCTTCTTGTAATATGAGTATGTTGACATCAATGACAACACTGGTTCACCTCATACTTGCAACAAGGTTTAGTAAAAATGTTTGCAATCTGATCCTTGGAGGGCACAAACTCAAATCTGACTTCATTCTTGTTCACTTGCTCTCTTAAAAAGTGAAACTTGATGGATATATGTTTTGTCTTTGAATGCAACACTAGATTTTTTGATATATTTATTGCACTTGAATTATCACATAAGATTGTGATGGGTTCCTCACACTCCACTCTGATGTCTCTTAGGATTTTCTTCATCCACAATACTTGAGTGCAACTACCTGCTGCTGCAATATATTCTTCTTCTATAGTGGACAAAGAATTGCCTCGTGTTTCTTGCTCAGCCAAAAAACCAATCTTTTCCCTAAAAAGAATGCTCCACCACTGGTACTCTTCTGGTCATCCACATCTCCTGCCCAATCCGCATCTGTATATGCATGAAGAGAGAAATCATGATCTCTAGGATACCATAAACCATACTCAACTGTTCCTTTTAGATATCTGAGAATCCTCTTGATTGCCATGACATGAGATTCTCTAGGATCAGCTTGGAATCTGGCGACAAGACCAACAACATTCATAATGTCAGGTCTAGTTTGAGCAAGATACAACAGTCCTTCAATCATTGACCTATACTTTTTCTGATCAACCTTAGGAGAGTCATCATCTTTGCTCAGTTTGCATTTGGTTGCCATGGGAGTATTCATTGGTTTTGAGTCTTCCATCCAAAATTTCTTCAACAATTCTTTCACATACTTGGTTTGAGAAATGAAGTTTCCTTTCTTTGTTTGAGTGATTTGCAGACCCAAGAAGAAATTCATTTCCCCAAACATAGACATCTCAAATTCACTTTTCATTTGATTTGCAAAAGTCTTGTACATACTATCTCTTCCTCCAAAAATAATATCATCAACAAACACTTCAACAATTAAGATATTTTCATGATCAATTTTGAAGTACAAGTTACTATCAGCAGTACCTTTGTTGAAACCAATCTTCAAAAGATGTTTATCCAGTCTTTCATACTAGGCTCTTGGGGCTTGTTTGAGTCCATACAGAGCTTTCTTCAACTTGTAGACCATATCATCCTGATCAGATAATTGAAATCCATCCTTTTGCTCAATGTATACCTCTTCTTCCAAGTCACCACTTAGGAAGGCAAACTTGACATCCATCTGATATACTTTGAAATCTTTGAAGGCAGCAAAGGCAAGAAATAATCTGACTACTTCAATCCTTGCCACCGGAGCAAAAGTTTCTTCAAAATCAACTCCTTCAACTTGAGAATAACCCTTACAGACTAATCTGGCTTTGTTTTTGACTACTTCACCATCTTCATTCAGTTTATTCTGGAAGACCCATTTGGTTCCAATCACATTTTTGTTTCTAGGTCTAGGAACAAGATCCCAAGTGTGATTTTTCTCAATTTGCATCAACTCTTCCTCCATTGCTTTAGTCCAACTTTCATCATTGCATGCCTCACTTACTATTTTTGGTTCAATCTTTGAGATTAGACAATACTTCTCTAAATCTTGAGCAATCTTTCTTCTTGTTTGAACACCTTTGCTTTTATCTCCTATGATCTGATCTTCATAATGATTCAATCTTACATACCTGGGAGTTTTGGGAACTTCTTGCACTTCTATTTCTTGGATAGGTTCATTCAAACTTGTCTCTTCTTGAATTTCAGAATTCTCCAGATCAGTTTGGATCTGACTTTCAGAAGGGGCTTGAACCAAAACATCATTTTGATCATCTTCTTCATATTCATAAAACCTTGAGGGTTTTTCAATGCCTTCATCAACCTTCACATTTGTACTTTCTACAATCTTTCTCACTCTCTTGTTATAACACCGGTATGCTTTGCTTTGAGTAGAATAACCCAAGAATATTCCTTCATCACTTCTAGCATCAAATTTGCCAAGATCTTCATCTCTTTTAATGTAACATTTGCTACCAAAGACTGAAATACTTCACAGTAGGAGTGATGCCAAACCAGAGTTCATAGGGCGTCTTACCAATATTGCTTTTGATTTGTACTCTATTAAGAGTATAGATAGTAGTGCTTACAGCTTCTCTCCAGTAGATCCGAGGGACATTTGCTTCCATCCTCATGGAGCCTTGAGGAGAGTTGCCACCTCTCCACTTGGTCTCTCACACATGTGTGAGAGCACAAGTGGATAAGGTGAGGGTTTGAATGGATTAGAGGGTGACACTTGTCACCCTCACACTCCTCCCTTGCAAGTGGCATGGGATGGGAAAGCAGAAGGTGACAAGTGTCACCTTCATTCTTTAAGGCCAAATTTGAAGGCCTGTTTTATCTCCTCTTGGAGAGGAGTTGGAGGTTCTTGCTTTTGCAATTTCTTTCTATCTTTGGAGGTTTTGGGAGTGTTGGAGAAATCTTGGAGGCTTGGAAACTTGGAGAAGTGTGGGATCTTCTTCAAAGGTGCTTCCATTGTTGGGCTTTTGAAGGTAAGCTCCATGGCAATAGCCATTTCCATATGTATATTTTTATTTTAGTGTATGTGCTTGAGAAATTTTGTTGGTTGTCATTTTTATTTTTATGTGGGTTGGGTGTTGGTAAGAGCATCTCCATTTGGAGAAAAGGCTCAACTCGTATGGGGTGGGGGAGAGTGAACCTCCTTGAGGTCACCTCCTGGTATTGTTCTTTGAGGGCATTCTATGGTGTTTGGGAGTATTTTTGGATGGCAAGAGTGCCATGGTGATTATGTGTTTCATGGAAATATTCATAGCCTTGAGGGCATTTTATGGAGTTTGGGATTATATTGGTTGGCATGAGTGCCATGGTGATTTTGTGATTCATGGAGATATTATTTTTGGCTTGAGGCCTTGAGATATTATGATTTGGAGTTCTTGGAGTGACCTCTTGAGTTGAGGGCTCCACTCCCCTACCCCTCCAAACATATTTTAATGAGTTTTGTTATGTGCAAATCCTTGGGTGTATTTGTGTTGTTGTTGTGATTTTTGTTGTGGTATGAGTACCCGTGTGACTACTACCTCCCAAACTCGGGGGTGATCCACTAGTGGGTCTATGGTGGGGAGGAGGGTGATTTGAGTGGCCTAGTTTTCCCCTTTTGTGTTTATTTATATTGCAGGTGTTGTTGAAGTTATGGAGCTTTGAAGTAGTCCATTTTAGTTTTGTTGCATTATTTGAGTTGGCTGATTTTTGAGAGCCAGGGCCTTAGAGGCCTTATTGTTAGGTTGTAAATTTATTGCACTCTCCTTATACTTGTGGAAAAGAAATTTCAATGTGAAAATCTTATTGTAGTGATTTCAAGTATATGTTCATTATGTTTTGTGGTTTGTGCTTTTATGACTATGGAATGTTGGTAAAAGAAAATATCCTTGTTGTTCTATATTAAATGTTAATTTTGTTTTAATATTATGTTGCATTTAAATAAAAAAAGAGAGATAATTCTATTCACATGGTACTGAATATGCACAGAAAATAGAAATAGGACTATCTTGTTTCTTGATGTTGAAAAGATGGTTGTAGAGGAAACTTTTGTTCAAAATAAAATATGCCATTCTGTCTTAATCTTTCTGTCAAAAGAAAAGAGAAGAAACAATAGTTTTGTTTTATTTATTTTGCAAAAAAAAAATGGTATACATCATTGGTTTAAGTTATGTTCTCAAATCTAGTCATATTAATTTATTAGATGATTGTGTAAATTTATATTGGACATTATATATATATATATATATATATATATATATTGTATTTGAGGATGTCAATTTTTTGCTCTGCATGTCGAGCTAGGGCGTTCGTGCCCTAGCCTGATCCTCTAGTTTTTTCTTGGCTGTGAGAAGTGTGGGGAGTGCATGCGTTTTGGGGAGGTCTGGGGTTGTGATTTTTATGAGTGCAAAGTTTTTTCATCTGCATCAGTGTCTCTTTCTCCCTGAGCGTGTAGGGGTTTTGTGCCTGGTTGGAGGCCACAGGTGGGGTTTTTGTGCCTAGTTGGTTTGGGTCTATAGTTCGAAGGGAGTGCTGGGTGGTGGGTCAGTCAAACCATAGTGGTGGTTCTTTTTTTCTTGAGGGCCTGCATGCTCGCCTTGGGTCTTGTTTAGTTTCAATGCTGATCGGGGAGTCTTCAAGGGCTAGTCTCAAGATGGATTTTCACTCAGCAGTGATTGGTGTGAATTCTCCTTCGCTTGCTTTGAAGGTTTTTAATAATAACTTGTTCTCACCAGATCTGGGGTTGGTTGGTTCGGGTTTGTCTGGTGGTACATGGATTACGAAGATCAATGGATGTCTTGAACGTTGTGAGGAGAGGCCCAAATTGGTTCTCCCGCTGGAGATGATTGCGAAAGATATTGACTATTATTTGAAGCATGCATTGCTATGCAAGTTTATGGGGATGCATGTTTCATTACAATTTCTTGAATCGTGGGCCTAATGAACTTGGATGCTAGAGGGAGAAATGGAGGTTATGCTTTTAGCAAATAACTATTTCATGGTTTCATTCAATTGCTTGGTGGATCGCAACAAGGCCTTTGAAGGAGGCCCCTATTTTCATAATCAAATTGGGTTATTTATTAAACCTTGGCATGCGGGCTTCAATCCTGCTGAAGAGCTTCCGAACCAGATTCCGGTGTGGGTTTGGCTTCTAAGGTTTCTTGTGGAATGTTGGCGGGATGATGTTTTACACTTGCTGGCTTCGATGCTAGGAAAACTAGTTGGTGCTTCAAAACAGACTCAAGTTAAAAAGGTGATGACTTTTGCTCATATTTGTGTTGAGATTGATTTAAGTAAACCTTTGCTAGATTCGGTGGATATGTGTGCGGGTCCTTACTCTTGGGTACAATAGTTGGACTATGAGACTCTTCATTTTCGGTGTCGTCTCTATCATGAATATGGACATTTACAGAGGAGATGCCCAAAGGCTAGGCCTGTGGATTCCCAGCCTTCCCATCCTCCCCACAATCCCCCTAGGGTTGAAAAGGGGAAGGAACCCATTCCTGGTGATGTGGATGGGGCTGATGGTTTCGTTCATGTCAAGGCTTGAAACAAGAATCGGGGTCAAAAGAGGACTTTGAAGGAAAGGTAGGATGAAGATTCTTTCAACAGATTTGAAGTTTTAGATGATCTTAGCCAGCAGGAAGTGAATCCAGGCTTGGTGAATCTAGATTAGGGTGCTTTGGGTACAGGACAGGAGGGCCTTCTTTATAAAGCTACTCAGGTTTTGCAGGATAATAGGGCTTTGCAAATAGACACAAATGTTCAAATGGAAGTCCAGGTGGAATCGGTTCCTATTATAGTAGGGAAGAAGGGTGGTGAGGATGGATCTCCTCTTGTTTTGAATGCAGGTACTAAGGGGGTGAAGAATAATAAGTCTTCTTCTTCTCATTTGGGTCTTCATCAAAAGGATCCAAAAAAAGGGGCTGTGGAGAAGTCTTCCAAGCTTGGTAGAAAAAAGGATTTGGAAAAGATTAAATTAACAGGGGAAGCTTTGGTAGAGTTAGGGTCAGTTAAGACTCTAGATTCTCATTTTTTGAGCCCCTTGAAATGATTGTTCTATCCTAGAATGTAAGGGGCCTGAATAGTGGCCCTCGACAAAAAGTTGTTTGTGATTTGGTTAGAAGTCAATCTCCTGATGTTCTTTTCTTGCAGGAGACTAAGTTATCAGTGGAGTGTATGTTTGGTTTAGTGCCTAAGTTGTGGGGGAGTGGAGAATGCTAGTGTATTGGTACTCAAGGGTCTACTGGGGGAGTGGCTTGTTTATGGAATCCTCAGAAGATCTACCCTCTTTGGTGGTTGTCCTTTCAGTCTTCTATCTCTATAATTGCATCTTGTTTTGAGACAGGGGAGTCTGTTCTCTTCTCCAATATCTATGCGCCTACTAAACTTCAGGGTAAGAAAATTTTGTGGTCCCATATCCGGTTTGTCCGAAGCATGGTTCCTTTCCATCCGTGGATTATGGCTGGAGACTTCAATGCTATTTTTGAGTTGGCTGAGAAGCGGGGTGGTATTGCGAAGCTTGAGCCTTCTACATTGCTACTTCAGGATAACATATCAGCTTTAAATCTTGTTGATATCAAGCCCAGTAATGGCCAATTTACTTAGAACAATCAGAGGATTGGGAATAACTGCACTGCAGAATGACTTGACCGCTTTCTGGTTTCTTGCTATTGGTTTGGTGGGTTGTGGTATTCTAGCTCTGAAATTTTGGATTGGAGGGGCTTAGATCATTGGCCTATCAAGCTAGCTATTTCTTCAACTCGTGTGCCTCAGCCTCCTTCTTTCAAGTTCCAGCTTATGTGGTTGCATAACTCCTCTCTCCATGACTATGTTGCTGAGTGGTGGAGGTATGGTAGACCTGCTTATGGTACAACAATGTATACTTTTGCTAAGTTACTTCAATTTGTCAAGTATCAACTTAAACGTTGGAATTAGCAATGCTTTGAAAACATTTTCCATGCTAAGACTGCTACCCAGGCTGAGTTGGATGGTATTACGAGGTTGATTAGGGGGGATGGAGTGACCAAGGACCTACTACGGGAAGAGACTAGGGCTTTGAAAGCACTAGAAGAATGTGAGCTACGAGAGGAAGTTTTTTGGAAACAAAAGGCTCGGATTGAGTGGCTTCAGGAAGGGGATAAAAATACTACTTTTTTCTTCAACTCGGTGAAAGCCAAAAGACATGGCAATTCTATTTCTGCTCTGGTGAATGACAAGGGTGAAACTCTTTCTTCTTTTCATGAAATCACACGTGAAGCTATGCAATATTTTGCTTCTTTATTCAGGGAGGACTCGCAGGGGGGTTCTGATGAGGAAGCTTAGGTCCTTTCTTGTATCCCTTCTTTGGTATCTAAGGAGATGAATGAGCCTCTTATGAGTGATATTTCGATTGAGGAGCTAGAGGGGATTGTGTTTCAAACGAAGAGGGGGAAAGCTCCTGGCCTTGATGGTTTCTCGATTGAGTTCTTTCAAGAATTGTGGGAGATTATCAAGTTGGACCTGCCAGCAGTTGTTCAGAAGTCTTGTAAGAATAAACAAATGTTACAGGCTTTGAATTCTATCTTCCTTGCTCTCATCCCAAAGTGTGATGGGGCAGATAAGTTAAGTCAATTTCATCCTATCTCTCTTTGCAATGTGATTTATAAAATTATCTCTAAATTGATTGCTGATAGGTTGAAAAAGTGGCTTAAAGTGTTGATCTCTGAGGAACAGAGTGGTTTTGTGGTGCGACGATAGATTCTGGATGGGGTTGTTATCGCAACTGAAACCATTCACTCTATGGCCAGTTCCAAAGATAAGGCGATGTTCATCAAGCTTGATATGGCTAAGGCTTATGACTGAGTTCGATGGTCCTTCCTTCGGAAGGTTCTTGGTGCTTTTGGTCTTGGGGATGAGTGGATTTATTGGGTAATGAGTTGTATTACTTTGGTCTCCTTCTCTATGTTAATAAATGGTGAGCACTCTGAGCTTTTTGGTGCCTCTTGGGGTTTGCGGCAGGGTTACCCCCTCTCTCCTTACTTGTTTCTTCTTCTTGTTGAAGGTCTAGGACATTTGATAAGAAGGAATGTGGAGTTAGGTTTCATTCAGGGGTGGGAGTGGGGAGGTGGTTTACCTCCATAGTCTCACTTGCAGTTTGTAGATGACACTGCTTTGATGGGTATGGCTACAATTAGGGAAGCTTCAATTTTGTGCAACGTGTTGGATGTTTATCTTGTAGCTTTGGGCCAATTGATTAATGAAGATAAGTCTTCCATCTTTTTCTTCAATACTCCAGGTTCCATTCAGAGGCGAATTGCTCATATCTTGAGATTTCAAACTAGGGTTCTCCCTTTGACCTATCTTGGTATTCCCATCTCTGTTGGAAGACTTCCCAGGGATTCTTGGCAGAATATTCTGGATAAATTTCATGTGAAATTTAATCATTGAACCCATCATTGGTTGTCCTTCGTGGGTCGTGTTCAATTGCTCAAGTCTGCGGTGCAAGCCCTCCCTATTTATAGATGTATGATTCAGGTGGGCCCTTTGGGTTTTGTTAGGGAATTGGATTCCTTAGAAAGACAATTTTTCTGGGCTGGTAGCTTATTGTCCTCTAAATGGAGCCTTGTCAGATGGGACATTGTTTGTAGCCCGAAGCAGTTTGGCAGCCTTGGGTTAAGGCAATCATCGTTGTCAGGGATGGCATTGGCTACTAAATTGTATTGGCAGTGGTGTGTGGAGCAAGATGGGATCTGGGGTAGGATATTAACACAAAAATACTTCCCAAGGATCCCTCAAATTGATATTCCTCGTTATCCCCTGGTGAGGAAAGGTTCAGTGATTTGGAGTACGCTCAAGAAAGGGGCTGCTCTGGTCAAGGATGGCTTATTTTGGATTTGTAAAAGAGGGACAAAAGCTCATTTTTGGTCTGATTCTTGGGATGGTTTTCCTCCCATTGTTTCTCAGTTTCCTAATTTGGTGACTCTGTGCCAGAGGTTCTGTGAGGTAGGATGGTCAAGGGTGAGTGACTTCAAGTCCTTTTCTTCTCATGGGCAGTTGGTGGTGGTGAGATGGAAGAATCCTGATGAGTGGCCTGTTGTCGGTATGGAGGAGGAGTGTATTGAGCTTCATAGTATCCTTTCTCGTAGATGTTGTAGCTCCCTCCAAGAAGGGGATGTTCTTTCTTGATCTCCTAATCCTAAGGGTGTCTATACTATTGCTTCTGGATATCAGGTGTTGTTATCTCACTGGCTGGATGGGGTGGAGCTTCACTGGTGGAAGAAAGGGTGGAATAAGCTTTCTTGGCCAAAGTGTAACTGCTTTATTTGGACTTTGGCTTGGAATAGGTGCTTGACATGGGATAATATTCAAAAGTGGGGTTTTCAGGGTCCTTCTATGTGTGTTTTGTGTGGATGTGGAGAGGACTCCTCTCACTTGTTTTTTCGTTGTCCCTTGACTTTGCAGCTTTGGCATTTTTGGTGGGAAGTTTGGAAAAGCCCCTATGTTCATGCTTCTTCCCTGGTGGATTTTTGGAGTAGTCTGGGTAGACCTCCTATGGCCTCTTTCTTGCAAGATGTGTGGTATGTTGGGCCTTCCTTCATACTATGGCAAATTTGGTTGGAACGGAATCAAATAATATTTCGAGGTGAGAAGCTGTTGATTCAACAAGTTTGGCACAAAATTGTGGGTATGATTTGGGAGATGGTGGAAGCTAAGTATGATGTGGTGTTCCCTTTGGAGAAAGGGGATGCTGAGCTGGTGGATAGATTGGGTATTCAGGGGTTGTCTCCAGCTTCTGCTTGTGTCAGGAGAGGAAGGCGGGTGAAAAAGAAAGTTCAAAGGGTGGGGAGTTGGCTACCCCCTCTGGCTAGCATTCTGAAGCTCAATACTAATGGTTCTTCAAGGGGCAATCCTGGGCCTGCTGGGATTGGTGGGGCTGGCAGAGATTTTTTGGGATCGGTGGTTTTTTTCTTTTCTATTCATGAAGGATTGTAGACTATTAACCTTATGGAAGGTTTGGCGATCCTCTACGCTTTGGAGAGGGCTTATGCTTTGGGATGGCGCAAGGTTATCTGTGATTCTGATTCACAGGTTTTGATTAATTTGTTGAATAAATAGAAGGTATTTGATGTTAGTTGGCAGTTGGCTATGATGGTGTAGCAGATTCTACAAATAAGTTCTTTGATGGAGATGGTGTCTTTTGTCCATATTCCAAGGGAGTGGAATAGGGCAGCAGATTGTTTGGCTAAGTGGGCTTCTGAGCATTTAGATGGCTGGAAGATTGATGAGTGGGAGCAGGTTCCTCATGAGCTCCGACATGACTTGGAGAAGATTCTTACCGAGGATAGGAATGGTATTGGTGAAGGATGATGTTGTTTCATACTTTGTATGGTTGTTTCTTATAGATTCTTGGGGCCTTGGCCCTTTGATGTTTTGTAATTCTCTTTTCTGAATTTCAATAAAGTTTTTACCCCTTTTATAATATATATATTTCTATTGATATATTTAATTTAAACCCACTGTTAACACTGTGTATAAATAGTGTATATATGTGTGTGTGTGTATTGCAGATAAGATACAAACTATTTTATATAGCATGCAATAAACCAGACCTTATTTATTTTATACCAACCATTTAATATAGTAAAAGAAAAGAATGAGTTTGAGTTTTAGGGCCGAACCCTAATGGTAAATGGGTTGCAATTTTTATTTAGAACAAACAAAAAAATAATAATAAACAACAGCTTGGTGGACGGCGGCTATGGCCGTCGCCCACCAAACCTTTTATTACAATCGCGGGTGTGGGGAGGGGGCTGAGCCCCCACCCACACCATTGGGTGTGGGTGGGGCCTCAGCCCCCTCCCCACACCACACCCCTTCCTCTAAAAAAAAAACTTTGCACAGTTTATAAAATGAAACCCTCGCCATTCCTTCTAACGAACTCTGCCTGCCGATTCCTTCGACCTCTGCGGATTTTTAGATGTTTTTGTTACTTGTATATATATATATAGATATATATATATATATATGTATATATATATGTATATGTATACATATATATATATGTATACATATATGTATACACATATATGTATACATATATGTATACACATATATGTATATATGTATATACATATATGTATACATATATGTGTATACATATATGTATATACATATATGTATATACATATATGTATATATATATATATATATATATATATATATATATATATATTGCTACCTCTGTATTTTGTAACTCAAAACAAAAATATATTTACTTCAAATTTAAGGTAAAGGTATATATATATATATATACACACACACACATAAGAGTATACATATACATATAAATATATATATTTATAAAAAAAGAGAAACCTTTACTGTATAAACAATGAATATATACCTCTATGCAAACAAGAAAAAAAATCCATGGCAGCCATAGAAGAAGAAACTCCAACCTGCAAAAGAGAAAACAAGAGAAACAAAATGGAGGCAAGAAAATGAGAGAAAAAGAATGAGAGAAAAGAATAGATAGGGTTAGGGCTTTTCAAAAAGAAACTAATAAAATATTGGAGAGATTTTAGGGTTGAGTTTGAGAGGGAAATTAGTATTAGGCAATTTATTTTATTTTTATTCTTTTCCTCAATTGCATGTGACTTTCCCATCTTTTTCCCATTTAAACTTTATTATCCTTCATTTTGAGTGATTTTTGTGATGGGTCTTTTTTTTTTTTCATGTGAGTGGGAATTTATTTATTATTGATTATTGTGTGGATTTTTATTTGGGTAGTGAATTAGGGATTTTAATGGGTTTTTATATCCTTTTGATTTTTAAATTTTAGGCTTATTTGTTTTAAAATTAGAGTGTTGCCTTTTGATTTATTGAGTAGATGGGAAATAGGTGGGTAATTCATTTAATTTAAATCTTTCTAATTTCTTATCTAGTTTTTTTTTGCTTTATTGAGTTAAGTGGGAAAATCATGTGGAATATTTATTTAATTAAATATTTATAATTCCTTATTTTATTTATTTTTATTTTTATTGTTATGAGATTAAATGTAAGCCTTTTTACATCATTGGTTTAGTAAGTTAAGTTGTTAAACAAAATTTAATTGTTTGGGCTATTTTTATTAGTTGGGTTATATTAATATATTTTATTTAGGGGTAAGTAATTACTTAACTGTTCTATTTAATTTAATGAGTTATTAATGGAGGGTAAATTTTATAACATTATTTATTGATTTTAATTTTGACCTTGATTTTATCGAATAAATATAATTGTTGGGTAGACCTTTATTATTTTTTTAGGATTAATTATTTTATGATTTTATTTAAATTGATTTACATTGAGTGGGTTTTGATTTATTTAATTTGGAAATCATTTTTATTGACTTAATATTGCTTTTTTTTATTTTTATGGGTTGGGGAAATTAATTTGTTTCTTTTTTTTTTCATAATATTATATTTAATACTTTTAGTGGGACCATATATTTGTATTATAATTTATTTAGTTAGGGTGAGGTTATTACCCTTAAGCCCTCTAACCTTTTTTGGGGAAATTACATTTGACTTATTAGAATAAATTTAATTGTTTGATTATATATATTAGTTGGTCTTTACTATTGTTGGGTTTAATTATTTAATAGATTTATTTAATTTGATTTTTAATTACTTGGGTGGTAATTTTTATATGTTGTTATTTAGGTAGATTTAATTTAATCTTTTTATTTAAATTTTCTCCCAAATGTTTGAGAGGGACACTGTAGACATCTAAAATTGACCAACTTCCTAGTTTATCCTTATTTCCCTATTTATCCTTAATTATCCTTAATTATTTCTTGATTATCCTAATCCTCCCCCATATAAGATTTAATTAATTTTAATTAATTAAATTCTTATATTCCATCCCATAGATAATAAAATAAATTTAACAAATTTAATTTATTATTTACTTTACCTAAAACCTTTTCATAAAATCAAAACCCGTAAAATACCTACCATGACCCTAACTACCGTTTACCATTCACCGAGCCAAAAACCTATTCAACTGCTTGAACTGACTTTTGAAACCATCCCCAAAACTTTATAAAAATCAAACTCATTTTCATTTATTACCCTCGGCACAAATTTATAATGGAGTTATGCATCTATATTCCGAGCAACCACATTTCAATACTTTGGTAACATTTATATTTGTGTGGTTTTTATAGTTTTATCATTAATCTTTTATGTGGCTCTGAGTATAGATTTTAGGGTTTGTAATAGTTTCAAATCTTTTTAGCAAAAATCTATATTCTGGTGCATACAATGGTGAAATTGACGTGAACATGCTCCTGTTAATCCAATGCTTATGCAAGTGTTCTTGTTGAGATTGAGTAGGTTTTTTGGTGAAATTTTCAACAAACCTTGGAGATCAACTTTTACAGGCTTCCTCCTGCCTAAATTCCAACTCCTCCATTGATCCCAGAGCTGCTCGCAGGCGGAACAAAAACATATTATATCAGGGGTTTCAGAAAAGTTGAAATTTTTATTTTTTTTTGAGTCTTTGAACCTTTTTGACCCCCGTGTGGCCGTATTGGTTGTAACATACCTATTATGTAAGTTTTAGTTTTTGGCATACATTCAAAAAGTTTGTTCCTTGAGTAATTGCTTCTTTACTGGTTGTTGATATTGTTTGTGTGATATTTTCTTTGTTTCCATTGGTATACACCTTTTTCCTACCAGTTTTGCTATTTTTATCTACATATATGCAAGGTTTTAGTCCATTGAATAAGTATCAATTTGTCAATTGTTTGACAATTTCTTTTGATTTGCAAGACCTAGCATTTCTCTGGCATTATTGATCATTGGTTATTAATCTGGTGTTTTTGGTTGCAGGATCCAATATTATTGGGCAATCTGTTCTTGTTAAAATTCTATATTGTCTTCTGGAGCTTCGATGGTTTGTTCCTGTTGGTGATGTAACAGTTAGCCTTAAAAAATTGTTTACAACAGTTATCCTAATTGTTTCCATAACATTGATTTGTTCTTTAATCTTTGCATTTACGGGGGTTATTTGTAACGGTTCATAACTGCCATTTGCATGTCAGTCATCCTCTTTGTTTTGCTTTAGTCTTTTCTGTTTCTGTCTAAACTTAATCGTTGGTTTTAAACATTATCTACAGGTTGTTAAAAACTTTGGAGACATAAAAGGACGTGGGATTCACATTAAAAAAAATGGGGGGGGGGATTCACACTCGTTGGTTGTTCATATTTTTTGAGTTACATGTGCTTCGTCTTAAAAGCTTTTATATGTGTATCGTCATTTGTTCCTATAACCGTATTCCTTAAACCTCTTATGAGAGTAGGTGAAGGTCGCCGGATTCTCTTATCAGCATACTCCTTGAAGTTTCTGCAAAACAAATCCATGTTGTAATAGTTCACTAATTTGTTGGTTGTTCTCACGCAGAAAATAAAAAACAATAAAAATTTCCAAACTAGTCTATTCTTAGCAGCATATTCCTTGAGTCTTTTGTGAGTGCGTTGGAAACATTTCTGAACTCCTCGATTGCTACCTCAGCATATTCCTTAAATGTCCTATGGTTGCGATACCGTGACATAAATGGTCGGATGATTATCTTTTGTGGTTTGGCGTTAAACTTCTTCAGATTACTAGCACCAAATTTTTAATTGGCACAGTTATAACTATAACATCTATCCTAAATTGTGGCATCAAGCTTCACATAATGACATTTCATGTTAAACGGTAACCAGTAGCATTTGTTTTAGCCACACATGTGAGAAACAAGACATTATCTGCTAATGATCAGAAGAAGTTGACAAATTAAACTTTGAACATGTTACCAAACATAGAAATCAAATTGCCAGAGACAAATTTTAATTGCCAAAGTGCTCAATTTTAGCCCTAGGAGGTTTTTTCGATCAAATACTCATAACTTGCTTATTTTGCATCAGATTTTCACATTTTTGTAGGTGTCGGAAAGAGAATTCAGAAAGCTTCACAACAATACAATCAATTTCTTCAGATTCTACCTAGATTTGTAGGTATAATCATTTGAAATTCAGAGTTTCATTTTGAAAACATCAAACATTTTCCTCTTGCAGCACATTTAATATTTTGTGGGTTTTTGCGGGTCCATTTGTCTTGTCATAACGTTTTCATTGCAGCTTTATGCCTGTCAAAGAACAATTTTTTTTGTAAACTACTAATCAATGTGTTGCAAGTTTGATTGTCAGAGAATCTAATCTTGAAACATCATGTCTTCTTTTCATAGATTAGATCACATCATAAGCAAGGGTTAAAATTAACAAGTGTTTGCCATGTCTTGTGGTTTGCATTTTTATCATTGAATGCATATGCTCTTCTCTTGTGCCATTCAACGATCTTGAGAATCAAAAGCATTCCTTTGACATTTTGTATAACCACCCACACATTTGGATTTAGAATTAAAATGAACCCCATGCGATTGTGAGGCAAAGGCGTTATGTATGCTCTCTCCTTGCGTTTCGTGCAATCTAGGAGATCAAAAACAATGTGTTTCCTTGCTTTTGTTACCCTTTAGAGTGGGCCTACTCTTGAGAGACATCTGAAAGGAGAACTCACTTGCGACCCCAAGCGGGACTTTTGTTCGGCCTGCTATATAAATTAAGGATAAGGCGAAAGCCAAGTCTAACCAGTATTAGTGCTCACCATACAGTGCTAGCTCTAAAGGAGGTGTACCTTAGTGTATATTAAACTCCTAGTAGGGTTAGTTAGAGCCTTAAGTGGCTTGCTAGATGCTCATGGGGTGCCGGTCCCCTAGACATTCACTACGAACCTTTGTTTAGTGGCAAAAAACCCTCTACTTGTTGATATAGGAGGAAACTCTGATAGCCATCCCACATTTTCACAGCTTATGGCAGAGATAGAAAGGTACCTCAGGATCTACACATCCTAGGACTTGGAACTTAGTGTGCCTGAGAAGTGAGTGCACTGTAAGGGGGAGCCTGTGCCCCAAGTTCCTGGAGCTATACACCATAAGTAGGTGTGGCTGGGTAAAACCAAGTGGGAACTCAACAAGTATTGTCCTTTCCTAGCCTAGGATCATGCATGTTTACAAGTGTTTGCAAAACATCAAAGTGTTATAAAAAACAACCAATCAAATTGTCATGTGTCTTATATGATTGTGTGTGCCTGATCATCATCATCACTACAACTTGTCTCCTATATCATCAACTTGACTTTCAGAATTGGAAACCTATCGTCCTTCAATGTCACATCTCAAGTGGAACCTTATCTCTTTGAATCCTAAGGAGCTCTTTCAATTGATCCATCCATTTCCCACCTAGTCCAATCCTTATTCATCAAAATGGTTGTGACCATCAACAAATCTAGGACAAATCCAAAACTAAAACTCACACTCCATGGAGGCCCTCCTAGATATAATAATGATGAGAATTTGGTAGATCATGATGCATATTTCAATACCCATGAACCATATATTTCCCCAAATCCAAAACCAAAACTCACACTCTGTGGAGGCCCTCCTAGATATAATAATGATGAGAATTTGGTAGATCATGATGCATATTTCGATACCCATGAACCATATATCTCCCCATATTGGCCTCCACCAACATCACTATCATCTCAAGAATATGAGGAAATATAGGAACTTCGACATATCTATGATGATCATTATCCACAAGAACATTCTTATCATCCTAACACAACCCAAGATTTTCCTTCCATGCCCTCAACCTCACAAAACTATAATCATACCCAGGTCTCAACCTCGACATCCATTAATCCCAAAGTCCTTCAGTTACAACAACAACTCACTCAAGCACTACAACAAGAGGCAGATGTTAGATTTCAATTGGCACAACTATCACAATTTCAACATCCTACCACATCAACACCCCAACTCTATGAGTCATCTCCATCCACCTCATACAAATCTTTATCATAACCAATCTACCACTCATATCAACCCAACACATCCATACCCCAAACCTATTCAACAATACCTTTACCTCAAACCTCACAGGTCCAAATCCCTACCCATACTTCATCTTCACACATACCAAGTTCCCTCACCTTATATCTTCAACAACAAAGCCAAAAAAAATAAGCCCTCCTTTAACAACAACAAATATTAGCCCAAAAACCACAACCTCAATTTAACACATCATCCACCATACCTTTATCCATGCAACAAAAAAAAATTCCATCTAATTTCAATCTTAATCCATTGGCTCCCCAGCCTTCTCATTCATCAATCCCTTTGTTACCTTCACCACCATCATCCATACAACATCAACAAATTTAACCTAAATTTTATGAGTCACCTCCATTATCATGCCAACCTAGTCCCTCCATATCAACCAATCTCATGAATATTCCTTAATATCCATCTCAAAATCATCCACAACATGAGCATACTAGAACTAATCCCTCCTTGCACAAAGATCAAGAATTCACAAGTCATCTTAATGATACTCTTGACAAGGGAGATACCACCTCAAGTTTGGATTCGTACACCAATCCATCCACTAGTCCTCCTCATCCATCCATCCCTATGGAACCTCCATCATATAATACTTCCAACCTTCCAAATCCTAATCCATTAAGCCAATCCTAAACACCCTTAAAGTCTAAACCATCAAATCTTCCACCTAAGTCCTATCCTATTAACCATCCATCTAAGCCCAATCCAAGTTTTGATCCTATCACAACCAATCCTATCATCCCCCCACCTCATCCAAATCCCAATCCTGTTGTCCATCCACCTGATCCTAAGCCCACTCCTATCACACCTAATCCCATTATCCCTCCATTGCATTCTAATCCTACACCTTCCACCCTTATTATCCATCCATTATATTGTCCATTTACCCATATACTAATGAAGGATCTGATCCATTGGATACTAGCAAGGAAACAACTACCACCCTCATGCCATCAAATGTCTATCCTTGAAAGTATGCAAGAACCTTCAAATATTCTCGAAGATCCACCTACTATAATCCCAATTCACTCTCCACCATACATTGAATATGTCCAAGAAACCTCCATTCCTATCCAAACTCAAGATTTATGTCAAGAGTCAACTCTAAAGCATGATCAGTCTTTCTCCTTACCAAATCAAGATCGAATCTCTTCCTTTCCACCTATTCATAACCTATATCTTTTCTATGATCAAGATATTATCTGTGATCAAGAGCTTGTCACTCCTTCCACTCATGGTCCCAATACTATCCATGTTCAAGAAACCTCCACCACTCCTATCCATCATCCCACAATATCCACTTCCCTTGATGAGACGCTTGATCCCCACAAGCACATAGATGATCAAATAAATATATTGGATCTTAAGCATGATGTTAATCAAGATCCTATCACTCCTTCACTATCTCATATTGATCCCATTTCAAATCCACCATCATGTCCTATTAGTCTTACTACCTTCCTAAATGAATGTTCTTCACTAGGAGAGCAACAACCATTGTCTAACACTTCTCCATCCCATATTGAGCTCAAGTCTAGTTACCAGAGCACACCTAGTCCCATCGTCCACCACATACTCCAAAACATGAAATATCAAGGTAAAGGCTTAGGCCTTCATGAACAAGGTATTTTGGAGCCTATTCATGTCAAATTCCCTCCATGCTCATATGGTATTGGTTATACACCCCAAGGTAAGCCATATCAAGATGTTGGTACCATATTTCTGCCTCCTAAATCCACTCCATCTAAGGCCAAACTAGGTGCACCTTATCCTGCCCATAAAACATATGTTTCCATTCCTCCTCCATTATCCTATGAACCCAAAAAGCATGTGACCATTCATCTTCCTCCATCCTTTTTACCTCCACTTCTTCCAACTCCAAACATTCCTCCATCCTCTTTACCTCCACTCCTTCCAACTCCTAATATTCCCATCCTCCAATCTCCTTATCACTTTAGCCACAAATCCATTCATACATCCCGTTCCCATAAATCCCCTACTATTCCTAATCATGATCAGCATATGCACACATCGAATAAACATGAAGCTATCCTAAGGGTAAGTGCAAAAAGATGGGCGGCCAAAAAGTGGCCAAATTATTTTTTTAAAAAAATAATAGAAAATGTGAGTGCATTATAATGCGCTCGCGTTATGGATTGGTAATGTGAGCCTAAGACTTGTCAAAACCAAGCCATAACGCGAGCATGTTTTGACTTGCTATAAATAAAAAAAAAGGTTTCTATCTCATTTCATTTGTTTCTTCTCCTCTATGCTCGCGGCCTGCAAACCCTAGAAAGCGCGCTCGCATTTCGCAAAACTCAATTCAACACCAAAACCTTATCAATTCGTTGCCAAAATGCTGCCACGACATCGAGCACCCCAAAGGAGTGAGTTATATTTTTTTTTTGTTTGAATTTGTTTCTAAATAGGTAGGTTTGAGTTGATTTTTGATGTATATTTCGTTAATTGTCAGGAAATGTTAATGCACCTCCTCCTCAAAATCCACAAAATCTTGAGGAGGAAATACCTGTAGAATAACAACCTCCTCCATCCATTCCTTGACATGCCCCTGGAACACAAGAAAATATAATGGGGCAAATTGAAAACAACAAAAAAGAAATTGAAGATATAATTGCAAGGTTGAAAGATCCTTCCACTTCAACCTTGCATAGGTCCACACTTGCTGAATCTCTTGAATCTATGTTATCAAATGTAGATTCAATTAGCAAGCAAATAACTAGTTGGGCGAATAAGAGGAGAGATTTTAGAGATTATTATGCAAACAAGCTATCATACCAAGATGTGAAAAAATTACAAATCACAAAATTACACTTGTGTTCGATTTTCACAAACCCACAAACAATTCAACCTCCACCCATTACATGCAAGAGGTTCCCTATCCATTGGTGCAACAACCAAGTGATAAGAGACAATTTTGGGGCAGAGGTGGTGGATGGTTTTTGACCATCCTCCATGCAATAATAATGAGGTCCCGTAATACTTTTTAAGGAACTCTACTGTGAGTTTGTCCTCAATAAAGTGCCAAACTATTTTGATATGCGGGACTTTTAGGGTAGAGGTGGGGGGTCAGCACAAGATAGACCAGGGGCACGTCTTGACCCACAGTGGATAGTGAGACGAGTAATTAGCAGACCAGCCCATGAGCATGTTTCTATCCCTTCCATTGTGAAGGAGAGTGTTGAGGTCGATACACTTTAGTCCATTAGTGCCTTGACCCAAAGCATCATAGAGCATGCCGATCCTGTAGCACAGAGTGGGTTGGGAGATGTGCGAGGAGTAGGGTCCCACCCCATGCTTGTCAGGCTTGCGGGTCAGCCTATGGTTATGACCCCATGGATAGTCAGGATGCAGGTGCACAGGCTACATCTACAGTTGAGCAGATGGTGATGATAGATACCGTCCTGAGTGAGACTTTCGGCCTTGATATTCAAGTAAATATTAGCAAGTTTATTGAATTTAATTTATTAAATTTCATTTTTGAAATGCAAGATTAACTAATTTAAATTGATGATTTTAATGAAATTTTAGGGTCATAGCATCGATGCAGTTTTCAATGGTTCTCCACCTGTATTTTACACTAGATCATCTACTGTCGGGGTATGTAACTAGTAAACAATTATAAATATTACATGTGGATAGCATCGTTATATGAATGGTATTCTAATATCTGATTTTGGATGTCGAAAAGGTTAATATTGTAGATTTCACGGTAACACCTGCCAGTGGTGGTGGACTTCAAAGCTTTACAGAGGTAATAAAATAAATAGTTTAATGAATGAATTGTACTTACTAGATTTTTGTATGTGACTTGTGTGCTTTATTGTGTGTACTTCCATGTTTAGATGAATGTGTGTGTATGTTAGGAGCCATGATTTGCATCACTATTATAGTTTTTGTAATTGAATAATGTTGTTTTATTTCTAGATGATGCAGGCTACGGAGACACCTCCCCATGTTCATAGGGCAATGGAGCAAGGTGTGGCCTCTGTGATTCATAGCTCCATGGCATTGACAGGAGTATGAGGCAGATTAGTAAATTTCAATTGACATTCATTGTTATAGTTGTCTATTTTTGAAAAATCAAAAGATTATTGATTTGAAGTTTAATTTCTATCTGGATGGTTTCTATAGGACATGACATCACCACAGCCTATTCCTGCTACTGAGGCAAGTGAGGAGACAGATTATATGGTAGCGGTAAGTGATTATTTTGTTAAATGTTTCATTTTTTATAACATGTCATTTCTATATATTAATGTCTATACTTTTTATTGTAACAGCTAAAGATACAGGAAGAACTAAATAGAAGGAGCAGCCCTCGGGTTCGTAGTAGACCACCCACATGTGCGTCTCCATCCCCTAGAAGATCAAAGGCTGCTCATGATCTATTCTCTTCACCAACCAGAGGGGAATGACTTTTTATTATGTTCCTTTGTTGTATGCCTATATGGCATTTGTGGATATATATTTTGTATTGTATATAGTTGACATTGTATGCCTATATGGCATTCTTGTAAGCCTATATGGCTATTTTGTACATATGCTATACTTATATCGACAGATATTGATGTATGCCTATATGGATATTTGGTTAATACAAATCTTTTTTATTGATGGCGTCCATACTTACATTATAAATCCACATTTGAATGGATATTTGTAGATGGCTACTTCAAATATTTAAAGTCCAATTGTATTACATAGGATGTTTGTTGATCCAAAAGTTAGCTATTGTTATTCAAGTATCACCTAAACCTCATTTTGGAACTAAAAGATAAAAGTTGTATTTAAAAAAAAAATTCTAGCTCCTCCCAACTCAAATGAGCACCCAAGTTGAAGTCAACTTTCATCTATACAACCCTCAGATTGTGCCTTGATTGAGGAAGGGATTTGAACCTCAAAATTTAATCATCTCAAGACAAAAGCTTCCTTAGACACTTGGCATTTGATTGAAATCATTGAGAATTAGAAAGAACCACCTAAGGATGTAAGGCGCACTTTTCACCCATACAAGCCTAAAATTGCACCTAAGGGAAATAACGTGATTTCATATCAATAGGTGAGTGCCTTGAGAGAAAGGATCACTCTAGGTCATTTTCAATTGTTGAAAGCACAAAAATGATAAAGATAAAGGCAATTGAGTTAGGCGCACTTTAGCCTCTGAGGACACCTCAATGAGTGCCTTGGGTGAAATTGCATGAGATGACCTTTTAGAGTGAGCGCTTGAAAGATAGAATTCATTCTAAGACATGTCTTATCATTTAGAATTGCAAAATTGCAAGTATAAAGACATTTAAATCTAGGCGCACTCTCCATCAGTACAAACCCATTCTGGTGCCTAAGGGAGAAATTGCATTGAAAGACACCTTTTGAATGAATCTCTTAAGGCAGATTGACCTCTTTAAGCCATTACAATTGTTTGAAATCATTTAAAGTGATAAATATGGACCAACTTGTGTTAGGCACCCTTTGCTCTTCTTTTTACCTATATATGCACCTAGATTTGTAGTAAGATTTTTCCATGTTTAAAGAGGATTCCTTTGTGTTATAAAATGTTTATCATGAGGATGATGTGTTTCTTGGTTTGTACTATAGGAAGATTGAAGGAAAAGGTAGGAGCAAGAGCTTGGAGTCGCCTAGAGTCATCATGTAGCTGCTCCAAAGGAGTCTTTCACATTCATTCATGCCAGAGAGTTAAGATGGAAGTAATCACTGCCAAGGAAACACCACTTCAAGAGGTAGCTGCTCCAAGAGGTCACAACAAGATATATTTCAAGTCTTCTTCATCAACGACATCACCAGTTGCATCATGTTCAAAGAATTCCATCTATCACTTCAAGTTCCATTCATCTTCAAGTATTAACTAGATTCTTCATTAATCATCGCTTCAAGATCAGCATGTAGCTGCTCCAAAGGAACTTCTCATCATCATCAAGCATTCCAAAGACATCCATTCAATTTCAAGTCCCTCTAATACATTCAAGCCTCCTTGAGAAGTCATCTACTTCACATATAAGGGAAAGTGTCATCATCAATATCTACACTTCAAAGGACCTTTCAAGTTGGAACACTTCTTCATTGAACATTCGAAGACATCCATCCAAGCTTCAAGTTCTTTCACAATCTTCAAGTCCAGGAGAAATTGCATCAAGTGAACTCATTAATTGGTGTCTAGGAGGAAAAGACCTTAAACTTACATTATTGAGTTAGCACTTTAGAAATTGAGCCATTCCTAGTCAATTGGAGTCATAAAATATCAAATACAAAGTCAAATTGGACTTAGGCGCCCCTTCATGTAATTTTTCACCATCATGAGCGCCTAGATCTAAGAAGATCATCCAATTGCGCCTAGGAATAAGATACAAGTCCAAGACCTCAAATTTGAGCACCTAGAAGTGTGGTGGATTGAAGAAGCTACATTGGTGCCTAAGGGTAAGTTGTATCTAATGACATCACCTAATTGAGCACCTAGGAGGTATAAAGCTTAACATTGACATGAGGACAAACGCTTAGTAAAAGAGAGTTTCTCAAACATTTAAACATGTGAACGAAGTCATAGAAATGCACTAAGTCATCTAGGCACCATTTTCCCCTTGTGTACCCTTACATTTGCACCTAAGAAGAAGTTGCTTCAGTTCATTGGAGTGTTTGAGTATTGAGGATTTCTTAGCAATGCTTTGTAACTTTACACTGCCTCCTTCTGATGATTTTTGGGGTAGTAGAAAACCTTTCACCACGAGCAAACACCTCAGAGATATAAAAAACTGAGAGAGGTTATTGTAGAGGCACTCTACGTGATTGCGTTTCCTTAGACGGAATGTTTCTAAGTGACACAATTTTTGAGTAACATCTCGTCAAAGGTTGCTGCCTTTTTGCACTTTGGACTCTTCAGGGATATCGTCGGTACAATGTAGCTCAGACTATTTCGACATGTTTGGGTGAAAAATACGACCATGCCTAGTGTAAATGTACCCATCTGAAAGCGTTAGAATAGTCAATTTGGTCGCATCAGGAGTAGGATGAAATTTACACCCCTTTGCAACTTTACACTGCCTCCTTCTGACAATTTTTGGGGCAGCAGAAAATCTTTCACTACGGGTAAATGTCTCAGAGATATAAAAAATTGAGAGAGATTATTGTAGAGGCACTCTACATGATTGCATTGCCTTAGACAAAATATTTCTAAGTGACACAGTTTTCGAGTAACATCTCATCAAAGATTGCTACCTTTTTGCACTTTGGACTCTTCAGGGATATCGTCGGTATAATGTAGCTCAGACTGTTTCGACATGTTTGGGTGATAAACAGGACCATGCCTAGTGTAAATATACCCATCCAGATGCGTTGGAATAGTCAGTTTGGTCGCATCAGGAGCAGGATGAAAGTTACACCCCTTTGCAACTTTACACTGTCTCCTTCTAACGATTTTTGGGGCAGTAGAAAACTTTTCACCACAGGTAAATGTCTCAGAGATATAAAAAATTGAGAGAGGTTATTGTAGAGGCACTCTATGTGATCACGTTTCCTTAGAAGGAATGTTTCTAAGTGACATGATTTTTGAGTAACATCTCATCAAAGATTGCTACCTTTTTACACTTTGGACTCTTCAGGAATATCATCGGTACAATGTAGCTCAGACTGTTTCGACATGTTTGGGTGAAAAATAGGACCATGCCTAGTGTAAATGTACCCATCCGAACACGTTGGAATAGTCAGTTTAGTCTCATCAGGAGCAGGACAAAAGTTACACCCCTTTGCAACTTTACATTGCCTCCTTTTGATAATTTTTGGGGCAATAGAAAACCTTTCACCACGGGTAAATGCCTCAGAGATATAAAAAATTGAGAGAGGTTATTGTAGAGAAACTCTACATAATCGTGTTACCTCAAATGGAATGTTTCTAAGTGACACGGTTTTTGAGTAACATCTCGTCAAAAATTGCTAACTTTTTGCACTTTAGACTCTTCAGGGATATCGTCGGCACAATGTAGCTCGGACTATTTCAACATGTTTGGGAGAAAAACAAAACCATGCCTAGTCTAAACGTACCCATCTGAATGCATTGGAACTATCAGTTTGGTCGCATCAGAAGCAGGACACCAAAAATCCAAAAGTTGCTTTGTGCAACTTGACAACATTGACACTTTTTTCCAACATGACTCAAAGACTCAAACTGACCCCAAATGACTCAAAGTGACTTAAAATCACCTTGATTTTGATGCCCAATGTACATTATAGAGGTCTAGGTGCTCCTTATCATTCAAAAATTTTAGATGAGCGCCTAGGAAAGGAAAAAAACTCTAAGTTTCATCATCATGAGCGCCTAATATCAAGAGACTTTAATGGTTCAAACCTTAGCATGGAGTCCTAAGGCACATTTCATGTCTCCTTTCATCCATTTTGGCACCCTTATGTAGATTTTTCAACTTGATTTGGTGCCTTGTATGTGAAGGAAGATCTAAAGGCATGAAAGTGGATGTCGTTTTGCAAGAGTTTGGATCATCAAAATTGAAAGAAATAAGTCTATTAAGCTTGGGCGCCCTTGGTCTTCTTTTCATTCATTATGAGCACCTTGGGAGAATGGTATATAGGTCATCATCATGATTGGGCGCCCTGGATCCAGAGTGTTGGAGAGATCATCAAATGGTGTCTAGAGGAAGTAGGGTGAGTTATGAGTTTGGTTGCATCAGGAGCAGGACACCAAAAATGCAGAACATGATGATGTTGTCATGCCCACATTTCCCATACGGTCACAACATGCATCACACGTGTCATGTCCACATGCGTCATGTAGTCATGATACGAACTATCAAAAATTTTCCCTTACTACTCTGAAAACCCCCTTACACGTGTAGGCGTGCTCGGTGACGTATGCTTAAGGTGAAAACAATACAGTTGTCGGTAGGGTACCAACATGTGCATACACCCTACGCAAGGAAACATGTGGTTTCCTACTTTAGGTTAATCTCACGATTTACATTTAAACAACAGTTGTTTTAGGTGATAGATCATTTTTCAACAAAGCACGATCATCTATTCATTTGCCCTCTCTTCCTTTTCTTGGAATTTAATTTTGATTGTATTTCTATCACGTTCATTTGACCGTATCTCTGAAATTTAATTTTGATTGTATTTCTATCTCATTCTCCTTCCCGTTGTGCAAGATCTTCTTATGTTATCCTATTTTTTTTCTTCACGTTCTTTATCGAATAGCAATAACACTACATCCTTTACATTATTCCTAATTTCTTGGTAAACCAGATCACTTACACAGGGTTGGTTAACTTCGCTTGACTCAGTCCCCCTAGGGTTCTGCCCCAGGTTTTAGTTCAATGTTTGAATTAATTTTAATAATCAACCTGTTCCTAAATAGGATTAACGGTAGGTTAAACTTACTTAGTTCTCTTAGCCCTGTTCGGAAATGATGCACATTTTCTCCTCTTTGTTTGCCAAGGTTAGCTGTTCTTTCTCTTTCTCTTTTTTTTTCAATTAGGCATTTATTCTCTAAATCTACAGTTGAGTTTAAAATGGCCACTCATAGAATGCCTGTGAGGGCTTGTTTGCATTTATTTTCAGGGTCCTTTGTAAATGAAAGGATCATATTTTCATCTTCATTTTCCTGTTAAGTAATTTGTGATAATTGTTGAAACTTCCGAGAAACTCTTACTTAAAATTAAAATATATTTTCCTATACTCTTTTTATATTATAATTATATTTCTCCTTATAAATTTAATTTAAATATATATATATATATATACCGCCATTATCTCAGTTCACTTTAACTTACAATTTCATTAATAAGTTCCTTAACTGTAAAGAAAGTATAAAATATATGTATATAATAAATAAATATATATATAATTTGTTAAAACATATTACTATCCAATAATTCATTAAAAACAAAGCAATGAGTTAATTTATTTTTGCAAATATAAACATTGTATTTCTGAATTGCAATTCTGAGTTTAAGCATCTATTCAATTCGTATTATACAATATGCATAAATAAATCCCACTTTCCTTGATTTAAAATTTCTATTTCAAGTCAAATATTTTAAACTACATATAGTTTGCCTTCAAATGAATAGTGAAAAGTGAATACTAAAAGTAAATAGTGAATAGTAAAAGTGAATAGTGAAAAGTGAAAAGTGAAAGTGAATAGTGAATAATGAAAAATGAATAGTAAAAGTGAAAAAGTCCCCATCCTACGAAGAGACCTTCAAGGTGGCGGTAATTTCAAAGCAATACTGCAACCCAAATTTCATTTCTTTCATGGTAGCAAAATTACAACTTCGCTTATAACAAATGTAAAATTAATATTTCCACTAAGCTTACACAAAAATAATACTTTTACAAACTTAATTAAAACATCAACTAACTCACAACTTTGCAAGTAGAAGAAGGAACTAGATAATTTTAATATCCTTTTAAAAACAAATTTTCTTTTCCTCTTCTCATTTCTAAATGGTAAAACTTAATGAACAAGAAAATTACAACTATCAACCTAAGAACAGAAGATTTCCTCACAACTAAAAAAATAACAATTTATACAACAATAGGGAGATAATTTTCTCCTTCTGGAAAATTGACAAGGAAGGAGCTATTAAAAGATCAGGCTCTCCTTAAGACTTAAGGAAAATAAAATATTTTCTAATATCCAATAATCTTCTCCAAGCTTCACAATAAGCTCCTAGAAAATTTGCATATCACACAAGGGAAGAAACACCACACAAGCCGCTCTCCTCCCTACTGTAGACCCGCAAGAGGGTCACCCCTGAGCTAGGGAGATCATCCACACACCTAGGGGATTCAACACCACTTCACAACAAGATAAACACAACACACCAAAACACAAATACACCCATAGTTATCTACACAACACAAAACTCATCCATTATGAGTTTAAAGAGGGGTAGGAGAGTGGACACACTCAACTCTAGAGTGTCACCCTTCAATTAAATTTCAACACAATTTCCTTCTCATGGCCTCAAGCCAATTTGCCAACAAAGATTCTAAGGAGTTCATATTTTGACTCTCAAGCCAAATAACACAATTTCTCAAAGTCACACAAATTCCCTCAAGGCTTTCAACATCCCAAAAGAAACAAGGCATGCACTCGAGGAGGATCACTCTTCCCCTACCCCACACTTGATGAACATTTCTCCCAAGTGGAAGAAGCTTTGCCAACATCTAAATAAAATTTCCCCACAATAACAAAATTTACAACACAAGCAAAATAAATAATTTTCACACATCCTTCATGCAACAAATAGAAATACAAAGGAAAAGCCATGAAATCTAACATTAAAAAGCCCTTTAATGGATGAAGTTGATGTAGAGTTCCTCTCCAGCCTCATCTCCAAATCTCCCTTCTCAAAAAAAAATAATCTATCTATGATCATAAGCAAGGAACAATGAATGGAGGATATAGGATGGCTAGAATAATTTCAGCATTATGAGGCTATGAAAAGGAGAATAGAGAAGGAATTGGGTATTATGAGGATGTCAGAAGAAGATTTCTTAGAGGAAATTAGGCATGATAAGAATGCCAGAATGAAGTCCATCTGCAAGAATGAAGTTCCCCTGCAAGAAATGAAGTCCCCTCCTGCAAGAATGAAGTTTTATTCCCCCTAATTGCTTAGAAAAGGGTCATATTTATAGATTTTCTAAAAAGGGAATGGAGGGTGAGAATCAAAAGTTGAGATCAAGGGCTCTCATTATTTGTGAATTTTAAATTCATAGTGGATGAATTAAAAATTTATTTTTTGGGAAGAGTGGATTATGACAAATTAAATTTTCAATTCCATTAGTGGAGGACAAAATGAATTAAAGATTCATTTTTGGATAATGGAGGATATTAGCTAATTAAATATTAAGAATATTTAATTATACGTAAAAAAAAACCCCACTCCTTTTTCCACTATCCCAAATGGGATTAAAAAAATAACCCCACTATCCCAAGTGGAACTAAAAAATATCCCCACTATCCCAAGTGGAATTAAAAAAATCTCCACTATCCCAAGTGGGATTAAAAAAATATCCCCACTATCCCAAATGGAATTAAAAAAATATCCCCACTAAAAAAATAAGACAAAAATTTAAAAAAATTAATTCTTACAACAAGTATCATAATTTAAATTTACAAGAGGGTAGACCTAACCCATTCAACCTAATGCAAGACAATATTACAACATTACAACATTGCACCAAACATAGAGTTGATCTTGGTTCCTCATGGAACTAGATCGGCTTCACAAGGGATTACAACATAAGGTGCGGAATGATCTCCAGTATCTATGGTTTTGTTAGAAATTCCTGCACACTCAACCTCAAAGTTAATTCCACATATACATATCATAGCCGAAGCAAATTTAATACATGTATTTCTAAAGCATACCACAGTTCTTATAAACATAATGAAATCACATGACAATTTTCTTTCTAACATAACCCAATTAGTTTCCCTGTAATGTAAATATTAATCAGACATCACCCAATTAGTTTTTCCTATAAAATAAACATCTATCTAACATCACCCAATTTATTTTCTCTTAAAGAAAACATCTAACTAACATCACCCAATTAGTTTTCCTTTAACATAATAAGGTTTAATAGTTTGAAAATCTGGGATCAACAGTCCCACAAATGTAAAAGTATCAACAACAGTAAGGTAATTAGTCACATGTACGGAAATGAAAAAGTGTAGGCCTCACATACTCCCCCCTAAGACTGTACTTCCTCCTGGAAGTCATCAAAGAGGTGAGGATAAAAGGAACTCATAAAATTATAAAGTATGATAACTAAATGTTATAAAGGCATAATCCTATTCACAAAGCACACTATATTGATTGAAATTAACATAAGGAATTTCATGTTCATCAATCATTATCACACATGCATAAGGAATTCATACATCGTACAACCTGTTTATATAAAATATCAACTCATATACAGATACATCAATTACAGATCTTACATCTAAACACATATTTCATTCATCCACATTACAAGAATTAACTTCACAAGGCTTACATAAAGGTTTAGGGGGATGTCATAGTCTCATCATAGAACCAAGTAACTAATAACTAGTGCCAAGTAACCAAATATCCAAGAACCAGGTAGAATGATGGTCTCAGGGCCATGCGCCTGGGGTCTCGCCATACATTCCCACAATGGCCTACCTCTTGTTTGTATAAGGGGTTTAGCCTCCAAGAGATAACCAATATAAGAACAAGATCACTAGGAAGGTAAGTGGATAATGACCAGCCCATATTAGTCCACACTTACCCCCATCCTCATAAGTTTCCCACGTCTACTTCCTTATATACACTCCACCAGAGGTCGCTCCATCGACATGGCGAGAAGAACATCACGACACAAGACCAGCACTAGAAAAATAGAAAAAACCTAGCTTAGCCAACACAAATATCCAGAAAAGCCAAGAGGAGAAGTCTCCAAAACCTAATTTAGAATAAATAAATAAATGAATAAATGCGCGCAATTTCAACATTAAAACAACGTAACCATAGGAGTCACGTGAAAAAGGAAGAATCAAAGGTTTTGGCTAAGCTACTTTTAGACAAGATAAAATAACATGGCTGGTCCACACAACCAAGATACAAAAAGGTCACCAAACAACCGAAAGAAATAATCGCAATCCAAGAAAGTGCACATTACATCACTATGTGACTAACATTAAGTCACCAATAAGGAAGGAGGGAAACATGGTCACTACATGTGTTATGCAAACACAACCAATGCAATAACATCATGTAGGTAAGTATTATCAATGCGTCTTCACGTACTCTTATGTGGAATCGTGCCCTTCTTAAAGGTAACACATCATCAATATATTACATCGTGCCCTTCTCAAAGGTACACGTCATCAATATAGTATGGCATGCCCTTCTCAAAGGTATATGTCATCATTAGAATGTAAATGTCTCTAGGATACTACACATCCACTCAAATAAGATACCAAGGTAAGAATAAACCTACACAAGTAGCATGGCTTCAAGCAAATCACATGCTCATACCAAAACATAACCAAGATCCCATGTCAAATGTCAATAGTATCGTCAAGGAAACAGAGCATGATAGGATAACACTATGGGCCTCTCAAAGGTCCATTCACTAAGGAGAAGTAGGGGGTACTCTGGCATAGGAAGGTATGGTTGGTTGGGTAATCCCAAACCAATGCCACAACATGTCACCATAGCTTCCTAAGTTCTTCCTCTCCACTACTTAACTCCACACATGGAAGGTCTCCAACTCCAAGATTGGACCTTACAGGGTGTACATACAAGCAGCCACACAAGCATGAGTCCATCATACTTGTAGTTATACACTCAACTCATGGATGGATACCCAGTATCGCAAGCTCATGAGTACACTAAGCATGTACGGGATAATCACAACACATAGCAAACATGTTCATAATAGGTATTTACATCCACAAGGTAACACAATTCTCTTTTAATGTTCATTACTTAGTGAAGAAGGACAACTTTCATACCCCAAAGTCACATAATAATTACCATAAAGGTTCTCTAAGAAATTTACTCAAACATCAACTCAAATTAATCCATCTAGAACATATTGGAATCCAACCATGACTTCACATTGAGAGATAAGACAACACCCTCAAGTAAGTATATCAATTTACTGGCTATGCTTGATAGATCATAATCAAACCCAAACAACATTATTTCAACTCACAAGATGGTGACTCACAACACATCACATATCATAGAGTTAACGATATCCCATATAACACTACATATGCACTACAAAACCACCACACATTTATCTAACACAAGGTTCATAAAGTAGAGGCATATCACAAGAAGAATCTAATAGCAAGATCACATCTCTAATTTTACTATTCTACTATATGGAGCCTAAACATCTTTTCCGCACAAGGTATGCATAACATGATATCAATTTCACACAAAAACAAGGTTATAAAATGCAAAATTTTATTTTGTAGAAGTACTTTACAAAAAAGGTCGCCAAGCACACAAATTCCTCTTTGAACAATTTAAGGACATATGTTAATTCTTAACAATTTGCCATGCATAAAACTAATTTTCACCTCTTTCTTTCTAGTATTTTTACAAGGTAATATAATGCAATCACACACATCACAACTTGCACTCATAAAATTTAAAGCAAGATACACTTCATGCAATCTTTTCTAGTTATCAATCTAAAGGAAACAATGCCAAATTCTAATGATAACAAGGGTTAGGGATTCAAAAGATTATGCCATTCAACCTTATGATAAACACACGTCAAGTTCACAAGACAAAAATAAATCAAATGGGCATTAAGATGTCACTACTCTCCACAAAAATACACAAGGGCGAGGAAGGTTCCAACGCAACCCTCACCACCTAGACCAACTAACTCAAGAGGACAATTGACCAAGAGGATCACAACCACCACAAAACACAAGCGGAAGACTTCTAGAATCATGTGACAAGGCCATCATGATGATAAAACAAGAGGATGGGTATTCCTCCAAGGTGAAGGTTAGTCGACAAACCACAACCTCACTCTCCCACAACTACATGTAGTAGGACAAGGGTCAAACCATGCGCAACCCACTCCATGTCAGTCCAAACAACACGCAAACCCCAGAGCTCCCAATGTTGAAAAATGAGCTCTGATACCAAATGTCATGCCCACATTTCCCATGCGGTCACAACACGCATCACACGTGTCATGTCCACATGCGTCATGTGGTCATGATACGAACTATCAAAAATTTTCCCTTACTACTCTGAAAACCCCCTCGCACGTGTAGGCGTGCTCGGCGGCGTATGCTTAAGGCGAAAACAATACAGTTGTCGGCAGGGTACCAAGTACATGTGCGTACACCCTACGCAAGGAAACCCATGGCTTCCTGCTTTAGGTTAATTTCACGATTTACATTTGAACAACAGTTATTTTAGGTGATAGATCATTTTTCAACAAAGCACGATCATCTGTTCATTTGCCCTCTCTTCCTTTTCTTGGAATTTAATTTTGATTGTATTTCTATCACGTTCATTTTACCATATCTCTGAAATTTAATTTTGATTGTATTTCTATCTCATTCTCCTTCCCGTTGTGCAAGATCTTCTTATGTTATCCTATTTTTTTTTCTTCACGTTCTTTATCAAACAGCAATAACACTACATCCTTTACATTATTCCTAATTTCTTGGTAAACCAGATCACTTACACAGGGTTGGTTAACTTCACTTAACTCAGTCCCCCTAGGGTTCTGCCCTAGGTTTTAGTTCAACATTTGAATTAATTTTAATAATCAACCTATTCCTAAATAGGATTAACGGTAGGTTAAACTTACTTAGTTCTCTTAGCCATGCCACACATTTTCTCCTCTTTGTTTTCCAAGGTTAGCTATTCTTTCTCTTTCTCTCTTTTTTTTTTAATTGGGCATTTATTCTCTAAATCTACAGTTGAGTTTAAAATGGCCACTCATGGAATGCCTGTGAGGGCTTGTTTGCATTTATTTTCAGTGTCCTTTGTAAATGAAAGGATCATATTTTCCTCTTCATTTTCCTGTTAAGTAATTTGTGACAATTGTTGAAACTTCTGAAAAACTCTTACTTAAAATTAAAATATATTTTCCTATGCTCTTTTTATATTATAATTATATTTCTCCTTATAAATTTAATATATATATATATATAAATATATATATATATATGTATATACCGCCATTATCTCAGTTCACTTTAACTCACAATTTCATTAATAAATTCCTTAACTATAAAGAAAGTATAGAATATATATATAATAAATATATATATATATATATGTAATTTGTTAAAACAAATTACTATCCAATAATTCATTAAAAACAGAGCAATGAGTTAATTTGTTTTTGCAAATATAAACATTGTATTTCTGAATTGCAATTCTGAGTTTAAGCATCTATTCAATTCGTATTATACAATATGCATAAATAAATCTCACTTTCCTTGATTTAAAATTTCTATTTCAAGTCAAATGTTTTAAACTACATATAGTTTGCCTTCAAATGAATAGTGAAAAGTGAATAGTAAAAGTAAATAGTGAATAGTGAATAGTGAAAAATGAAAGTGAATAGTGAATAGTGAATAGTGAAAAGTGAAAAGGTTTCCATCCCAGGAAGAGACCCTCAAGGTGGCGGTAATTTCAAAAGCAATACTGCAACCCAAATTTCATTTCTTTCATGGTAGCAAAATTACAACTTCGCTTATAACAAATGTAAAATTAATATTTCCACTAAGCTTACACAGAAATAATACTTTTACAAACTTAATTAAAACATCAACTAACTCACAACTTTGCAAGTAGAAGAAGGAACTAGATAATTTTAATATCTTTTTAAAAATAAATTTTCTTTTCCTCTTCTCATTTCTAAATGGTAAAACTTAATGAACAAGAAAATTACAACTATCAACCCAAGAACAGAGGATTTCCTCACAACTAAAAAAAATAACAATTTATACAACAATAGGGAGATAATTTTCTCCTTCTAGAAAATTGACAAGGAAGGAGCTATTAAAAGATCAGGCTCTCCTTAAGACTTAAGGAAAATAAAATATTTTCTAAGATCCAATAATCTTCTCCAAGCTTCACAATAAGCTCCTAGAAAACCTGCATATCACACAAGGGAAGAAACACCACACAAGCTGCTCTCCTCCCTACCATAGACCCGCAAGAGGGTCACCCCCGAGTTAGGGAGATCATCCACATACCTAAGGGATTCAACACCACTTCACAACAAGATAAACACAACACACCAAAACATAAATACACCCATAGTTATTTACAAAACACAAAACTCATCCACTATGAGTTTAAAGAGGGGTAGGAGAGTGGACACACTCAACTCTAGAGTGTCACCCTTCAATTAAATTTCAACACAGTTTCCTTCTCATGGCCTCAAGCCAATTTGCCAACAAAGATTCCAAGGAGTTCATAATTTGACTCTCAAGCCAAATAACACAATTTCTCAAAGTCACACAAATGCCCTCAAGGCTTTCAACATCTCAAAAGAAACAAGGCATGCACTTGAGGAGGATCACTCCTCCCCTACCCCACATTTGATGAGTATTTCTCCCAAGTGGAAGAAACTCTGCCAACATCCAAATAAAATTTCCCCACAATAACAAAATTTACAACACAAGTAAAATAAATAATTTTCACACATCCTTCATGCAACAAATAGAAATACAAAGGAAAAGCCATGAAATCCAACATTAAAAAGCCCTTTAATGGATGAAGTTGATGTAGAGTTCCTCTCCAGCCTCCTCTCCAAATCTCCCTTCTAAAAAAAATCTCTCTATGATCACAAGCAAGGAACAATGAATGGAGGATATAGGATGGCTAGAATAATTTCGGCATTATGAAGCTATGAAGAGGAGAATAGAGAAGGAATTGGGCATTATAAGGATGCCAGAAGAAGATTTCCTAGAGGAAATTAGGCATGATAAGAATGCAAGAATGAAGTCCCTCTGCAAGAATGAAGTCCCCCTGCAAGAAATGAAGTCCCCGCAAGAATGAAGTTTTATTCCCCCTAATTTCTTAAAGAAGGGTCTTATTTATAGATTTTCTGAAAAGGGAATGGAGGGTGAGAATCAAGAGTTGAGATCAAGGGCTCTCATTATTTGTGAATTTTAAATTCATAGTGGATGAATTAAAAATTCATTTTTTTGGGAAGAGTAGATTATGACAAATTAAATTTTTAATTCCATTAGTGGAAGACAAAATGAATTAAAGATTCATTTTTGGATAATGGAAGATATTAGCTAATTAAATATTAAGAATATTTAATTATATGTAAAAAAATAACCCCACTCCTTTTTCCACTATCCCAAGTGGGATTAAAAAAAATCCCCACTATCCCAAGTGGGATTAAAAAAATATCCCCACTATCCCAAGTGGGATTTAAAAAATAATCCCACTCATGAAGGACCACACCACTTCATGGGGACTCTCAACAAAAGTGATGGAACACGAAGATAAGCCCCTCCATTATTGGTGGACCATGGAGTCATTTCAAGCCTTGGTAATGGAGAAATGATGGGCTTGAGTGTTGGTCCCACTCATCCTATCCTTTTCATGCCTCCAAATTCGTCACTTAACTTCACTATGAAGTTAAGGTGACCATACGGAGGTTAACCAAGGGTTACCCAAGTCAAAAGTGACCCTAGACCCATGGGGTATAACCCAGGGTCAATTTAAACTTAGTTAGGACACCCAGGGTCAAGTTAAGACACAAAAAAAGGGTCTCAAAATTTAAAATTTAAAAATAAGATAAAAATTAAAAAAAAAAAATTCTTACAACACATATCATAATTTAAATTTACAAGAGGGTAGACTAACCCATTCAACCTCATACAAGACAATATTACAACATTACAACATTACAACATTGCACCAAACATAGAGTTGATCTTGGTTCCTCGTGGAACTAGATCGGCTTCACAAGGGATTACAATATAAGGTGCGGAAATGAAAAAATATCAACAATAGTAAGGTAATTAGTCAAATGTACGGAAATGAAAAAATGTAGGCCTCACAGATGTAAAAATGTGTATATGTGTAAAAATGCAGGAGGAAATTAAAAAAATAGAACTTATAAATTAATGTGCATACTTACAACTCAATGTAACATGACTTTACAAAATCAATGTGAATACTTACAAATTAATCCAATGAACCATCCGAGTCTACTCTACTCTTTATTGTGTCAAGTATTGCTTCATGGTCAGACTGACGCACCTTCCACAAGATTTTGTTCAAAGGTCTACCTTGATACTTTATCAAATGAACATTGGATGCCACGACAAGGTTCGAGTAATGAAGAATCTTCCGATGCGTGTCAAAGTCCTAAAACAGCCAAATATTAACACTCTTATGTGGGTACCTTCTAAGCCATGTTCCAGTAATAACCACTGAGCCTGTAGGGTATTCGATGTTTTCTCCATCTATAACAGGGGCCTCCAATTTCTTTTTGGCCTCAACACAACGGAATAAGTAATAATCTGTTCCCTCTTCATTAGCTTCATCTGCAATAACTGCATATATGTGCCCTACATTGATATGTGTAGCAAATTAGATGAAATTAGTCAACATTACAAAAACACTACAAAGTAAGATGACATTACCTGGTTGAACTAGATAAAATTAGATGCATATACGTGCCCTATATTACCTGGTTGAATTAAATCTGATATGTGGTCAAAGTCAACTGATGATTCCATCTATGTTAGTTCCAGTGTCATCGGGGGTCGATATGTGTCAAGTGGGCTAAGATAGCTTAATTGCCATTCGTCAACCCACTCCTTTGACTCACACTCATTCCAGACTTGAATTATACAGGAAGAACAAAAGCATGACATCTTTTGTGTATGGATACTCCATGAACCTGCAATTGAGCTTCTGAAAGAGTGCATCTCATTTGATCCTATCAGTGTACAATAGTCCTCATATGGTGCAATGTTAGTATCATCTATCAACCAAAAAAATCTACGAACTGAAGACTTACCTTCATTACCTGGACCCATGGAAGCATTATGTCATGCCCGCATCTCCTGTGCAAACACGACACACAAATGCCCGTGTCACGACCACATTCGCCATGTGGTCACGACATGGGCCATGAAAAATTTTTCTCCCTATCCCTAAGAACCACCTCACACGTGCTTGTGTGCTCGGTGGCAATACACCTGAGGCGTAAACATGACAATAACTAGAAGAAGTGTAGGCCGTCTAAGTGAATACGACATGAAGTGCATCGCTTCTAGGGTTAGATTGTTTAAATCGGAACCCTAGTTTCCTAGGCGAGGCGAATTCAACATCGAACCCTAACCTGACTCAGATCAAGGAATGATTAAGTATGGTGACGTGATGGCGCTTGATTGAAGGTACAATGACGGATGGAACACACTTATAATATTCAAATAACACATAAAAATAAACCCTAAAATCTGGCCAATCTCCGGCAGAATAACGCATTATCGTCATGGTGAAAGTTGTTACATTTTCGCTTAACTTGGTTGCGTAGTTTACCTGTCTGGTTAAACTCCCTATTTACCTGGTAAACCAAGTCTCTTATGCAGGATTAACTATCTTTGTTAGGAGACGTTTACAAGGTTTATGCTCAGGTTATCCTCAGCGTTAAATTAATTTGTCTCTCCTTTCTCAGTTGGAATGTTTTCTCATCCTATAGGTTTAACTCTGATTCTCAATTTTATTCTACGTTTTAGAATTTATAAAAATATATATTCAACCTTATCAAATTTGTTATTGATATATATAATAATGATGAGAGGTTATTGTCCCCTACTTAATTTTGCTCTATAAGGCTTCCTTTCTACGTAATTAGTGATAAATAAAATATATATATAATTATCTAATTATTATATAAATGAATTTCTCAATTGTATGCATTTATTATTTAAGTGAAATTATCAATTTATAAGCAACATCATTATATATATACCTATATCTATATAATTTTGTTTAAGTATATTACATATGCATTTCATATTTATATTGATAGTGATTATCCTTTCTTCTTCTTTTTATATATGTTATTAATTCATCCCTTCACGATTTTATCAAAATAATTGAGTATAAGAAGTAAAAATGAGATCTCTACACATAAGAAAGAATATGTATACAAGTATATAATCTTATTTAAATGTAACAATCCAGTTATTTAACAAATTATACATATAATATATATTTATATACATTAATGTATATTTTATAATGTTAAGAGATACCCTAAGTATGTATTCATATTTAGGTGAAGCTAACCATCTATTAACAATATTATATATACTTCCCCCCAAAAAAAAAAACTTAGAACCTCATTTTTTTAAAATCATCCCACTATATTATGACACCAAGTAAATCTACAGATTTAAATTTAAAAGAAAAATACTAACCCTAAACATACTTGTTTTATTTAATTACTCCTTTTTAAAATACTTCCCTAAAAGAATGGTTGCCCTAATTCCTTGTTCTCTTTTACTATGCTCTCATGCCCTAATTTTTTTTGTTTTCTTACTCTTGTTTGCAGGCTGGGTTTCATGGCAGCCATGACTTTTTTTTTTGTTGCCTTATTTTTTTTTCTCTGCTCCTCTCAGAGGTATGCTCATGGTGCTTTTTTTTTTGTATCACACAATGTTGAGTAAGAGGTATTGTGGTATTGTGGTGTGCAGGGCATGGAGGAGTGGCGGCGTTGTGTGTTTCGGCATGGTGGAAGTAGTGGCTGGAGTGGTGGCGGAGGTGTCGCCGTGAGGAGAAGTGGAAGGGACAGGCGGACGATCCGCTACAGGTGGCGCGGAAGCTGTGAGGAAGGGAGTTGGGAGGTGGGGACGGGCGGACGATCCGCCTCCCCCACACCCTTCCTTCTGCAATGGACGGGGACTGTGGGCGCTACCCACAGTCCCCTTGGTAATTAATTTTTTTTTAATATATATATATATATTTTTTCTTTTGTAAAATAACTCCAAGGCATTACTAATTCATATATTTTTTTTTTTGGTCAAAACTCAGCTACACTCCATAATTCGAAACTTTCATTTCAATTTTTTTTTTAAAACAGCATTAAAAATATTTAAATTTATAAATAAATATATATTTATTTCTCAGAGTTAGGATTTAAAACAGAATTTTTTTTTTTCTTTTACAATCTTATTAACCAGAACAAAATGATCAGTTAACACAGAATTATATATATATTTTCTAATTTCTTATACATTCTATCAATGGTCAAGAGCATAATAGTAATAGAGTCTTAAAGACTAATGCATCCAAGGGTAAATATAAATTCATAAAGAGCATAAATCTGTAAGTTTTTCATTGACCCCGTTCTCTTAACACTTTGGGATAACATCAGAATATTAACACTCCCTTATTACAACAACCCATATTATTTGTTTTTTACATATCCTATATGAAATTATATATATATATATATATATATATATATATATATATATATATATATATATATATATATATATATATATATCTTAACAAAGAAATTTCCTTTTGAAACATGAGTGAACAGAAAAAAATTATATCCCCTTTTTTTTTCCTTGAATTAAAATAGAAAGGTAAGAGTAAGCATTCTCCTTTATCTCTTATACATTCAATAAGAAATTTGACCTTCAAAATGACAAGAGTTTGATAGCATTAAATAAAATAGGAAAATGCATTTCTTCACTTTTATTCACAACTAGATCTAAACTGCAACATTATAACATGTGTAATTTCTTTGGATGAATTAATGGCAGAAATATAGAAGCATTTCTCATACAAGGACTCCTTCACAATGAGGAGTTTAACCACTTCCTGAAACTGAAAGAGAGGTTCTCATAGCAACATTTCCAACAACATTGATATTTACAAAATCTATAATGTGCATAGGATAGCTAATAGCATTTCTCTTTTTTTTTCTAAAAACATCCTTACTCACAAAAGGGAAAGAAAAAACAATATTTGACAGATTGAAACACATTGTTTACATTTCAAATTCTAACTCAGCCAACTCCATGGCAAGTTTCATAGCATCCTTTGCAAGATTTTATCAAGCAACAAGGCCACTAAGGCCATGGCTAAATCAGCCACTGAAATACTGCAATTAACCACACAAAACAGGGCTCCATACACTCCCCTCTTCACTTATCAACCTGCAACTAACCACAATAGCAAAACAACAAAATATAGCCACTGAGAAGGGAAAGCTCTCCTCCCTACCATAGACCCGCAAGTGGGTCACCCCCGAGCTAGGGAGGTAGGGATTTCACACAGTTTTCATTCCACAACAGCAATCACAATGACTCAAACAGAACAACCCATAGGATTTACACATAACTTAGCTCATAAAAATGAGCTTGGTGAGGGTAGGGAATAGACCTCTCAACTTAAAGGGGCTCCCAAATGATAAAATAAAATCCCAACACAAGGCCTCAAGCCAAATTCTCCATAACACACCCTCCTCCAAATCACAAGTACTACATGGCACTCTTGCCATCCAATAAATCTCAATCAAGGCCTCAAGCCAAAACTCTCCATAACACCAACATCCACAAATAAAAGCCCTCAAGGCACAAATACAACAGTGGAAGAGCCCCCAAGGATTGTTCCTCTCCCCTACCCATACAAGTTGAGCATTACCTCCATTAGAGGTGCTCTCACCATAACACCCAACCCAACATCACAATGCAAACATCACAATGCAAACAACACAATGCAAACAAAAACTAAAACATGATTCATCAATTAAACAAGGTAAGAAGCAAGTTAAGAGGCCTACCTTCAAGGCCTTGACAAAGGAAGTAGAATTGGTGAAGAGTTCCCAGCCTTCACAAGCCTTCCAACTTTCAGAATTTCTCCCCACTCCTCCAAACTAGAAAAGAAACTAAAATCTGCAAGAAGACTGAAAAATCTGCAAGGAAAGAACCAGAAAAGAACCCCCACTCCTCTACAAGAGGAGCTATTATAGGCCATCCACTTGGCCTTGAGGGAATGAGAGGGTGACATTTGTCACCATCTCCTCCCTCCTCCAAACCCACTTGTATGAGTGAGAAGGTAAGAGGATGACAATTGTCCTCTTCTCACTCCACCTCCATCTCCACCTCATCCACTTGTGCTTCCACACAAGTGGGAGGGGGACAAATGGTGAGTTGGATTCCCACTCACACCCCAAGAAGACAATGGCCTTGAGTGGTGCTCCCACTCACTTGGGAGTTTTGGAGGACTCTTGGAGACCTCCCTAGTCTTCCTTGGGAATGCTTCCCAAAGTATAGGGATGGGAGATGGGTTCTTCCCAAGGCAAGGCCCATCCCCCATCTTCCCTCTTTCCAAATTCGTCACTTTGACACAACCATGGTTTAGGGTGACCTAAGGTGAGTCAAAAATAGGGTTAGGTGGTCCAAGTTGACCCTAGACTCATGGTTGACCACCTAGGGTAACTTTTGGGACCCTAAGGTTCATGAAAGGGGTCAAAAATCCACATTTAAATGGCTTAAATTTCCACATATGCTGAATACCTGTAAAATTATGCCTCCTACTCAACCAATATAAATTCTGCGAGTTCTTGAATTGTGACGCACATTTATCCGACCATATGATATGTTGACTAAATGATATGCCTCTTCTAGCCAAATCATTGTAGAACACCTGAAATCAACCTTGCACGAACTCCATAGAATGTGTGCGATCATCACTAATATAGAAAGTATACTCCCTTATGATCTTTCTGTCATCCTTTGTACTATCATTTGCATGAATGAATGCGATGTGCACAAATATAGAAACCTGTGTAGAGTTGTAATATTGTGATTGCAACTCACGCTGTGGCTGTAGACTATAGTTCTCTGCAAAGTCGACGACTGAAACAATGCTACCAAAGGGAAATGTGTCCTTGCATAACTTGAATTGCAAGTCCAACCATCAAGCTCTATGGGCATGTCTTGCATACTCATACACTATGTTGTCATGAAATATAGGCATAAACTGATACACTGGAATCTTTTCAATAACCAATTCACACCTCTTTGCTTCTTTACCATCTTTTGTATTGTATGCCACTGTTTTATACTTGCCAAACTCTACTAGTTCATTTCCAACCACATGTGTTCTTTCCATATGTTCACATATTGGCAAATGTTGCAAGCCACCGCAACGATGACATGTGCCATCCAAGCATAATTTCTTGTAGAATATTTGACCTTCCTCTATTTCACATAAAATTCTTGATATGAAGTCTCTTGAAGATGTTGGTGGGGCACATATGGCACAACCCTGCAAATCATTGTTAGTATGCATATCTAAACATATAGACCTATAAGCATCAAAATGGTAAGAAAATTCAATATATAATCTACAACAACAAGTAGTGCGTGTGTGATTTATCTTGACATAGAAAGGTTTTAGCATTTCAAAACATCTTTGACAAATTTTAATTTGAGGATACTTCTCTAGAAATTTACCATAAAACTATGTTTGAGTCTCAACCAAAAAATACTTTGGATGTGGCTCACAGTTCTGACTACCGATTCTCCTTCTTACCACATCCCTTTGATTCGAAGATACCCTTGTGTAATTCTTCCAAAAGTCTTCAATTAGTGATCTCAATGCTTCAAAAATTGGTTTATCTTTTCGTGGTAGTCTCCCCGAGAACGCCCATAATTCATTGGCATTAGTGTCCTCAATTCTTTGGTGTCTTCCAACGACTCTTGATAAAGTTTTCCTATTAATTCTTAATTCTTGACTCATCTTTCTAATGAGACGAGCTTTCCTTGTTTGACTACTTACTATAGTCGATGTAATAACACGCCATGTTGCATTACTATCTTTTGTGCGTGAGATGTTACCCACACTCTCATACGCACTCATTAGATTCTTGACAATAGATTTTTCACTTGAAGCCTCTGATGTTCTCAACCCAAGAATCTTCATGATGGACCTATACTTTATACTTCGCATCATTTCAATGAATAGTTGACATCTTGTAGTTTCATTTAACTTTTCAAAGAACAATCTCCAAATCTTATGAGCATATCTTCTACAAGTGCATTTTGGAATCTTAACTTCCATTGGCTACAAAATATTCTCATCAATATCAATCAAATACTTTGGCTTTCTATGCAAAATTTTAGGGGTGTTAAGTTAGGTAAATTCATCTCAACATTAGGAATTTCATCAATATTTAAATGAGATGGGCTATATGGCATACCTTCGATCGAAGATGGAATAGATGACATACCTTGAGGTTGAGGTGGGAACAATGGCGTACCTCCTTCATCACATGTGAGTGATGATGTACTCTCAACTTGAGATGTGGTAGATGGTGTCCCTACATGTTGACTTGCGGTAGAGGACATGTCTCCAACTATGGTATTCAAATCTCTCATACCACGAAGTTTTTGCATTCGTTCTCTTTGTGCCGCCAATACCATATCTCTTTGTGATGGTTGTGGTTCCTCTTCAATTGGTATGTCTTCATTTATCGTGTCCAATTTCCTCTTCTCACAAAGTTCCCTCATAGCCACTGCTTTCTTTGCATTCTTAACTTCTATCTCTTCTTGTGTTGGTTTAATTCTTGATCATTTCCTCGGCATGACAGAGAATTTTTCTGTAGCATGATAAAGAGACCAATATTACTTCCTAAGAAATGAATACAAGATAATAGTGGGATTGTATTTTTATTATGTTGTAAGGATTTATTCTTGTATAGTTTGACATCATGGTATGTTAAGGTCTGTTTATTTCACATAATTATTAAAGAGCCCAAGTGTAGAAAATATACATGGCATCATGTGAGATTGTAGGCTGCTTTCTTGATTGGGAATGTGTCTATTTTAAACATGTATGATAAAGCATGATAAAGTAATTCAATCTGAATTAAGGAAAATGTAAAGAACATGCATGTAAAGACTTGACATACCTAAAAAATGAAGATTCGAATGGAGAGAGTAGCCAATTATGTAGTTTTTTTTTTCTTCTTGCATCAAACTCCTCAACAATTTGAGTTTTTCACCACTTGCTTCCTTTTCAATGTTAAATTGAATAACACTCAAATATAATTACTAACAACAATACTATTAACCAATCTATAATGTTAAATTCCTAAAATTGAATCACAATTAACATTGCAACACTACAAAAATTGAAACTTGAATAGATATATATCAAACTTGGTGTGAAAACTATGTTATTTCCTCCTTCTCAAGTTGGCAAAGCAGAAAAGGTGGTGGAAATATCATGCAAAGGTGTTACAATGTGTCAAATGTGCATGTGAACTTCCCAACAGCATGAAAGCACTTCTTTTTTGTCGGAGCACGCACAGAATCAGTATGAAAATAGAGCATGTGGGCCTGGATCACGGGCGTCAACACTTTTTTACCGTTTCTATAGCAAGACAAAACACGAGCGCATTATAACGCGCTCGCGTTTTGTCCTGCTATAGATTGATCACATCCTATGCATTTCTCTTTCCAAACCTTCCCCTTCAGACTTGAATGACCACAAGGTTTTTGAGGGAGAACTTTTCCTATTTCCTGCAAGAGCTTGCCAGATGCTCCACCATATGATAGGTGTAACAATGAAGGGGCAAGCCCTCATAATCAAGTTCTTGATAGAAAATGCCCATCGAGGAAGAAAGACAGATCTTCTTTGGAAGCAGAAGTTCTAGTTTGTGACAAATCCTTATCCAAGCATAAATAGCAGGGATTCTATCAAGCGATTGCCAATCCACTTCCACAAAGTCTCCTGAAGACTTCCTGATTGATTCCAAAACATCCACACCCTAAAACTAGAGAGGCAATCAATATAATCAAACCCATAAATCTACATTTGACGACAGAAACCCTCAACACTATACCTTAAACCCTAATCCCTCAACCCTCAACCCTAAACCTTATCCCTCAACCCTCAACCCTAATCCATCATCCCTCAACTCTAATCCCTCATCCCTAAACCCTAAATGCTATCCCTATTCCTAAACCCTCAACAGACTCGATATTATACCTTAAACCCTAATCCCTTATCCCTAAACCCTCCAACCCTATCCCTAATCCTTATACCCTCCACACTTTACTTTAACCGTAGTCCCTCAACCCTCAACCCTATCCCTAAACCCTTGACCCTCGAACCTCAATCCTCAACCCTTAACGTCAAACCCTAATCCCTCAACCCTTAACTATGATCCCTCGACCCTAAACCCTAAACCCTAAAGCCTCAACCTTGAACCCTCAACGTCAAATCCTAATCCCTCGACCCTCAACCCTAAACCTTATCCCTAAACCCTAATCCCTCAACCCTAAACCCTATCCCTAAACCCTCAACACTATACCTTAAATCCTAATCCCTCAACCCTCAACCCTAAACCTTATCCCTAAACCCTAATCCCTCAACCCTCAACCCTATCCCTAAACCCTCAACACTATACCTTAAATCCTAATCCCTCAACCCTTAACCCTAAACCTTATCCCTAAACCCTAATCCCTCAACCCTCAAACCTAATCCATCATCCCTCAACTCTAATCCCTCATCCATAAACCCTAAATGCTATCCCTATTCCTAAACCCTCAATAGACTCGATACTATACCTTAAACCCTAATCCCTTATTCCTAAACCCTCCAACCCTATCCCTAATCCTTATACCCTCCACACTCTACTTTAACCCTAATCCCTCGACCTGCAACCCTATCCCTAAACCCTTGACTCTCGAACCTCAACCCTCAACCCTCAATGTCAAACCCTAATCCCTCAACCCTTAACTATGATCCCTTGACCCTCAACCCTATCCCTAAACCCTAAACCCTCAACCCTCAACGTCAAATCCTAATCCCTCAACCCTTCACTCTAATCCCTCAACCCTAAACCCTATCCCTAAACCCTCAACACTATACCTTAAACCCTAATCCCTCAACCCTCAACCCTAAGCCTTATCCCTAAACCCTAATCCCTCAACCCTCAACCGTAATCCATCATCCCTCAACTCTAATCCCTCATCCCTAAACCCTAATGCTATCCCTATTCCTAAACCCTCAACAGACTTGATACTATACTTTAAACCCTAATCCCTTATCCCTAAACCCTCCAACCCTATCCTTAATCCTTATACCCTCCACACTCTACTTTAACCCTAATCCCTCGACCCTCAACCCTATCCCTAAACCCTTGACCCTCGAACATCAACCCTCAATGTCAAACCCTAATCCCTCAACCCTTAACTCTAATCCCTCGATCCTCAACCCTATCCCTAAACCCTAAACCCTAAAGCCTCAACCCTCAATGTCAAATCCTAATCCCTCAACTCTTCACTCTAATCCCTCAACCCTAAACCCTCAACACTATACCTTAAACCCTAATCCCTCAACCCTCAACCCTAAACCTTATCCCTAAACCCTAATCCCTCATCCCTCAACCCTAATCCCTCATCCCTCAACTCTAATCCCTCATCCCTAAACCCTAAATGCTATCCCTATTCCTAAACCCTCAACAGACTCGATACTATACCTTAAACCCTAATCCCTTATCCCTAAACCCTCCAACCCTATCCCTAATCCTTATACCCTCCACACTCTACTTTAACCCTAATCCCTCGACCCGCAACCCTATCCCTAAACCCTTGACCCTCAAACTCAACCCTCAACCCTCAACGTCAAAACCTAATCCATTAACCCTTAACTCTGATCCTTTGACCCTCAACCCTATCCCTAAACCCTAAACCCTAAAGCCTCAACCCTCAATGTCAAATCCTAATCCCTCAACCCTCAACCCTAAACCTTATCCCTAAACCCTAATCCCTCAACCCTCAACCCTAATCCATCATCCCTCGTCCCTAAACCCTAAATGCTATCCCTATTCCTAAACCCTCAATAGACTCGATACTATACCTTAAACCCTAATCCCTTACCCCTAAACCCTCCAACCCTATCCCTAATCCTTATACCCTCCAACCTTATCCCTAATCCCTCAACCCTCAACCCTATTCCTAAACCCTTGAACCTCAACCCTCAACGTTAAACCCTAATCCCTCAACCCTTAACTCTGATCCCTCGAACCTCAACCCTATCCCTAAACCCTAAACCCTAAAGCCTCAACCCTCAACGTCAAATCCTAATCCCTCAACCCTTCACTCTAATCCCTCAACCCTAAACCTTATCCCTAAACCCTCAACACTATACCTTAAACCCTAATCCCTAAACCCTCAACCCTAAACCCTAATCCCTCAACCCTCAACCCTAATCTGTCATCCCTCAACTCTAATCCCTCATCCCTAAACCCTAAACGCTATCCCTATTCCTAGACCCTCAATGGACTTGATACTATACCTTAAACCCTAATCCCTTATCCCTAAACCCTCCAACCCTATCCCTTAACCCTAATCCCTCGACCCTCAACCCTATCCCGAAACCCTTAACCCTCGAACCTCAATGTACTCAACCCTCAACGTCAAACCCTAATCCCTCAATCCTTAACTCTGATCCCTCGACCCTTAACCCTTAAAACTTGAACCCTAAAACCTATCCCTACACGCTCGACACTCGACACTATATCTTAAACCCTAATCCCTTAACCCTCGTCCCTAAAGCCTCAACCCTAAATCATTAAACCTTCAACCCTAAACCCTATCCCTAATCCCTCTACCCTCGACACTCTTATTTAACCCTAATCCCTTGACCATTAACCCTATCCCTCAACCTCAACCCTCAACCCTCAACTCTCAACATTAAACCCTAATTCATCAACCCTAAACCCTAATCCCTCAAACCTAAACCCTCATCACTATACCTTAAACCCTAATCCCTATCCCTCAACCTTTAACCCTTAAAAATTAAACCCTATCCTTACACCCTCAACACTTGACACTATATCTTAAGCCTTAAACCCTCATCCCTAAAGCCTCAACCCTCAATCCTTAAACCTTCAACCCTAAACCCTATCCCTAATCCCTCTACCCTCGACACTCTAACCCTAACCTCGACATTAAACGCTAATTTGTCAACCCTAAACCCTAATCTGTCAACCCTAAACCCTATCCCTAAACCCTCAACCCTCAACACTATACCTTAAACCCTAATCCATCAACCCTAAAACCTAATCCCTCAACCCTCAACCCTAAACACTATCAATAAACCCTTAACCCTCAACACTATACCTTAAACCCTATGAGAAAAGATTTGTGTATGGTACATCCAGAGTGAGTAATTAACAGTTGAAATCAGAAGGATGATCATTATGAGAAAAGATTTGCATTGGGGTACATCTATGTTTCTTGTTGTCCACCCCGCACTTAGGGAAGGTATATTGTTATGAAACAGACAAATAATCTCCCATTGTTTACTGGCTCTATCCACAAGAACTACTAAACTATACCTTAAACCCTAATCCCTCAACCCTAAACTTTCAACCCTAAACCCTATCCCTAATCCCTCTACCCTCAACACTCTACTTAAACCTAATCCCTCGACCCTTAACCCTAAACGCTATCCCTAAAGCCTCAACCCTAAACCCTAATCCCTCAAGGTCCTAAACTCTAATCCCTTATCCCTAAACTCTAAATCCTATCCCTAAACACTCAACCCTCAACCTTAAACCTTAATCACTCAATCCTTATCCACCCCTCTCCTCCCCTATCTGGCTCACTCCCATCTCTACCCTCCTCTGCCCTCGACACTATACATACATACATATAGGCATACATAGATACACACATACATACATACATACATACATACATATAGGCATACATACATACATACATGATTAATAGCCTTGAACATAAAAAAATTTAAGGGTAACATAATGCGAGCACATTATAACGCGCTCGCGTTATGTCAAACATGACAAACAACACAGTTTTGTGGAAAAGGCAAAATGCAAAGCAAAACATAACGCGAGCGCGTTATAACACGCTCACATTATGTTTTTCTTTGGGAATCCCAAGCCTTGGGCTTGGGATTTGCTTTGGATTTCCTACCCAAAGGCTTGGAGTGCCTTTTGAACAGTCACAGACGTGTTTTTCCATATTCTTCAAGATTTCACATAATTTCGTTCGTGCTAACCCTTAGATTTGCACGTGTTTCAAGGTCAAACAAATTGAACACCTAGGTAATGTTAGGCTTTCTCTTAGCTATTTGATGATGTGATTTTTTTCACATTTTAACAATGTTAAGCCTTTCATCTTTAATTTCTTTTGTTTGTGTGTCTGTTTTTGGGCAAAAACCACTGTTTGGTCTTTTTTTCATTGTAAATTAACTATTCATTGAAATTTCAAAAAAATTACATATTTAGAAACTAGACTCCATTCTACAAATATTAAAAAAGGAAAAAAATGATTTTCAATTAGTTTTCAAAATTTATAGGGGTAGCACGGCCAAAATTCTACTTTTTAGGATGTGTCCACTTTGAAAATTAGTAAAAAATCAAATATTCGTCAAAAAATTATCAGAAAAATTGGGCATAAACTACATGCTATTAGTTAATTTCTCACCAAAGAGATTTTTAAAATACCAAAAGAAAGTTGACCTTTTGAGGGAGCCACAAAACATGCTATGTTATGTTTTTTTGACAGAAACAACACCAATTTCTGTGGCTCCCTCTTTTGAACCCCTTAATCTATGCCATTTTCAAAAAAAATAGTAGTTTAGAAAGTAGACTCAGAGCACTACGAACATTGTTTTGGTTGCATCTCTAAATTTTGAGTGTAACTATGCTCATTTTCTCATCCAAGGCCAGTATTTCTTGATTTTAGAAAAAAAAGTGGCCACTTAAGACCCCTTTTTGGCCCCCCATAAAGCCAAATATCCTAATAATCCTCATGCCAGAGGGCACTGATGTAAAGAATCAAAGAAAATTCAAAATTCAAAAATGCTACCCAAGTCCACATCTCAAAAAGATAATTTCAAAACCAAAATGGTTTGGGTCCCCAAGCAAAAAGTACCTAGTTCAAATGGAGCATCCACAATCCTAAAATCCCAAACATCCCACTCCCTATTACAAAATTCTAAAATTCATAAGTCCATTTGGGTTCCTAAAGACCTAAATAGGCAAATCCCTAAGATAACATCTCCATTACTCCCAAATCCCCCTTCTAAGCTTCAAAATCCATTTCGGTGTGTGCAACCGTTGGTCTTGGTTCCCTTCCACTCCACAACATTTCAACATACCTCCATCTCCCCATCTCCCATCTACTATCCTACTTATTTCTTCCATCATAATCCTATGGTCCATGCTTTTGAATAAACCTTCCATCCATCCTTGTGCATACATTCATCCATAATCCACATCATATCCCACTATCCCCTATCCTTCCATCCATAATCTGCATCATAATCCACTATCCCCTATCCATCATTGAATGAACCTTTCATATTTCACATCAAAATCCACTATCCACTTAAGCCATATCTCTTTCATGCAATCACCTACCAACATCTCTGAGCATAATGACATTTGACATGGTCTCTGAGTGACTTCTATCCATCATGAGACATTACCACCTTGCTATGGGAACAAAATCTTGAGTTCCTACCTATTCCATCCAATTATCCCCTACCCAAAATTCAATAGTCAAAAGTCAAAAAAAAAAATCAAAGTAGTAAAGAGAAACCATTTTGTCTAATGGTGAAAACCTGGTTAAAAAGTGCCTTGGATAAGTACCATGATGAAAACCTAGCAAACAGGGATCATGTGTAGGTGATTATGTATGTGCTTTACACCTGGGGGCATGTTGTCTAATCTATCCTATCCTATGTATCCCATTGCGTATATCCTATCTTATCATTTTTTCCTATCTTGTTCATCATATCTATTGTACCTTCCTCATTACATCATCCATCTTCCCTTCCTCCTTTTTGATCTTGATGAGGATAGCGGAAAAATGTTGAAAAATGCTTTTAGACACCTCTTGTCATACTTCAAATTCCATCCATATGTTTCTAAAAATATCCTCCATACATCCATCCACTACTAAGTCCATTCATCCCTTTCAACCATTATCCCTATCATGCATCCTAATCAGCATCACTCCACTGATTCCTAAGGCATAATATAGAGAAGGGGGCAGGTTATTCCTAGGTGACATAATCCTTTGAGATCACATCCTCGGTTCCTTTCCTCCATATTTGGTTCCTTTCATCCATCTATCATATATTTCCCATTCATTTGTCCTTCTATCACCAATCCTATTGCCGATTTTTTTATCCATCCATACTCCTACCTTTATCATATCGCCACTCCTTGTATCCATCCGTACTCCTACCTTTCTCATATTGTCCATCCTTTTATCCACCCATCCAATCCTACATTTATCCCATTACCAATCTTTTTATTCCTGCAAGTTTGATCCTATCGCTTATCCTCTTACCTATCCATCCAATCCTTTTATCTATTGCATTCACTATTGTTCATCCCAATTCATTATTGATCCTTGCCTTGTGGTTTGGTTTTCCCTTTTCATTGGTATCTATCCAAAGGCTATCTACACACAATCCCATGCCAAAAATCTAAAACAATCATAACATTTGAAAAGCCAAAAAATCACAATATTCCCAAAATACAAAAAAATCAAATATCCAACAAAAATCAAATCAATCAATCCATCAACTCAACCAATCAAATCAATCACATGCAAGTATCCTTCCATACCAATAAAGTAAATCAATCAAGTTAACTTATCCAATTGCATCCATGGTCTTGGTTCCTAGCCTGGTTGTAAACCTGATCGATCAATCCTCATCATCAATGGGATTTATCGTTCCCAATCCTAGTGTTGTTCTCGGGATATATCGTTCCCATATGAACAACACAATCCTCGCGTTATTCTCGGGATAAATCATTCCCACATCAACAACGCTATCAATCAATCATCAATCATTATCAGCATCATCAATCCAATCGATCATCAATTTTTTAGCTTGACAGGGGCAACACCTTGTTTGTTTTTGAATCATTTGTGCCTGCTTGCTTGCTTGCTTGTGTGTGTCATCATTTCATGTTGTATTTGACTCACATCCATATCATTCTAGCTAATAGTCATATCTTGTGTATGTTGGAATAGCTTTTTGTATTATCTTTTGCATCTAAGGTCATATCATACCTTTTGTGCATTAAGACTTAAATGCTCTAAGTTTACTTCCTCATATGTTAGACAAGGTTGTATTACGCTGGGGCACAAGACACATTATCACCTTGGTCTTTATACCTTGGTGCATAACGTCAGGTGCTATATCAAACATCAGGTTGCTCAAATTTTACTCTGCATAACTCTATCTCCTTTCCTTCACTTCCTTTTTCAAGAGCCTCTCCATCTCCTTCATCCATGCATAGCCTCTTGAGGGGGCATTCTCTACCAATCCTTCATTTTTATGAACCCCATTTGATCCCATCTATCTGATCCTCCATTTTTATGAACCCCATCTAATCCCATCTATCTGATCCAATCCAATCCAACCCAAAATCTGAATTCAAAAACCTAGGTTTTAATCTTCTTTGAAACAACATTGCTTCGTAACATCGTCTCAAAGAGGGGCAAAAATGTAGACATCTAAAATTGACCAATTTCCTAGTTTATCCTTATTTCCCTATTTATCCTTAATTATTTCTTGATTATCCTAATCCTCCCCTATATAAGATTGAATTAATTTTAATTAAATAAATTCTTATATTCCATCCCGTAGATAATAAAATAATTTAACAAATTTAATTTATTATTTACTTTACCTAAAACCTTTTCATAAAATCAAAACCCATAAAATACCTACCATGACCCTAACTACCATTTACCATTCACCAAGACAAAAACCTGTTCAACTGCTTGAACTAACTTTTGAAACCGTCCCCAAAACTTTATAAAAATCAAACTCATTTTCATTTATTACCCCCGGCACAAATTTACACTGGAGTTATGCATCTATATTCCAAGCAACCACATTTCAATACTTCGGTAACATTTATATTTGTGTGGTTTTTATAGTTTTATCATTAATCTTTTATGTGGCTCTGAGTATAGATTTTAGGGTTTGTAATAGTTTCAAATCTTTTTAACAAAAATCTATATTCTGGTGCATACAAAGACCTTTTTAAAATAATAAATTCAAACGTTAAAAATGTGTTATGCTGCCAAATTTTTCCGAGACTTAGGGCAGTTAAATTAATTGAGGTCCCTTGACTTTAGTTAACTATTATTTACCTTGCAACCATTAATTTTATCGAAGGCGTATTTATTTAATGAACTTTTTTGTGCTCTAGAATTAGGGTTAGATTTCAACTCCTGTCAGAATCATGTCACTCACTTAGGTAACTTAGGGTTTGGGTCCAGTCAACCCTAACCCTAGTAGCGACACTCCTCACGTCACATAACCCCCTAGTCAGCTATCATCAAGCAGGTGATGGTGTATGTAAATGCTCTTCCCTGAGTTTGATTGACATGTTCACGCCTTATGCGTATTGTCACCGAGCATGCTGACGCGTGAGAGGGGGTTTCTAGGGACATGTGAAAAAGTTTTTTTAATATTTCATGTCATGACCACATGACAAATGTGGACATGACACATGTGTTGCATGTCATGACCTCATGGGAAATGTGGGCATGACATATAGACATAAGGTAACCAATGGTTATTTTCCATCTGAGTATCGGTGTTGTATCCTACATAACATTATCGATCACATAACCCTAGACAATCCTCTAGCTAAGTATGATCATTCTAACAGGTTATACAATCTAGATACAGTGAAGCGACTAATTCACGTAAGACATATGCATTACTTTGGCCAAAGGTTCTATATGAATAGACATTAAAAATAAACGTAGTCGCAATGTTCACCCACCTCTAACTTGACTTGAATACTATCATATCCTCCAGTTTGACTTGGTCAACTAGGTTTAACTATAGAGTTTTATCTAACTTGAATCTAGTCTTCTTGACTTAGATGGATTCTCAAGAGACTATCATTCAAACCATGGACCTTATGGATTGACTAATTACTCAAAAATACCTCTTTGCATACTCGCAAAATCTGAGGTCTACGACTTGTCGACATGTTCGACTTAAGTCAACTTATAAACAAATAGGTTTATATACCAAGGATAAAAATTATTGATAAGGACACGTCTTCCTTCTAACAAGTAAATAAAATGGACATTATCATTTAGGGTACTCAACCTTATTTGTCAACCCATAAAGAAAAAGTTAAAACAAGTTGTAACCAAAAAGATACCTTTAACAACTTTACCCAACTGGGTTAATCTAGGGTTTTTGTTTTCCCTTTTAGTATCATTAAGGGATAATAAACATACTTATTCTAAAAAGAAGAGTGTTTTAAGGAAATGATTGTCCTCTAGTCTTCTTTCGACTAAGAGGTGTTGGTTCCTCCAACTAATTGTCCAAAACCCCTAAAGGTTTGCCAATTTATTATTCTTAGGGATTTCAGGTATGTGGCCAACGAATAGGATTACAACAAAAGAGTTGAAAACCCACTGCACTTTTGGTTCTACAAGACCAAGGTAGGTGTACCTATACTTGACATCCAAGGGGTATATCTTGACTAATGCTTGATGTTGCATTAAAACAAAAGATTCTCAACAACATTTTACCATGGAAATGATCGACTTCACTTAGATTGGCATACTCCTATGACAACATAGCTCAGACCATGATTGAGAACAAATATTAATCCAAACATACATTTGAAAGGATAATAGATATAGAAATGTTTTAATTGTTTTGGGATGAATCTAAATCATCAAATTAGCCCAGTGAAAGACCGGTGCTTAATCCAGTGGGTCACAGAGTCAAAGTTATGCAAATCAAGTGTATCATTCAAGAAATAATTACTTCATTACCGGTAGGCTAATGGCACTAATACCTTGTATTAACACCTCCTTTACTTGGAAATATATAATTATCCTTTTAGACCATAATGCAGACAACAGTTAACTGAATGTTTTCCAAGCACGTATTCCTCTCCTTGAGCGAAAGCAAGGAAAAACATACACAATGCAGAAGATTGCAAAGAAGAACTAAAATATCCTTGATATTTCAAATTCAAATTAACTCCATCAAATGCAATATAGAAAAGATTCTATAACTCGTATAAGCATTGTATTAAAATTTGAATATAACATTGCTCTATAGATTTGAACAAAAGTTGAGTAGTAATTTCTTCTCTATTTCATTGAATCAAAACACAAAGTACATCACTACCTAAAACTAAGATTCAAAACCTCTACAAAATGGCCCTGAATTCCCATTTATAGAAACATGGGAGTAGACAAGCTTCAGGCCACTAACAAGTGTCATATTTTCATTTGACAATCTTTTCTTTATCTTGCCCTAACAGAATATGCCAAAAGGCATCTTTATGGCATAACAAGAGAAAACACATTCCACTATGCACAATAGTCCAAAGTAACCTGGCAGTTACATCAAAAAACTAAATTATTTCCCAGAGAGGGAATGCCAACTACTTTGTCACTCACTAGCCCCACTCCTGTTTATGGAAAATAGGCTATTATAACAGAATGGACATCCACTCGCGTGGCTGGCCATATGCATGTCAAGCCCAGCTACCCTTAACAAGAGCACACCTTGAAAGGACAAAATCCTTAGTAGCTTCCAAATGATAGCATCCTCCACGCTTCACCATGCTCTAGGCACAGCGAGGTGACTCCCCATCTTTCAATAGGAAGTCCCCTCCCACATCAATCTTTAGGTTGTATGTGGAAATCACACACAACAACCCCTGGTGGTGATGAACTCCCAACCAAACAAGGTGCAGTAGCAATCATAACCCACCCCTCCACTTTCATCTATTTCACCCAAGAGGACAACACTCCTTCCATTGTTGCCTAAGCATTGTTGGAACACTTAGTGCTGAGGGAGGGGAAGAGAGAGCAATGTTGCCTCTTTGCCTCTTTGTCCTATGAAGTAACTCTTAGTAGCATTGATCCACTATAATTGCTAGACATAAACCAAACCCCTCATCTAGGTGAAAATGAAGGATAACATGGAAATGAAGAGACCGTAATGCCTGCTAGCCAACCCCATGAATCTTCCCTGAACCATCCATACCTTAAGAAAATGTGCCTTGTTCCTTGACTTTGTATGCACAAAGTACCAACCAAGAAAAAAGAGACATAATTCCACAGATATGGGATGGCAGACGTAGCCTGATAAGATAGGGCATAAATCACACAACTTTCTAAAAAAGACACGATGCGGTTAGAAACAAAGGGGGATTATCTATTTATAGAAAAAATGCTGATATATGTGACTTCCTCATTTCTTTCTATATCCAAGCCATTTCAATTCTTCCAGCAATACAATGTCCTTGATCGTAATTGGAAATTATGGGAGTTTCGCAACAACCACTTGATAAGGAAATGGAGGCGCTGACACACATTTCTGTTTATCATTTCTAGGCTCCATAAGTACAAAACTTAATCACAAAATCATCCTCAATCAGTGAGAGAGAGCCAAAGTTGGTTTTTCAATCTTCACACCTCATCACCAAGCAATCCACACATACCTCATTCAATTCCAGCATAAAATGGTGATCCTGACAGATCTCTATGAAAATGACTTCTCACCCAAGCATAAAGATTACCCTGTACAATAGCGACACAAAGCGCATTAAGATCCTCCAATCAATACCAAGATACACCAAATCTATGGCCTCCCATGCTTCAAACTAACAGTTTGATTTCATCATTTACTGGGTTGCTCCACTCCATAAACCCTTTCAATCCCAGCCATCGGATCCACCTTGCAAGCCCAATTGATGGCCACTAGAAAATGTCAGCACACCTAGAGGAAGTCATTTACTCATTTTGAATCTTGACTGTGGATTAATACCAACCAACAGTCTTCACAAAGATTTGAAATCCCTCTAGCAAAAACTAGTCATGAAAATGCAATGACCTCATCCGCCATGGTAGCATTTCACTTCCTCGCGCTGAGTCCCTTGTGACTACAACAAAGACCTTAACTCTAGAGAAATGTATTCACTTGATATCACTACAAGAAATTGGTGTACCAGATCCCACAAAAAATCCCTTGCAGTCTCGTTGAAAGCCTCAAGCACTCCCCATGAAGGCAGAAACCTTGATGAAAAGCCAAGTCAGCAGTCGAAGTCCACCGCATCAACGCACATCGCCCACACGGGCCTTGCCAAGTTGGAAGATGGTCTAAGCTTTCATGACCCCATGGGAGCATTAGAATAGTCCTAGAGGGGATACATCTCTCCTGCGAAACATCCTCACATATGCCACATGGCTGCTACATCATACCCGCGGCACCGCTGAAGCCTTGGACAAAGCCTGGTGAAGAGGATAGTCCCGACAAAAAGAAAGCTCCCGCTGATGCAGTCATGACTTAAGGATCAAATTCAACACATGCGTAAAAGTTTTTTTTAAAGGAGGGGCTGCACTAGGTTGAATGCTCAAGGGGGACATAAGAAATTCTTACTATCCAATGTAAGGATAAAACATTATTTTAAAGCATTGGATACATGATAAACATTAAGGCCACAGAGCAAAAGGCAAACCTAAGCGCAAGGGACAATAATTCGACAGTAAAGGGGGACTCAAAAGACAACTTGAAAGACCAGGAATGGGCCATAGGCATTTAATAGAGAATTAAAATGAGAGATGACCAAGGCAAATGTGGCAAGCCAGTAGGATTTAGGGTTTTACCAGGGTTTTAACAATCCTAGAAGAAAAACACAGGTCCAAACAAGAGGTTGTTTAAATATCACAAACCATATATAGTTTCATATATGAGTATACCTCAGTTATATCTAAACCAAAAAGATCCACTCGACTAAACTTCGATTAGATTCTATATGATTCCATAAAAATGATAGACTAATTCAGTTTTCTATCCACTATGAATTTTAATGACTAAGTTTCTCTCTTTTATAAAGATAAGCTATGTCAAACTAATAATATATGAGTGTTTACATCTGAGCTTGTTGTAGGAAAACATCTCTCCTAATGTACCTTTAAAAGAAAAGTATACTCATAAAGATAATACTACTATTTAGAACTAATGTGTTCTTAATGATCATAAGATTACTATTTCCAAAGTAACCAAGACATACAAAAATTCTATATTGTCTTAACTGTACTATTCTACAATGTAACTTACAGCTTGTAAAGAATATAAGACATTCTTATTAACTTCCTACTCAGTAACAAAAGAACATATATAGTATGAGCATTTATAGAGGATGCATATGAAGAATCTTCACAACTTATGCACTCTTCGAGTCTCTACTTAAACTTGTCATATGACCACAAGTATATATATTTATATGCTCTCTAATTTATCATAATGCATATTGTATGCAAAATATACCTATAGTTACTTTTATTGCTCAATTACAAACCTCTATGTTTAACTATGAATACAACATGCATCTTACAACAATAGATAACTAGAGAGAACTTATATATAAACAACTAGTTCTCACTAGAGAGCCTACATTTGCATGTATAAAGGACTACTAAATTTAAAAGAGTTTCACTCCATTCGAAAGTTAATAGAGTTCATAAGGTATCGACTCTTACCTGCACATCTCACAAATGTGAGTTGAAGATACACAGATATGATAGACAATGCCTTATCAACCTCTCTGCTAAGCTCACGTTAGCCTGTGTTAATTTCCTCCTCCTACGGTATCCTAACTCTTCTCTTCTAAGAAACACAATATATATATCATTCTACCTCTGTTGGCTCTATGAGGATGGATGATATCTCCTCCCAAGTTATTCACTACTGAGATGGCTATCCTCCCTTCCCTCATGATCACCATAAATGCAATGTTCAAAACAATCAAACTCAAGAGAACAATCAAAAGGTCCTTCTACAAGATGTTTATTTTTCAAGATTTGTAGACCTTTCTCACCAATATGATCCATTCATTAGTGTCATAACATTGTCTTCTCGATAGGTAACTTACTCTCTAAGGTAAGAGCATGTTTAGGTACCCAAAATGCACTGCCATCAAAACTAGATATGACGGATCTCTTTGCTTAAAGTTTCAATGACAATAGTGTAGAATCTATAGATCTCTTCATTCCATTTATATAAGAACTATTGTACCATATGTAACTGGATGCATTAAGCTAAAGCAAAGTACCAACTCAAACCCCCTTTGCGAGCACCATAGCTCATTGAACCATCTTACAGCCTCCATTATCGATGACCACTTGCACACTTGCATCATTCATTATACTTACAAATAATAGGTTTCATGCCAAACTAGGGATGTGAAAGACTCTAGTAATCCCCTTGATCCTCTCATTAGAGAATCAAATATTAACTCTCCCATGTTGAATAAGATATGATTTGTCATTAAGATATACCTTCTCACCATCATACTTCTTATAATATGAAAACAACTTCCAATGGGGAGTCATGTTGAAAGAATCTCTAGATTCAATCATCCATGCCTCTTCACATGCATGTATTGCCAAGGATACAACAAAGGCATCTTCTACATCCTCCTAAGAAGATTTATCAGAATCATCATCAAATTCATTTGTTTTCTTCTTTTTCTCCTCCTTGTAGTCTCTTTTGAAGTGGTTTGTCTTACCATAGTTCCAACATTTTACCTTGGACTTTCCAAGAGACTTAGATTTCCCATGAGATTTAAATCTTCTCTTGTCCTTATTTCCTTCTACTCTAAACCACCCATGAATAGCCAAGAATTCCTTAGTGAATTTGGTAGCCTTCTAGCCCATCTCATCTGAGAGAAGAGAAACCATGATCTCATCAAGCACAAGTTTTAAAGTAATGATTTTTATAGCCATTACTACGTTGTCCCACAAATTTGGCAAAGAGCATAAAATGGTTATGCACCAGTCTTCCTCTTCCATCTTCACATTGGCTCATGAACATGTTGAATGTATTTAGGTGCTCAAAAACAAAATCACCATCACCCATTCTCAATGTTCACAATTTCTTCCATAGAAAAATTTTGTAAATTAGATATTTATCCTAGTACAACTCTCCCTACTTCTTCCAAAGGATTTGTGGAGTGGACTCTTCACAAACATTAAATAACACAAAATAAACCAAGAAAAGATTGAGAAGGCTTCTATCCTTTATGTCCAACATGTTAGGAATTTGTAGGTCTAATTAAACCAATTCCACATAACCCAATAGGAGAAACAAGATGCTGAAACAACCATAATGCAAAGATCAAATGAACAAACAACAAGATAACACAAGATATACCCTGGAAAAACCCTTTGTAGGGAAAAACCCAGCCTCCAAAAGCATCCACTCTCAAATGTATTATTCAGTAATAAAGATATTACAATACAATCCATGAGCCTCCATGAATACCTCTGAATCCATCAAGCACCTCCAATGTATCCTCCATGTGTACAAGCATGAGTCCACACATCACCTACCATGCTTCACAATATGCACTTACAAGAGAGAACTCAATACAATGATAGCCTCTCACAAACCTCCAATCCACCTATAATGAAATAGCCAACATTACCCAAACCACTAACCATGTGCTTGCTTTTATAGACCAAGCTCACACAAATACAACTTGTGGTATTGGATAAAATCATGTGCCCCAAAAAACCATGGTAACACAAAACCATTATCTTATAAACCCACTTGACCCCACATTTGACTATTGGTACTAACTTTTCCCAATTAATCAAATAATACAAATAATAGTTAATTACTCTATGTATCCCACACACATAAAATAACTAATCCAATGTTACAATACAACTTATACAAGTGGTAGCTGAATAAAATAGTACAACATTATGCAAAGTGTACAATAGCTATCCCAACACAACATTGCCCAATCTCTTGATGACATCTATTGTAACTAGTTTGCTTCTATATATTGTAACCCATAGATCTCAATCTATGAGAAAATACTCTACCTTGAAATTCCACAACTCAAAGTTAGTCCCATTGAATCTTTCCATCTCCCTTATGGACATGTCTTCCATCTTCTCTAAAACAAAGATCTCATATGTGCACACTCCCACTCAAACCAAGATTACTCCAAAAAAAAATTGTTCCTACCACCTAAAAGCCAAGTTGATTGGGCTTTGATACCAAATGAAAGGAAGCTAAGGTGCATAAACACTTCCTACACTAATAAATGAGAGGAGAATGTACTAAAAATATGATCAAATAATTTCATGAGAAAATTTACACAAAGAAAGAACCATAACACAATGATATATCCTAAGAAAACCCTTACAAAAAATCCTAGCCTCCAAAGAACAAACCAATTGTATTTTTAGCAACATTGAAATAGCTACAAAATAATGTTCAAGCACATGCCCTTACAAAAGAATCACCAACATATAGTTATAAACTAATTCTAGCAGCATAATGATACCTACAAATACACTATAAAACCTCCATCTCAAGCACCCAATAAATAGAAGGAGAAAATCAAGAAACCATGAGTAGTAAACCATAAGCCATGGTCTTAAACATGACCTAATATGGTTCCCAAATCAAGGGCCTGAATTCCAATACCCAACTCCCATGATGAGCCAACATGCTATTTTTACTAGATGATCTTACATCTTATGATCTATCATAACTTCACCATAGTCGACTCACTAACTTGGGCATTCAATTTTGGCTCCATTATTTCCATTCAAAGATGATTTATAATGTGTCATAACATACATCATAAGTTGTTCAACAAGTCAAGTCAACAATGTAACTCACTCTTGTGTGCTCTTACATGCATCATAGATTCTCTTACACCACTCTCATTGTTATAGATGTTCTTACACATCCTTCATGACAAGATATTCTCTTGCACACATTTTCACATACCATAATAAGGCATAAACATGGAAATAATGATAGTCATAGTGGGATACTCTTTTCCATGAGGTCTCACAAATAAATAATGAATCAAATGTTAGAATTGCAAGGTGTATGACACACCTATCCCAACAAGTTGAAGAGACCATTCATGCATATTTTGACATATAAATCTTTATATTAACTAGGGGAAAGTATACATATTATCATTTTACTGATATTCCCAATGATATGTTCTTGTTTTAAGTTGAAAGATTATTATGTGATTTTATATGCCCATCATAATTTCAACATCAAACTTCACGATGGCTTTACAGTCTTCACTTGCAAGATCTCTAGATCTACTTGAATGTTATGGCTAGGCACGTGAACCATGACCAAGGTGCCTCCTTATGGCCTTACTTCCCCATGCAAGAGATATGGTAATAGAGACAAGCACAAGAGGTCTAGAAGCCACCATCATCATGTAGGATGGTTTCCCTATAAATGGTCCCCTCGTGTTCAAATAAGAAAAGTGGTAAGGTACATAAGGACAATCTTTAATACCAAATTCTCATATTCATTGGTAGAGCTTCATATTAGAACACTAAACCCGAGCATTAGGAGATTAGAGGCACTAGGTGGGACCAATTCCCAAATGGTTTTCTTATTAGGTATCAAGGAGAAGATGCAAACCTCAATCTCCCATTTTGAACTTTTTAAGACAACTCTAATTAAGATTTGTGATGTTTATGTGGCTCATACTTTTTTGTGATGTAGAATGTGATTGCTTGGTTGACATTTCCACATATTTTTTATATTAGCATTTTTATGCCAAAATATTAACCTATCTTGTAGCTCCTAGAATTTTGTTGATTTTCTTAATAATAAGCTTTGTTGGTGGTGGCACATATATCCTATGATTTAAAGAACCACTACCATATTGCCCAATTTTTTAATGTAATCTATGAGATTATTTTATAATTATTTTTGTTATTAATGGCAATGAAGTTGCTTCCATTCAACTGTTTCGTACTATTATAATGCACACATAAAATTTTATTTATAATTTTATATGTACTTTGGAACCTTGGGTATGATATTATTAGTGATAGTTACAAAGTGATTTAGCTTTTATAAGTACTTCACAACAAATTCATTTCTTCTATTGTAACTTTAAATATGCTCATTATAAAGACTTATAATGACTTAGAAATGTATGTTTTCTTATAACCATTAAGTTGTCAAATGCATTTGCATGATATGAAGAATTAAAGTTATTGTCAAAAACTATTTGTCCTACCTTCGTTGTATACAAACATGTATGCTTATGATAACATTCCAACATTTTAAAATGGACTAAACAAACATTGTTGCCCACATGACCCATTAAGTCTTTGAACATTATGAATTGAATCGCCTATTATTAAATTTTGACGTGAAACAAGTACAAATATTCAAGATTCTTAATGTAGATGTGATTAAGGATTGTAAACAAACATTAGATGTGGCATATCGAATTTAGTCTTCACTAGCATTTACTAGGTATGCAACTAATGCAAAATTATTCAATTCCTATCTTATCAAGTGTAATTTAATGTTTACTATCATTTGTTAGATTTGCCACACGTGAATAAAGTAGTCAATTTGACCATATTATGAATATAATTTTAATTTGGATGTCTCCCACTCTATTTCTGTAAAATTCTTATAGGCCTAATCCTTTTGAGTTCCTCTTGTTTTAAATCTATTGTCACTCCAAACACTTATAAAAACCCCTATTTATCTCTCTCCCAACCACCTTCAAACCCTCATCTCATCAGTATCAATTTACAAAATCTCATTATGCACAAGTTTGTAATATCATGAATATTTGATTACAATGTAGTATAAATTGTATTTTATTTTTACATATACAAACGTTATTCTCTTCTCTCTAACATCAATCTATAAACCTCATTATGCAAGTTTTGCTTATTACAACATAAACACAATTGTCATTTTTTTTACTTCTTCATATATAAATTATAATAGTTTATTTCTACTTAGAACCAGACAGATTGAAATCAAATTAAATTTTAAAAAAATTTGTGAATTCACAAATCTATTAGCTATCTCAATAAACAAAGAGACAGGAAGCAACATTAAAAATATCTAACCAATAATGAGACAAAATCTACATGCACTTATATAAAATTACATATCTAATCTAGAATGTGTAATTTACTCCCAAATAGTCCCCCTGATATAGGCAAAAGATAATACAATTAATAGATATTAAAGAACTATAGAAAATGGCAAGGGTAATCGTGAGCCTTCCTCTCCCATTTCTTGCTGGTCAAGTATCTTTCCATTTACTTGAACTGTTTGTCACCTTTTGTTTTTCCCCCATTCTCCACTTCCACCTCCAGCGTTTCATGCAGGTTCCATGAAGACAATTCAATGAAACATCCTTGTTATCATAAAACAAGTCTTTGATAGATACCCCAACAATGTACATATGCAGTGATCTGCATCACACTCTATTCATCTAATTTTACGAAGCCAACAAGATGGTCTAGATTGCCAAATACTCAAAACAAATTAAACACTTTCCAGAAACTGAAAATAAAACCTTGTCCCTTAATCATTACTGCAGGTATGACACAGTGCACGTTATTATAGTGCAAGCCTATGTTTCAGATTGCTTCACTTAGCATCACCAATAATCTCCACAAGAACATTGACCATCTTTAAAATGATGGAAATGGTTGGCTTCTCTCGGAACAACTTCTCTTGCAACAATCTTGTAGATAAATTTCATTGCTGTGTTGCAATCAGCACATACTCAAAGGTTCTTAACTCTAATAGTTGTTCAAAGGGATGTGTTTAACAAACCAATTGCAAGTGCCATCTTTCCACTATGGTGGTAGAAAAAACCATTTTTCCTCTACGTCATTAAGTAAATGTCTTGAATCTGGAAAATACCCTGCTGCCTTCATCTCTCAAGCCAATTTCTCCAACCTTGCATAGATCTCCTGTGTCTCTGTATGTGATCTGCCTCCAACACAAAAAGAATGTACCATTTTTTGGCCTTCAATCCAACTATATCCAGGGATCTTTTTAATTCCTCTATCTTTCATCAATCTCCTTACCATTTGAACCTCACCCCATCTGCCCACTTCTGCATAGATGTTTGAGAGAAGAACATAAGTTGCAGCATTTTTAGGATCCAAATCAAAAAGCAGTGTCGCTGTAAATACTCCTAAGCCTATATTCATATGTGATCTACAGGAACCAAGAAAACACATCCACACAACCACCACAGGTTTAATGGGCATCTTAATGATAAAGTTTAGGGTGTCCTCAAGATAGCCAGCACGGGCAAGAAGGTCAACCATGCACACATAATGATCAACTGTAGGTGTAATGCAATACGGGTTACTCATACGATTGAAGTATGTACAGCCCTCATCCACGAAACCTGCATGGCTGCATGCACATAGAACACAAGCAAAGCTTACAATGTCAGGATATGTTCCAGAGTGCTTCATTAATTTGAAGATTTTGAGAGCATCCTTGCAAAATCCATTTTGTGCATATCCTGCAACCATTGCATTCCATGAGATGATATCTCTTTGAGGCATTCTGTCAAACAGTTCGCGTGCCTTGGCTATGCTTCCACATTTTGCATACATGTCTATCAGAGCATTTCCAACTATAATATCTGACAAAAATCCCCCTTCCATTATGCTTTGATGGATGTCCATACCCTGTTCCAAAGCTCCCATTTTGGCACAGGCAGGGAGGATGCTGGCAAAGGTTGTGGAATTTGGCTTTACACCTGCCAAATGCATTTGTTTGAAAGTTTCTAAAGCCTTATCATCAAATCCATTTTGTGCATATCCTGCAATCATTGCATTCCATGAGATGACATCTCTTTGAGGTATTCTGTCAAACAGTTCCTGTGCCTTGTCTACGCTTCCACATTTTGCATACATGTCTACCAGCGCAGTTGCAACTATAACATCTGACAAAAATTCCCCTTCCTTAATGCTTTGATGGATGTCCATACCCTGTTCCAAAGCTCCCATTTTGGCACAGGCAGGGAGGATGCTAGCGAAGGTTGTGGAATTTGGCTCTACACCTGCCAATTGCATTTGCTTGAAGGTTTCTAAAGCCTTTTCAACAAATCCATTTTGTGCATATCCTGCAACCATGGCATTCCATGAGACCACATTTCTTTGAGGCATTCTTGCAAATAGTTCATGTGCCTTGTCTATGCTTCCACATTTTGCATACATGTCTATCAGAGCATTTCCAACTATAATATCTGCCAAAAATCCCCCTTCCATTATGCTTCGATGCATGTCCACACCCTGTTCCAAAGCTCCCATTTTGCCACAGGTAGGGAGGATGCTGGTAAAGGTTGTGGAATTTGGCTTAACACCTGCCAATTGCATGTGCTTAAAAGTTTCTAAAGCCTTATCAACAAATCCATTTTGTCCATATCCTGCAATCATTGCATTCCATGAGATGACATCTCTTTGAGGCATTCTGTCAAACAGTTCGTGTGCCTTGTCTATGCTTCCACATTTTGCATACATGTCTACAAGAGAATTTCCAACTATAATATCTGACAGAAAACCCCCTTCCATTATGCTTTGATGGATGTCCATACCCTGTTCCAAAGCTCCCATTTTGGCACAGGCAGGGAGGATGCTGGCAAAGGTTGTGGAATTTGGCTTTACACCTGCCAATTGCATTTGCTTGAAAGTTTCTAAAGCCTTATCAACAAATCCATTTTGTGCATATCCTGCAATCATTGCATTCCAGGAGATGACATCTCTGTGAGATATTCTGTCAAACAGTTCACATGCCTTGTCTATTCTTCCACATTTTGCATACATGTCTACCAGGGCAGTTGCAACCATAACATCTGACAAAAATCCCCCATCCTTTATGCTTTGATGGATGTCCGTACCCTGTTCCAAAGCTCCCATTTTGGCACAGGCAGGGAGAATGCTGGCAAAGGTTGTGGAGTTTGGCTTTACACCTGCCAATTGCATTTGCTTGAAAGTTTCTAAAACCTTTTCAACAAATCCATTTTGTGCATATCCAGCAATCATCGCATTCCATGAAACCACATTTCTCTGAGGCATTCTGTCAAACAGTTCACGTGCCTTGTCTATGCTTCCACATTTTGCATACATGTCTACCAGGGCAGTCGCAACTACAACATCTGACAAAATTCCTCTATCCTTTATGCTTTGATAGATGCCCATACCCTGTTGCAAAGCTCCTACTTTGGCACAGGCAGGGAGGATGCTGGCAAAGGTTGTGGAATTTGGATTTACACCTGCCAATTGCATTTGCTTGAAAGTTTCTAATGCCTTATCAACAAATCCATTTTGTGCATATCCTGCAATCATGGCATTCCATGAGATGACATCTCTTTGAGGCATTCTGTCAAACACTTCATGTGCCTTGTCTATGCTTCCACATTTTGCATACATGTCTACCAAGGCAGTCGCAACTATAACATCTGACAAAAATTCCCCTTCCTTAATGCTTTGATGGATTTCCATACCCTGTTCCAAAGCTCCCATTTTCGCACAGGCAGGGAGGATGCTGGCAAAGGTTGTGGAATTTGGTTTTACACCTGCCAATTGCATTTGCTTGAAAGTTTCTAAGGCCTTTTCAACAAATCCATTTTGTGCATATCCTGCAATCATTGCAGTCCACGAGAACACATCTCTTTGAGGCATTCTGTCAAACAGTTCACGTGCCTTGTCTATGCTTCCACATTTTGCGTACATGTCTACAAGGGCACTTGCAACTCTAACATCTGACAAAATTTCTCTATCCTTTATGCTTTGATGGATGGCCACACCCTGTTCCAAAGCTCCCATTTTGGCACAGGCTGGGAGTACGCATGTAAATGCAAACTTATCGGGTTGGATTCCAGTTTGTTCCATATTTTGAAACAGTGTGACTGCCTCTTGAGGATACCCATGTCTTCTGTACGCTGCAATTATCGTATTCCACGAGACGTTGTCTCGTTCTTTAATGTGGTCAAAGACTTTTCGAGCATCTACCAAACTTCCGCACTTGACATACATGTGAATAAGCTTATTATGAAAAGTTGTGCGTGTAGCAAAAGCAAATCGCCTGTGAGCGATGAAAGAGTGGACGTTTTTCCCTTGTGAAAGCGCGTTCTTGAGAATACAGGTCTGCAATAATTGAAGATATGTACAGTAGTCTTCAGCGGGATTGTGTGTAGTAAGCAGAATGTGCAGCGCCTCCAACATAATGCTGTGAGATTGAGATGAGTAGTGGATGGCAATGGCATTTTCTGATTGTAATTGGAGCGTGGAAATTGTGCAGTGTAATTCAGTCTGCGTCTACCACTAAGCCTGGGAGCATTTTAACTTACAGTTTTTTAATCCCCTTTCGAAAGCAAGTTCCAAGTGAATGAAAACCTTTGAACAATAACAAATAAACTACTTAGCATCTCATTAGCCAACCTGAACTGCTTAGTACTGAATAGTCAATCAAAATGATTCAACTTTCAAACAAGAATGAGAAGCAATGGAACATAAACCATTTATCAGCGCAAAAAAAATAGTTAGGCCATTACCAAAGATAACATAATGAACATTAATTTGTGATTAAGAATATTTGACAGATTTTAAAAGGAGGGATGTAAATTTTTTTGTTTGCAATAATAGATTTATCTCAACTAATTTTGAAGATAGATTTGAGCAGATTTTTATAAAAGGAAAAAATACATATATTAAAACAATCACAATCAATGTGGATTTGCGAATCTTAAAATAAACCTTGACATACTAATTCTAAAAAATCAAGAAAATTTAGATGGACTAAGAATAGAGATTTAGTAAAAGAGGAGGACCCTCCAAACCCCATATACAGGGCACAAGTATTTGTTCCCCTAATGATTGTACATGCTTTAAGTAGAAGTAATGTTTGCCTTTATATTAAAAAAATTGGACCAACAGGGAAACCAAGGGGAATAAACTAGAAGAACACCCCAAGAACCTGCACACCATCAAGAATCAAGAAACTAGAGCGGCATTGTAGTCAGCATTCATGAAATCACTAAAGGCTCTGCTCAAATCCCATACAAGGCAATCCTATTATTTCTAGTATGAACCTTGATGTCGTTCCAATTAGAAGTTGATTTAGCTAAAAAATCAACAATTTGATTTCCTTCTCTTCTAGTATGGTTCCACTTAACAACATTTAAACCATGAATGAGGATGTTGATGTCTCTTTTACATTCATTCAATTACCGCTATTGGAAGTGAGAAGAAGACTTATTTTTGAAATGATTAACCAAGATTTTAGAGTTAGATTCCAAAATAATATTGATAAAATGCTTTAGCTTAGCTTCTAAAAGAGCTTGGCAAATGGTCATAGCCTCAGCAAAGTTATTGGAGCCAACACCGGAACTATTAGAAAACTAGAACTTAACCCTACCATTATGGTCACAACAAACACCTCCCATACCAACATTTCTAGGATCGTCTTTTGAAGGTCCATCAACATTAATTTTAACCAAGCCTGGAGGAGGACTACCCATTTAGTAAGTCGATAATCTTGAGGATTGTTATTGGAAGAGGATGAGGAGGGAGAAGCCACAGGAATATAAAGTCCCATTAGAACTCTAAATTCCCACCAAGAAATTGCTTGATAATCTTGAATCCAAACTTTATAGGTTTCTTTCAGGTTGGCCATTATTCTACCCCAAACCTAACTTATATGCCTAGTAGTACCATTAAAAATCCTCTGATTATGCTCCCTCCAAATATTCAAGCAGATTAGACCAGGACCAATATCATGCAATAAATTAAGGGCTTTTAGCTTCAAAGAAGAGCCATAAATCTATAAACTAGGAGAGCTTGAATCACAATTTTAAGGACTATACAGCTAGCTAAAGAGAGGTATTTGTGCATCCAATGACTAATACGACATTGAATATAGACTCCAACATAACATTCCAATCTTTTTTTCAAGGTAAGTAGGAGAAATAGGGATAGCCAAATATTTGAAAGGTGGAGAAGCAACATGGAAATGAAGAATATTAGCAACTTGATCTTGAAGACGAGGGTCGGTATTCGAGAAGAAAACCTAAGACTTTTGATCATTCAAAAGTTGACCAAACACACTAAAATAAATGTTAAGAGCATGCCTAAGAATCATAGCTTCCTCAATAGTGTTGTTACCCATCAAACAAGTGTCATCCAAAAACTAAAGATGAGAAAGTAGATCTATACCTTGCACAATGTGAAAGATAGAAATAGAGACAAAACATTTGAGGTGCTTTAAAAATCTACCTAGTCCTACTAGAATGAGAAAGAGATATGGAGAGAGAGAGAGAGAGGGTCACCCTAATGTAAACCTCTTTGAAAATAGAAATAGTAGAAGGAGAACCATTTATAATCAAAGAAAAAGGAGAGATACAAAGAGCCATGACCCATTAAATCTATTATCATCATGTAACCTAAGGTGCATAATATATCTTCTAGAAATATCTAGCAAACCCTATCATAAGCCTTAGAAAGATAAAGCTTCACGAACGTAGAACTTTTCTTGTTAGCATGCATGGAGTGAATAGCTTCCTAGACAATAACAATAGCATCAATGATTTGGAAACATTGAATAAACCCCCTTGTTTTGCAAAAATGATGGAAGGAAGGAACTGTTTTAGCCTCTCAATAATAATATTGGAAAAAACTTATAGATAGTATTGCAAAGAGTTATGGGTCAGACATCAGAAAAATTCAAAATGTGATATTTTTAGGAATCAGAGCAAGAAAAGTTTTATTAAGAACTTTTAGCATTTGTTTTGAGGTACGCAATTCCTTAGAAGCTTCTAAAATGTCATCTTTAACAATATCCCAAAAATATTAAAAGTACTCAATAAAAAATCCATTTGGGCCAAGATTTTTATCTTTTTTCATCATAAAAATAACTTGCTCTAGCTAATCCATGGAAATAGGGCAACTGACGAAGGAATTGTCATGAGCAGAGATAAGATTAGGAATAGAATCCAAAATGATACATCTATTATTAGTAGAGAGTGACTTTGCAAACGTAATGGAATTTACAAAAAGAGTGAGATATATGGGAAAGTAGTCAAATGTGTGGTGACTCATACTAAGTCCTTCTCATGGGAAAAGATATAGTCATTCAAGGCATGGAAAAAGGTTAAAAAATTCCTTTGGTCAATATGCCATGCCAAAATTCTAACTTGGGAGCATATTAAAATAAAGAGTATTATAGCCCTAGTAAATGTTCTCTCTATCTTTCTTAGGAATCTGGTATCAATTCCTAGGAAGTTTTAATATTAGTTAGGTGGTGATAGGATCTTTCATTGAGCATTTTGAATAATTGAAGTGTCCTATCTCTTTGAATACTATTTAGGACCTTTGAATATGGCCTTGGTAATGATCCTCTAGAAAATTTGGATGGAACTGTTATGTAGGAAAAAGGGGGATGAGTGTTTGATAGGTGATTTAATTAGATCCTCCTTTCACTATGCACATTCAAGGACAGTTAACTAAGTTGAATCACAAATTTTGCAAGAGGATTCACCTACAGGTTGGTTGTCACTTGTAATGATAGGGAAATTTGGAAATTGATGATTTATGTGTTAATTTAAGCTCAATTATGCTCAAAACCCTAATTATACAAAATCGTAAACAAATAGATGAATTCTGACAAATGCTCACACACAGAGATGGTAAATGAAGATCAGATACACACCAGATTTCAAAGTTTGGAATCTTGAAATGTTGGGTGCAAAAGGACTCGCACCCAAGCCCAATGTAGTATTTTCTTCGGGGGTTTTCAGACTTTTTCTACCACTGATGATCCCTGTTCCAGAGTTTTTAGGCTCTGCAAACCCCGAGGGAAAAGGGACTCACACCCAAGCCCTGATGATGCTCTTTTCTACTCTTTTCTGTCATATCTAGAATCATTATGCTCTACAACACTCCTCTGCAACTCCACTCTTCACAATCTGATACATGTCACATGTAGTCATAAGAAGAGGGGTTAGGCGTTGTGGTGTTTAGGAGCTTTCCTCAGTCAAGCCCTGGAATGGCATTCAATCCTTCCAACACCATTGTTAGATAGGGAGTGTGTATCCTTGTAGGACAAAGGTAAAAACAAATTGATAAATGATTGATTCAAACACAAATAGATATCACCTCAGAGGTGTAGCTTGCGTGTAGATGAAGATCTTTCACAACATGAGAAGATGAAGCCAAATCTGCATAACAAACACAACAACACAAGTCTGCTCTACCACAATGAATGCTTTGAATGCTCTATGATCATAAGTTTGCCTTGAAATCAAAATCATCTTCTAGTTTACAAATGAAACCCTAAACATGCTTATATATGCATTCCCGCTACAAATTTTGTAATCCAAACTTAAGATGCCGGCAAGGAAGGCCTTTAACAGTCATTGTACTGACATTTAAATTTGGGACCCTACCAAAATAGGGCAGGACAAGGGCATGAGCGCCCTTGCCCCAGGACCTATTTTGGGTCAAGGTTAAGGCTCAACAATGTCCCTCAAGCCCCATTAGACATGGGTTTCAGGCCATTTTATCTCAGGAGTTAATTCTAACATGCATGATGAAAAACAAGGGACCTGGGAACTAAACTTAGGAGGTAAAAGTCCTAGGGGGACATTTTACGACATAACATTTAGCCCCCATTTTAATGTATGTATGATCTTATGACCCATACATGCATTAAAGTACGGTCAAAACACAACAAACACGCCAAACACTTGAAGCTAATTATGAGGCCTACTTATCTTACCTTCTATTTTTTCTTACATCATATGCACATTTTAATGGACATGTGGACATTTAGGACTGCTAATCCCATTATTTAGACTTTCATGACCATTTCGTATGATTTGATTTGTTAGATAGAGCATGAGGTGATGTTGTTATAGCTCGTATATTAGATTTCACTTGATGTTATAATGTTAGGTGATATTTATTTTGATGCAAATGGGAATGTTAGTTGATGAGTACATGAATGAAATATTATGCAATTTTAATCTTGATTTGATGTTTAGAAATGCAATTGAATGACGAATCATATAAATGATAGCATGTGTATAATTGAGGATATGGGTGATTATGCAACTCTGTGTGTGTGTGCATTTCCTTTCGCTTCGGCTATGATGAACATGTGCTATTGATCCATGTGTGGAAGTGTGCAGGTAATTTTCCATGCCCATGGAAAATCTGAGGTCATTCCAGTAACCCTATGTGGTATCCATGTTTAGCCAACCTAGTCCCAAGAGGGACCAAGGTCATTTGTGATGGAGCATGATGATGTGTAATGTATGTAATTGATGTTTATTTTGATTAGGGTTCACCCTTTTAATTGATTTATTGATGTGTTGTAAGTTGCAATGTTGAGTTGCACTATTTTGGTGCTATTTATTTATTGGGCCTTTTTATGTGAATTTATGGACCCCTTGGTGTTTATTTGGGTCAAATAATGATCCTAGGTCATACCCCTAGGGTCTAGGACCAATTTGAACATGTGAGACCTTAGTTTAACCTTCTTTTGGTCACCTTAACTTGACTCTGAAGTTAAGTGACGAAATTTGAAGTTGGGTGAGGTGGTGGACAAGTCAAGATTCCACCATGACCAACTCCACTTCCCTAGGATAAGGTCTCCCTTATCTTGAAGGCTTTGGAAGCTTCCAAGGCCTTCAATTGTGAGAGACCTCATTCTTGTGCTCTCACACATGTGTGAGAGCATCTATGGGGGAATGGGTTTGCCTTGTTGAATAGGAGGATGACATGTGTCTTCTCCTTATCCTTATGGAGTCTTCCATGTGGGATTCCCCTCTCCACTATGCTCTCACACGTGTGAGAGCATTTGTGGGAGAGTGTAAGGCTTTGTAGGATGGGAGTGTGACATGTGTCACCTCCTCATCCCTTAGGGTTTTTTGAGTGGGTTGTGAGGAGGAAGGAGAAGGTGACATGTGTCACCTTATCATTCCTCAAGACTCTTTGGTTTAGCCTATTAAACTCCCTCTTTGAGAGAGGGAGAGGGTTCTTCATTTTTGCTTTTTGAATATTGATTTGGGGAAGATAGCTAGAGTTGGAGGATTTTTTATGCAAGGAGATTGGAAGGAGACTTAGGAGTTCTTCTTCAACCTCTTGCCAAATTTGGGCTTAAATAAGGTAAGCACCCAAGGCTTTATGCCTTCCTGATGTTTTTACTTTCATTGTATGTTGTTACCCCTTAATTTATTTCTGTGTCTTTTAATTTTTTCTTACCTTCCTTTCATGGCTTGCTAGTTATTTGTCTAAGTCTTAAGGCTTTGTATTCCCCTTGGTACCTTTGAAAAATCCTTTTGAAGCCGCGGGGCCATAGAATTTTCTAACTCAGTCGCTGATCTTTCAAGTTTCCTAACCCAGTCGCTTGGTTCTTAAGTTCTCAAACCCCCAACTCCCTGACTCAATGTTCCCTTTGCTAAGTCTCACAACCCATAGTGTGGTCTTTGTAGTCAGCAAGTCAAAGGTTTTCAAAACTTTGAAACCTTTGACTTGAGGTTCTAAAGTTCCAATTTCTAGCGACTCAGCGACAACTAAGTTGTGGACCAGATCTCAAGGCAATTAATGATTGTTTAATGAGGCATACGATAAGCTAGGTGAGTGTCCTTGCAGAACTTTTGGGAATCAAACAAATATTTGAGTTATCTCCCCGAGGCGTGAAATTAATGCTACATCAACTTGGCATTTAAAACACGTCGTAACCGTATGCTTGTTTATACTTGGTGGCAGAAATTTTTCAAAGTCTTCTACTGTCTTTCCTTCTATTTCACACCATCACTTTTGCAGTATTCAGCCATTCTTTCCGGTATCTTAACAGCTATGATGAAATTCAAATTTCAAGGTGTCTCCCATCACTCTGGTATTGAAAGTAGTTGATCTAGAGTGAGAGATAGTGAGCTCAGGCATATTGACCTGGTTGAATTTTGGTCTCGATTGTAGCAAGAAGATAGCTCACCTTTTGCATAGAAGATTTTGCAAAGTGGTTTGGCACACGCTGCAGGTTTCCCTATCTCTATGCAGTACATGGACTTGATAATTGCATGTGTAGAGAGATACGACCTTGAAACTCTTGAAATTAAAACAAAGGATAGACTGGTGGTAGCAAAGATCAAACCCAGGACTATTGCGTGAGTTTTAAGAATTCTAGAGTGAGAAAACTTTGAAGATATGTCTGTAGCTATTGAGCTGGAATTTTTCTAGGAGAATGAAGACTGTGCAAGAATTCCATTGCATGAAATTGGCTAAAATCAGAGAAGCGAGGTAAGTCCCAGTTGCCCTCAAATCTTAAAAGAGCCCACTTTAAAGATGAAATTTCTAACATTATTACTCTACTACACCGGGTTGTTGGGAATGAAAATACAAATTCTTTTGAGAATTGGATGTGTTGTTTTGTCTTGTTGATGTGCAGTGATGATCAATTTATTAATTGGGCAAAAATAATAAGTGATCATCTAAATGAACAACTGGTTAAGTTTCAAGAGACTTCTGCATTTCATATGTGTTCATATTTGATATATATTTTAGCCAATCAAGAGGTTGTCTGGCCAGGGTTGAGGCCACATGGGTCTTTAACCCTAGATACACTTGTCTATTCCTATTTCCCCCAGCTTACTAAAGATGTTGGAATGAAAGATTTTCGTCATGTAAATGATGCCTTCCTGATGTTTGTTGTGAGGAGGCTAAATGCAAACCCTGAATTGAGAATCTCTCCTGAGGCTATTTCCTTGATAATGGGATTTGGATGTTTTTACATCCAGTTTGATCGATTCACCTACTTAAGGGTAGGGGGTTATGAGAAGGCCCTATATAAATTACCCCGGTATCCTAGTGATTATATTATTCTTCTAGAAATTTGCAGACAAATGGCTTCCATGAATGTTAAATATCAAAGTATGAGAAAGAAAGGGTATGCCTTTCCATTGACTCTGTCTGCTTATTCTTGTAAAACCAATGACATTGCCAAAGGAGTGAAACATGTATTAGGGGAATTTAATTTTCACTCTTTGTCAATGAGACCAAATCTTTTACAGCATAAACTATGTGAAATAGAATTTCCATGGCTCTGGTTCATATGAGCATCACTCTAGCCTGGAAGATTTCTGGGAAGGCTGTATAGATGATCGTGAGGTCCAAAGGAGGAATTGTATGAGACTTACTCTAAGTCAAATCTGGGCATTTGGTCTATCTATTTATATTCTAGAAGGAATCAAAGAAAATTCTGAGATAATTGACATGGAATACCAAACTCTGCTTGCAAAACCACTTCCCTGAATTAATTGGTCAGAAAAAGAGATCGTAGATCTAAGAATTCATTCTGCTACGGTAATTAAAAGAACAGAAGACTGGTTGGCTGGGAGATGGTGTGGGCATGTTGGTTCCCCTCATGAGCAGAGAAATTCAAGGGCCACTGAGCAAAAATCCGTGCATGGTTCTATTGAATAGAATTCTTCAAGAAGACAAGAGGTATCTCGGTCCAATTCCAATTCACAATTAGGAGGTGATGGTGAAAGACCTAATGATGTTCTCAAGTTAAATTCAACCTATGAGTTGTATAGTCTCCCCTTATCTACGTCAAGAAAGAGAAATATGCAAGCTAAAACTATGCCCGTGAATCCTGATTCCATTTTTGAGAAAATTGTTAATGATGGTTCTTTTCCCCCATTCTTTGAAATTCCTTCTTCTCCTGTTAATGAAGAGATTCCAAATCATGTTTCAGTTGATAATCAGAATAAGTCTATGCCTAGTAATGTGGGTACTAGTCTAGTGTCCTCTTCCCTAGTCTAGCTGAAAAAAGGCAGTAGAGAAAAAGAGAAAAAGTGTACCCACTGTGGTAGGTGAAGTAGACACCGTCGCTAAGCTATTATAGAGTACCTCAAAGCCTAAGAAGGCTAAGAGAATGTCTAGAATGGTAATAGATGCTACCTCAAGCCACCAGGTAATGGAGATTGCTGACCCTGTGAAGGATCTTAATGAGAATGAAATCACTGACGTAGACTATAAAATAAGTCATATAGACTTGTGTCCTTCTACTCTGGAGGGAGATGCCTATCATGCCAATTTTTCTGTAAGTGCTTTGATTAAGAGAGCTAAGGAGGAAATGAAAGAAAACATAAAACTACAATCTTAGGTTTTATCTTCGAGCAGCTTTATTCAGTCTATTGTGACACCCATATCTTAGGATACATCTAATTATGAAGTTGTAGGAATTGATGCAAACACTATGCAACAGATCAAAAAGAACCTGAATTTTGCCAAAGTTCTTACTGAATGGGTAGAGAAATTATCCTGTGAAATTTTATTTTTCTTGACTAGGTCAATACAGTGTTATACTCAAGTACATAATAAAAGGAAAGAACTAATCGGTGAACTCCAACAAGTAAGGAAAGAGCAAGGTAGTACTTAGGTGCTCTCAAAAGAAGTCTCTGAACTAGTAGCCATGGACTCCCTAACACTTATAAAAGAAAATTTGATTAGTGATCCACGAGAAATTGATCCATCTTGGGCTGACTCATTGGATTGGAAATTGAGCATATATGACAATATCATTGAATAGATTAACAAAGCTTTGCGTTAATATCTTGATATAATGATCGATATTCAAAAGGATTGCAGGACACTGGATATAGATATTTTAGATGAGTTTGGAGAGAACTTGCGGGATCCTAAAGAAATCATGGAGGAGGCTAAAGATATGTTTTACAAAGAGCTCACAGATCTTGAAACCATCACTGGAGAATCATTAGGCAAAATGGGCATTATGCAGGTTTACCTTAATGGTTTCAAGAATAGAGGTGATGATCTTTAGGAGACTGTAGCAGGGATAGGCAAAGCATTGGCAAAGTTCAAAACCAAGTTGCAGATTACTATAACACCAGGCAGCAAGAATATCACTACTATCATAACCAAGTATCGGGAGTACAGGATAAGGACAAGGGTACAAGAGGCAATGGCAGAAGAGCAAGGCGAAGAGAGCGTCGAAGACCCACAAGCAAGCGACGGGGTGGTGAATTAAACTTTATTTCTATTTTTATGCATTTCTTAATATTTGGATCACAACGTCTTTTAAAGACTTTATTTTAAAAATGGTTGTCTTCAAGAAACCGTTCTTTTTGAAAAGACAGTTATGTGGTGGACATTATAAATAAGTTATACGGGACATAGTATGGATCTTCTTTTTGGACAAACTTTGTTTTACTCATTAAGTTAGATATTTTTGATATGTTTTCATTTCTAGTTTTCTTTAATATAGAAAGAGAAATACTGTTGGATGCTCGAGCAGATATAGCCTTTGTATTATGGTGTTTGAAATATTATTCTTCTTATGTTGAATGTATTGCCAATAGTTATCTTTATCTGTATTGGAGAATTGGATGTTCGTTAGGTTCATTATTGTGTATGTTTATCTTTGAATGTATACATCGTGGTGATGGATTTTTAAATTCTTTTCTCAGCTAGTTATTATTCAAAGTCTTTGAACTTCTTTGGATTTTAGTTATCGTAGATGTGTAGAATTTCCTTTCTAAGGTTTCTGGTTAAAAGCATTACCTTTTCCTTTCTTTCTGGTTAAAAGCAACACATATTTTTGATTCATTGTATATCATCTGAAGGTAGCTGCCACCTTGTAAAATAAGCAGAGAGTTGGTTATAAAATATCAATATAACCGACTCAACTGTGGTTACATTTGTCATTATTTTGGGCAAAGAGAATATAGAGTTGAATGACAAATCTATAAACCAACAAATTTTTGGCAACTCTGCTGTGGATTGTGTTAGATATGTATTATGAGTTGCTTTAAATGGTTCTTCAGAGCCGTAATGCTCCAATCCTTCAGCCTAATGTAGATTGGCTTATAGGTGATCAAGAAGATATTGTTACTTGCTTGGCAGCAAAGAAGAACCAACTTGCAATATAACCAAGTTAATGAAATACTAGAAGAAGAAGAAGAACTTGGTGAAATCATAAGGGATAATGCCAGGCATTTTGGTGACGCTCAAGAAATCATCTTTATTGAGGCCATAGTACCTGTGCCATGGAGAGAGAGTCTTTCCTGTCCAAGCACTTCCCAACAACGGACGTAGAAATCAAGCGTCTAATCAAAGAAACCAGTTGAACAATTAGCTCAATCTTCCATGGATTAATCATTAAGTGAATTTGGCGACTGTGTATCTTGTTGTTGTTTTGTTCAAGTCTGGCTTCTAAAAGATATACTAGAGGAGATAGAAAAAAAAGAATATTGGATAATGATTTTGATCTACTAGAAGCTGTCAATTTCTCATCCTTCCCACCTAACCGAAAGGTTAAGTCTGTCAGTACACCATCATCTCCCCCCCGAAACCAAGTGTCATAGGAGTTTCTAATAATTCTTGTCAAGCCATTCTTTTACACAGGACTGCTCTCCCTTTGCAAGTAAACTTTCCTGTTCATACTCCTCTTATCATGGCTCAACCTCCACCGGTTCCATGGGGAACTACAATAGGTCCTCTTAATCTAGGAGCTCAACTACATGACTTGCCCAATGGTTCAGGGAAAATCATACCCAAATTTGGAGGAGATGGGAAGGTTACTCCAGATGAGCACATGCAATCCTTTTTTATTGCTTCCTCAATTCTTGCCATGCAACATGAAGACGTTGCCATGAGACTCTTTGTAGAGTCTCTGACTAATGTCATTGTTGATTGGTTTTACCATCTCCCAAATAGTTCTATTAATAATTGGGCTACTCTAAGGACCAAGTTCAAAAGTAGATTCAAGTCCACAGAGAACGAGCAAGTCCTTGTCACTCAACTGGCCACTATGAAGAAAGAAATTCATGAACCAATGAGAGAATTTGTTGCTAAATTCAATAAGTTATACAATAGAATTCCTGAGAACATGAGACATGTAGATGACTTGTTGAAGTGCTTCTTTATCAATACCCTCCCACCAGATGTTAGTTTCACAATTAAAAGGGAAGGTGCATCTGATTTAGATGCAGCCCAAGAGAGGGCCATATCTATGGAAGATAACTTGATCATTGCAGGGAAGTGGAAAAAGGAACTACATACTGGTAAACCCTTAGCAGTGAATTCTACTGACCCAGTCATACAGAGATTAGCTAATGATATAATCACACTGAAAAGGCAAATACCAAAAGGACTCCTCCAGTCACAATATCAAGACATACCATGAAAAAATTTTGGTACCCCTAGTGGTTATAACAGAACTCTGCCTTTAACTGGTCCTGCCTTGAGGTTGGCTATTGAAAATGGACCTTCCACCAGCAAAAGTAATATGATGTGTAATTTCCATTTGACTTTAGACCATGATGGATCCACCTGTCCAGAAATGGTTCGATTCATGCAAATTCTTTCAACTAATGAACATACTGAGACACCATATGTGGAAGAACCTAACCCATCCCAGGATGCTAGTGTGAACTTCTTTGAGTATGAATCAAATACTGAAGTTGGTGAAGACGTATATACAGAATTTGATCCTAATTGTGCAGTCTTCACAAGAGGACAATAGGCTCAAAGAGGTCAGGAGTTTAAAGGCCAAGCTATCGCCTCATCCCCTGCTCCAAAATACATCCTATCAAGGCAAGCCACTACTAATTCGAAGAAGACTGAAAGCGTTGTGCCCAAAGACACATCTGTTGAGGTACCATCTACTCCTTCCTCTAATGCACTTGTCTCTAGCTCTTTTGATATCATTGAGTCATGTAAAAACACAAAAATTTAGATCCCTTAGGCTGAATATCTTAGGCTCAACCCTTCTGAATTAGATAGGTTGGTCAAATACATTAAATAAGAGCCTTTAGCATCCCAATGTAATGTTCAGTTGTCTAGTGAAAGTGAGGCATATGCTAAAAAGAAAAATTGCTCAAATTTCAAAGATAAAACCCTAGACCATCAGAACCCCTTTACCAAACCTGAACCTTTCTATGTGTCTTTATATATAGCTAGTTTCAAACTGAGCAATTGTGTTATTGATTCTGGAGCTTTTGACAATGTAATGCCAGCTCAAGTGGCTAGAGCCTTGGGATTGTCTTATACTTCTTCCCATGGTAAATTTTTCTCTATGGATGGTTCACATGTTCCAATCCTAGGTCAAATCAAAGATGCTCAGGTTGCTTTAGCAACTTTTCCAAGGAAGAGACTAAAGTTAACCATCCTTGTTGCTGACATTCCTCCCAGCTATGGAATGCTTTTGAGTAGGAGTTTCTGTAGAGAATTGGGTGGTGAAATACAAATGGATTAGTCTCATGCTATAATACCCTTGGATGGAAAGAAGGTACATCTTAAACCAGAGCCTAAATGTAAGTTCACAGTGTTAAAGTCTGGAGATCCAAGGGCAGATATTTTATTTGTAGAAACTAGACCAGGTACCTACATGTGTACCTCTTCAGAAGAGGAATGTTCAAGCCTAGTGAGTCCTGACTTGGTGAATGAGTTATGGATATTGGAATTTGATGGAAGTTGCTCTAGTGCTGGCTCTAGTGCAGGAGTTGTTTTAATTTCCCTAGATGGTTATAACTTCCCTTATGCTTATAAATTGGAGTTTGAAAATACCAACAATACAGCTGAATATGAAGCTCTTTTACTTGGCTTAACCTTAGCCAAAGAAAAAGGCATAAAGCAGTTAAAGGCCATGGGAGATGCCAAATTAATTTTCAAACAAGTCAGGAAGCAGTATATAGTGAAAAATGGCAGGTTGAAGCATTATAGAAATAGGGTATGGGATTGCATTGAATATTTTGATGCCTTTTCTATAGAAGCGACGCCTAGAGACTTCAATACAAAAGCTAATTCATTAGCAGTCTCTGCATCCTTGTTGCTACCACACCCATGTTTCAAGGATAAACCATATAGAATTGAGGTCATTTATTGTCCAAATGTACCTAACAATGTAAATCATCGGCAAGTGTTCAATGGTGATAAACAAATCGTTGCTTTTCTTGAAAAAGCAGAGGCTTTCGCCAATATTTTCTTTGAAGGTAGTGATGATAAAAGCAATGACATTTTAGAAGGTAACATCGATACTCCTGATGGTGGGAGGTCTGAAATCATTCAGTTGAAAGGCAACAAGATACCCAAAGGCTTGGTTTCCTTGGAAGACTTATTCAATAGACATGATCAGTATCTAAAGCAAAAGAAAAAAATCTCTATTGAATCATCAATTGATTATGATCGTGTCAATATTGGCACAAATGAAGATCCCAAGATGGTCTGTATAGGAAAATGTTGTTCCCCTTAAGAGAAGGAAAAGTTGATTTCTTTGTTGATGTGTTATAAGGACATTTTTGCATGGTGTTATGTTGATTTGAAGAAATTCAGGAATGGAGATTGTAGCATAAAATCCCATTAAAACCTGGTGCTATGCCTTATAGGAAGAAACAACAAACCTACAACCCTAAGATATCATAGGCTATTTTTAATGAAATAGATAAAATGTTGAAGGCAAAGATTATCTATCCCATCCACCGTTCCACATGGGTAGCCAATATAGTTCCAGTTAGAAAGAAGAATGGAGAAATAAGGATTTGCGTGGACTTCAGGAACTTGAATCATGCCTTGTTGAAGGATAACTACCCATTACCTGTTATGGATCACATTTTGCAGACGGTTCTGGTTCTAAGATGATTTCTATGCTAGATGGTTTTTCAGGCTATAATCAAGTCGAAGTAGCCCCAAAAGATTAGCATAAAATGACATTCACTACCCCCATTGGTGTCTTTGCTTACAACATAATGTCATTTGGCCTCATAAATGCAGGTACAACTTTCCAAAGGGCCATGGACCTATCATTTGGTGACCTAAAAAACAAAATCATTGTAGTGTATTTGGATTATCTAACCATTTTTTCCAAGAAAAGGACCAACCACGTACATGAGCTAGAGATTGTGCTACAACAATGCAGAGAACAAGGGATTTCTTTGAATCCTAAGAAATCTATCTTTGCTGTCATAGAAGGGAAACGTTTGGGACATATTGTCTTAAAGGATGGAATTAGAGTCGATCCTAAAAGGGTGAAGGCTAGGGTTGCCTACAAATAAGGATGGCACTAGGTCTTTCTTCGACCAGGTGAATTTCTTGAGGTAGTTTGTACCTGAGTTTGCTGAACTGATAAGGCCCATAGCTAATATGATGAAAAATCATCTTGTATTCAAGTGGAGTAACGAAGGGAAAAAGGATTTTGAAGATATAAAAGTTGCTATTGCCAATGCACCCAGTCTGTTATGTCCTGATTTCAATAAAGGTTTCATTGTATATTGTGATGCATCTGAGCAAACTTTATCAGCTATGTTAATGCAAAAAAATGAACAAGGCAGAGAAGCTCTTATCTCTTTCATGAGCACTCCCCTTAAGAAGTATGAACTCAAATATTCCCCACTTGAGAAACATGCTTATGCTATTGTAAAGGCTCTAAAAATTTTAGGTTCTACATTCTGCACTCCCGTACTATTGTCTTTGTACCTAAAATTGTTGTCAAGGGTATCCTCACTCAACAAGAAGTTGGATGTAATAAATGGGGGTCTTGGATAACAAAGGTGCAAGAATATGATGTGGATATTAGACCTACTAACTTAGTCAGGGGAAAAGGTTTATGTAAATTGATTGCAGAAAATAAAGTTGTTGAAGAAGAACATCTACCCCTAGTTCTTTTTACTAGTACAACCGATGAATGGTTCTCAAATATCTCCTATTTCTTAACATATGGTGATTGCCCATCACACTTGTCAGCCAAGGAGAGAAGAAACCTGAAGCTTAAGGCAAGTAAATACATCCTATGGGAAGGGAATCTATACAAAAAGGGTGTAGATGGAACATTCCTTAGATGTGTCGATAAAGAGCAACAGAAAAGATTGTTAAAAACCTTTCATGATGAAGCATGTGGCGGGCATTTTTCAACTTCAGTAACAACTTTTAAAATCTTGCGTCAATGTTTCTACTGGCCTGGCATGTTTAATGATGCACATGAGTGGGTATCTAAGTGTGAAAAATGTTTGAAGTTTATTGGCAAACCCCATCTCACCGCATTACCTTTGAAACCTGTGGTAATCGATGAACCTTTCCAACAATGGGGTTTAGATTTCACTGGCCCTGTCAATCCTAATTCCAGTATTGGACACACACACATTCTAATTGCCACTGATTATTTCACCAAGTGGGTGGAACCTATTCCAGTGAAACAAACTACTTCAGAAGTTGTATGTAATTTCCTGAAAGAAAACATCATAGTAAGATTCGGTGTGCCCAAGAAAATTGTTACTGATAATGCCAGTTCCTTCTCATCTTTCAAAATTATTCTCTTTTGTTACAAGTACGGTATCAACCTAGCACATTCATCTGATTACTATCCTCAAGGCAATGGACAGGCTAAGTCCAACAACAAAAATTTAGTTTCTATTATCAAAAAATTAGTTGATGAGAATAAAAAAAGGTTGGCATACGAAATTGTATGATGCTCTATGAGCAGACATGATCACATATAAAAGAGCCATAGGTATGTCACCTTTTCAGTTGGTGTATGGTGTTGATGCTACTATACCTATCTCTTTGGAACTAGTAGCATTGGACCTACACAAGACTATAGAGAATAGGGAATTCCAATCTGCACTAGAAAAGAGGATTATGTATTTGAACAAACTGGAAGAAGAGAGAGAGATAGTGGTGGATAGGATTGCTAGTCATCAGCAGATGGTTAAGAAAATCTTTGATAAAAGGGCTAAACAAAGGAACTTTGTTGTTGGAGATTTTGTACTTCTTTGGGACAAGAGGAGAAAACTGAAAGGAGCACACAAAAAGTTTAATTCTCTGTAGAAAGGGCCTTTCCAGGTTCGACAAGTCATTGGTGATAATTCTTTTCTGTTGGCTTACCCTAATGACACTCCTTTGCCTCTTGCCTATAATGGGTAAGATCTGAAATTGTTCAACTGGCAACAATCTTGAGTCTTTCCCTGTACCATAGTTTATTTTTCTTTCTGTTCTATGTCGTTGTTGTGTCTCTATTTGCCCAATGAATAAGCCTTTGCGTCATGGTGTTCTAGATTCTCTATGTTCTATTAGTCCTTGTCCCCATTCAGATCTAGTTGTTAACCCTTAATTTATTTCTAGGTCTTTTAATTTTTGTTACCTTCCTTTCATGGCTTGCCAGTTATTTGTCCAAGTCTTAAGACTTTGTCTTCCCCTTGATAGCTTTGAAAAATCCATTTGAAGTCACGGGTCCTTAGAGTTTTCTAGCTCAGTCGCTGATCTTTCAAGTTTCCTAACCAAGTCGCTTGGTTCTTAAGTTCTCAAACCCCCCGACTCCCTGACTCAATGTTCCCTTTGCTAAGTCTCACAAGCCATAGTATGGTCTTTGTAGTTAGCAGGTCAGAGGTTCTCAAAACTTTGAAAGTTCTGACTTGAGGTTCTAAAGTTCCAATTTCTAGCGACTTGGCGACAACTAAGCTGTGGACCGGATCTCAAGGAAATTAATGATTATTTAATGAGGCATACGATAAGCTAGGTGAGCATCCTTTTGGAACTTTTGGGAATCAAACAAATCTTTGAGTTATCTCCCTAAGGTGCGAAATTAATGCTACATCAACTTGGCATTTAAAACACATCGTAACCATATGCTTGTTTATACTTGGTGGTGGAAATTTTTCTAAGTCTTCTGATGTCTTTCCTTCTATTTCACACCATCACTTCTATAGTATTCAGCCGTTCTTTCCAGTATCTTAACAGTTATGATGAAATTCAAATTTCAAGGCGTCTCCCATCACTCTAGTATTGAAAGTAGTTGGTCTGGAGTGAGAGATATTGAGCTCGAGCGTATTGACCTAGTGGAATTTTGGTCTTGACTGCAGTAAGAAGATAGCTCACCTTTTGCACAGAAGATTTTGCAGAATGGTTTGGCACACATTGTAGGTTTCCATGTCTCTATGCAGTGCATGGACTTGATAATTGCATGTGCAGAGAGATATGACCCTGAAACTCTTGAAATTAAAACAAATGACGGACTGGTGGTAGCAAAGATCAAACCCAGGACTATTTTGCTAGATTTAAGAATTCCAGAGTGAGAAAACTTTGAAGATATGTCTATAGCTGTTGGGATGGAATTTTTCTAGGAGAATGAAGACTGGTGCAAGAATTCCATTGCACAAAACTGGCTAAAATTAGAGAAGCGAGGTAAGTCCCAGTTGCCCTCAAATCTTAAAAGAGCCCACTTTAAAGATGAAATTTCTAACATTATTACTCTACTGCACTAGGTTTCTGGGAATAAAAATACAAATTCTTTTGAGAATTGGATGTGTCGTTTCATCTTGTTGATATGCAGTGATGATCAATTTATTAATTGGGCCAAAATAATAAGTGATCATCTAAATGAACAATTGGTTAAGTTTCAAGAGACTTCTGCATTTCATATGTGTTCATATTTGATATATATTTTAGCCAGTCAAGAGGTTGTCTGGCTAGGGTTGTGGCCACATGGGACTTTAACCCCAAATACGCCTATGTATTCCTATTTCCCCTAGCTTACTAAAGATGTTGGAATGAAAGATTTTTGTCGTGTAAATGATGTCTTCCTAATGTTTGTTGTGAGGAGGCTAAATGCAAACCCTAAATTGAGAATCTCTCCTGAGGCTATTTCCTTGATAATGGGATTTGGAAGTTTTTACATCCAGTTTGATCGATTCACCTACTTAAGGGTAGGGGGTTATGAGAAGGCCCCATATAAATTGCCCCGGTATCCTAGCGAATATATTATTCTTCTGGAAATTTGCAGACAAATGGCTGTCGTGAATGTTAAATATCAAAGTATGAGAAAGAAAGGGTATGACTTTCTGCTAACTCTGTCTGCTTATTCTTGTAAAACCAATGACATTTCCAAAGGAGTGGAACATGTATTTGAGGAATTTAATTTTCACTCTTTATCAATGAGACCAAATTTTGATAGCAAAAACTATGTGAAATAGAATTTCCATGTCTCTGGTTCATATGAGCATCGCTCTAGACTATATAGATGATCATGAGGTCCAAAGGAGGAATTGTATGAGACTTACTCTAAGTCAAATCCGGGCATTTGGTCTATCTATTTATATTCCAGAAGGAATCAAAGAAAATTCTGAGATAATTGACGTGGAATACCAAACTCTGCTTGCAAAACCCCTTCCCCGAATTAATTGGTCAGAAAAAGAGATCGTGGATCTAAGAATTCATTCTGCTGTAGTAATTAAAAGAATAGAAGATTGGTTGGCTGGGAGATTGCATGGTCATGCTGGTTCCCCTCATGAGCAGAGAAATTCAACGAGTAAAAATCCATGCATTGTTCTACTGAACAAAATTCTTCAAGAAAAGAGGTATCTCAGTCCAATTCCAACTCACAATCAAGAGGTGATGGTGAAAGGCCTGATGATGTTCTCATGTTAAAGTCATCCTGTGATTTGGATAGTCTCCCCTTATCTGCGTCAAGAAAGAAAAATGTGCAAGCTAAAAATGTGCCCGTGAATCCCGATTCCATTTCTGAGCAAATTGTTAATGATGGTTCTTTTCCCCCATTCTTTTCAATTCCTTCTTCTCCTGTTAATGAAGAGATTCTAGTTCATGTTTCAGTTGATAATTAGAATAAGTCTATGCCTGGTATTGTGGGTACCAGCGTATTGTCCTCTTCCCCAGTCTGGCTGAAAAAGGCAATAGAGAAAAAGAGAAAAAGTGTGCTCACTGTGTTAGGTGAAGTAGACACCATCTCTAAGCTATTACAGAGTACCTCAAAGCCTAAGTAGGCTAAGAGAATGTCTAGAATGGTAACCGATGCTACCTCAGGCCACCAGGTAATGGAGATTGTTGACCCTGTGAAGGATCTTAACGAGAATGAAATCACTGAAGCAGACTATAAAATAAGTCATATAGACTTGGGTCCTTCTACTCTGGAGGGAGATGCCTATCATGCCATTTTTTTTTAAGTGCTTTGATTAAGAGAGCTAAGGAGGAAAGGAAAGAAAACATAAAACTACAATCTCAGGTTTTATCTTTGAGTAGCTTTATTCAGTCTATTGTGACACCCACGTCTCAGGATACATCTAATTCTGAAGTTGCAGGAATTGATGCAAACACTATGCAACAGATCAAAAAGAACCTAAATTTTGCTAAAGTTGTTACTCAATGGGTAGAGAAATTATCTTGTGAAATTTTATTTTTCTTGACCAGGTCAATATAGTGTTATACTCAAGTACATAATAAAAGGAAAGAACTAATCAGTGAAATCCAGCAAGTAAGGAAAGAGCAAGGTAGTACTTATGTGCTCTCAAAAGAAGCCTCTGAACTAGTAATCATGGATTCCCTAACACTTATAAAAGAAAATTTGAAATTAGTGATCCACTTGAAATTGATCCATCTGGGGCTGACTCATTGGATTAGAAATTGAGCATGTATGACAATCTGATTGAACATATTAACAAAGCTTTGCGCCAATATCTCTATATAATGATTGATATTTAGAAGGATTTCAGGACACTCGATATAGATATTTTAGATGAGTTTGGAGAGAACTTGCGGGATCCTAAAGAAATCATGGAGGAGGCTAAAGATATGTTTTACAAGGAGCTCGCAGATCCTGAAACCATCACTGGAGAATCACTAGGCATTATGTAGGTTTACCTTAATGGTTTCAAGAATAGAGGTGATGATATTTAGGAGACTGTAGCAGGGATAGGCAAAGCATTAGCAAAGTTCAGAACAAGGTTGCAGATTACTATAACACCAAGCAGCAAGAATATCACTACTATCTTAACCAAGTATCAGGAATATAGGATAAGGACAAGGGTACGAGAGGCAATGGCAGAAGAGCAAGGCAGAGAGAACATCGAAGACCAAAAAGAAAGTGACAAGGTGGCGAATTAAACTTTATTTCTATTTTTATGCATTTCTTAATATTTGGTTCAAAACTTCTTTTAAAGACTTTATTTTAAAAATGGTTGTCTTCAAGAAACCATTCTTTTCAAAAAGACAGTTATGTGGTGGACATTATAAATAAGTTATACGAGACATAATATGGATCTTCTTGTTGGGCAAACTTTGTTTTACTCATTAAGTTAGATATTTCTGATATGTTTTGATTTCTAGTTTTCTTCAATATAGAAAGAGAAATATTGTTGGATGTTTGAGCAGATATAGCCTTTGTATTATGGTGTTTGAAATATTATTCTTCTTACGTTGAATGTATTGCCAATAGTTATCTTTATCTATATTGGAGAATTGGATGTTCGTTAGCTTCATTACTGTGAATGTTTATCTTTAAATGAATATATATTGGTGATGGATTTTTAAATTCTTTTCTCAGCCAGTTATTATTCAAAGTCTTTGAACTTCTTTGGATTTCAGTTATCATAGATGTGTAGAATTTCCTTTCTAAGCTTTCTAGTTAAAAGCACTACCTTTTCCTTACTTTCTAGTTAAAAGCAACACATATTTTTGATTCATTGTATATCATCTGAAGGTAGCTGCCACCTTGTAAAATAAGTAGAGTCGGTTATAAAATATCAATATAACTTACTCAATTGTGGTTACATTTGTCATTGTTTTGGGTGAAGAGAATATAGAGTTGAATGACAAATCTGTAAACCAACATATGTGAAGATTCCTTTGTATATGTTTGAGTTATGGTTTATGTGTTGTGTGGGTTTTCATTTTGGGTGTTTGATGAAGCTCTCTATTGAGAAGAGTTCATCTTGTTTTGGGGTGGGAGAGGAGTGAACCTCCTCGGGGACACCCTCATTATATTTGGAGGTGTTGATGGCCATGGGAGTGCATTGTGAAGTATTTTAGATTTTGGTGAAGGCAAGAGTGCCTTGGGAGTTTTGATATTTTGAGAGATTAAGGCAAGAGACCTTGTGAATTAGAGTATTATGTGTTTTGGTGATTTTGGGTTCACCCTTTGAGTTGAGAGTAGTCCACTCTCCTACCCCCAAAAATCTAAGTTATATGGATTCGTTATGTGAAATCCTTGGGAGGGTGTAACTATGTATTGTGTGAGTGATTTTAGTGTTGAATCCCTTGTTTTTGTGTGCACCTGGTTATGTGGGTAACCTCCAAGCTCAGGGGTGACTTGTTTCAAGTCTATGGATGGGAGGTGAGCTCCCATGGGCATTTGGAAATCTTTCTTGTGATTTTTGCTAGTTTTGGTGGTCTTGGAGTGTTTGGAGTTTTGGAAGAAATAATGGTTTTTATGAGTTGAAATGTATGGCATCATGGTTTCCATGGCCTTTGTGACCTTGTAAAAGTTTGGTGTAGTTTGAGTGTAAACTCTTTTGTGGGACTTCTTCTAAAAAGAAAAGAGAGGTATGTATTCTATTTATATCAAATGAAAGATTAGCTGTGTTGTTTCTTTACATGGTTTTGTGAAAGATTATCTATGCATGAATAAAAATGACTCTCTCCTTACTTCTCACCCTATCTCTAAAATTGCCATTTAAATGAATGTATTTTCTTGTTGGAAAAGAAAGAAAAATCAACTATGCTTATAGTTGGATGCTTTAGAAATTTACAACTTATGGATTTGTGTAGTGGTACAGTAAAGAGGATAAACATTTCATTTCATCTTTAAAAAAAAAGAGTAAATAAATTTATCTTCCTATGCATTTAGATTGTGAGAGTTTGTATGTATATATATAAGCTTACTGCTTATTTTAAACTTACTGCGTTAATTTTTGTATTCTCTGTCAAAATAGGATAACAGAGTCAAATTTCTTTTTAGTAGTTATAAAAACTTACTGTTTTATTTTTTATAACTGCCAAAATGAAATCTGAGAATGTATATATATATATATTGCAAACTGTAATAGAGGAAAAAGCATTTAATAAAGCATTTTTTTCCATTTGAAGGGTTAGGGTTCCTAGTTTTTTTGTTGAAACTCTGTTAAAAAAAAGGGTGCATGGGAGAAATGGCTTCATAGCCGCCATTGTGTTTAGAATAGACGGAGGGGGGACAGACCCCCGTCCACCCCTCCACCCGCCCTTCCCTCCACTCAGCCTTTCCATGACATTGTTGATGCCCAACTTCTGAAACCCTCGCTACCTTCCTTAAATGGTGACTGTGCGATTTTTAATGGCCGCCCTTGTGATGCACCTCGGCCATCTTTGTATATTACCCCTGCATATATATATATATATTTGCATATGCTGCCATTGATGTGACTTTAAAAAAAATGTCTTTTGTGTTCAATGGCAGCATATGCAAATATATATATATATATATATATATATATATATATGCTCCTGCCCATGAAACTAGAATTCCTGTGCATAACCTATTTAAGAAAAACTTAAACCAAAAAACCCTATTGAAGAAAACCAGAGAAAGAGAGTTAGAAAACAAAAGTAAGCTTAGGGTTTGAGGATAGAGGGAAAATAGATGAGTAGAAGAATAAAATAGGGTTAGAGAAATATAATAGCATGTAGGAGACAAATAGAAAATAGAAGAGAAACAAGAAAGGATATAGCCTCATTTGTGAACGTGACCTTCCCTTTCACTTTTGCTTATCCTTGAAACCTAATCAAATGAATGAGCTAAATTTCATTATGAGCATTTAAACCTATTTCATTGCTTTTTTAAAAATGCAATTAGGGTTTAGTGTGGACTAAGAAGGGATTAGTAGACTTAATACTATCCTAACCTAATTTAATTACTTTATTACACTTAGGGAATGGGTGGAGTTAGTTCCCTCTTTATTTTAGTTGTGGGAATTTAATTTTGGCAATGTATTAATTCTAGCAATAAATTTCCTTGTGGGTAGAGTGTATAAACTATATGAATTCTTAGTGTATTTGATTTAATTGTATTATTGAAATCTAGTGGGAGGGGTATGAGAACTTATGTAAATAGATTATTAAGTACATAAGACGTATTTAATTAATTTCTTCCAACCCTTTTGATAGTGGTGAAATTTAAATGTTTAGACTTGTTTGAACCATATGGTCATTAAGTTGGTTTCACTGAGGCGCTCTCATGTAATTAAGTTATTTAAATTAGTTTTAATTTTTGCAGTGAAAGTTTTTATTTTTTATTTATTTATTTCTCTCCTCCTATAGTTGTATGATAAGGCATTATGCTGCCAAAATTTACCTAGGTTAGAGATGTAGAAATATTTATACAATTTATTCCTGTTTTTACCTTATTTCTGTAATTAATTGCTAAGTGCTTTATATCAATGGTAGATAGATTATTTAATGTTATTTATGTTAGTAGTTTTCCTATGGTTAGATTTTGGTTCATATCGAAGTCATAGCACCTCATCTAGGAACCTTAGGGTTAGTTCCAATTATGGAAACTACCCCTCTTAGCAACGCTCCTCGCGTCGCACAACCCCCTTAGCAGGCTTTCATTTCGTAGGGGTTGCAAAAGTAGTTCTTATTATCCTGACATTTGATTGACATCTTCTCCTTTGCGCGTATGCCACCGAGCACACATGTTGGGCGCGAGGGGGTTTTAGAGTCAGGTGGGAAAAGTTTTTGGTAATTCATGTCATGACCACATGACAAATGTGAACATGACACATGTGTATTGTTAGGGTTAGCCGGTAGAAGATATCAATTAAATGCAAATAAAGATTAAACAAAGGAATGGAAATACACAAAAATAATAACAGTGAGAGACAAGTTTTAACGTAGTTCACCCAAACTCGAGCTACATCCACCAAATAGAGAGTCCACTATTATTATCCAGTAAATCAAACCGATTACAACCAGCAATCCCTGCAACTCAATACCGCTACAAAATGCTACAATACAACATATCAAAAAGCCCTAACCCTTAGCCGCTTTTATCAAGCCTTATGTCGGTTACAAAATAGGGTTTTTTATGTCGGTCCCTGAACCTCGGGGAGGATACATGGCTAGTGTACAATACTTTCCTGATCAGTCACCACCTACCAACATGTATCGTGTCACGACCACATGGGAAATGTGGGCATGACATTTGGTATCAAAGCCCATGTTTAAACACTGGGCTTTTTGGGCACATTATTTATTCCGCAATTTTGTTGTAATTTTTGACACCTTGTTCATGTAGGATGCCACCTAGATCGAGGAGAGGGTGCTCACGCACCAATGAGTCTAGAGGAGCTGGTATACGGGGTGCTTCATCATACAAGGGCCAAATTCCTCCAACACCTGACATAGGACCACAGATACTCCAGGTGCTGCAAGCAATTCTAGTGAGATTGCCACCAGTGGTGGAGGGACCACATGTTGAGATACCAGTGATATATGAGGGTCACACATCTGCTCATAAGGAGCACAGAAGGAGTCCCCCACCACACCATGAAGATCATGAGGAGGAGGTTATAGTGGAGTCAGTGCATTATGACCCCTTTGGTTATGGACAGTGGGATGAGGTAGATGCTCCCATTCTAGGAAGCCGTGATCATGGAGACCGCATCAGAGATTTGCTTAGACTGAATCCACCTACATTTGTGGGGACTATAGAGGGAGAAGAGGCTGAGGCTTGGCTCATCAGTCTAGATCGGTACTTTGCGTTGTGTCCCTATGGGAGCAACATAAAAGAATGTGTCATAGTCCATTTATTGTGCGAGGCTGTGGTGACATGGTAGCGCATTGAGGAGCAGAAGCACCATCTCTCTTTAGACACACTTTCTTGGAACATATTCCTTGAGTGCTACAGGGCGCGATATCTCTCAGAGCACTTCAGACAGCACCATATAGATGAGTTCCATGATCTATAGTAGCGGGGTTCCACAGTTGCACAGTATGAGTGCAAGTTTGTGGAGTTGTCATGATATGTCAAGTACCTGCAAGATGAGAAGCTTCTTGTTAGTCAATTTATCAAGGGCTTAAATCCTAGGATAGTAGGACCTGTTTGCATGGCAGATCCACAGACTATGAGCAAGGCCGCTCAAAATGCACTTATTGCAGAGGAGGTCTATGGGTGGAGCCATGGGTCATGACCACCATTTCAGGACCAGGATTTCTGTAGACCCCAACCACCTCATAGGGGCAGTTTTAGTTCTGCATCTTTACCTCCTATACCTCCACAACAACAACAGCAGTAGAGATCTAGACCACTGCAAAGATCATAGGGTGGCCACAGTTGAGTATGGCACTCGTACGCAGGGTCCGCACAAAAACTAGCATCAGTAGGTACCAGTTGCATGACCAGCTAGGTCACAATAGTCCTTTAGAGGATTACAGAGCAATACAGGATGACCTAGAGCGCAATAGTCTAGCAGGACTCAGTTAGTGCATATCCAGACTCGGGGGCCTTGTTATGTATGTGGTTGCACAGGGAACTTGGCTAGGGAGTGTCCACGGGGTTTCACAATAGGAGGTTAGCATGCCAGTGGTTCTGAACAGACATTTGGAGATGTGGGTCAATCCCACCATGTTTTTACAGCAGTTGATAACTACTAGGCTGACTTTCAGGCCTCTATTATCGAGACTCCAAGTAATATTAGGGATGTTTCCATTACTGTTTTGTTTGATTGTGGAGCTACATACTCCTTTATTTCTCCATCATTAGTGGAGCATTGCAGAATGGTGGCCTCTAGGTAGGATGATAGGTGGGAGGTCGAGTTGGCCATAGGGGCCAAGATGGCAGTAGATTTAGTGGTTCGTGACTGTGAGCTAGCACTTGGAGCCTTCACTATAGTAGTAGACCTCAGGGTCATTCCCTTAGGGTCTTATGGAGTGGTGTTAGGTATGGATTAGCTTGCGTCTCATAGAGCCAAGCTTGATTGTCACCAGAAGGTGATAGGTTGCCTAGATGACCATGGCATAGCAGCAGACATTGTGGGCATTCAGAAGCCCACAACAGTATGTATGATTTTCGCTAAATAGCTTAAGCATTGTATGCAGAAGAGTTGTCAGATGTTTGCAATCACAGTCATCGATAGATCAGAGGATGAGCTAGAGTCTTCACTTGATGATCATCCCATCCTTAGAGAGTTTGCAGATGTGTTTTCACCTAAGCTTCCAGGATGCCACCTCACAGAGAGGTAGATTTTCACATTGAATTTGTACTAGGTACCAAGCCAGTGTCTCGTGCACCTTACCGGATGACTACACATGAGCTTATAGAGCTCAAGCTTCAGTTGGAGGACTTGCTCAAGAAGGGGCACATTCAACCTAGCATCTCACCTTGGGGTGCACCAATTATCTTCATGAAGAAGAAGGATTATAGGCAGCTAAATAAGGTGACGGTGAAGAACCATTATCCTTTGCCTTGGATAGATGATTTGTTTGATCAGATATAGGGAGCCAGAGTGTTCTCTAAGATTGACCTGAAGTTTGATTACCATCAGTTGCACATTACAGAGGTGGATATTCATAAGACCGCCTTTCAGATTTGCTATGGTCACTATGAGTTCACCATGGTGCCCTTTGGTTTGACGAATGCCCCTGCAGTTTTCATGAGCCTCATGAATGGGGTGTTTCACACATACTTAGATCAGTTCATGATCATTTTCCTAGATGACATATTGATATATTCACAGACTGAGGAGGAGCATGAGGAGCATGTGCACCAGGTTTTACAGTGTTTGAGAGATCAGTAGCTTTAGGGCAACTTGGTGAAGTGTACCTTCTTCCGTACAGAGGTTCAGTACTTGGGTCACATTCTATTTGGTGATGGTATCTCAGTAGATCCATCAAAGATTAGAGCTATCAGGTATTGGCCAGCGCCTACCAGTGTCACAGAGGTTAGGAGCTTCATGGGGCTAGCAGGATATTACCGCCAGTTTATTGAGGGCTTTTCTAGGATAGCCCATCCTATCACTTCCCTTCAGCGGAAAGGGAAGATCTTCTTGTGGACAGAGCATTGTGAGAGGTCCTTTGGGGTCCTCAAGGAGCCTCTCACTAGTGCTCCTATTCTAGTAGTACCTGATCCAGTAGTTGATTTCATGGTTTGTACTAATGCATCTTTAGAGGGATTAGGTGCAGTCCTTATGTAGGATTGTCGAGCGATTGCATATGAGTCATGAAAGCTCAAGACCCATGAGCTAAACTACCCTACTCATGACTTGGAGCTTGCAGCAGTGGTTCACACTCTCATTAGATGGAGACACTTCCTTTTGGGATGTCATTTTGAGTTACACTCTGACCATCATAGTCTATAGTATATATTCACGCAGCTGAATCTGAATGCCCACCAATAGTGTTGGATGAAGTTCTTATGTGAGTACAACTTTGATGTGCACTACATCAAAGGGAAGGAGAACATGGTTACCGATGCATTAAGTCGGAGGCACCACGAGATCCTGACCTTGACTTTGAGTGTGGACTTGAGAGGGTGTATATTGCAGCATCTACCTAAGGATGAGTGGTTCCTTGAGGTACATCAGGAGATTCAGTCACAAAGGGCCCTTATGGGCAAGTTTGTAGGATATTCTCTTGAGACAGATGGACTTCTTTGACATCGACATCACATCTATGTTCCCCTTGCAGCTGATCTTCGTCCAGTAGTTTTATCAAAGGCTCACAGAGCACCTTATGCAACACATCTTGGGGTGAAGAAGATGCATGCCTATCTGAGATAGTTGTATCATTGGGCAGGGATAAGACACGGCATAGCATATTTTGTAGCTCGTTGCCTTGAGTGTTAGAGGGTCAAGGCCAAGCATCAGCATCCAACAAGGCTTTTATACCCTCATGACATACCAGAGTGGAAATGGGACACCATTTCCATGGCCTTCATAGTTGGTCTACCTTTGTCATCTCACCGCCATGATACCATCATGGTGATGGTTGACAAGTTGACCAAGGTAGCATATTTTTCATTAGTACGCACAATGTACATTGCACCTATAGTGGCGAGGTTCTTCTTAGATGATATTGTGAGACTTTATGGAGTTCCTCATCACATCATATTTGACAAATATTCAGTGTTTACATTAGCTTTTTGGAGGTCATCACAGCAGGCGTTGGGCACTCAGCTCAACTTCAGTTCAACTTATCACCCTAAGATAGATGGACAGACTAAGAGGGTGAATCAAGTTTTAGAGGACATGCTTCACATATATGTGATGGATCACCAGTCTAGATGGGAAGACTACCTATATCTAGTTGATTTTGCCTACAATAATGGGCATCATAGCTCATTAGGTATGCCTCCCTATCAGGCCTTGTATGGCAGACCTTGCAGGACTCCTTTGAGTTGGGACCACATCAGGGACAGAGTTTCTATTGGACCAGAGTTGGTACAGGACATGGAGCAGCAGGTTACTTTGATTAGGTAGCAGTTATAGGAGGTACAGGATCATCAGAAGAAGTATGCTGATGCCAAGAGATTGGATCAGAGATTCTCAGTTGGTGACAAGGTATTCTTGAGAGTCTGGCCGCATAAGAGTCCAATCTATTATGAAAAGGGCTCTAAGCTTGCACCGATATTTGTTGGGCCATTTGAGATACTGGAGCAAATATGACATGTAGCTTATCATCTAGCCTTGCCACCTATCATGTTGCGCATCCACAATGTGTTTCATATATCTATGTTGAGACGTTATATATCTGATGTGGCTCATGTTTTGGATTGCGATGCCTTATAGGTCGAGTCAGACAGGAAGTTGGCTTTCAAGCCAATTCGCATATTGGCTCGTCGGATGCTAGGCCTTCAACGTCAAGAGCTAGACCAAGTCAAAGTTCAATGGGACTGCTATGATGAGGTCTCGGCTAATTGAGAGGATGCTACTAGATTGAGGACACTTTATGCTCACCTCTTTGCTGACTTCCAGGAGGAAGTTTAGTCTTAAGGGGGAGGATGTGAGGCCTACTTATCTCACCTTCTATTCTTGCTTACATCGTGTAGACATTTTGATGGACATGTGGACATTTGGGACTACTGATCCTATTATTCAGACTTTCATGACCATTTCATATGCTTTGATTTGTTAGATAGAGCATGAGGTGATGTTTTTATAGCTTGCATGTTAGATTTCACTTGATATTATAATGTTAGGTGATATTTATTTTGATGCAAATGGGAATGTTAGTTGATGAGTAAATGAATGAAATATTATGCAGTTTTAATCCTGATTTGATGTTTAGAAATGCAAATAAATTATGAATCATGTAAATGATAGCATGTGTATAATTGAGGATATCGGTGATTATGCGACTCTGTGTATGTGTGTGCATTTCCTTTAACTTCAGCTATGATGAACATGTTCCATTGATCTGTGTGTGGAAGTGTGCAGGTAATTTTCCATGCCCATGGAAAATCGGAGGTCATTCCAGTAACCCTATGTGGTATCCATGTTTAGCTGACCTAGTCCCAAGAGGGACCAAGTTCATTTGTGATGGAGCATGATGATGTGTAATGTCTATAATTGATGTTTATTTTGATTAGGGTTCACCCTGTTAATTGATTTATTGATGTGTTGTAAGTTGTAATGTTGAGTTGCACTATTTTGGTGCTATTTATTTATTGGGCTTTTTTATGTGAATTTATGGACCCCTTGGTGTTTATTTTGGTCAAATAATGACCCTAGGTCATATCCCTAGAGTCTAGGACCAATTTGAACATGTGAGACCTTAGTTTAACCTTCTTTTGGTTACCTTAACTTGACCTTGAAGTTAAGTGACGAAATTTGAAGTTGGGTGAGGTGGTGGACAAGTCAAGATTCCACCATGACCAACTCCACTTCCCTAGGATAAGGTCTCCCTTATCTTGAAGGCTTGTGAAGATTCCAAGGCCTTCAAGTGTGAGAGACCTCATTCCTATGCTCTAACACATGTATAAGAGCATCTATGGGGGAATGGGTTTTCCTTGTTGGATAGGAGCATGACATGTGTCTTCTCCTTATCCTTATGGAGTCTTCCATGTGGGATTCCCCTCTCCACTATGCTCTCACACAAGTGTGAGAGCATTTGTGGGAGAGTGTGAAGCTTTGTGGGATGGGAGTGTGACATGTATCACCTCCTCATCCCTTAGGGTTTTGTGAGTAGGTTGTGAGGAGGAAGAAGAAGGTGACATGTGTCACTTTCTCATTCCTTAAGACTCTTTGGTTTAGCCTATTAAATGAAAGGAAGCTAGGTGTGTGAAAATCGCTTCCTACACTAATCTAAAGAGGAGAGATGAGTGTAAATTCATTTTAATATTTATATTTACATCAATATTAACATAACAATGGAGATATTGCAGCAATACACAACACAAGAATGTAAGACAAAAGAGAGAGAGACAAGATATAACATGGGGAAAATCCTTACGAGTGAAAAACCCCACACTCCAAAACCTGCACAATGTATTATCGAAACAATGAAGTTTACAACACACTTGAATGCGAGTCTTTACAGGAGTCTTGGACACTCGTATCTGGAGACAATCCAGTAGCATAATAGTACCTGTCAATCCATTAAAACATCTCCTCTCCAAGAACATGCTTAAATAGAAGTTTACAAGGCAAAAAAAATACTTTCCTTGAGATGGGCGTCCAACTTGGCCTCATAGCCCAAAACCCATGCCTAGGGACACTTGTCCAACACTGAAGGATAGTCAGGACACTTGTCACATCACCCCATCCCAATAAGGTCACCTATTCCCAAGTTGGGCAATGACAGATGCTCTTACACATCTTACGACTGTCATAGAATCCGTCATAACTAACAGCTCTTACAGCTGTAAGAGAATCTGTCATAACTGCCTAAAAATAGTATATTCTACTTACAACACATCATCACCCTCCTTGGGGCACCCAAAGATGCCTTCTTCCAAGATGCCTTGTGACACATGTCTTCACCTATAATAGAACCTTCCATTTACGACTCTTACGCATCATAAATTCTGTCATAGGAATCTGTCATAACCGTTTCGGTCAAAATTCACTTACACACTAGTCAAAGTGCTAACACATGGAAAAATACCTCTACTACTAAGTGGGATGCCTATCTCCTCATGTGAGGACAAAATTACATGTGGTCGCCATCCACGTAGGATGACACATCACCGTGCCAACTCCCACAAAATGACAAAACAGGACTTGCATCCAACATACATTAATAGGCAATAAATAAATACATACAATTAATTAATACAAGGAAGCACCAAGGTTGAGACACCTTAATTCCCAACATTCTCCCACTTGTCGAACACCTTGTAAGAGCCAATGGAAATGATAGGATTTAACTGCTATAGGTCGAGAGGCCCATAGACTCCAAACACCATCTAAACTTGTTTGTGTCTACTGGTTTCGTCAATGCATCTGTAACATTTTTCAAAGTGTCTACCTTCTCCAAATTCACCTTCCCATCCTCTACCATGTCTCGCATGAAATGAAATTGTACATCAATATGCTTTGTTCTGGCATGAAAAGTTGGATACTTTGCTAGGAAAATCACACTTTGACTATCACAACAGATAGTAATATGTTCTGCATTAACACTAATATCATAACACAATCTCTTAAGCCAAATGGCTTCCATGCAAGCATGAGTTGCTGCCATATACTCAGGTTATGTTGTGGACAAAGCGACCACAGGTTTTTGCTTACTCATCGAACTAATTGCACCACCGAACATAGTAAACACGTAAGCACTGGTGGATCTCCTGCTATCAATGTCACCTGCCCAATTTGAATCCACAAATCCACGAATACACATAGAATGCGAAGGTCATGTAGGATGACCATGATAACATATGGAATACTCAAAAGTGCCCCTCAAATATCTGAACTCTCTCTTTACTGCATCCCAATGTACTCATCCAGGATTAGCCATAAATCGACTAAGGACTCCCACTGTTTGGGCAATGTCTGGTCTTATACAGACCATATCATACATCAAAATGCCAACAACAGTAGCATAAGCTACTCTGCTCATGTCCTCCATCTTAGAAGGAGATTTTGGACAATCATTAATAGATAACTTTGTCCCCAAAGAAACAGGAATACACAATGGTCTACAATCTAAGTAAGTGCAAGAAGATGAGTTCACTTTTTGGCCAAAAAGTGGAAGTGTTTTTCCTATTTTTCAAATTTTGTCATATTTGGAGTGACAATTTGAAGCACTTGCACATAAAATATTAAGATGATGTAAAAATAAGAAATGTAGAATTTTGTTTCTAGTTTTCAAATATGTAATTTTTTCTAATACCCAGATGATGGAAGTTGGTTTTTTATTGGATGTAGAAAAAGTGGCTTTTAAAAAGTCCCCTATTTTTTGCAAAAGCATGCATGTGTACGACCAACATAATTTGACCTAAATTATTGTATTTTTCTAATTCCTTTTGTGGAAATATTCTCAGGATGTTAAATTTTGGTTAGGATATTTTTTTGTAATTTTTTGATAAATATTTTTTTTATTAATTTTTTAATGGCCCTAATTAGTGTTTTTTAAAACCCCTCGTGTATGACAAACATAATTTGAGCTAAACTAATCAATTCACTAAAAAAAATTCATCATCTAGAGAATGATGTCTAGTTTGGTTAGACAAATTTTTTTCAAGAAACTTTCAAAATCAAAAGTTATTAAAAAAATAGTAACCTGTATTATTTCAAGTTTATGAGTTAGTTTGTTTAGAAAATAAATAATAAATAGAAAATTATGTTCAATAGCAAAAAAAATTACATGTTTGAAAACTAGACTTTGAGATCTATAATGGGTTTTAATTTTGTTAAAATATTCTAAAAAAAAAAGTCGTCAGCCATAGTGGTGAAACTAGTTTTTTCTCTTGCTGTTTTCATGGTCTCCTAGTTGCAGGTCCAAAGCTAAGGCTTGGGTTTCCAAGCCTAAAACCAATGCATATTGGCGGGTTTGAAATTTCAAAATTTTAGAAATGGGTACCCATTATAAACGGGTGCCCATTTTAAAAATAACGGGTACCCGTTTTAAAAATAACGGGTACCCATTTCTAAAAAATAAAAAAATTAGCAATAGGCATGTTAAAAAAAATTTTTTGAAAACGGGTACCCGTTTTGAGATGGGTACCCATTTTCAAAAAGTTTTTTTTTGTTTTTAAATGCATAAGGCTATTTTTTAATTGTTTTGAAAACGGGTAGCCATTTTGCTTCGGGTGCCCGATCCTAAACGGGTACCCATTTTTTTTGAAAATGGGTACCCGTTCCAAGCGACATTTTTCATCCATAGGAGACTTCCATGAAATGTATACTCATCTTTGTGCTTTCACCGATCTGCCATGTTGAACCTATCCAACACGGTGTTCACATACTTACTCTGGTTTAACCAAAGTTTTATGTTAGCTCTATCTCTTCTGATTTCCATTCCCAGAATGTACCTGGCTGCCCCTAGATTCTTCATCTCAAACTATGTTAAAAACTGAGATTTCAAATCATAAATCATATTCTTACCATTCCCAATTAACAACATATCATCAACATACAATGCAATAATGATAATGCGATCATTGTCAAATTTTTAATACACACAATGATCTAATTTTGATCTCAGAAATCCAATCGACAACACAAAGGCATCAAATTTCAGGTACCACATCTTAGGAGACTGCTTCAAACCATACAAAGACTTTTTCAACTTGCAAACCAAATTTTCTTTACCTTTCTCTATGTAATGCTCGAGCTATGACATGTAAATCTCTTCCTCCAAATCACCATGAAGGAATGTTGCCTTCACATCCATTTGCTCCACCTCTAAGTCATACGCTGCTGCAAGAGATAACAGGAACCGAATAGATGCCATCTTTGCAATGGGAGAGAAAATTTCACCATAATCAATTCCCTCCACTTGTGAGTACCCCTTCGCAACCAATCTGACCTTGTACTTTTCAACACTGCCATCTGCACCAAATTTCTTCTTGAACACCCATTTACAACCAACGGGTTTCCATCCTTTAGGCAAAGACACCAAGTCCCAAGTCTCATTCTTTTCCAAAGAATCCATTTCATCTTCCATGCCCTCCTTCCAGGAACCTATATCTTTCATGCCCATAGCCTCTGTCACAATTCTAGGCTCATCAGTGTTAGTAAGCAAGGAAAAATCACAACTAGAATCAAGTAATGAATAACCAAACCTATCAGGTTGCTTCCTTGTTCATGTAGACCTCCTCAAAGGCTGAGGTTGAGGTTCTACTTCTTCTTATGAACTTTTAGAGCTGCTAGAGCTCTCCTCATCATCAAGTCTCACAGGGTCTGTTGGTTCAGTCTTCTCAGGGGTAGAAGGAAACTAAACCACATTCTCTTTCTTTTTTGTTTCCTCTGGTTGTAGAACAACAGAAGAAGGTGTTAGCTCTCTGAAAATAACACTTCTATACAACACTTTTTCGGCCATAGGATCCCAAAGCTTGTATCCTTTCACACCGACACCATAGCCAATGAAAATACACTTAACACCCTTGTTCTCCAATTTAGATTGTTTCTCCCTAGGCACATGTGCATATGCCTCACAACCAAAAACATGAATATGTCTAACTAAAGGCTTCTTACTAGACCACACCTCCATAGGTATCTTACCAACAAGAGCTGATGTAGGAGACCTATTTACTAGGTAGGAAGCAGTGGCTACAGCTTCAGCCCAAAACTTTTGTTCGAGGCTTTCTCCACTATGCATACGCCTAGCTTTCTCCATCAATGTCCTATTCATTCTCTCTGCAACTCCATTTTGTTGCAAGGTGTATGGAGCTGTCTTATGTCTTTCAATCCCTTTCTCTTTACAAAACTTATTGAACTCTGCCGAACAAAACTCATCACCGTTGTTAGTCCTCAAACACTTAATCTTTTTACTAGTTTGATTCTCAAGCTTTAAACTCTTTGAACCGACTAAAGACTTCAAACTTGCTTCTGAGAAAATAAATCCATGTCCTTCTACTATAATCATCTATGAAAGATACAAAATATATAGATTTGGAAATCGAAGGAACACTAATAGGACCAAACACATCAGAATGAATAAGATCCAACACACCAGAAGATTTTTGAGAACTAGAGTAAAACTGAAAAGGATTTTGCTTTCTGTATATACAATGTTCGCAAAAGTCAAACTCGAGATTACAATCATTTAACGCCTCAACGATGTTTTTATTTTTCAGGGTTCTAAGATCCTTCTCACCAATGTGGCCAAATCTCTTATGCCATAACATTGTCTTTTCAGCAGGAACCTTAACTTTCAAAGCATGAGCACCCTTGGGTACCCAAAATGCACTACCATCAGAATTTGATACAACATACTTTTTCACTGTCGGTTCCAATGGTGGGGATGAAGTGACTGCTACTCTTTTCTTTGAGGTAGAAGAACTATTGTACTGTGAAGTGCATGCCTCTAGCTGAAACAGAGTATCTCTCTAAGTACCCTTCGCAAGCACCATCGATCCTCTAGTCATCTTACATCCATCCTTCGAAAAGACAACCTGCACACTTACATCATTCAACTTACTTATAGAAAGCAGGTTCTGTTCCAAGCCTAGGATGTGCATAACCCTAGTGATCCCCTTCACTCGTCCATCAAGGAATTGGATTGAGACTCTTCCACGACCAACAATTTTTAGATGAGAATCGTCACCCAGGTACACTCTTCCACCATCAAACTCTTCATACTTCGTAAACCAGTCTCGATGTGAGGTCATGTGGAATGATGCACCAGAATCAATTAACCACACATCATCAGATGCATGGGTGGCCAGGGCTGCAATGAAGGTATCACCATCATCTTGTGACTTGTCATAATCTGAATCTATGACATTATTTTTCTTCTTCTTTTTCTCCTCTTTGCATTCCTGTCAAAAATGCCCAGATTTTTCACAGTTCCAATAGTAAGCCTTGGACTTTCTAGGAGATTTGGATCTCCCACGAGATTTGGATCTATCCTTCTCATCTTTCTTGTCTTTCTTTTTCCCTTTCTCCTTGGGTATTCCACGAATTGCAAGAGGTTCTTTGGCCAACTCGGTTGCCTTTCTTTGCATCTCTTTAGATAATAGCAAAGACACTACCTCATCCATCTTGAAGGTGGTTGTAGTGCTTTCGATGGCCATTACAAGATGATCCCACGAATCTGGCAAAGAACAAAGCAAGGTCATACATCGATCCTCCTCCTCCATTTTCAAACCCATGGATGTCAATTGTGCAAGAATCATGTTGAAAGCATTCATATGGTACGCAATAGATCCTCTGTCTTCCATCTTCAGAGCAAACAACTTCTTTTTTAGAAAAAGCTTATTCACCAAGGACTTGCCCTGATAAACATCTCCCAACTTCTTCCAAAGTTCTTTCACGGTCTTCTCCTCATGGACATTCAATAGGATAGAGTCAGCTAAACTGAGTCTTATGAGACCCTTAGCCCTCCGATCTTTGAGATCCCAATTAGCTTGTGGAGTTGCCGTAGGTTTTGTGCCATTAACAGTTTCCCATAGGTCTCGATCAACAAGCATGTCTTCCATCTTGAGTTTCCACAACTCAAAATTTGTGTTGTTAAACTTCTCCACTGCTAATCTTCTAGATGTGGCTGCCATCTCCTTCTTGCAACAAGATTTTAGAATACTCTGTAGAGACTCCCACTCAACCTAAGATTAGCTCAAAAAACCCCTACCCAGCAGCTAGAACCAAAACTAGTCAGGCTCTGATACCAACTAAAAGGAAGCTAGGTGTGCGGAAATCACTTCCTACACTAATCTAAAGAGGAGAGATGAGTGCAAATTCGTTTTAATCTTTACAGTTACAGCAATGTTAACATAACAATGGAGATATTGCAGCAATACACAACACAAGAATGTAAGATAGAAGAGAGAGAGAGAGAGAGACAAGATATAACGTGGGGAAAACCCTTACGAGTGAAAAACCCCACACTCCAAAACCTACACAATGTATTATCTAAACAATGAAGTTTACAACACACTTGCAATGCAAGTCTTTACATGAGTCTTCAACATTCGTATCTGGAGACAATTCAGCAACATAACAGTACCTGTCAATCACATAATACATCTCCTCTCCAAGCACCTACTTATTTAGAAGTTTACAAGGCAAAAAAGTGCTTTCCTTGAGATGGGCATCCAACTTGGCCTCATGGCCCAAAACCCATGCCTAGGGAGACTTGTCCAACACTACAGCATGGTCATGAAACTTGTCACATCACCCTATCCCAATGAGGTCACCTATTCCCAAGTTAGGCAATGACAGATGCTCTTACACATCTTACGACTATCATAAAATCCTTCATAACTGATAGCCCTTACAGCTGTAAGAGAATCTATCATAACTACCTAAAATAGAATATTCTACTTACAACACATCATCACCCTCCTTGGGGTACCCAAAGATGCCTTATTCCAAGATGCCTTGTGACACATGTCTTCACCTATCATAGAACCTTCCATTTATGACTCTTACATGTCATAGATTCTATTATAGGAATCTGTCATAACCATTTCGGTCAAGATTCACTTACACACTAGTCAAAGTGCCAACACATGGCAAAATACCTCTACCACTAAGTGGGATGCCTATCTCCTCATGTGAAGACAAAATTACATGTGGTCACCTTCCACGAAGGATGACACATCACCGTGCCAACTCCCACAAGATGACGAAACAGGACTTGCATCCAACATACATTAATAGGCAATAAATAAATACATACAATTAATTAATACAAAGAATTACCATGGTTGAGACACCTTAATTCCCAATATTAAACTCCCTCTTTGAGAGAGGGAGAGGGTTCTTCATTTTTGCTTTTTGAATATTGATTTGGGGAACATAGCTAGAGTTGGAGGATTTTTGATGCAAGGAGATTGGAAGGAGACTTAGGAGCTCTTCTTCAACCTCTTGTCAAATTTGGGCTTATAAGATAAGCACCCAAGGTTTTATGCCTTATGTTTTTACTTTCATTGTATGTGAAGATTGCTTTGTATATGTTTGAGTTGTGGTTTATGTGTTGTGTGGGTTTTCATTTTGGGTGTTTGATGAAGCTCTCCTTTGAGAAGAGCTCATCTTGTTTTGGGGTGGGAGAGGAGTGAACCTCCTCGGGGACACCCTCATTATATTTGGAGGTATTGATGGCCATGGGAGTGCATTGTGAAGTATTTGAGATTTTGGTGAAGGCAAGAGTGCCTTGGGAGTTTTGACATTTTGAGAGATTAAGGTAAGAGGCCTTGTGAATTTGAGTATTATTTGTTTTGGTGATTTTGGGTTCTCCCCTTGAGTTGAGAGTAGTCCACTCTCCTACCCCCAAAAATCTAAGTTATATGGATTCGTTATATGAAATCCTTCGGAGGGTGTAACTATGTATTGTGTGAGTGATTTTCGTGTTGAATCCCTTGTTTTTGTGTGCACCTGGTTATGTGGGTGACCTCCAAGCTTGGGGGTGACTTGTTTCAAGTATTGGATGGGAGGTGAGCTCCCATGGGCATTTGGAAATCTTTCTTGTGAATTTTGTAGGTTTTGGTGGTCTTGGAGCGTTTGGAGTTTTGGAAGAAATAATGGTTTTTATGAGTTGAAATGTATGGCATCATGGTTGCCATGGCCTTTGTGACCTTGTAAAAGTTTGGTGTAGTTTGAGTGTAAACTCTTTTGTATGACTCCTTGTAAAAAAAAAGAGATATGTATTCTATTTATTTCAAATGAAAGCTTGACTAGGTTGTTTCTTTACATGGTTTTGTGAAAGATTATCTATGCATGAATAAAAATGACTCTCTCCTTACTTCTCACCCTATCTCTAAAATTGTCATTTAAATGAATGTATTTGCTTGTTGAAAAAGAAAGAAAAATAAACTATGCTTATAGTTGGATGCTTTAGAAATTTGCAACTTATGGATTTGTGTAGTGGTACAGTAAAGAGGATAAATATTTCATTTCAACTTTTTTTTTTAAAAGAGTAAAGAAATTTATCTTCCTATGCATTTAGATTGTTAGAGTTTGTATATATATATATATATATATATTGCAAACTGTAATAGAGGAAAAAGCATTTAATAAAGCATTCTTTTCCATTCGAAGGGTTAGGGTTCCTATTTTTATGGTTGAAACTCTATTTTTTGTGTTTAGAATAGATGGAGGGGGAATGGACCCACATCCGCCCCTGCACAGATCCAAAGGCTCTGTGGAGGAGGAGGGGAAGGAAGCCGTCCTCCCCTCCACTCAGCCTTTCCACGGCACCACCATTGCCCAACTTCTAAAACTCTCCCTGCCTTCCATAAATGGTGAATGTGTGATTTTTAACGACCGCTCTTGCGAAGCACCTCGGCCATCTCTGTATATTACCCCTGCATACATACATCAATATATATATATATATATATTACTGTCGTTCTTCCAATATATTTTGTACTGTATATATATATATTACTGTCATTCTTCCAATATATTTTGTACTGTGAGTTTTAAAAAGACATCTTCTGTGTTCAATGGCAGCATATGCAAATATATATATATATGCTCATGCCCATGAAACTAGAATTCATGTGCATAACCTATTTAAGCAAAACTTAAACAAGAAAACTCTGTTGAAGAAAACTAGTGAAAGAGAGTTAGAAAACAAAAGTAAACTTAGGGTTTGAGGATAGAGGCAAAATAGATGAGTAGAAGAGTAAAATAGGGTTAGAGAAATATAATAGCATGTAGGAGACAAATATAAAATAGAGGAGAAACAAGAAAGGATATATCCTCCTTTGTGAACGTGACCTTCCCTTTCACTTTTGCTTCTCCTTGAAACCTAATCAAATGACTGAGCTAAATTTCATTGTGAGCATTTAAACCTATTTCATTGCTTTTTCAAAAATGCAATTAGGGTTTAGTGTGGACTAAGAAGGGATTAGTAGACTTAATACTATCCTAACCTAATTTAATTATTTTATTACACTTAGGGAATGGGTGGGGTTATTTCCCTCTTTATTTTAGTTGTGGGAACTTAATTTTGGCATTGTATTAATTCTAGCAATAAATTTCCTTGTGGGTAGAGTGTATAAACTATATGAATTCTTAGTGTATTTGATTTAATTCTATTATCAAAATCTAGTGGGAGGGGTATGAGAACTTGTGTAAATAGATTATTAAGTACATAAGACGTATTTAGTTAATTTCTTCAAACCCTTTTGATAGTGGTGAAATTTAAATGTTTAGACTTGTTTGAACCCTATGGTCATTAAGTTGGTTTTATTGAGGCACTCTCATGTAATTAAGTTATTTAAATTAGTTTTAATTTACGTAGTGAAAGTGTTTATTTTTTATCTATTTATTTCTCTCCTCCTATAGTAGTATGATAAGGCGTTATGCTACCAAAAGTTACCTAGGTTAGAGATAGAAATATTTATACAATTTATTCCTATTTTTACCTTATTTTTGTAATTATTGCTAAGAGCTTTATATCAATGGTAGATAGATTATTTAATGTTATTTATGTTTGTAGTTTTCCTAATTTTGGTTCATATCGAAGTCATAGCACCTCATCTAGGAACCTTAGGGTTAGTTCCAATTATGGAAACTACCCCTCTTAGCGACACTCCTCGTGTCGCACAACCCCCTTAGTAGGCTTTCATTTCACAGGGGTTGCAAAAGGAGTTCACATTATCCCAATGTTTGATTGATGTCTTCACCTTTACGCGTATGCCACTGAGCGTACATGTTGCGTGAGAGGGGGTTTTAGAGTTGGGTGGGATAATTTTTTGGTAATTCGTGTCATGACCACATGACAAATGTGGACATGACATGTGTGTATCATGTCATGACCACATGGGAAATGTGGGCATGACATTAATGAATACACAAAGATTGAGGAACTATTTCTAGCCCCCAGTCTCAGGTAGACATTAGAGAAAACACATTGCAGGCATGCCAAACACAATGAAGATAGTAACAGGCACGCAAAACATGGAGAAGAGTATTGAAGACACACAAAACATGATGAATGCAGTGATATTTCTTTTTTTTTCATTTTCATATATATATGAATGCAAATACATGGAATGTAAGAATGCAACACACAACCCCAAAATGTAGGAGGGGCATTTCGCCACACCCTTGAGACTACACTTGAGAACAAGCATGCCATACAAAACCCAAAGCATAGGAGGGGCATTTCGCCACACACTTGAGACTATGCTTGGGAAAAAACACACCATACAAAGCCCGAGTGTAGGAGGGAATTTTGCCACACCCTTGAAACTACACATGGGGGAAAACACATGGAAGACACACGGAAAACACGAGTGTCATATAGCATGAAAAAGACATACTATGTCTTAAACATAATAAACAAGGTGATGGAAGGAGATTATTGCTAAGTTCCCACCATCTCAAGCATGCTACAGGCACACCTGATGGTTGGGCTTATGCCACAACAACTGCCAAAAACACGCTTAAGGGAGGATAGTCTCAGATCCAACCCCACCTACTCAGAGGACTTTTGAAATAAAAAGAATGTGCGCTAGCTCAAGAGATACACCATCCCCGCCTCTATAGAGGGATTTTGAATAAAAGGGTATGCACAATATCACGCCTCTGCAGAGGGCTTTTTGATTGCAATATAGAATAAAGATGTGCACTCGTGCCAGAGATACAAATTCTAGCCTCTGTAGATGGCTTAAAAACATGCTTCATTAGTACCAAAATCATCAGATAACTTACCTTATATGCCCCCACCTTAAGGTGGTTGATATCATGTACCAATATCAAGCATGTTAAGGTATATAGAAAACACACAAGGGAACAAGAGCTTTCGCAAAGCCCATGCCCCCAAAGGTGACATGTGCTCATGATCGTTGAATGTTTCCACAAACACATCTTAATCTAAGAAAAACATGAAAGCTATGCATGAAAACAAAGAAGCCAAGGCTTATACTATAGGCATCTCAAAACCAAGTGTAAAAACAAGGTGAGATACCCAAAACAATCAAAGTGCATGGAGCAGATGTATTGTTATGATTTGTTAGCAAAGATAAGGCAACATCAAATATCACACAGAGTGATTCTATTAGCCAAGCGTCGGATATATAAATCAACCCCATCTTCATATATGGACTAGGTCCATTTCTTCTTTGCTTGCTGAAGGGACACATGGTCCGTATCAGTATATGTTTGTTTTTCTTCATCCGCCGACTAGGTAGAATCACTAGAAGGAGGTAAACAATAAAATGAGAGAGAAGAACAAGTGTCTCAGGAACAATCATGTAAGAAGATGCCCCCAGGTCATCAACCACAATGCTATGCACCTAAGACACAACACATAGCAATAAAATAGAGGAGAAACAAGATAGAAGATGATGATACAAATAGAAGAATAGTCACAATAGAGGTGGTCTCCCAGTATACTTGACCTTACAAGAGTATCAAGGGTCATCCAACAAGGCCTAAACAACACATAACACATCACGGGGGGATGCAACACAAGAGGGGAGGTCACATAAATGAGAAAATGATGCTATGACATAGGTGACCACTAGGGTTAGAAATACTTACTTGTTGCTAAGAAAGGCTCAAACTTGTGAGCATCTTAGAAAGGTGCTCTATCAATTTTTGTAAAAAGTGCGAACAGTTTGCATTTGTTTGATTCGTATTTTTAGGATGATCAATTAGTGTTTGTTTGTCATATTGTTGTATATTCAAAATCTTCTGTTGTTTGCGAGGAGGGGAATCATTACTATTTCCCATTGATGATAATTGTCTTGTTCTTTTTTGATCCTTTGATTTCTTATTCCGATGAGTCAATCTTTCACTATGAAATGGACTATCTTCCACTGTAGCAACCTTTTCTTATCATAATTTCTTGTTTCGATTGATCAACTTGTCTTTCCAATGCATTTTGGTTGAATCCTAATCCTTGAAGGGATAATGGTGGAGGAACCTCAGCATAAATACCATTTTTTCGTGGACCAGGTAAATTTACAATTTTCTCCTTATCCACTTCTATCATACCCACTATTTCATCATAATCCAAATAGTCATCTTCCATTTCTACTATATTTTATTCCATTATATTGTTCTGATTATGTCTAGGAAATGGATTAGTAAAGATTTGTAAATTCTAATTTGGAGGAGCAACTGACTTATTTTCATTGTCATTCACACTAGTTGTATTACATTCGAGTCGATGAGGTCTTGAATTTCATGTTTAAGACACATGCATCATTCAGTATCATGCCCTTGTTGTCAATGATAATGACAACAAGCATTAGCATCAAAGTAAGGTCCTTTCATTCTACTACTATCCAACGGTTTAATTAGAGGAAGATTCAAGAGATTATTACTCACTACTTGATTCATGATAGAATGTAAGGAGTTAGATATCGGAGTGAATTGTCTTTGTTGTTGTCAATTCTAAAATGGTGACCTCTTCAAATTAGTGATAGCGGACACTTGTGAAAAGTTGTTTGAATTCTATCCATTAACCTTGATGAAACTCTTATTATTCATTTTAAAGTTGTTTTGTGAAGGTGCAACTATGATTGACCAACTTGAGCTAATGAGTTTTGGTTTTCATACTGACTAGATGAAAGTTGGTAATCACGAAGGGTTGTGCATAAATGTTGAAAATAGTTATACTTCATCAAGAGGATCTTATCACGGATGTTAGGTTGTAGATTTGTAATAAATACCTTCTGAACATCCTCATCATTCATCTGGTATTGAATTTATGCATAAAGAGCTTGATATCGACTAATAAACTTAGTTAACTTCTCTTTCAGACCTTGTTTGCAATGAACTAAATCAATTAGTGAGACTTGAGGTCCAATGTTTGCTTGAAAATGTTGTAAGAATTGATCAACTAGCTAAAAAAAAGAGTGTATTGAATTTGGAGGTAAAGAGAAAAACCATTCCAAAGCAGTATCTTTGAGAGATCAAGGAAATGTGTTGCTAACAAGTCCTCTTCAAAGTAGAAATCACTACACATAGCCATGAATGCTGCCACATGAGTATTAGGATCACCTTTTCCACCATATTTTTCAAAGTTAGGAGTTTCAAACTTCTCAGTTATAGGAGTTCTCAAGATTGCATAAGATAGAGGATTGCGAGCATGATAAGTTGGTATATTAGGTTGTGAATAATTTGTCAAGTTTATTACCTTTTGTTGTAAAGAAGTCATGCCTTGCAAGAGTTGGTTTAGGAGGGCATCATTAGGAGATGTGGTTTGAGAATTAGAGGCTGTGGTCATGAAATTTTGAGGAGATTGATTGTGAGTGGTAATGAAATGTGGTTGAGAGTAATTGTGAGTGGAAGGTGGTTGACAATAGTTGTAAGTAGGAGGTGGTTGAGAATACGTGGGATTGAGTGGTGGTTGAGAGTGATTATTCATAAAAGAAGTCACCCTAGGTGGTTGGTTTTGATAGTTGAATCCCACAGCTTTATAATTTTGTAAATTAGTACCATTAGATACTCCAATACAAGTGGTATCATTACTACAAGCATGTGCATTAGTAGTGAGAATTGATTATGTAAAAGTAGTCATTCCAGTAGTCGGTATAGGTGTCGATACTTGTGTATGAGACAGTGATGACATGTTATTAATAACATTCGCATATTCATTCACCAGCATAACATTATTATGCATTATATGCACTAAGAATCAAAGCATGTTAACATCATCTTGTCCTTCTTTTAACAACTATCTTATGTTATGAACCACAGGTACAGCTTCTTCTGCTATCCTTTCATTTTCCATAAATGCTTGAAAATCAGGTAATTCTTTATCAAGTTTGTTTATTTGTTCATCAGGTACATGTGTTATCACATCAATAGGGTCCTCAACATCATGAAATACATATTCTTCAATTGTAGTTGTATGAGGTATGTGTAACATTGGAAAATGTCCCCTTGGAGGTTTTTCCCTCATAAGGTTTAGCTCCCGAGTCTTTAGAATGCATTTAGGACATCTTACATCATATTTCAACATCCCGATGAGAAAACCCCTAAGTGTCTTGACAAATAGGACCTAGGGAGACCACTTGAGATAGACCCTACCCAAAATAGGGGGAGGACTTGGGCTCCTACACCCTAGTCCTGCCCTATTTTGGGTCAGTCCCAATTTTTGGGTGTCGGCTTGTGACCGTTATTTGGATCCTATGCCGACACAGTAAGTTTGAATTATGAAATTCTTGGCGGGAGTGTTTGTAGTTGCATATAAAAGCATGTTTAGGCATTCATTTGTAAACTATATGGCTATTATGAACTTTATGCATTCTAAAGGTGATTCAAAGCTTTCATTGTGTTGCAAGAGCAGATTTGTGTTGTTTATGTGTTTGTGTTTGCAGATTTGAGAATCCATCTCCTCATGGCATGAAGAGCTTCTTCATTCCATGAGATATTCACTACAAGCTGATGTTCATTTATGTTTTCAAGCATTTATCATTTGGTTTTTGCCTCTGCCTCCCAAGGCATGCACTCTCTATCTGACAATGGTGTTTAGAAAACTTGAATGTCTCTCCGGGGCTTAACTGAGGTAAGCCTCTAAATACCACAACCCCCTCCCAAAGTTTTAATGATTGTAGGTTACAAGTTGAAGCTATAGACAAAGTGAATTTGCAAGAAGGTACAACAGAGTGTCAGAATTGTAGGTCAGAGAAGAAAGCAGCTCCCTGGACTAGGGCGCCCGTTCATTAGTCCTCAAAGTTTCGTGACAGGAAAACCTTTGATGCAGCATGAACAGGTTGTAGATCCTGACAAAAAGAAGGGTACTGGACTTGGGCGCCCACTCTTTTGTCCCTAACTATTCTGCTTTCAAACCCTGAAAATAGGTGCATAGTTATTTGTCATTTTACATCTTTCTATAGAAGCATTTTCTATTATTCGTTTGTTTGCTGTCGTATTTGCATAATTAAGGTTTTAAGGTATAATTAAGCATAAGAGAAGATAATTGGCAATCAAATCATAAAAATCCAAGTTTCCCTACATTCCCATAGTGACCTAGGGTATGATAGTACATTGTAACTTGACCCTAGGTCCTTGAATGAAAGGGTGAAAGGAGGATATATACATAAAACTACCAAAAACTCAACTATCTAAATTTTACCCTTTACATTTTGGTGAACCCGTGTTGTTGGAATTTTTTGCACCTTGCTGAGTATTTTTCTTCACATTTACATTAATTTCATTCATTCAAATAGTCATTCATCTTATTGCATTGGAAAACTTACAAAAAAATTGAAAAAATGGAAAAAAAATGGAAAAAATTGCATGCTAGGGTTTTGCATGTTGCATCAATTAATTTGAATTTCATAAAATTTTTAATTTATGCATTAGATCTGATTTAAATTATAGAAAATTACAAAAATTCATTAGTTTGCATTGCATTTTCATCATAAAATTGCTAGGGTTTTGTTGAAAATTATGAATTTTGCATATAACCTAGTAATTCCAAAATCTAGGGTTTGTAAGTAAAATCTTGTTTCAGATTTTTCTACTAATTTTAGAGACTCATTAAAATTTTTATTTGGATGTAGTCTTTCTAGAACAAATTTGCATTTAGATTTCAAAAATTTGTATTTTTGCATAGAAAATTTCAACAAAAACTAGCATTTTCATTGATTTTTCATTAGATTTGCAATTGCATTTTGCATGTTAGAGAATGGAAATAATTTTCAGATCTTAGAGAATGTAATTTTCATCATATATCATATTTCAAAACATTCATATAGAATTTTACATCAAGATCTCAAACCTAGGGCTTGAAAAACATTGATTTTCACTAGATTTGGCCTTATCGACTCTCTAAATTTCCACTATAAGCGTGTTGTGAAAAATATTTTTGCAAAAATTGGCTGATATGAGGGGTATTATCTTCTTACCCTCCTAAAATTGTTTACAACACCTTGTTATTGGCCTCTTGTATTGAAAATTTGGTGAAAAATTGCTTATTTTTGTTATTTTTGCCCCGGGGTTTGGCCTAGTTTGCACTCCAAGCATGATGTAAAATATTTTATGCTTCTAGGTGACTAATATAACTATTATTATTTGTTTCACCTCCTAAAATTATTTTCAACACCCCTTTTTCTAGGTCTTGGAATTGAAAAACCGTGAAAAATTATCTATTTTTGCCATATTTTCCCTAGGATTTGACCTTGAGTGGCACTATAAGCATGTTGTGACAGATATTTTGGCAATAAGTGGATGTTACTACTGATATAATTTTCTTTCCATTATAATTTTCCTCACAAAACCCTTTGTCATGCTCTTTTGCATTGATATTTGGTGAAAATTTGCATATTTTAGCATATTTTCACTATATTTTGACTTGTCATCATCTTAGAATTGCATCAAGAGTGTGTTGTGAAGGATATTATTGTTGTATTAGACTAATATCAGACATATAATTTTCTACCCTGATCAGTTTCCTTACAACACCTTTGCTTTCATATATTTGCACTAAAAAAGTACAAAAAATCAAGCATTTTAAGTCATTTTCATACATTCTTTTGCACTTGTCTTTTGCATCAAATTTGAAAAGCTTTTAAAATCTGATTTTACATCGAAAACAATGCAATGGCACCTTCATGTCATTTTTCTATGGTATCTCTGCATGCATTTATCAAAGATCTTTATTTTGACAAATTCCTAATCCTCATGAGTGATCATCCTTTGATATTAGAAGATTTAACCAAGTACATCTCTAGGAATACTCATGAGAAAGATGAGAATGAAAAGCCTTTTTCCACCCGAGTATGATGATGATGATGTACTTTCCTCTCATCCCAATGCTCTCCCTGGCCAAGATGTAGTATTAGTGGATGAGAAAAGGTCTCTCACATTAAATCCTTTAGGGATGGATGTTGGGTGTAATCAAGAGGGAAATAGTGTCAATTCAATATTCATAAATAGGTTTTGTAGCAATATTCCTAAGATGGTTGTGCAGGGGGCACCTAGTGCACCTTCTTGCTTAAAGCTGGTGATTATGGTTCAAGGTGTTCAAAATGTGTTACAACAACCACACCACAATGTGATTGCTCACACATACAACACCCGTAATAACAAGTAAAGTAAGCAAGAACTTCATGTGCCTGTCTCTCTTCCATGTTCTCAACCTATGCTCCCTCCACCACCTCGTCTTACCCATAAAAGTGGTCAAGAGTATGATCTTGTCAAATAGCTTCGTGCTACTCCGGCTAAGATCTCTCTTTGGGATTCAATACAAACATCGCCTACATACCATGGAATGCTCCAAGAAGCTTTACAAAAGGTGATTGTACCACCTACTGCTACGCCTAATGATGTAGCAGTTGTATTGGATAGTATGCATGTGATAAAAATGGATATTCTCTTTCAACCACAGGAATTACCGTCAATTGAAGTTCAAAACTAATATGATCCTCTTATAATCTTTGTCACAATAAATAAAACATTGGTAAAAGGAGTTATAATTGACAATGGATCGACTCTTAATGTTTGTAGCATTGACCTACTACACAAAATCAAGGCTGACACATCACAAATCAAACCAGGTAGCATTAACATTCGTGGCTTTGATAATGTTGGATGGCAATCTGTGGGCACTATAACTTTACCTATACATGTGGGACCTGTGATTGTGCCTACCCTGATTCATGTCATGCCTTGTTCATTATCTTACAATATGATTCTTGGTAGACCTTGGATTCATGCATTGGGGGTAGTCCCTTCCACCTTGCATCGTTCAATCAAATTTATATTCAAAGGTAAACTTCATACTATTCACACTGATCCTGAACTAGATAATTATTTACATATTGAAATGCAAAAACTAGTTTCCAATCATATGAGCTTAAATAGTTTATGAGTTGATTCATCAATTCCTCTAGCCACAAATAATGTTATGCAAGACTCTAAAACATCCAATGCACTCTTTGGTGATGATTGGGGCCCATTAGATTTTAATCCTTGCAGTATAGGGGAATATAAAATTAATAGCCTCGACACACCAAAAGTAGCATCAATATCACCTAAGCAATCTTTTGAAGCACCTAAAAAACATAGTCCCCTTGGTAGAAAATAAAAACAATACTTTCACTTATACCACAAATTACGAGACCTATGAGGCTTCACCATCTTCTAAGGAAATGACATCCCTTTATGGTCGAGGATTTAAAATCCTTTATAACAATTGTGAATATATAGGTAAGGGATGTGGTGTAAATCAACAAGGGATTTGAGTACCTATAGAATCCACTTCAACACATTACTCAAGCAGCATTGGATATAATCCTTTTAACGAAAAGAAAGGCTCCCATCGTCCTACACTTAATGTTAATTCAACAAGATCAAAACAACATAACAAATATCCTAGATATGTATGTTCTTAATGATGGTGCTACCAGGTAAGTATCTCTAACCCTTTTATCTCTCTCGTAATGTGCTTCCCCTGTGATGTGCTATGTGTTGTTTAGGCCTCCTGGGATGACCCTTGATTCTCTTGTAAGGTCCAGAATACCAGGAGACCACCTCTGTTGTGACCTTCTTCTATTTGTATCATCATTCTTCTATATTGCATCTCTTATTTCATTGTTGTGTGTTGTGTCTTACGGACATAGCGTTGTAGTTGGTGACTTGCGGGCACCCTCCTACATGACTGTCCCTAAGACACTTGTTTCTCCTCTCTTATTTATTGTTTCCCTTCCTCTAGTGTTTCTATCTAGCGGGCAGATGACAAAAAACATTTATACTAATGCAGACCTAGTGTTCCTTTTGCGAGAAATCAAAAATTGGACGTAGTTCCTAATATGACGATGGGGTTGTATATCTTATCCGATGCTTGGCTAGTGGAAGCACTCATGCTTTCCACATAGTGATTTTGATGATATTTTTATCTCATTTACAAATCATAACAATACTAATGCTCTACGTACTTTGTTTGTCTTTGAATCTAGCCTTGGCAGTATTCAATTTAGAGATCTTCATGATGTAGCCCCATGGTTATCCTTGAACTCCAAATTCATAGTATAACCTTGGCTCTTTGTGTGGTTAATCATATGCATTGATGTTGTTGTTTATCAAGATTATGTAGACACTAACATGTTTCTTGCAGGGATGTGTTTGTGGGAACATTTGGCGATCGTAAAGTACATGTCACCTCCAAGGGACATGGGCTTTGTGAAAGTCTGTGTTCCCTTGTGTGTTTTCTTCTACCTTAACGTGTTTGATAGCGTTACCTGATATCAACCACCTTAAGGTGGGGGCATATATAAGGTAAGCTATATGTTATAGATGTTAGCAATGTGCTTGTCCTTAATTGCAGTTTAAAGACTTGTGCGATGAGTACATCCTGCACTCTGAGTTTGTTTGCAATCAATCAATCAATCATTTAAGCCCTCTATGGAGGTGGGATATCGTGTATATCCTTTTTATCTTAAGCCCTCTGCAGAGATGGGGGTGGTGTATTTCTCAAAGCAAATTGCACCATCCTATCATTTTCAAAAAGTCCTCTACGGAGGCGGGGAGCGGTTCTGTGACTAACTCATCCCTTAAGCGTGTCTTCAGCGATTGTTGTGGTGAAGTGCAATCGTCGGTGTGTTCCTGTAATGTGCCTAAGATGGTGTTGAACCTAGAAATAGGAACACTCCATCGCTTGTCTGTCGTGTTTTCTCCGTGTCTTTAAAGTGTGTTTTGACGTGCTTTCTTTGTTTAGTGTGTTTGTTGCCCCATATGTAGTCTAAAGACCTATGTGATGAGTACATCCTACATTTTGGGAGGTTTTCCATGCTTGTGTGTGTGTTACCCCATATATGCAGTCTAAAGACCTATGCGATGAGTACATCCTGCATTATGGGAGGTTTGTTTACTTTCCTGTACTTGCATCTGCATTTCATATATATGAGAAAAAGAAAAAAAAAATCATTCCTATCTTCTATGAATTAATGTCTCTTCTATGCATTCAATGTATTCTTCATGTTCTGTGTGACTATAACTATCTTCTCCGTGTTTTGTGCGCATGTCATTGTCTTTAATGTGTCTGGTGTGTCTTCTCCGTGCTTGGTGTGTTTGTTGTGTTTGTTGACCATACTTTAATGCATGTATTGGCCTCGTGTTTATACATACATTAAAGTGAGGGCTAAATGTAATATCAGAAAATGTCCCCTTGGTCCCTTATAAGGTTTAGCTCCCAGGTCTTTAGTATGCATTTAGGACATCTTACATCATATTTCAACATCCTGATGAGAAAACCCCTAAGTGTCTTGACAAATAGGACCTAGGGAGACCACTTGAGATAGACCCTGCCCAAAATAGGGGGGAGGACTTGGGCGCCCACACCCTAGTCTTGCCCTATTTTGGGTCAGTCCCAATTTTTGGGTGTCAGCTTGTGATCGTTATTTGGATCCTATGCCGACACGGTAAGTTTGAATTGCAAAATTCTTGGCGGGAGTGTTTGTAGTTGCATATAAAAGCATGTTTAGGCATTCATTTGTAAACTAGATGGCTATTGTGAAGTTTATGCATTCTAAAGGTGATTCAAGGCTTTCATTGTGTTGCAAGAGCAGATTTGTGTTGTTTATGTGTTTGTGTTTGCAGATTTGAGCATCTATCTCCTCATGGCATGAAGAGATTCTTCCTTCCATGACATCTTCATACAACGTGACATTCATTTGTGTTTTCAAGAATTTATCATTTAGTTTTTGCCTCTGCCTCCCAAGGCATGCACTCTCTATCTGATAGTGGTGTTCGGAAGACTTGAATGTCTCTCTGAGGCTTGACTAAGGCAAGCCTCTAAACACCACAACCCCCTCCCAAAGTTTTGATGATTGCAGGTTATAGGTTGAAGCTACAGACAAAGTGAAGTTACAGGAGGGTACAACAGAGTGTCAGAATTACAGATTGGAGAAGAAAGTAGCCCCCTGGACTAGGGCGCCCGCTCATTAGTCCTCAAAGTTTCGTGATGGGAAAACCTTCAATGCAGCAAGAACAGGTTGCAGATCTTGTTTGTAGATCCCGACAAAAAGTAGGGTACTGGACTTGGGTGCCCACTCTTTAGTCCCTGACTATTCCATTTCAAAACCCCAAAAACAAGTGCACAGTTATTTGTCATTTTACATCTTTCTGTAGCATCATTTTCTGTTATTCATCTGTTTGTTGTCATATTTGCATAATTAGGGTTTTAAGGTATAATTGAGCATAAGAGAAGATAATTCGCAATCAAATCATAAAAATCCAAGTTTTCCTACATTCCCATAGTGACCTAGGGTATGATAGTACATTGTAACTTGACCCTAGGTCCTTGAATGAAAGGGTGAAAGGAGGATATATACATAAAACTACCAAAAACTCAACTATGCAAATTTTACCCTTTACAATATGATATCTTGCAAATTTTGTGTTTCTCCTTTTGTAAAGAAGATGCTCAATGGATTTTTCGATGTAGGAGCACCGTTAGTTTCAGGAACACTAGAACCCATTAGTCTAATACTTCTTAAAGTGATATTTCTATTAGGGCAGTGGGTTATAAGACTCATGCAAAAGTATACAACACTCAATGCACAAACTAATAGAACAAACCCTAGGGTGAAAGTATTTTTGTTGAAATACATAATGTGTAAATGCAAATATTGAAATGCAAATGTAAAAACACACTATAATGGAACACTACAATCTGAAATCAGACTTAAAAGAGTGTTTAAAAGAGTTAAAATCTAAAACTAGATTTTAACGACAAACCCTAGCTTTTGGAATTACTAGGTTATATGAAAAGTGCACAATTTCAAGCAAATTCTAGCAAATAAAGCATGAAAATGCAATGCAATTGATTATAGAATGATGTACTGCTGTAATTTATATCCAATCTGATGTAAAAATTAGAGAGTAGATGAAATGCAATGGATTTGATGCAAACTATGCCCTAATGCAAGCCTAGGATGCCAATTTTTTTTGTAGATTTTTAAATGCAATAAGATGATAATGAAATGAATGAAATGTGAATCTAAAGTACAACACTCAGAAAGGTGCAAAATTCAATAAAAACATAGGTTCACCAAAATGTTATGTAGGAAAAAGGAGGATGATGGTTTCATAGGTGATTTAATTAGATCCTCCTTTCACTACACACATTCAAGGATAGTTAACCGAGTTGAATCACAACTTCTGCAAGAGGATTCACCTATAGGTTGGTTGTCACTTGTAATGATGGGGAAATTTGTAAATTGATGATTAATGTGTTAATTTAAGCTCAATTATGCTCAAATCCCTAATTATACAAAATCTAAACAAATAGACAAATTCTGACAAATACTTGCACACAGAGATGGTAAATAAAGATCAGATACACACCAGATTTTGAAGTTTGGAATCCTGAAATATTGGGGGCAAAGGGACTCACACCCAAGCCTAATGCATTATTTTCTTCGGGAGTTTCTGGACTCCTTATGCCACTAATGCTCCATGTTCTAGAGTTTTCAGGCTCTGCAAACCCAGAGGGCAAAGGGACTCACGCCCAAGCCCTGATGATGCTCTTTTCTGCTCTTTTTTATTAGATCTGGAATCCTTATGCTATGCAATACTCATCTACAACTTTACTCTTCGCAATCTGATACTTATCACCTACAATCACAAGAAGAGGGGTTGGGGGTTGTGGTGTTTAGGAGCTTGCCTCAATCAAGCCCCGAAATGGCATTCAAGCCTTCCAACATTGTTGTTAGATAGAGAGTGTGTATCCTTGCAGGACAGAGGCAAAAACAAATTGACAAATAATTGATTCAAATATAAATAGATATCACCTCAAAGGTGTAGCTCATGTGCAGATGAAGATCTTTCACAACATGAGAAGATGAAGCCAAATCTGCATAACAAACACAACAACACAAGTTTGCTCTACCACAATGAATGCTTTGCATGCTTTATGATCATAAGTTTGCCTTGAAATTAAAATCATCTTCTAATCATCTTCTAGTTTACAAATGAAACCCTAAACATGCTTATATATGCATTCCCACTACAAATTTCATAATTGAGACTTAAGATGTCAGCAAGGAAGGCCTTTAACAGTCACTTTACCAACATTCAAATTTGGGACCCTGCCAAAATAGGGCACGACAAGGATGTGAGCGCCCTTGCCCCCAAACTTATTTTGGGTTAGGGTTAAGGCTCAAAAATGTCCCTCAAGCCCCATTTTACATGGGTTTCAAGCCATTTTGTCTTTAGAGTTAATTCTCACATGCATGATGAAAACCAAGGGACCCGAGAGCTAAACTTAGGAGGTAAAAGTTCAAGGGGGACATTTTACGACATAACATGAACAAAATAATAAAATATTTAATGGAAAGTAGAAAACTCATAATCAATTACAAGGGAAATAAAAGATATTTAATTCTAAGTTTCCTTTTCTTTAGCACCCTCTCAAGAAAAAAACAAGTCAACCACGAGGAGCTAGCTATCGTTAAAAATTTGGCCAAATATGTTATAAAAGAAGGTGAACAACTATAGAATGGAAATCTGATTACAACTGTAACTATTAATCTAGTGCAGAACTGAATGGAGATTATAGGAAATCAAATCAACAATACAAAGAAATAAAGGAATAGAAGAACTAAACACATAACATGATGTTTATATGGAGAAACCCTTTTAGAGATAAACTGTTAGAACACACATATATACTAAGAGGGGGGTGAATCAATATATACCAATTTTTAACTTTAATTCTACTATAACAATAGGATCTTTACTATATCAATCAAGTTATGTAATAACTATTCAAATATAAACATATTCACACATCCACACAAGAGACTATAACACTGGATTTTACATGGAAACCCAAGAAAGGAAAAACTATAGTGAACAAGCTACTTGGATATACTATCCAAATCCAGCCTCAAAAAGAAAAAAATTGATTATATAATATGATTTGAAGGCACCAACCTTCAGGAGACACCAATCCCCCAGCCAATACAAAGATTATGGGCACCAACCCAAAGGAGATTGCAATCCCTTGAACTAAGCACTAACCCAAACAGAGGCACCAACATCTGTAACCTCTAAACAAATTACAAAAGAAATGATATACATAACACTATCACTAATAAATTATGCACAATACAGCCATTACCTCTGCCATAAAAGATAAATCATTATGTTCTCAAACATAGTCACAATCCAATCGATGTCACACTTCTCAACTCTGCATATCAGAATAAAACAAATAACTCATGCTAATCTGGATACATACTATGTGACTCCCAAATTATCTTCTTTTCATTTTCTTTGCACTTCACACTGATGTGTATTCACACTATTTCTCTTTATGCTCACATATCCATATTCTCTCCAAAATGTAAAATAATCTTCTTTTTATATCAATCTATACAATATAATTATCATGTTGGCTAAGAACCATTGAATTAACACATTCTCCAAAGTTGACCTCTATATTTGAATTCCAACATGTACAGTTCATAGGGTCAGCCCAATCTTAAATTCCTTGATTTGAATCTGCGCCTAATTTACACAAACTGAGTTGGCCACAATAATTATTTTCACTTTAATTCCAGGGAGTCGACCACTTTATATTTCCACAAACTTTGGACTCTTCTTCATTCACTATTGGCAAAATTGACTTTCCACAAACCTTGGATTCTTCTCCATTCATTATCAGCAGAAGTGACTTTTCACAAACCTATTATCTTTTCTTTATCAGTAAATCAGAGACTTTCAAAACTTACGAATCTTGTTGGCAAAAGCTTATTTTCATAAACCAATTGTCTTCTTCTTTATCAGAAAAATCAACTTTCAATGAACTTTAAAATATTTCATCCTTTATTGGCAAAAGTGCCACTTGGTGAACTTACAGGAACCATCTTCATCATATCTCTTATCGATGAAGTCATCTCATCACAAACCTATCAGAAAACTTACATTTCCACAAACCATCATCATTTTTCTCTTTTGGCAAAATTGCCTATCAGCGAACTTCTCCATCAGTGAACTCGCTATTAGTAAACTTTTGAGTTCACAAACTAAATATTTTGCCGACACTTTAAACTTTGCTCTTCAAACTTTCTTCTTCACTCCTTCATCGCTCAACTTTCCTGTCAATGAACTTGTTGTCGAAAAAACATATCATCAGCGAACTTGTGAGTTTGCAAACTAAACAATTCACCAACCAAAGGCATAAATCATTCATGCCTTAGAAACTTTTCTTTTTCATCTTTTCGCCGACTATTTGGTTGTTAGGAAAGCTGACCATCAGTAAACTTGTGAGTTCGCGAACCAAGCGATTTGTTGACTAAAGGTAGAAATCATCCATTTCCCTTTGGCATATTCTTCTCTTGTGGAATCAACTTCCCTTTGACATCAATGACAATATTTCTAACAATCTCCCCCTTTATCATTGATGGCAACCAAAAAAAATAAACTTTGATTATTTACTTTTTGTATCTCTTCCTAAACTATTACACAACTTCTAAAATTTCTCCCCCTTTGACATCAATTGCAAGGGGATGTAACCAACCTCTTTCCTTACTGCAATCTGATACTGGCATGACTAGCACCCCCTAACTATAATGCTTCTCCTTACTATGTCTCTTCCCTTTATCATATCAAACTTGATCATTTATACTACCTTCTATCTACCTACTCCCCCTAAAAGGTAGCCACTGTCCAAGCAAGGATGAAAGATATGCCTTGAGTTGCTCCTCCTAGATAGATGCTTCATCATAATATTTTACTGATTTGATGAGAGTGATATCACTCCCAACTTCTACCTTAAATAATCAAATGTCTCTTTGGGGAGGGGTTTTGTAAAAATATCTACAATCTGATCCTTTGTAGCCACATATTCAAACTTTACCTCTTGATCTACAACCTTTTATCTCAAGAAATGATACTTAATGGATATATGCTTAATTCTAGAGTGCATCATTATATTCTTTGATATATTGATTGCACTTGTATTATCACACAAAATAGGAATGGGCTCATCATATATTACTTTGATATCCTTCAACATTTGCTTCATCCATAAAACTTGGGTACAACAAGATGTTGTGGCTATGTATTATGCTTATGTTGTTGATAGAGAGATTTATTCTTACTTCTTGTTTGACCATGAAACTAATCTATCACCTAGAAAGAAAGCTCCACCACTTGTGCTTCTCCTATCATTAATGTTGCCAACACAATCTGCATATGTATATGCAGTCAGAGAGAAGTATTTTCCCTTCTCATACCACAATCCATAGTCCAATGTGCTCTCCAAGTATCTGAAAATCCTTTTAACAAACTTTACGTGAGTCTCCTTTGGATTTGCTTGAAACCTAGCCATCAAACAGACTGCTTGCATAATATCTGGCCTTGATGCAGTCAAGTATAATAAGCTCCCAATCATGGAACTATAAAGAGTCTAATCATCTTGATGTGACTCATCATCCTTGCTAAGGTGACAACCTATTACCATAGGTGTACTTACTAGTTTGCAGTCATCCATACCAAACTTTTTCAACAACAACTTGACATACTTAGCTTGTGAAAAAAAGATACCCTTGTCTAATTGAAAAATTGGAAGTCCAAGAAAGAATGAAAGCCCCTATCATAGACATTTCAAACTCTTTCTGCATTTCTTTTGCAAACGTTTTGCACATACCATCATTTCCACCAAAGATAATATCATCAACATATACTACTACTATCATCATGTTCTTACCATCTGTCTTGATGTAGAGATTATTGTCTATAATACCTTTCTTGAAGCCTTGTTGGTGTAAGTACTTGTCTAACCTTGCATACCATGCCCTTGGGGCTTGTTTGAGACCATATAAAGCCTTTCTAAGTTTGCATACCATATTCTAATCTTCTGATAGCTAGAATCCTTTAGGTTGCTCTATGTAAACTTCTTCTTCTAGATCACCATTCAAGAAGGTAGATTTGACATCCATTTGATATACCTTGAAATCTTTGTGAAGTGTGAATGCAAGAAACATCCCGATTGCTTCCAATCTTTCCACAAGAGCAAATGTTTCCTCAAAATCAATGTCTTCCACTTGTGAATTTAGCCCTTGCAAACCAACCTTTCTTTGTTTCTAACCACTTCTCCATCTTCATTCAACTTATTTTTTAATACCCACTTTGTGCCAATGACATTCTTGTCTTTAGGTCTTGGAACAAGTTCCCAAGTTTCATTTTTCACAATCTGATTTAGCTCTTCTTGCATAGTATTGATCCAATTCTCATCTTTACTAGCTTCAGAGAAATTCTTTAGTTCTATCTTTGACGGTAGTGAGAAGTTTACTTGTCCTCTGATTTTTCTCCTAGTCATAACTCCTTCATTCTTGTTGCCAATGATCTGATCTTCAAAGTGATTCTTTTGAACATACTTTGCAGGTGTCTTGGTAGTCTCCTTGGGTGTTTCTTCTTCTTCAACCTCATCTTCTTCTTCTTTATAAGTTAATTCATCTGAATAGTTATCTTCTCTTTCATATGTCAAATGATTTAGGTCTTCATCAATCTTAACATTTTCACTTTCAACTATCTTTTGTTGTCTCTTATTGTAGCATCTGTAAGCCTTGCTTCTAGTTGAGTAGCCAAGAAAAATTCCTTCGTCAGATCTTGAGTCAAAGTTGCAAAAGTTATCTTCATCTCTTCTAATATAACATCTACTTCCAAATATTTTGAAATACTTGATAGATGCAGGTCTACCTTTCCATAGCTCATATGGTGTCTTAGTGTTGTTCACTCTTAGTTGTCCTTTGTTGAGATTATAAATAGCAATATGGACTGCTTCTTTCCAGTACACATCAGGTAACTTGGCTTCATTCAACATTGTCCTTGCCATCTCCTAAACTGTTATGTTCTTCCTTTCAACTACTCCATTTTGTTGAGGAGTTCTTGCAGTAAAGTATTGTCTCATTATCCCATGTTCTTCACAATATTCTTTAAATTAATTTGAAGTGAACTCACCACCTCTATCTGATCTTAGGCACTTGATTCTAGCATTCATTTCATTCTCAACCATAGATTTAAAAATTTTGAATCTATTAAAAGCTTTTGATTTATCTTTCAAAAAGTAACCCATGGCATTCTAGAGTAATCATCAATGAGCAACATGAAATGCCTTTCACCTTGGAGACTTCTTGTTTTGGTAGGACCACATAAGTCTATATGAATCAATTCCAATGGCTCAGTAGAATAGTACTCCTTGGTCTTTAACCTAGTCCTTGCTTGCTTCCCAATTTGACATTCTTTACAAAAGGTGCTTGTAGGCTTGGCAATCTTTAGCATGTCTCTAACTGCATGTTTAGAGATAATCTTCACAAGGTTGTCAAAGTTGATGTGTCCCATCCTCTTATGCCACAACCAACATTCATCTATCTATCCTAGAAGTTAGTTCCTTCCTTTGACTTCTCTAAGATTATACAAGTTATTCTCTATCTTGCTTACTTCTGTCACAAGTTTGTTAGTGCTTTCTCTTCTAATTTCACATCCTTGTGCATGGAAAATGAGATTATACCATTTGTTACACATCTGACTTACACTAAGAAGATTGTGCTTGAGACCTACATATAGGACATGTTCTATCCTATTCTTTGCATCAATACTTATTGTGCCTTTACCACATATTCTTCCAGTGGTGTTGTCTCCAAACTTGACTGATCCACCATTCCATTTTACAAGGCTAATAAACTTCCTCTTATCTCCTATAATGTGACTTGAGCATCCACCATCTATAACCTAATAATTTTCTTGTCCTTGTGCATGAAATGCAGTTTGGACAATCATTGAGTTTTCACCTTCATGATTGTTCTTGATTTTCCATTCCTTCTTCTAATGTCTTCTAATTTTTAGGAGTGTCATCTTTCTTGTTGTCAATCATCTGAGTTCCTGATTTTACCAGTCCACTTCTACAATATTTTACTATGTGCCCAAAATTGTTGCAAACATGACATATTATGTTTAAATCAAACATTTAGAGGTAAAAGAATTTATACTTACATAATCACTTCTTCTCATTCTAGGTCTGCATTCATTAGATTTGTGACCATACTGATTGCAAATGAAACAATAACTAGAGAAAGCATAATTAAGCCTATTCATGAATGTTTGTTTCTAGGGATTGATCTTCTAAATTTTCTACTTTGAGAGATGACAGGGATGAAATCAACTTCTTCAATTTTCTTACTCTCTTTCTTCATTGAGATTTTTTCATTTGGCATTGTCTTCTCTGAGTCAATCTTATTTGCAGGAGAAGAATATTGTGTGACTTATTCATCATAACCCAAACCTAAATTTATGAATAGATGTCTCTGACTATTTATTAAATCATCCAAGATTTCAGAGCTCTTTCCAAACTTGATATTCTTATTCAACTGAGCATGTACTTTTTCAACTTCCTTTCTTAGTGAAACAATTTCTTCTTCAAGTTTTAAACATTCATCTGATTTGGCCTTGAGGTCAATGTTTATGATGTCTGCAATCCTTTTTCCCTCTTTAATTTGAATCTTTAGGCCAACAGTCATTTCCTCTAATTCTTTGAGCTTTGTCTTTTGTTCTTTGTTTTCTTTCCTTACTAATCTCAAGTCCTCAAGAGAAAAAATAAGTTCATCTTCAGGATCAACTTCACATTCTTCTTCATCAACGACTGTCATGTCTTCTTCATCATGATCATCTTCTGCAGGGTTGTCTTCATTTTCCAAAACAACACTTCTTGTTACTATTGCCATGAACCGAGTTTCTGCTTTGTCACTATCTGAGTCACTTTCATCACTCTCATCAAATGAGTTGTTTTCCTCTTTGGAATAGAGGCTTTTATTATGCTTGTGAAAGCTCCTCTTTTCATGTTTGTCTTTCTTGTGGCTTTTTTTATGTTGATAATTTTGTCATCTTTCTTTATTTTATGTTCTCCATCCTCATCACTACTTTCACTTTTGGCTTGAGGACACTTAGCAACAAAATGACCAATTTTAGCACAATTAAAACATTTGAAAGGTAGCTTATCTTTGTACTTGTTGGAACCCTTTTTCACCTTTCTCACAAAGTTGGCTTCCTCATTATCAGACCCATGACTTGGCTCAGATGCATCATTCTTTTCTTTCTTAGATGCTTTGAAAGCAACTTCCTTCTTAGATATCTCCTTACTCATATTCCTCATTTCATAAGTAATGAGACATCCATATAATTCATCCATTGTAAATTTATTCATATCTCTAGCTTCTTCAATGGCATAAACTTGTGAATCATACCTTTGGGGAATGGATCTTATGACTTTCTTCACAATCACTGGGTCTTTCATTTCCTCACCAAATCCTCTGATAACATTGATGATTTCATCCACCTGGAGTAGATAGTCAGCAATATTTTCATCTTCAGACTTTCAAACTTGCCTTTGTAGGTCTGTAGCTTATCTTATTTCACCTTATCATCACCTTCATAAATGTTATGAAGCTTTTTTCCAAATATCCTGAGCAGACTTGCAGTGCATCACTTTAACAAATTCAGTGTTTGTCAATCCACCTAGAATTGCATTCTTATCTTTAGCATTGTTCTCACATGCCTTCTTATCAGCCTGATCTGCTGGAGGAGTTGCAGGAGTAGTATAAGCATCCACAACATATTTCCATGTACATCAAACTCTAAAGTTGTTAAATAGGATTCCATCCTTATACTCTAGAAAGAAAAGTTAGATCCATCAAAGAGAGGGGTTGTGTGAGATGAGGATCCTTCCTAACCTACCATGTGTCCAAATCCAAGATTTGCCTTCAGCTATTAGGCTGCACCAAGGAACCTTTCTTTGATACCAATTGTTAGAACACATAGATATACTGAGAGGGGGGTGAATCAGTATATACCAATTTTTAACTTCAATTCTACTATAACAACAGGATCTTTAATATATCAATCAAGTTATGTATTAACTATGCAAACATAAACATATTCACACATCCACACAAGAGACTATAACACTAGATTTTATGTGGAAACCCAAGAAGGGAAAGACCACAGTAAACAAGCTGCTTGGATCTACTATCAAAATCCATCCTCACAAAGAAAAAAAAATTGATTATTATAATATGATTTGAAGGCACCAACCTTCAGGAGACACTAATCCCCCAGCCAATACAAAGTTTATTGGCACCAACCCAAAGGAGACTGCAATCCCTTGAATTGAGCACCAACTCAAACAAAAAGATGCACCAACCTCACAAGGATCAAGAGGCACCAACCTCTGCAACCTCTGAACTGATTACAAAAGAAATGATATACATAACATTGTCACTAATAAATTTTGCACAATACCACCATCACCTCTTCTATAAAAGATAAATCATTATGTGCTCAAACATAGTCACAATCCAATCATTGTCACACTTCTCAACTCTACATATCAGAATAGAACAATATACTCATGCTAACCTGGATACATACTGTACGACTCACAAATTATCTTATTTTTATTTTCATCGCACTTACTTCACACTCACCTATATTCGCACTATTTCATTTTATGCTCAAATATCCACATTCTCTCCAACATGATAAGTGATCTTTTTATATCGATCTATATAATATAATTATCATGTCGTCTAAGAACCATTGAGTTAACACATTCTCAAAAGTCAGCCTCTATATTTGAATTCCAACATGTACAGTTCATAAGGTCGGCCCAATCTTAAATTCCTTGCTTTGAATCTGGGCTTAATTTACACAAACTAAGTCAGCCACAACAATTATTTTCACTTTAATTATAGGGAGTCATCCACTTTATGTTTCCACAAACTTTGGACTCTTCTTCATTCACTATCGGCAAAATTAACTTTCCACAAACCTTGGATTCTTCTCTATTCATTATCAGCAAAAGTGACTTTTCACAAACCTATTATCTTTTTCTTTATCAGCAAATTAGAGATTTCTGAAACTTAAAAATCTTGTTGGAAAAGGCTTATTTTGAGGAACCAATTGTCTTCTTCTTTACCAGCAAAATCAACTTTCTGTAAATTTTGGATATTTCATCCTTTATCGGCAAGAGTGCCACTTGGTGAACTTACAGGATCCATCTTCATCATATCACTTATTGGTGAAGTCATCTCATCAAAAACCCATCAGCAAACTTACATTTCCACAAACCATCATCCTTTTTCTTTGTTAGAAAAATTGCCTATTGATGAACTTCTCCATCGATGAACTCGTTGTCAGCAAACTTTTGAGTTCACGAACTAAAGATTTTGCTGAAACTTTAAACTTTGCTCTTCAAACTTTCTTATTCACTCCTTCATCACTCAAATTTTTAGTCAATGAACTTGTTGTTGGAGAAACCTGTCATCGGCGAACTTGTGAGTTTGCGAATCGCTAACTAAAGGTAGAAATCAGTCATGCCTTAGAAACTTTTCTTTTTCATATTTTCATTAGCTACTTGGTTGTCAGGAAAACTAACTGTCAGCAAACTTGTGAGTTCGTGAACCAAGCAATTTGTCAGTTAAATCATCCATTTCCCTTTAACATATTCTTCTCTTGTGACATCAACTTCCCTTTGACATTAATGACAATATTTCCAGCAAAAACTCCACACAAGAAGAGATGCACCAATCTGTATTAACTTCAATATAGTTTAGTTTACCATACATCACTTACAACCTCCTCTTCAATCTTCAATCTAGTAGCACCTATTTTTTGGTTTCAACTCTCTATCTCTAAACAACCATAATATAATATCCTCATAAAGGGGTTGCCTTCTAGGGAAAGAAAAGCCAACATAACCTCTGATGTCAAATCTGTGACCTAATATGAATGGTCTAGATTTACAATAAATATATATATAATGTAGATTTTAGGGGTGCTACCCTCAGAGCCCACAAGGGGGTACCCCCTGCACTTCCCCAGGATAACCATCATCCATTAGGTACCAAAATCAAACCATGCGGTTGAAACAAGATCGCTACTTGGTGAATACTTCATTCCTTATAAATGATTTACAAACAATATTAGGAGTGATTGAATACATAGGATTTACAAGGTTTATGGCACCTTAATCCTAACATTCTCCCACATGACATTATACATTGTAAATACATCCATAGGAAAACATAAAACAACTAAGTACTAGGAACAAGGCCCATAACTTTTTTGTGCTCACGGGTTTAGTAAGTGAATTTGCAACATTCTCCTAAGTGTCAACCTTCTTCAACTCAATATGACCATTAGCAATCATTTTACAAACAAAATGTTATTGAACATCCACATGATTAGTTTGTGCATGATACATGGGGTTCTTGCCCAAACATATTACACTCTAGCTATCACAACCAATCTGAATAATCATGCAATCAAAACTAACACCTGGACACAATCTCTGTAACCAAAATGCCTCCTTAGAGACATGAGTAGCAGCCATATACCCTACTTCAGTGGTGGATAAAGAAATTGTGGGCTGCCTTATACTCATCTAACTCACATCTCCTCCAAACAAAGTAAACACATAGCCACTAGTGGACCTTCAACTATCCAAGTCACCTGCCTAATTTGTATCAACAAAACCCTCTATGTACAATGTCTTATCCACACTTTTAATACCAGAATAAACTAAACAATAATCAGAAGTATGACACAAATATCTTAACACCCTCTTTGCACAATTCCACTTTTGTTTACCAGGGTTAGAGATAAGCCTACTCAAAACTCCCACTACTTGGGCAATATCTAGTCTAGTGAAAACCATTGCATACATCAAACTTCCTACAACACTAGCATATGGCACATCAAACATGTCCTCTAAATCATCTTCATTCTTAGGACACATATCTAATGAAAGCTTAGTACCAATCGGTAAAGGAATTCTAATCGGATTGCAATCCTACATATTAAATCTATTTAAAATAGTATCAACATTTTTTTCCTAACAACTCTCTACATCCTAATGATGGATCATAGAGTGTGATTTGAAACATTGATGACAAAAATATTTGCACAGTTATATCTAGAAACTCAATTGCACAATAGTATGGACTATGGAAATCTGATGTTTTTAATAGTATCAACATACTTACTCTACGATAAGCTTTTTGTTTACCCAATATCTTTTGATTTCCATCCCCAAAATATAATTGTCTTCTCCCAGATCCTTTATCTCAAATGCACCTAAAATTTGAGCTTTCAACTCACTGATCATACCCTTAGTGTTACTGAAAATAACATATCATCAACATACAAGGCAACAATTAGTATATGATCATCAATACATCTAATGTATACATAGTGATCTTCACTTCTTACAAAACCCAATTTCAAAAAAAATGAGTCAAACTTTTGATACCAAATTCGAGGAGACTATTTTAAATCATAAAGAGACCTTTTTAACTTGCATACCCAATGTTCCTTCTCTTTTACCTGAAAACTTGTAGGTTGTTGCATATAAATTTCTTCTTCTAGATCTCTATGCAAAAATGCAGTCTGAACATCCATTTTCTCAATTTCAAAATCATAAGCTATAGCAATGGATAAAAGAAATCTAATAGAAGATAATTTATAAATAGGAGAGAAAATTTCACCGAAATTGACTCCCTCTCTAGGAGTAGCCCTTGGCTACCTGTCTAGCCTTGTACTTTTGTAATGAACCATTTGCTCCATACTTCTTGAAGACCCACTCAAATCCTATGGCCTTTCTTCCTTTGGATAAACGTACAATATCACAGGTGTAACATGACTCTAAAGCCATCATCTCCTCCTACATGGCTAGCTACCAAGACTCACTATCATCTGCATGAATAGCTTTCTTGTAAGATTTAGGTTCATTGTCAATACTCAATAAAGAAAATACACAATATAAATTCGGTGGGCTATACCTATTAAGTAGGTTTCGTTGTCTTGTGGATCTTCTCAAGGGTGGAGTAAGAGATACTTCCTCATGTTCTTCTATATGCTCAACTTCTTCTATAACAATAGAGTATTCCTCATCTGAACTTTCTCTTGAAACTTATTATTCTCAATCCCCTAATCCATCATTTTGTTCTTCCTAATGTGTATTTTCTCATTGTAAATCAAAATTTATTATCATCTTCATTTCTTTTTCTTCTGGTTGTACAGGATCAAAAAATAGCTCCAAGTTCCCTGAAAATCACATCTTTAGAAAAGATAACTTTTATGGTTAGAGGATCCCAAAGCTTATGTTGGGACAGGAAAATTTGAAATTTTCTTGTATTCTTACTCACCCATTTCTGACCAAACCAAAAAATATTTCGCCCAAAATTAGAATAAACAACTGATATATCCCATGACTTTTATCACAAATAATGTAAAGGGCCTCAATTTCTTAACATCGGCAAGACCTTCTTTTTGTTATACCAATCCATGCTCCATGAGAAACTAGTTGAAATGGCTATCAGCATGATAATAAAGATCAAGGAGAATGTTTTGGAAGACACCGATGGAGAAAGTGGCATCGATGACCATTCATCAGGGAGAAAATGCATGGTCACGCCAATCGGCATAAGGAAACACTATCGGGTAATATTCTACAAACCCTCTCGACAATCTAAGTCATGCTGATGGTGGAGCTCGGTAGGACTCTCACTGAGCATCTAGTAAAACAGAGAGAGTTAGTGGTCATCGGTAGGATATGAACATCGGAGTGAAATATTGATGAGTCTCTGATATTCTAAAGTCTCAGCGATTAAAGAAAAGTGTTTCGGCATAGCTCACACCGATATGTGTGAAGAATAAAAACCATCGGCGAAGCTGAACAAGTCGGAAAGAAGTTTATATGTCTTACCGAACCGATGGTCACAGCGATAAAGATGTCAATGACAGATAGTGAAGATCTCTCCGATGAAGAGTGTAAAGGAAGGCCATCGGGGAAACAACCACGATCGAGTAACTGGAAATATGTTATCCCGATGGTTTATCTTATCCCGACGACAACGATGACCACGTTCATCGACAAGACTCTCACTGATAGTCATATCGGTAACACTTGAGAGATCGGGGAAGAATATTAATTACACAGCGATGAAGAAAGTCATGTTGATGGCAACCATGCCCACTTCCACATCGGGTAAGGCATGGAAATCTCTTGCCGATACAATTTCACAAATGAAATATGACGTCGAGGAGACAATTGAAGGGTTACATCGATTGATCTATGAACAAACGTTCATGCCATAAGAAGATATTAAAATTGCCCAAACATTATGAAAATCATGCTGATGAGAGAAGTTATGATGATGTGACATTTCACAATGATCAAGAAAATTGAATTGCTCGAACAATTAATTGCAGATGGCAAAGAAATCATCTAAGATAACATTCAAAATCATTACAATTAAACTCGACATAATTGTTTGAGAAAAGCCTACAGGCGGAGACTTGAAGTGGAAAATAGGGGAGACTGACCCCTTGATCACTGCAGACATTGGAATTAATGTTGCAAAGTTGAATAAGGCACAGGCTTAGATGTTAATCAAATAAAGGGATGCATACAAACTAAGCTGTGAGAGATTGACAAAAGAGAATGATTATTTGAAAGATGGTGTCAAGAGCACCTTCAGGGGATTAGTAAAGAGACTAACTCAGGGTGAGAGCTCATAGAGTGTCCAATCACTATCCATAGATCAAGTAGCTCAAATCCAGATGGATACACTTGTCACAGTACTCCAGAACAGGCATACCAACATGATGCATTGGTTGAACCAATTTTGGGATAATTATTCTCAAAATTATAAAGCGATCCAAGAGCATGAGAGGCTTGACAAAAGGTTGCAAGAGAAACTCACTGAGACACAGGGTAAAGATACTTCTAACATTCCAAATACCCCCAGCATCAAAAGTTTTATGACCAACTTAAGACTGATGCCAAACAATGTGTTGAAGCCTCTAAGGCAAGAATGCCCACATTGTTCAAGAATGATAAAGAATTAAAGAGCAAGAAAGAATGGAGCAGAGACTGTCAAGCAATATTACATGAAGCTTTAGGAGCATTTAAGGACAAAGATTCTACAGCCAAGGAAGCTTGCAAGCATTTGGAGAGGATGGTTACGATGGATGTGATTACAAGGAACGCCATTGAATTTACTGATTCACATCGCAGCCAGGAGTACTTAGACCACATTGCTAAATTATACTTATGGTTGAATAGGGCCTAAGCATTGTTATTTTATGGTTGTTATGTTAATCTTGTTAATTCCCAAAAGACTTCTTGAAGAGTTATGTCTCTTCACAAGCATTTCTATATAAGTTCAAACATATGAGGCTGAATTATGATCTGCAGTAGAATATAATACATAAAGTTTACAATGTTTCTCAAAGACCATGTTGCAAATATAATATTGAAGAAGCAAATTGAAGTTCTCTGATCCTGTGGTTTTAGTCTGGCATCAATTGTTTGTTGAAATTATTCAATTGTATGGTTGTCTCCATTTTAGTATTTCCTTGTTATTCAAATTAATATATCAAGTATATAGTTAATTTGTCAATACACATTTGCTGTATATGTGTGATTGAGTTAATTGGTTTCCATAGAGGAATTAAAATCCTTCTGATCAGTCACAGTAACCTGGAAGTGTTAGTTTGGATTACTAAGAAGAATCATATAATTAGGATTGTCATTCTGTCTCCAAGTTGATATTATCTGTTATCTTGCATATTTCATTCAATTGGTTCCTTCAAGAAAGGATTAAATTACCTTCTGGTGAATAACAAGAAATCTGATTGTATTAGTTGGATTACTAAGAAGAGTTTGTCAGTCATCTCCTTGCATGTTTATACAAGTTATAAACTAAAATATTGTGCCAAACAGTTAGAATTATTACCCATTATAAGCCACTAGTCTTAGTCTTCCATTTGAGTCTGATTACCCAACAAGGTACTGGTCTTATTTCAATTCATCATTCAAAATCCTTTTATTTAGCACAATTACTCACCTTGATATTGCTTATACAATTTATACCAACCATTTATCAAATATTAGAATTAGTTAGCAAGCTTTCATCTACTCTACACCATTTACCACTGTAGGTAGATCTATTTACTTAGTCAGAAATACTTACCCTCAACCTACTTTAATTTTCAAGGTTCACCCACCTAGGTTTAGTAGGACCTAAAGCGCAGGGAGTCATCAAACCCTAAAGGTTGATTCCATCGCGTTAGTTCAAAAATGTTGCAAATCTAAGCATAGAGCCTAGCATTCTCTTAGGATTAGCAACCTACATTTTTGAGACCTAACAAATTGGTGACTCTGCTGGGGAACTAAATAAAAGACCTTGGTAATAAACCATTCCTTTTATAGAGTCATTTCAGAAATTTCAATTTGGTAACTCTACTAGCAAGAAGAATCCAGAAAGATAAATTATAAACTTTTTCCTATTTACAAAATAGGCGGCGACTCTAGTGACTGTTATAATAGAAAATTGATACCAAATGGATGGTAGGAGGTCCAAGATGGAAGGCAAGAAATTACAGTCATCTCCACCAATTAGAAACATCTCCAAAAGAAATGGAACATCAAATTATTCTCACCAGAATAATAACCAGGAGGCTGAGGGGGATAATGCAAAGCAAACTATAGCAATTCACAATAAGTTTACACCTCTGCATGAATCAAATGATAATCCCAATGGGGTAACTGATGACATATTGGCAAAATACAGACCTGATCCTCAAGAACAGCTTGAGTGTGAAGCATGGGCCATGAGGGAAATTGATCAAAGACAAGTTGAATATGATTTCAAAATGTCATTACATCAGGGAGAAGGGGTAAAACATGGATTCTCAACTCAAGAAATAAATGAAAGCCCAAAGACTTCAGGAGGTATGAATCAAGAACATCAGGATCTGCTTAGGCTCCGGGAAGAACTTGAAATGATCAAGATAGAGGAAACTAAGAGGTTGTTGCAACAAGAGATTCAACAGATAAAGAGTAGGGCTAAAACAACCCCCCCAAAATATGTACCTCCACATAGGGGAAACACTTCAAGGAATCCACAACAAAATTTACACCAAAATACAGGTGGTGCTTCAAATTCACAAGTCTTTGGAAGTCATCAAAATGCCATTCCTAAAGTTCCTAGACCACCTCCCATACACAACACCTCTTAGCATATGGCTAATCCTTACCCACCCCCTGGCCAACAATATTATAGACCACAAAATCCTTACATAAATCCCCAAATAAACCCACAGCAGCAATATGCTTATCATCAGCCTCTAGGTGGATATAATTACTATCCTAATCCACCACCCATGAATTTTCCACCCCAAAACCTCACAAACATATGTAGCCAATTTGATCTGACTGAATATCAATTATATCCATACCCTATGGATAGTAATTGGAGAAATATAGTTCCCAAGTTCACTGGGAGTAGTGCAATATCAGTTGAAGATCACATCAAAGCCTTCAATGCTTTCGTACAAGATATTGGTATGGACTCTGAAGATGTTAGAATGAGATTATTCATGATGTCCCTGACTGAAGATGCAAGAGACTGGTTCAACAGCTTACATGATGCTTCAATCAGTTCAATAACAGATTTCCATGATCAATTTAAGGAGCAATATGGTAATCAATATGCCCTTGAGTTTGCATTACACAAATTGATAAGTATCTAGAAATACCAAAATGAATCAGTGGATGACTTCAATCTGAAATTTTCCAAATTACACAACAAAGTACCACATGGATCCAAACTGTCTGATCCAGCAGCATTGAGCATTTATATGAAAGCATTTGATCCCAAGATAGGGTACAAACTTAGAAATCGATGCCCTACGACCCTCGCTGAAGCACAGAAAGTGGCCTTAACTATTGAAAACAATAGGAAAGCTACATGTATGGTTAGTAAGAGGGATAACCCTAGAAATTCTCACAACCCAAACATTCAGTAGACTAAACAAGAAGGTCAGCATAGACATGAAAGGCCCAGGTTGCATGATATGATATATGATGCAAATTGGAAAAATGGGAGACCCATTGATAACAAGTGAAAGCAACATTATGGGAAGGATACCCCTGACCCTCTAAAAAGAAATATGGCACATATGGTAGAAGATAAACCTTGGTGTCTAGTGTGTAATTTACCACATTGACCTGAGTATTGTGAGGTGGCTAAAATAGTACAGCAAGAAGAAATGTTATACAATTATAACAGAGACAATCACACTATAAACATGATGCAAGATACACCATGTTTGCTGACTGAAGACTATTCTTCTACAGAGGAAGAGGGATATGAATATGATGTGGGAAACCAGAGACATCATATCAACATGGGAGAACAAGAAGTGTTCTCATATCAAGAGGATGGTTATGAGGAACCTACCTATTATAACAATCATCCATATGATCAATGGAGAAAGCCCACTGAAAATGAAAGAGAGGCTCTTACAATAGATGCAATAGCTCAAGCTAAAAATGTCTATAACTTAAGGAACCAGACAGTGAATGTTGAACAAGGAACCTGGGAGTGTATTTATAAAAGATCAGAATTACAAAAAGAATAATGCAAAGTCATCATTCAAAGAACCAGAAAAGGGTGGTAAGAACAAAACAAAGAAAAAATCACAAAATCAAGAAAAAGAAAATATAAAGACAGAAAAGAATGATCAGACTATGGCCCATTCTTTTGACATTGCTCATGCAATATCTCAGGTAAAAATATTAGTTCCACTTTTAGAAATGATGAAGATAGACAAATACAGGAATACAGTAGTTAAACTGGTTTCAGATATACCAAGTCAAAAATATAAAGGATCTGAAAATAGAACAAACAGTGTTCATCAAGAAACATTCCAAATGCCTGAAGTATACCTAGGTGATACATTGACAAAGAATCCCTCACAGGTGGACCCTTTCTACACTACATTATTGATCAAAAATAGGATAGTGAGGAACTGCATGATTGATTCAGGTGCTGCCATGAACATCATGCCAATAGCAGTTATGAAAGAACTGGGAATGTGGGTTGACACTACATTTGGTTGGTGTTATGCAATGGATAATAGATCCATCCTAGTCATTGGTATTATGAGGGATGTGGAGATAAAACTTGCCTTATACCCTGAAGCAACTTATAACATTGATATTACTGTGGTTGACATCCTACCATATTATGGAATGCTTTTGTCAAGACAATTGGCTGCAATGGTAGGAGGGAATGTCTAATTGGACTTATCATATGCCACAATACCAGTGGGAGGTAAAGAAATCAAGTTGTGCAGGGAGCCAAGGTATGAAAATATTATAGAACACTTGGATCAACATCAAATAAATTTCTTTTGTAATATAGATTTGGGACCCTTCAAGGTTGAAAAAAATCAGCCAGAATTGCAGAATACTGATCCAATACATATTGAATCTAAGAAAGAAGAAAATGATGTATGGAAGATGTATTTTGATGGTGCATGCAGCAAGATAGGAAATGGGGCTGGAGTAGTATTTATTTCACCAAGAGGTAAAACTTTCAAATACTCTTTTCTATTAACATTTGAATGCACAAACAATGTAGCAGAATACGAGGCTTTGCTCATTGGTTTAAATATAGCCACCAAGCATAAGATAAAAAAGTTAGCTCTATATGGTGATTCTGAATTGGTTACTTCCCAAGTGAGAGAGAAATACCTGTCAAAAAACAAGAGATTGAGACAGTACAGAAACGTAGTATGGGATGATATTGAGTTATTTGATGCCTTTTCAATCAGTTGGATTGATAAGTCAAAAAACATTATGGCAGATTTCCTAGCGAATGTCGCATTAAAAAGGGATGATGTCACATTGGGAGGTATTATAGAAGTTGAGTTCAAAACAAGACCCACTATCCCAGATAATGTACAAAATTGGCAAGTATTTGACAATGATGCTAATATAATCAACTTCCTACATTGTGCTGATTATTATGAAAATCAAGAGATTGATTTCAATGCATTTGTAGAAGAACATGATGGGAAGGAAACCCTTTTTGGTCAAGAGATAGTTCAGTTGAAAACAAATAAAATACCTAAGGGACTTATAGCATTAGAAAAGGAATTTTATGGACATGATAGATTTAAAATGAAAGACACACCAGTGGTGCAAAATGACCTTGAAGAAATTAATTTGGGGACACAAGCAGCCCCAAAGAATGTATATATTGGAAAAACTCTTAACCCCAAAATCAGGAGCAGGATCATCAACTTACTTAGGAAGTATAGACACGTATTTGTCTGGTCATATGATGATTTAAAAGCATATAGAGAGGATCTGTTTCAGCATGAAATACCACTAAAACTAGATGATAAGCCTTTTAGGCAAAAACAGAGGCCTATCAATCCTACATTAGCTCCTAAGATGCTAGAGGAACTTAAAAAATTAAGAGATGGAGCTATCATTAAACCCATCAGGCATTCCTCTTGGGTTTCTAATTTGGTACCTGTCAGGAAAAAGAATGGTGATATTAGATTATGTGTGGACTTTAGGAATTTAAACAAATCTTCTCTTAAGGATAACTATCCCCTCCCTAATATGGAAGCCATATTACAAAAGGTTACTGGATGTGAACTGTTGTCAATGATGGATGGCTTCTCAGGATACAATCAGGTGAAAGTCAAGGAATTAGAGCAATTTAAGACTGCATTCACCACTCCATAGGGAACATATGTGTATTTAAGGATGCCATTTGGACTCACTAATGTTGGAGCAACATTCCAAAGAGCAATGGATGTGGTCTTTGCTGAATTGATTAATAAAATCATGATAGTATATCAAGATGACTTGACAGCATATTCCAAAAGGGCTGAGGATCATTGTACACATTTAGAGCAAATATTTATTATAGCCCTAGAATATGGGATTTCATTGAATCCTAAGAAATGTCATTTCACAGTGACTGAGGGGAAGTTGCTTGGCCACATAGTCTCAAAAGATGGAGTGAGAATAGATCCTGAGAGAGTAAAAGTAATTGACCAAGTCCCTATCCCTAAAAATGTGAAAGCTATACAGTCATTCTTTGGCCAAATTAATTTTGTCAAGAGGTTTATATCAAATTTTGCAGAAATTGTCAGCCCCATATCAAGGATGTTGAAGAAGAACTCAGAAATAAAATGGACAATAGAAACAATAGAAGCATTTGCCACTATTAAGAGGGCAATCAAAGAAGCCCCTGTCCTAATATCCCCTAATTTTAGTAAATCATTCCAACTATTTTCATTTGCCTCTTATCATACAGTTACAGCAGTGCTATTGCAGAAAAATAATGATGGACATGAACAGCCTATTTCATTTTTCAGCAAATCCCTTCAGAATGTAGAGTTGAAATATGACATTGTTGAGAAACAGACATATGCATTAGTGAAAGCAGTTAAAACTTTTAGGCCATACTTGGTGGGAGCTGAAATCATAGCATATGTGCCTAATGCTGCAGTAAAAGATGTATTGGTCCAGACTGAAGTCACAGGTAGGAGATGTAGATGGATAAATAGAATTCAGGAGTTCAATATTGAAATCCAGATCACTAAACTAGTAAGAGGACAAGGTCTTGCTAGGATAATCGCTGAAAGTAACCTCGAGGCTTCTCAGATATGTAGTGCTACTGATGTTGATAATACAAGTTCTAGTATTGAGCATACTCCATGGTATACTAACATCATATATTATCTAAGACATATGAGATGTCCTGAGGGGTATGATGATAACAAAAGAAGGACACTTAAATTACAAGCCTCAAAATATGTATTTATTGATGGAGATCTTTACTGGAAGAATAGGGATGGAATTCTACTATTATGCCTAGATGAGCATCAATCAAAATATATCATGAAAGAGCTACATGAAGGCATGTGTGGAGGTCATTTTTCAGCAAAGACTACAGCCCACAAGATCTTGAGGGTCGGATACTATTAGCCTAAAGTTTTTAATGATTCATATCATTACACTAGGAAATGTGAAGCATGTCAAAAGTTCTCAGGAAAGTTGAAATATCAGGGAGCATTACCCTTGAAACCCATGCAGGTGGAGGCTCCATTCTATCAATGGGGTATTGACTTCATAGGAGAAATTGCAGAGAAGTCAAGTGGTGGACACAAATGGATTTTAGTGGCGACATATTACTTCACAAAATGGGTGGAAGCAATCCCAACCAAGCAAGCAACAAGCAGGGTGGTGATTAATTTTCTGATGGAAATATTATATTCAGATTTGGCACTCCAGTAAGGTTAATCACGGATGATGGAATGCGTTTTAGGTCTGATGAATTCAAAAATTTCTGTAATACACATGGCGTCACTGTGTCCTATGCTATTCCATATCATCCACAAGCAAATAGACAAGCAGAATCCAGCAACAAAAGCCTTCTGAAAATTATAAAGAGAATGTTGGATGGAAACAAGAAAGCATGGGATTCAAAGTTAAGAATGGCTGTATGGGCTGATAGGATTACTGTTAAAAGAGCAATTGGGAGATCTCCTTTTGAACTAGTGTATGGAACAAAAGCAAGAATACCATTAGAAAATCTCCTACCAATTTACAAATTTATTCTTCAGGAAGATTTAAACATTCCTGAACCAATGGTGGAAAGATTAGAACATCTTGCAGAACTTGATGAAACAAGGAGACTAGCCCAAAGGTAGAATATTAAGTTGCAATCACAAGTGAAATACCTCTTTGACAAAAAGGCCAAAGATAGGAAATTTGAGATGAATGACTTAGTGTTGATGTGGAATGCTAGGTGCCAGGACAAAGGAAAACATGGAAAGTTTGAAGCTTTATGGCTAGGTCCTTTTGTTATAACTGGCAAAGGAGGTGATGACTCTTATTATTTGCAAAACTTGTCTAGAGAAGAGCAGAAATTGCCTGTGCATGGGCAATATCTGAAGCCTTTATTTTCATAGAATATCATGCACAAAGAGAATTGAGTGTTGCCACTACATGGACAACCCTTAAAAGGTTCTCAAAATACTTCTATTCCATGCACAGTAGTCTAGGGTAATCAAAAGGAGATTAGGACATGCCAGTACATGGACGGTCCTCTCTCTCTCTCTCTCTCTCTCTCTCTCTCTCTCTCTCTCTCTCTCTCTCTCTCTCTCTCTCTATATATATATATATATATATATATATATATATATATATATATATATATATATATATATAATCTTTTTTGTGTACAGTAGTATAGGATCATCCCAATTTCCCATCATTATCACCTCCATCTCCCATTCTCATAAAACCGTCATCAAAAAATAAATAAAACATATGGTCTACTCCCCCAAGAGATTTGAATTCTTGTTATACTCACAAAGAGTATACATCCCAAACAGAGCCACTGTTGGGACAGGAAAATTTGAAATTTTCTTGTATTCTTACTCACCCATTTCCGACCAAACCAAAAAATATTTCACCCAAAATTAGAATAAACAACTTGTTGGCGCTTAGGTCTGCGACCCTCAACTCCTCCCTTCCCAGACCCATGCGGTCTCTGGGTTAACATGACCAGGGTGCCATTCACTAACAGTTTGAGCTTTTGGTGTAGTTGTAGCTAGGTTTGTGTTAAAACAAACTGGCAACTCTACTGGGGAGGGGTTTGATTCCCACCGATGCCCACGCGCCTTCATGCGTACAAGGTGCACCTAGCATTCTGTGCCTACCCAAGGGGCAGGTATGGACTGGTGGGGCCTCTATTGGTGCTTAGGTGTGCAACCCTCAACTCCTCCCTTCCCAAACCCATGCGGTCTCTGGGTTAACATGACCAGGGCGTCATTCACTAATAGTTCAAGCTTTTGGTGTAGTGGTAGCTGGGTTTGTGTTAAAACAAACTTCTGTTGGCACTTAGGTGTACGACCCTCAACTCCTCCCTTACTGGACCCACACGGTCTCTGGGTTAACATGACCAGGGTACCATTCACTAACAGTTCGAGCTTTTGATGTAGTGGTAGCCGGGTTTGTGTTAAAACAAACTGGTGACTCTACTGGGGAGGGGTTTGATTCCCACCAATGCCCACGCGCCTTCATGCGCACAAGGTGCCCCACTAGTCCGTACCTACCGAGTTGCTAGTTTGTTTTAACACAAACCCAGCTACCACTACACCAAAAGCTCAAACTATTAGTGAATGGCGCCCTGGTCATGTTAACCCAGAGACCACGTGGGTCCAGGAAGGGAGGAGTTGAGGGTTGTACACCTAAGCGCCAACATAGGCCCCACCAGTCTGTACCTGCCCCTTGGGCAGGCACGGAATGCTAGGCGTACCTTGTGCAGATGAAGGCGCGTGGGCATCGGTGGGAATCAAACCCATCCCCAGCAGAGTTGGCAGTTTGTTTTAACACAAACCCGGCTTCCACTACACCAAAAGCTTGAACTGTTACTGAATGGTGCCCTGGTCATGTTAACCCAGAGACCGCACGGGTCTGAGAAGGGAGGAGGTGAGGGTCACACACCTAAGCACCAACAGAGGCCCCACCAGTCCGTACCTGCCCCTTGGGCAGGCACGGAATGCTAGGTGCACCTTGTGCGTATGAAGGCACGTGGGCATTGGTGGGAATCGAACCCCTCCCCAGTAGAGTCACCAGTTTGTTTTAACACAAACCCGGCTACCACTACACCAAAAGCTTGAACTGTTAGTGAATGGCGCCCTGGTCATGTTACCCCAGAGACTGCGCGGGTTTGGGAAGGGAGGAGTTGAGGGTCGCACACCTAAGCACCAACACAACTGATATATCCCATGACTTTTATCACAAATAATGTAAACAGCCTCAATTTCTTAACATCGGCAAGACCTTCTTTTTGTTATACATATCCATTCTCCATGAGAAACTAGTTGAAATGGCTATCGACATGATAATAAAGATTGGGGAGAATGTTTTGGAAGACACTGATGGAGAAAGTGGCACCAATGACCTTTCATCAGGGAGAAAATGCATGGTCACGCTGATCGGCATAAGGAAACACTATCAGGTAATATTCTACAAACCCTCCCGATAGTCTAAGTCATGCCGATGGTGGAGCTCGGTAGGACTCTCACCAAGCATCTAGTAGAATGGAGAGAGTTAGTGGTCATCGGCAAGATATGAACATTGGAGTGAAAGATTGATGAGTTTCTAATATTCTAAAGTCTCAATGATTAAATAAAAGTGTTTCGGCATAGCTCACACTGATATGTGTGAAGAATAAAAACCATCGGCGAAGCTAAACAAGTCAGAACGAAGTTTATATGTCTTACCAAACCAATGGTCACAACGATAAAGATGTCGATGACAGCTAGTGAAGATCTCTCTGATGAAGAGTGTAAAGGAAGGCCATCGGGGAAACAACCACGATCAGGTAACTGGAAATAAGTTATCCCGATGGTTTATCTTATCTTGACGACAACGATGACCACGTTCATCGACAAGACTCTCACCAATAGTCATATCAGTAACACTTGAGAGATTGGGGAAGAATATTAATTACACAGCGATGAAGAAAGTCATGCCGATGGCAACCATGCCCACTTCCACAGTAGGTAAGGCATGGAAATCTCTTGCTAATACAATTTCACAAATGAAATATGACGTCGAGGAGACAATTGAAGGGTTACAGCGATTGATCTATGAACAAATGTTCGTGCCATAAGAAGATATTAAAATCGCCCAGACATTATGAAAATTATGTTGATGAGAGAAGTTATGACGATGTGACATTTCACAATGATCAAGAAAATTGAATTGCTCAAACAATTAATTGTAGACGGCAAAGAAATTCTCTGAGATAACATTTGAAATCATTACAATTAAACTCGACAGAATTGTTTGAGAAAAGCCTACATGTAGACTTGAAACAGAAAATAGGGGAGACTGACCCCTTGATCACTGCAGACATTGGAATTAATGTTGCAGAGTTGAATAAGGTATAGGCCCAGATGTTAATCAAAGAAAGGGATGCATACAAACTGAGCTGTGAGAGATTGACAAAAGAGAATGATTATTTGAAAGATGTTGTCAAGAGCACCTTCGAGGGATCAATAAAGAGACTAACTTAGGGTGAGAGCTCACAAAGTGTCCAATCACTATCCATAGATCAAGTACCTCAAATCCAAATGGATACACTTGTCACAGTACTCTAGAATAGGCATACCAACATGATGCATTAGCTAAACCAATTTTGGGATAATTATTCTCAAAATTATAAAGCGATCCAAGAGCATGAGAGGCTTGACAAAAGGTTGTAGGAGAAACTCAGTGAGACACAGGGTAAAGATACTTCTGACATTCCAAATACCTCCAGTGCAAAAGATTTGGTTGAGCAGCATCAGAAGTTTTATGACCAACTTAAGACTGACGCCAAAGAATGTGTTGAAGCCTCTAAGGCAGGAGTGCCCACATTGTTGAAGAATGATAAAGAATTAAAGAGCAAGGAAGAATGGAGTAGAGACTGTCAAGCAATATTACATGAAGCTTTAGGAGCTCTTAAGGACAAAGATTCTGCATCCAAGGAAGCTTGCAAGCATTTGGAGAGGATGGTTACAATGGATGTGATTACAAGGAACGCCATTGAATTTATTGATTCACATCACAGCCAGGAGTACTTAGACCACATCGCTAAATTATACTTGTGGTTGAATAGGGCCTAAGCATTGTTATTTTATGGTTGTTATGTTAATCTTGTTAATTCCCAAAAGACTTCTTGAAGAGTTCTGTCTCTTCACAAGCATTTCTATATAAGTTCAAACATATGAGGCTGAATTATGATCAGCAGTAGAATATAATACATAAAGTTTACAATGTTTCTCAAAGACCATGTTGCAAATATAATATTGAAGAAGTAAATTGAAGTTCTCTGATCCTGTGGTCTTATTCTGTCATCAATTGTTTGTTGAAATTACTCAATTGTATGGTTGTCTTCATTTCAGTATTTCCTTGTTATTCAAATTAATATATCAAGTATATAGTTAATTTGTCAATACACATTTGTTGTATCTGTGTGATTGAGTTAATTGGTTTCCATAAAGGAATTAAAATCCTTCTGATCAGTCACAGTAACCTAGAAGTGTTAGTTTGGATTACTAAGAAGAATCATATAATTAGGATTGCCATTCTATCTCCAAGTTGATATTATCTGTTATCTTCCATATTTCATTCAATTCGTTCCTTCAAGAAAGGATTAAATTACCTTCTGGTGAATAACAAGAAATATGATTGTATTAGTTGGATTACTAAGAAGAGTTTTTCAGTCATCTCCTTGCACATTTATACAAGTTATAAACTAAAATAGTGTGCCAAACAGTTAGAATTATTACCCATTATAAGCCATTAGTCTTACTCTTCCATTTGACTTGTCTTACCCAACAAGGTACTGGTCTTATTTCAATTCATCATTCAAAATCCTTTTATTTAGCACAATTACTCACCTTGATATTGCTTATACAATTTACACCAACCATTTATCAAATATTAGAATTAGTTAGCAAGCTTTCATCTACTCTACACCATTTGCCACTATAGGTAGATCTATTTACTTAGTCAGAAATACTTACCCTCAACCTACTTTAATTTTCAAGGTTCACCCACCTAGGTTTAGTAGGACCTAAAGCGCAGGGAGTCATCAAACCCTAAAGGTTGATTCCGTCGCGTTAGTTCAAAAACGTTGCAAATCTAAGCATAGAGCCTGGCATTCTCTTAGGATTAGCAACCTGCATTTTTGAGACCTAACAGCTTATAACATTTTACATTCTCACCATATCCAATGAAGATGCATTTTTGTTCTTTTGGATCCAACTTAGATCGCTCTTCCTTAGGCACATGAACAAAAGCCTCATATCTAAAAACCCTTAAATGTGAAATAGAAGGTTTCTTACCTGTCCACACTTCGTAAGATGTCAAATCAAGAGCCTTACAAGGAGATTTGTTTAACAAGTAACAAGTGGTACTCACAACTTCTACCCAAAAGCATTTATCCAACTGTGCATCACTTAACATACTTTTGGCTTTTTTCATTATTGTTTGGTTCATCATTTTTGCAAGACCATTTTGTTGTGATGTATATGGAGTTGTCTTTTGTATTATGATACATGCATGCTTACAGAACTCATCAAATTCCTTAGAGAAATATTCCCCTCCATTGTCAAATCTTAATATTTTTATCTTAAGTCTTGATTGGTTCTCTACTAAGACACTAAATTCCTTAAATTTCATAAAACTTCATATTTAGCTTCATAAAATAAATCTATGTGAATCTAGATACATCATCAATGAATGTAATGAAATAACAAGATTTTTCAATAGAATCATTATCCATAGGTCCAAACACATCTGAATGAATAGTTTCTAATTTCTATTTCACTCTATTTCTTCCTAAAGGAAAATATTTTTTGTTCTATTTACCAAACACATAATGCTCACAGAAATCAAAGTGCTCATCAAAATAGGAGAAACCATCCAACAAATTTTTATTCATAATTATTTTTAAAACATTTTCACTTGCATGGCCCAATCTGTGGTGCCACAACATACATGTATTTTTCAATAGTTTCAATTACATTAGTGGATCTACAGATTGTAGTGGCCTCAATCCTAAATAGAGTTCCCATCTTTGTTCCCTTGGCTACCACCAAGATTCCTCTCACCACTCTGCAACCATGCTTATTAAATGTTACATGCATTCGTGAATCATTCAACTTTGAAATAGAGATAAGATTTCTAGCCAATCCACGAATATGTAAAACACCAAGGAGGGTTTTAATTCTCCCACCACTAAAACACAATTGTACCTTTCCCTAGCCAACAATCAAATATGTAGAGTTATCCCCAAGGTAAACATTACCTCCATCATATTTCTCATATGTGGAGAACCATTCCTCATGAGGAGTCATATGATATGAGCAACTTGACTCAATCAACCACTATTCATTAGAAATAACAATACATGTAGAAATTAAAACTTCATCACCTACATTTAAGGATTTTTTTCCAGAAGAATCATACCATTTGTTTGGGTTTTTGCATTCTTTCTTCACATGCCCCCTCCTATTGCAGTTCCAACACTTAACTCTGTTCTTCTTTCGAGGGGTTTTAGACTGGCCTTTTATTCCGTAGGCCACTTCTAATCTCCTTTGGGTCCTCTTTCCTTAGACCTCCCCCTGACATTAAGAGCATCCACCAAGCTATCCATAGCCTTCTTCCTCATTTCCTATGATAGAAGAGTTGCAACAAGGGCATCCATCTTTAGATCTTGGAGGTTAGCAATGATAGCAAGAATGAAATTCTCTCAAGACTCAAGAAAAGAATAAAGAAGCATAATACACTTATCTTCCTCATCTATCTTAACATCCACGGAAGCTAGATGACTTAGGTTCAAATTCAATGTATTCAAGTGCTCAGTTATCAAATCACCCTCCTTCATTTTAAGGGAAAATAACTTTCTTTTGAGATAAAGTTTATTTACCAGGCTCTTGGCTTGATAGATTTCACCCAACCACTTCCATAAAGCATATGTAGTCTTCTCAGTAGAGACATTCAATAGGACAGAGTCTGCAAGACATAATTTGATTGTTCATCTTGCCATTTTGTCAAATTTGTCCCACTCATCTTGATTGACATCATCGGGTTTCCTTTCTCTTGGTACAGAAAACCATTGTTCTCTCTCTTCAAAGAGATCCTCCATTTTTAGCTTCCACAGCTCATAACCCATTCCATTGAATTTTTTGATGTCCAATCAAGATGAGGATACTAAGATATAGAACTGGTTAGGCTCTGATACCAAATGTTAGAAATGAAGGTGAACAACTATAGAATGGAAATTTGATTACAATTGTAACTATTAATCAAGTTTAGAACTAAATGGAGATTATAGGAAATCAAATCAGTAATACAAATAAATAAAGGAATAGAAGAAATGAACACATAACATAGTGTTTACGTGGAGAAACCCTTTCAAGAAAAAAACTCCACACAAGAAGAGATGCACCAATCTATATTAACTTCAATAGAGTTTACAGTACATCACTAACAACCTCCTCTACAATCTTCAATCTAACAACACCTATTTTTCGATCTCAAATCTCTGCATCTACACAGTCGTAATACAATATCCTCATAAAGGGATTTCCTTTACGGCAAGAAAATCCAACATAACATTTACTGTCAGATATGTGACCTAATGATGAGCGGTCTAGATTTACAATGAGAATATATATAAAATGTGGGTTTCAAGGGTACCATCCCTGAACCCTCATAGGGGCACGTGGCCCTGAGACTCCCTACCAAGGGGATGAGCCCCTAAACCCTACAGTGGGTACTCTACAAGGGGTACCCCCTGCACCCCATGGATAACCATCATTCATCAAGTACCGGGATCAAACATATGGCTGAAATAAGATCACTACTTGATAAAATCTTCATCCCTTATGAATGATTTACAAAGGATATTAAGAGTAATTAAATACATAGGATTTACAAGGTTGATGACACTTAACCCTTACACCTATAGATCTGTCCAACTTTACTAAATTAGTGTAATTCTCATATATCTATGCACTAATACACATAAATTACCTACATAATTGTACTCTAGAGAATTCTCTGGTTATTCAATGTCTATCATTACTTGTCATATTACAAACATTAGACCCATAAATGTTCAAATTCATTGATATATAGGTTTTCTAGAGTAAGACATACCATTTTCTACAGCTTTAAGTATTATGTAATGTACTTGTTGTCACATGAAATTGCACCTTGCTTGGAGGCTATACAAGCATTCCAATAACACAATGGGACTAATCTCAAGGTGTGGGACCTTGCAAATGAGATCAAACCTCCAAAGAAGGTTGGTTCCTCTTTCTAATCTTAAGGCTCAAAGAATTAAGCTAAATCTAATGCTACACTTACCAAGGGAAAAGGGATAGAAGGAATGCAAAAAAGAAAATGGTGATGCACCAGAATTTAGGATGTTTAGCTGGAACTGACATAACACAGTAGTGATTTCAAAGGTTGAATAGACTAACACAAACTCATATAATCTTTAACAGAGGCCAAAACAGAATGTTGAAACTTATGGAGGGGTTGTTTTATCCACAGGATAAATGAGCAACATTCAAACAGACATAATGTAAAAGAGATTGAAAGAAGCAGAATTAGTTGCTTATATTAATCATATAGGTCAAATAACCATTACAAAAGATAGATGATTTGTTACAAAAAAGGTAGACATCAAAGGCTCAACTTCAAGCACAACGTATCAAATCTAACTGGTTCTTGTAAATGCGCTACAAGGTCTATGACAACTAATTATCTAGCCAACATAATAGCCCAGAAGAATAGCTAACAATTTTACATCATTTATATATGTATATATATCATTTCTAGTCCATCGTGAAACAGTGGGTGCTGAAATTTGGTCAACCAATTGTGCACATGCCCACGCTGCAATAAAATTAGGCTTAAAGGCCCTGCACACATAGGGCGGCGGCCATGTTCTATGAATTTTGCAAAATGATAGAGGAGGTTGCTTGCACACATGGGTGCTAGGTGAATTTATGAGAGAAGGCCTGAAATACCTTCTGTGTATATGCAAATCCATTTTTTAGCTTCTTTGTACTAGCGCATTAAAAAATTCACCTATTTTAGCTACATGCAATTGACTTGACCTGTAAACTTTGAATATTGGGTACCTCGTCCTTAGAAAATGGTGTGATTTCAGGGATGGGTAAGTTTTACAACACTGTAAGTGTTATACCTTCAAAATCATCCATGATCTCTCAAGGGAATTTGAATTCTTGCACGATTTTCTTCATCAGCTCAGACAGCAAGACATCTGGTACACAATTCATTTTCCCATCACCTCTACCAATGAAATTACCTCATGTAGAACTTCACACCTTTAATTTTCCATTGGTTGGTGATTTCTCTTTTTTCAGAACTAGGCAAGCCTTTTGCTTTATGCTTTGCTACCATTTTTCACCTTATCGGTGATTTTGAGGAATCGTGAACTATTTCTTGTTTTCATCCCTTCACCAATTTTTTGACTCTCCTTCTTTGCCTTGGTGAACTTTCTTCTTTCTCAACAAAATTTTACTTTTCAAAACTCTTCTGGCCTCTTCTTTTGCCTTATCAGTAAAAATCCATTCTTTCAAATGTTTCTCCTTTGACTCATTTTTGCCTTAGCGGCAATTTTTATATTTCAAGAACTGGGTTCCCTCTATTTCTTCACCATATCGGTAAATTCACACTTCTTCAAACTTGTTGGCAAGTTCTCTTTTTCACCGATCTCCTAAATAGCTAGGCTTATCACTTTTTTCACCTTATTGGTGAATCTTGCTTTTCACAAACCAACCTTTGCCTTAGTCATTTTTTTCCATTTTGCCTTTATCATCAAACTTCATCTTTTTGGAACCACTGAGCTGGCCCCTTTTTGCCTTGTCGGTGAATCTGACTTTTTTAGAACTTTTCATGCCTTAGTGGTTTTTCTTCTTATTGGCAAACTCCTACCTTGTCAAACTTATCTTTACCCACCTTTGGCCTTAGTCATTGAATTTGCCATCTTCAAAACCATCTCCCTTTGGCACCTTCATCTAAGCTCCTATCACCTTGTTGTCGAATCCTTGAAAACTCAAACTACTTAGAAAGTTTGAAATCTTGTCAATTTTCCAATGGCCTTTGACTTATGTGCCTTAGCTTTCCTTGTATTTTGATGAAGAGATCCTTTTCGCCTTGCTTTCTACTTTTAGTTGGCGAAATGCCTGTCAGAAAAACTGTTGATCAGCAAACTATAAAGTTTATGAACCTTCAATGTTGCCTACAAAGCACGCCTTTTTGTCTTCTTTCTCCTTGCCCTACACTATTTTACCTTAGTTGATTCTCCCTTTACTCAACAAACCAGTGAATCGATGAACTTTCAAACCTACAAACCAAAGGTTCACTAAAGTAAACTTTTACTAACTAAGGCAAAGAAGGGGCAAAAAACTTGGAAGTTTTTGGGATTTTTTCTGGGTTTTTTGCTAAGGGAACTTCTTCCAAAAAGAGACAAATTCTAATTATAGTCAATAATGTCTCAGCATTAGTGAATAGTGCCAGCACATTTGCCTGATCTGAGAAGTTTTCATAGAGTAGGCACGATAAAGACTAGTACTCTTCAAATAATCTATTTGCCAATATGTGTAATGATATCCACCTAGTATCCACATCCTTAAGTAGCTTGTTACCTAGAGTAAGCCCTTCAGCAAAGCTTTGGTACTCTAAAAATCTTTTTGAAATTCTACAAAAATATGTATACACCTCACACACAAGATCTTCAACTTTTGAAACTATCTCTTTTAAAATCCAAATTCATTATGTGAGCCATGCAGTAATGTCAGTCATGTATGGTGAACATGATGTCTACAAATTAACAATAAGCCTATTTATGCGACCCTACATGACTGCTGCCCCATTTGCACCAACGCAGAGCATCTTCCTTGCAATTGCCAAATCATCCAAGCCTCTAATATTCATCAAACTATTTTTTATGATTTCCATAAGGTTAGTGGAGGTAGAATTTTCTTTCATTTTATGAACTACAAGTAGATGAAGCTAGCAAATATGATTGTCTACAATATAAACATGCATGCACACCCAAGAAGTATTGTTAATGGTTATCACCTTGTCCAAAGATAAGGCAAAAAAAGTTTCTTGATTCAATTTCTCTTATATATCCTACTTCACCATATCCAAACACCAAACCCATTCACAACCACTATTGACAAATCAATGGGGAGTAGAGAATTAGGTACTCCAATAAAATGCATTAAATTCCTATATTCTAGAAAATTTGTCAATGTTTGACTTCTATTTAATATATAAAATATAATTTTGAGTTGTACATTTTTGGACAAATGACTTGCTTCCATCACCTTTCCAAATAGAGCACATGTGGAACCTCCAATAGCGGCTAGTTGTTCCTATGATTGCATGTATTCTCCAAACTTGAATACATTCCAAGCATGAGTGCATTCAGCTTTCATTTTCTAATGCATCACTAACTTCAACTCTCTACTTACATTTACTATTTCATAAACTTAACCTACATGCTTCTCAATAGTGTCTAATTTTAGTTGCAACATCTTGTATTTCTTTAATTTCCAGCCACAAATCTTATCGCAACATAGATTTGGCATGCCCTCTCCATCTTAATTATCTACAAGTTCTATGAATAGATAATTAGAAACCCATTCAAGCTAAAAAAATTTGACATGTCCCACTAACATGCTTTATCTTTCTTCAAAAATATTTCAGACCTAGGTTAACCACCATCAGTAGCATAGACATTTTCACCATATCTAAACGCATTGTTAACACTTCCACTATGAACCACATCATGTCTATCTCCTTCAAGAATTTTGTTTGAAACATGTTCATTGTCAAGCTCATTCCAATGGAATTCCTAAATATCAAGTGTATTTTCCTCATTATTTATTCTTGATGGACCCTCACCCGCTACATAATCTCGTTGTTGTTTATTAAATAGGACTTTATGGAGACTTTTCTTTTCTTTGATGGGCCTCCGCTTTAATTTTCCATATTTGAGGGTGACATCTTCCTCTAACACTGTTAGAAAAGTGTTAAAGTATTTTTTGTGAAATTGCAAAATATTCAAGTTATGCATATGTGAATCATTACTCCTATGAAATGAAGAAAATCAAACTAGTTATAGTGAAAGAGAAGAAGATAGCAGATATATGAGATAATATAGAAAATAAGACAGGTCATGAAAGATGAACAATATTTTAATCATTATGTGGAGATTCGAATTATTAATTTAATCATTAAGATTAAAATAAAATGATAGTGGGCATCACCAATTGCCACATAACCATTTCTTAGCAATGGTGCGGCCTCCCACTCTGACCATCTTTGTTTTATCCTTAGAGCCCCATGAGTCGTTGATGCAATTTGATCCAATAGCACAGAATAAATGTGTTTTTTTCTAATACTATAGGATCCTAATAAAATAATACATGGTCATGATAAATAAATAATTTCAAGTGGGCCTTAGTAGTGCATTCAATTATGGGAATACATGGTCTTCGTTCCCAAAAAATCAAAATTTAGCAAAATAGTAATAAAAAATAAGATAATAAAAACATATGCATACAAAAAATAATGTTAGAAACATATTGTGGTCACACCACTTCCTAACTTCATCTGCATAATTGATCAACTAAAATTGAACAATTACCCATTCCATCTGACACATACATTAATTAAATAATTTTCTAATTATTTAATTAATATTTTCCCTTGTCCTGTCTTGTCACCAAAAATCATTAATCATCTCATTTTCATCTACTCTAGTCCAAAAAATTAAATATTTATCCAAAGACTATAGTTCCTAGCACTCCAAAAATTAAATAAATATATCTATTTATTTAATTCCCTATTTTATCCTTTTTTTTTACTTTTAGTAATCATCATTTTCACCCCTAATCATGTGCACATGGGTTAATTTAGGTTAACCTAGGATTACATCTCCTTGTGTTTCTAGAAGTAAACTTGTCATTCCATGTACATGCATGTACATGACAAGTGGTACTTTGGAAGCGTGGGAAAATCTTCCAATTGTCCCATTTGTCCTCTCACCCACTCCATGTGTCACTATTCATCAAATTTAAAATTCCATGTGGCACTATTCCTCTAATTTAAAATTCCACATGTCCTCTCATCCTAATTTTTAATTCTCCACAAAATCCAAGCCTTACCTTTTCATAAATGAGTCCTTACACCTCATCCACTTACTCAATCTTGGCCATCCATCCATTCAACCCTTCATTCTCCACCATTGATTTCTCCTTGAATCTTGGAGCTCCCTCTCATTGAATCCCCTCTTTACACTTGTCCATCTCTCCTTGCTTGAGATCTCGTAAGCAATGTGAGCCCTTGATCTCCATAATCAATCCTAGCCCTCGATCTTGACCTCCAAAAATCTATAAATTGGATTTTCCTCCCCTCATTTTCATATATCAGTTGAATGCAAAGAAATGCTACCTTTATGAGCACTTAACATCTATTATCAATTAGCACTAATCATATCAAGGGTTTTACATGATCAATTAGGGTGCAATTAGGATAGTTTTACTTGTATTAATCTTTAGTCTAATAGGTTAATGAATGAAGTGAATTAAGTTAGCTTAGTTCATTCTAGGTAGTTCATTTTTCACTTGCTCACATTTCTGGCATGCCCAGTGGGACCCCCCCACCTAATCTAAAATCTTTGTGAGTTTCTTGTTTGGTGTTGTTGTTCAGGTTACAATCACACCTACACTCGTGAACCAGCACTTGAGCTTCCAGTTCTAGTGCCTACACTATGTGTTCCACCACCTAAGCCTCTACTGTCAGTGCCTATGCCTCTGTTGTTAGCGCCTATGCTTTCAATTCTAGTGATTGCACTATGTGTTTTAGCACCTGCAACTCTGTTGTTAACGCATATGTCCCAAATTGCAGTGCATGTGTTTACTAATACGGTTTATTTTGCAAGTTACTCCTAGTTTGTTGCATGTGTCCTATCAATCAGTGCCTCTATTTTAATGTCATTTCAATTATTTCATTTTTAAATACCACATATAAAGGTTATAATTGATTATATTGCATCTCTAACAATTCATAATAGGCTATTTTACAGATTTAACACTTTGTTTTGTAGGGTTCTCATCTGGTTGTAGGTCACCCATCATCTCAATGTCAGATCAATACCTATGCAATCAGGTTGAACACCCCTACACCGAGGCATACTCTATGTTTTAGCACATACACTTACCAAATTAACACCTACATCATAGATTTTAGCACTTTTAATTCCCTGTTTAGCGCCTAGATATGTCTATTCAGTGTTAGTATAAGTTTTTATTTCCTAGTTGGGTTATTTATTTTCCCTTTATTCATAGGTTTTTCCTACACCTTTTATTAATATTGCTTAGGTTAATAAAGCATGTTTCATTAGGTGAGTGGATTATGAGGTGTCACCTTCCTACAAGTGAGCATCCATTAGCTATCTTGGGAAGATACTTTGCTATCTTTAGTCCAATACATGGTTGCTTCCTATTGGTCAGTGTTGCCACCTCCACCCTCTCCCTGGTCTATATAAACATGCTACCTAACTTGTATTTAGTATCTTTGCTTTTACATCCTCATAATGTTATTTTTATTCTAGCATTTGCATTACTCTTGTGGAGACTAACTCTGTGTTGTTATTTTGATCTTGAATCATTTTCTTTCATAGTTTAATATCTATTCATTTGCACTAGTTTTCTGGGTTATTAATCTATTCAGATTCTAACTATTGGGAATTAAGGTGTCTCAACCTTGGTAATTCCTTGTATTATTTTCATTGTATTTATTTATTCATTGCCTATGATGTAAATTAATTGTAAATTTCATATTGTCATTTTGTGGGATGTCGCACGATGATGTGTCATCCTACATGGAAGATGACAACTTGTAATTTTGTCCTCACATGAAGAGATAGGCGTCCCACTTAGTGGTTGGAATATTTTTCCATGTGTCGGCATCTTGGATCTTGTATAAGGGAATATTGACTGAAATGGTCATGAGAGATTCCTATGATAGTTTTATGACATGTAAGAGTCAGAAATAGGAGATTTTATGACAGGTACAGACAAGTGTCGAAGAGCATCTTTGGGGAAGGCATATTTGGGTGCCACAAGGTGAGTTATGACATGTTGTAAGAGAATATGCTATTTATAGCATGTGTATGATAGATTCTCTTACATCTTAAAGTCATTATGCTATGGCAGATTCTATGACGATTGTAAGAGTCATAGAAGCATCTGTCATTACCCATTTTGGGAATAGGTGACCTCTTTGGGATGGGGTGACCTGACAAGTGTCAAGAACATTCTACAAGGTTGGACAAGTGTCCATAGGCATGGGTTTTGGGCCATGAGGCCATGTTGGATGCCCATTCCAAGATAGAGCCAAAAACTGCCTTGTAAACTCTATTTAAACAAGTGCTTTGAGGAGGTGATGTACTACAGGTTTTACAGGTACTGTTATGTTGCCGGATCATCTCCACATACGAGTGTCAAAGACTTCTACAAAAGCATTGGCTCTGATTTGTATTGTAATCACTTTGTTTACATAATACAATTGAGCAGTGTTTTGGAGTGTGGGGTTTTTTACTCGTAAGGGTTTTCCCCACGTATATCTTGTGTCTCTCCTCTTTTTTCATTCTTTCTTCCTTATGTGTTTGCTACGATATCTCATGTTAATGGTGTTACCTTTTGAGTCGCCCTTGTTTATTTATGTATCGGTAATATTTCTTGAACAAAAGCCAGTTTATCGTGCTATATTTCCGGTCATACCCTTGTTCCGTAAATCGGCTCTTGGTCCTTCAATTTTTACCCGTGCGTCGCCTTTGTAAACAAAGTTACTTAAGCTTTGAACCTTTGAACCTGAACCATTTTCAAAGTCAAAGGTTCAATGGTTCAATGTGTCTGAAGTGTCATATAAAGCAAGTTGTCTTGTGTTTGCCTCAAGCGTCTTGGAACTTTCGGGTTGAACTCGAACCTTTCGCATGAACTCTTCGGCGAGGTTCAAGGTTCAAAGTTCAAGGTTCAATATTCATAGCCTTTTGATCCATCGGGTCGCGCAGTTGCCTTATATCATGTGTCGTTGAACCTTCCGCTTGAACTCTTCCGCGGGGTTCAATAGTTCAAAGTTCAAAGAGTTCACTGTTTCATAATTTGAGGCCTTATACTAGAAGCCGCGTAACTTTCTGTCAGTCTATATAACTCTTGTGTCGTTGAACCTTCATATTGAACCATGTCTTCCCAAGTTCAACGGTTCATAAGTCAAGTCCTTGTTTCCGTAAGATAGTTTTTCGACCCAATACATAAGGTCCAGTTGGCATGTTTTGAACCTTCATATTGAACCACCGCGTTGAACCATGTCCCAAAGGTTCAATGGTTCAATGGTTCGAGGATTTGATAAATTTGGTCCCATTTGCTCCCGCGGTTTTCCAAGCCAAATTTAGCGGGAAAGTTGGAGGAGATTTTGTCAGAAACTCATCATAAAAGCGAGAGCTCTAATTTAACGGAGGCTACGGATAATTATTGTACCTCATGATGGCGCGTGAACATTACTTGCTATTAATGAACAAATCAGAGTTCACGTCTCTTCAAATATTTATGGCACGTATTGTTCTGAGCAACAATCATTCATTCTGGTAAGTGCCATTATTAACCAAGAACAAACCAATTTTAGCAAGTAATCATACTATGCGACGCGGAGAAGAATAGCGCTGGAAGTGTAAGGCTCTCGTTTTTTCAAGTTCTTGCAGTGAATTCAAATTTCCTGAAGGTGAGTTCTATTTCCCCTGTACTATTCCGAATTCTTATACTGGAAAGAAGAGCCCCTGGAATTTCTATTATTTTCAAATTTCAAATTGCTACATCATAGTCTTCCAAATATGTCTTTGAAGTCTACATGTTTGGGGGATGAACACGGCCCCAGTCTTATTTATTCTCACTCAGAATTTGGGGATACTGCTTTGGTTCAATATGACTTAGAGGAATTCATAGGAAGAACTAGAAATCCTGTCCAAACCCCCTCCATGAAGAAAATTGTGGACAGTGGTTTAGTTGAAGCCACAGCCTTTCCTCAAGCTATATTCTGCCCCGAATTGGTTCAAGAGTGTATAAACAGATATGATCCCCAACACAGGTGTGTTAGAAAAGCAAACGGGGATGTGTTATTTCACGTTGACAGACAAACCCTCATGTCTGTGATGAAAATACCGCCTAAGGAGGCGTATTCTAATCTTGACATTACTTCCTCCAATGGGTATTTCTCAGAAAAGTGACCAACGTACAGAAGTGTGATAGCAAGAAATTGGCTGCTAAAATTTCAAAAAGGCGGTTCAAGGCTGCCCAGACCCCTTACTAGAGATCATTTAATACAGGAAGTAAGGGATATTGTGGTGTTATTGAACAGATTGAAAGGCAATCAACATGCCTATTACTGGGAAGACTGGATGTATTTTTTTATACAAGTCGTCCTTCAGGGTGAACAATACTTGGATTGGGCTGAGATAATAGCTGACTGTCTGCATCAGAGTTTAAATAATCGTCTGGGCAACAGGGATTTCTTTATGTCTTCTTATCTGTTTTACTGTTTAGCATCCACAAGAGATTGGTTTGACCTGCCTCATGAGCCTTTAGATGAGAGCAGCAAAATTTATCAATATTACTCACAGTTGCAATGAAAAAATTGTTATGAAAATTACAAGAGGATCAATGATGTCTTCACCAGGAAGATGACCTATGAATTGACAGGCAACCCAGGTAAGAGAATGACCAGTGAAGCAATGCAGCTAATCAGTATCTACGGTAGCTTTTTCATCCAATTCTCTGAGTTTACTTATATCAGAGTTGGGGGATTCGATGGTGAACCAATGAAGTTGCCCAGATATGTATTTGATCGTTTTGTACTAATGGAGGTATGTCGGCAATTGGCACATGTTGATAAAAAATTCCCATCAAAAAGGGGTTATGATATTTCTTTTCCTGTTGAACTTGGGCATTATTCATGCCTATCAACTTCTGATGCTTTAAATCTGGAGGTGAACCTCAAGAAGTTCAATTTTCAATTCTTCACTGCTAGGGCCAAATTCGACAGTAAAAGTTTTGTTAAAGATAACTTAGATTCTTGAACAGGGCACTCACACCTTCCTAAGCTGGAGGATTATTGGATGGATTGTCCAGATGAATTTGAAGTTAGGAGAAGGTTATGGTGCAGATTTTCTTTAAGGCAAATAATTACCTTTAATTTAGACATGGACATTTCTGGAATTCTTGTTGATGATGAAGAAGTGGTTGATCCACAATTTGAGAAGGTGGAACACTTACCCATTCCAGAGGTGGACTGGAGCAAGAGGGAGGAGGACAGGATTGAAATTAAGACCCTCCCGGTGATAAGGAGGACTGAAAAATGGTTGACAGAAAAGAGGCAACAGTGGTCTCAAAATAAAAATGTTCAACAATTATCTTCAGTGGTTTCATCACCGCTTCCCCTGGATCCTTCTAATCAACCTCTTGCTATCTGTGGTGCAAGTGCTTCCGAGCCATCACCTGAGAAGAGCCCTGCCACCAAGAAATCCAGAAGGATCCTCACAGATATTCTTCCTTCTTGTGTCACCAGGCTGAGAACCAAAGGGAAAAGGAAGAAGCTAGTTTCTGAAACAATAATTGTCGACTTAAATTCAGAGGAAGAAGCAGAGGACCCTATGGGGGACAAAGAGCCAAGCCCGAACAGAATAGAAACAGCTGACACTGGTTCACAGTCAGAGATCTTTCTAGACGTCCCTGAGGTGTTGATGATTTCAAATGAACCTTCTGACGGAGAGAAGCCTAGGAAGACAGTCTCGGACCCTACACCGAAATGGCTGGAAAGCTCTATATCTGACAAAAAGAAGGTGATTCCTTTTGTTCTCCCTCTGGAAGACATGGTAAGTAAATGTCTGGGGAAGACCCCCAAGTCCAAGAGACTTAAAACAGTGTCCAGGATAGATGTTGACCCAAGCACTGGTAACTGGAGTGCAGAAATAGCCAAGCCAGTGACCGAGGGAGAGGTTCAAGATCCTACAGTGCATGACTTCACTGTGGAGAAGATAGATCTCGGTACTGCCTCCAGAGCTGCAGATGTACACCATCTCGAAGCTTCCACTAAAAGAATGGTCAATCGAACGATGAAAGATGAAAAGGACAAAAGAGAGTTAAAACAAGCTCTGCGTGCAATGGCAGAATATATTGAAGCCATTAACAATCCTAACCCACAGCCAATCTCACAAGTTCCCTTGTCTTTTGACCCAAAGTCACCCGTCAACCAGAAAATGTTAGATCAAGTTCATAGGAGCAAAATGGTCTCAAAAACATTTGATAGCTGGTTAGACAGCATTGAGCAAAAAGGAACTGAGTATATTCATGAACTCAAAGGCATATATGACCTGACTGCTACTACCATTGAAGATCTTAAAGCACAGGTTGCTGTCTGGGCTAAGGACGAAGGCAAGTGGACCAGTGTGACGAACCAAATAGAGGAAGTTCGAAAATATGGGCTGGAGAAGTTTTTGGCAGAGATGAAACTGACTGGTGTGGATGAGGATTTATTGTATGTAAACAAAAAGAATATTGAATGGAGGAACTCCATATCTCGACAAGGACGCTTTGAAGTCTCAAAGCTAATTAAGGAGATAACAGACTTCACTCAGTCATTGCAACATGATTTACAATGTATCGATGTGAAATACTTGAAGGATGATGGAAAGCCTGTAGAAGATGTTGAAGCAGTAGTCCAATCCTTCAGAGATAAAATCCGCTTTGTTAAAGAAAATGATAATATTCTGATTGAGGATTTCTCTAGAGTTTCTAAAGTCGAATCCCTGCTCTACCTCTACATCGACGCACTCCCTGAACACAAGGAAAAATTTGGGAAAATGCAAAGGGAAAAGGAGGTCTGGAAATTGAGGATGAAGCATATAGGCATACCAAACTTTCCTAAAATTCAGGAGTTCGTGGCTGCCTTTCAGGAGTGGAGAACCCAGCATGCTTCCCGGGCTCTCGACAGCAAATCAGGGGATGCTGATTCATCGCCCCAGTCATAACCTCATTAGCTCTTTCTTTTTCAGTCCCTTAATTTATGTTATTTCTGGCAACTTTGATCTTTTATAATCAGTTGTTAAAACTAAATCCCGTATGGGTCAGAGTGATGTTAACTCTGGATTTAATTTGCTCGAGGACATGGTTAAGGCTTTCATATATATATGTTTTTCAAAATTTTTAAAGGGGATAGAAGTTAGAGAAAGAAAGGAGGAAGGGATTTGCAGAAAAAACTGTGTTTATTTTTTTTACATTATATGATGATTGTTTGAGTAAATTTTCATCTGTGAATGAGAAGAGGAACGATTGCTGCTTATTTGGATCTGTGCGTCTAAATGTGTGAAATTTGATTTTCTATGAGAAATCTTCTTTTACCTGGTAATTGCTCTTTGTTTGAACAACCCATCATATGTGTTATTTTCCTTACTAGTTCAGCAAGTTTGTATAAATATATTCATGTATTCGAATGTATTAAAATAGAATCTGTGCATTCTATCCTGCTGCTGTATGAATTTATCGCATTCATGACATGGCTATGTATGGATGTTAGTCAGCCTTAGGCGTTTTCTGGTTAAAAATGCATTCAGTTAGCTGAATAAGCTAAAATTCATTGAAAATTATAAAGGGAGCTGTGCCTAAATTCAGAGGGGAACTAATTCAAAAGGTTCACCCATTTGTTGTTTAACTCATTTGTTCTTGAAAGAAGGGTATAGAGTCAGAATAAGTAATTTTCAGAATAAGGGCAAATCTGTTAACCAACAAATGGTTCAATGTTTTTGTAATAGTTAGGATAAATTTAAATTTGCACTCTCCTCCCCTCATTAGATTAGTGTAGGAAGCGATTTCCGCACACCTAGCTTCCTTTCAATTGGTATCAGAGCCTGGCCAGTTTTTGGTTCTAACTACTAGGTAGGGGTTATTTGAGATAATCTTAGGTTGAGTGGGAATCTTGTGCAGAGTATTCGGTATCTTGTTGTAGCAAGGCGCTGGCAACCACATCCAGAAGGATTGAGGTGGAGAAATTTAATGGCACTAATTTCGAGTTGTGGAAACTCAAGATGGAGGACCTACTTATTGATCATGACCTATGGAAAATCATATTCGATGTGAAACCTACAGCAATGTCACAAGCTAATTAGGACCTCAAAGATCAGAAGGCTAAGGGTCTCATAAGACTCTATTTAGCTGACTCTGTTCTGTTGAACATCCATGAGGAGAAGACAACGAAGGATCTTTGGAAGAAGTTGGGTGATGTTTATCAGGCCAAGTCCTTGGTAAACAAACTCTTCCTGAAAAAGAAGTTGTTCACTCTGAAGATGGAAGACAAAGGATCTGTTGCGAATCACATGAATTCTTTCAACATGATTGTTGCACAGTTGACATCTATGGGTGTGAAAATGGAGGAGGATCGTCGCATGACCTTTCTTTGTTCTTTGCCAAACTCGTGGGATCATCTTGTGATGGCTATCGAGAGCACCACATCCACTTTTACAATGGATGAAGTGGTATCTTCGCTGTTATCTGAAAAGATGCAGAGAAAGTCTTCTGAGGCAGCTAAAGAGGCTCTTGTGGTTCATGGAAGATCCAAGGAGAAAGGGAAAAAGAAAGACAAGAAAGCTGAGAAGGGAAGATCCAAATCCAGTGGGAGATCCAAATCTCCTGGAAAGTCCAAGGCTCTCTATTGGAACCATGGCAAGTCTGGGCATTTCCAAAAGGAATGCAAAGAGGAGAAGAAAAAGAAGAAGAAAGCTTCTGATTTAGATTCTAACAAAGATGATGGTGATGTCTTCATCGCAGCCCTAGCCGCCCATGCATCTGATGATGTGTGGTTGATTGATTCTGGTGCATCATTCCACATGATCTTGCATTGAGACTAGTTAACTAAGTATGAAGAGTTCAGTGGTGGAAGGGTGTACCTTGGTGATGACTCTCATCTGAAGATTGTTGGTTGTGGAAGAGTCTCAATCTGATTCCCTGATGGACGAGTGAAGGGAATCACTAGAGTTATGCACATTCTAGGCCTTGTACAGAACCTGCTTTCTATAAGTATGTTGAATGATGCAAGTGTGCAGGTTGTCTTTTCGAAGGATGGATGCAAGATGACAAGAGGATCTATGGTGCTTGTGAAGGGTACTCGAAGGAGGTACTCTATTTTAGCTGGAGGCATGCATTTCACAGTACAATAGTTCTTCTAACTCAAGGAAACAAGCTGATGTCACTTCATCCCCACCATCTAAACATACAGTGAAGAAATTTGTTGTAACCAGTTCCAATGGTAGTGCACATGCCATGGAAGCCAAGCTTCCTGTTGAAAAGACTATGTTATGGCATTTGAGATATGGACACATTGGTGAGAAGGGTCTGCGTACCCTAAAAAATAAAAACCTCATTGAGGGGTTAAATGATTGTAATCTCGAGTTTGACTTTTGCGAATATTGTATTTATGGAAAAAAAATTGTGTTCAGTTTTACTCTAGTTCTCACAAGTCTTCTGGTGTATTGGATCTAATTCATTCTGATGTGTTTGGTCCTGTGAATGTTCCTTCGATTTCAAAATCTGTATATTTTTTATGTTTCATAGATGATTACAGTAGAAGGACATGGGTTTATTTTATCAGAAGCAAGACTGAAGTCTTTAGTCGGTTTAAGGAGTTTAAAGCCTTTGCTAAAAATTAGAATTGTAAAAATGGTGATGAGTTTTGTTCGGTAGAATTCAATAAGTTCTACAAAGAGCAAGGGATTGAAAGGCATAAGACAACTCTATACACCCCATAGAAAAATGGAGTTGCAGAGAGGATGAACAAGACACTCTATCTGGTAAACAGATCTCCTACATCAGCTCTTGTAGGAAAAACACCTATGGAGGTGTGGTCTGGTAAGAAGCCTTCAGTAAGGCATCTTCATGTTTTTGGTTGTCAGGCATATGCACATGTGCCTACGGAGAAACGGTCTAAGTTGGAGAACAAGGTTGTTAAATGTATTGTCATTGGCTATGGTGTCGGTGGGAAAGGATACAAGCTTTGGGATCCCGTGACAGAAAAAGTGTTGTATAGAAGAAGTGCTATCTTCAAAGAGCTGACACCTTCTTTTGTTGTTCTACAGCTAGAACAGTTAGAAAAGAAAGAAGATACAGTTCAGTTTCTTTCTACCCCTGAGAAGACTGAACCGACAGACCCTGTGAGGCCTGATGATGAGGAGAGCTCTAGCATCTCTGGAAGTGATGAAGAAGAAGCAAAACCTCAACCTTAGCCATTGAGGAGGTCTACACGAACAAGAAAGCAACCTGATAGGTTTGGTTATTCATTACTTGATTCTAGTTGTGCTTTTGCTTTACTTTCTAACACTGATGAGCCTAGAACTATGAAAGAGGCTATGGGTATGAAAGATACAGGTTCCTAGAAGGAGGCCATGGAGGATGAGATGGTTTATTTGGAAAAGAACAAAACATGGGACTTGGTGCCTTTACCTAATGGATGGAAACCCGTTGGATGCAAATGGGTGTTCAAGAAGAAATTCGGTGTAGATGGCAGTGTTGAAAAGTACAAGGCTAGATCGGTTGTGAAGGGGTACTCACAAGTGGAGGAAATTGATTATGGTGAAATTTTCTCTTTTGTTGCAAAGCTGACATCCATTAGATTTTTGTTATCTCTTGTAGCTACTTATGATTTAGAAGTAGAACAGATGGATGTGAAGACAACTCTCCTTCATGGTGATTTGGAGGAAGAAATCTACATGTCACATCCAGAGCATTACATAGAGAAAGGTAAAGAAAATTTGGTTTACAAGCTTAAGAAGTCTTTGTATGGTTTGAAGCAGTCTCCTAGGATGTGGTACTTGAAGTTTGATGCCTTTGTGTTGTCAATTGGTTATCTGAGATCAAAATTGGATCATTGTGTGTATTACAAGTTTGACAATGATCACATTCTCATTATTGCATTATATGTTGACAATATACTGTTGATTGGGAATGGTAAGAATATGATTTTTGATTTGAAGTCTCAGTTGTCAGCACAGTTTGAGATGAAAAATCATGGGGCAGCCAGGTACATTCTAGGAATGGAGATCAAAAGAGACACAGCAAACAGAAAACTTTGGTTAAGCTAGAGTAAGTATGTGAAGACCATGTTGGACAGGTTCAGTATGGCAAATTGTAGACCAGTGAGTGTTCCTATTTCATTGGGAACAAAGTTATCTGTTAGTGATTGTCCAAAATCTTCTAGTGAGATGGAGGACATGAGTAGAGTCCCTATGCTAGTATTGTTGGTAGTTTGATGTATGCTATGGTCTGCACAAGACCAGACATTGCCCAAGCAGTGGGAGTCCTTAGTCAGTTTATGGCTAATCCTAGATGAGTACATTGGGATGCAATTAAGAGAGTGTTCTGATATTTGAGGGGTACTTCTGAGTATTCCATATGTTATGACAGGAATGCTACAGGACCTCCGCATTCAGTTTGTATTCATGGATTTGTGGATTCTGATTGGGCAGGTGACATTGACAGTAGGAGATCCACCAGTGCATATGTGTTCACAATGTTTGGTGGTACATTTAGTTGGATGAGTAAGCGACAACTTGTGGTTGCTTTGTCCACTATAGAAGCTAAGCATATGGCTGCAACTCATGCTTGTAAGGAAGCCATTTGACTTAAGAGATTGTGTTCAGATACTGGTGTTGATGCAGGTCAAATTACAATCAGTTGTGACAGTCAAAGTGCAATTTTCCTTACGAAGAATCCAACTTTCCATGCCAGAACAAAGCATATTGATGTATAGTTTCACTTCGTGCAAGACATGGTAGAGGATGGGAAGGTAAATTTGGAGAAGGTAGATACTTTGAAAAATGTTGCAGATGCATTGACGAAGCCAGTGGGCACAGAGAAGTTCAGATGGTGTTCGGAGTCTATGGACCTCTCGGCCTATAGCAGTTAAATCATGTTATTCTATTGGCTCTTACAAGGTGTTCGACAAGTGGGAGAATGTTGGTAATTAAGGTGTCTCAACCTTGGTAATTCCTTGTATTATTTTCATTGTATTTATTTATTCATTGCCTATGATGTAAATTAATTGTAAATTTCATATTATCATTTTGTGGGATGTGACACGGTGATGTGTCATTCTACATGGAAGATGACAACTTGTAATTTTGTCGTCACATGAGGAGATAGGTGTCCCACTTAGTGGTAGGAATATTTTTCCATGTGTCAGGATCGTGGATGTTGTGTAAGGGAATATTGACCGAACCAGTCATGACAAATTACTATGACAGTTTTATGACATGTGAGAGTTAGAAATAGGAGATTTTATGAAAGGTACAGACAAATGTCAAAGAGCATCTTTGGGGAAGGAATCTTTGGGTACCCCAAGGTCGGTTATGACATGTTGTAAGAGAATATACTATGTATAGCATGTGTATGATAGATTCTCTTATAGCTATAAGTCATTATGCTATGACAAATTCTATGACGATCATAAGAGTCGTAGAAGCATTTGTCATTACCCATTTTGGGAATAGGCAACCTCTTTGGGATGGGGTGACCTTACAAGTGTCAGGAACATTCTACAAGATTGGACAAGTGTCCATAGGTGTGGGTTTTGGGCGATGAGGCCATGTTGGATGCCCATTCCAAGATAAAGCCAAAAACTGCCTTGTAAACTCTATTTAAATAGGAGCTTTGAGGAGGTGATGTACTATAGGTTTTACAGGTACTGTTATGCTATCGGATCATCTCTAGATATGAGTGTCAAAGACTCCTACAAGAGTATTGGCTCTGATTTGTATTATAATCACTTTGTTTACGTAATACAGTTGAGCAGTGTTTTGGAGTGGGCATTTTTTACCCGTAAGGGTTTTCCCCACATATATCTTGTGTCTCTCCTCTTCTATCATTCTTTCTTCCTTATGTGTTTGCTTCAATATCTCATGTTAATGGTTTAATGTTGCTGTAATAGTTAGGATAAATTTGAATTTGCACTCTCCTCCCCTCATTAGATTAGTGTAGGAAGTGATTTCCACACACCTAGCTTCCTTTCACTAGCATGGTATCAAAACTTTTCTATGTGCAAGAATAGACTTTAGTTTCCATATTTGAGAGATTTAAGGGGGCTAATAAGCTTTGTTGCAGGTTTTCCCAAAAACCCAGTATGCTCTTCTCTTGCATCTTCGAATGATCTAGAGAATCAGAAAAGTTTGACAGAAACATTTTAACCTCTAGTTTATATATATGTGTTTTGTGAGATCTAGGTGATTGCAGCATTCCTGGTTATATTGGTGGCATTTATGGTTATTCCAACATTTCTAGAAAGCTCAAGAAAGTTAGATTTGCTTTTCATTTCACCAAATTCAGAGATCGTTTGACATAGTTGCGAAACTGGGGTTTTAGGCTCAGATCTGGAAGACATCTTCTGTTCGGAGCATTTTCAGGCCAAAAGGACCCTGCCATTACGTTAGGAAGGCCTTGCAAACTAATTTTCATATATAATACACCCAATTTTGGTTTCAAGAGTCAAAAAGTCAAAACAAATTTATCGGAGGCCATTTTTGGCCTCACAACACACAGTTCGAGGCATCTTTTATTTAAATATTTGTAAAAATTTTCAAAAAAAATTATTAATTTTTCCATACATAAAATACTTGGCAGGTTTTTTTATTGTAAAAATTTTTAAAAAAAAAAGAAAATATGAAAAGCACTTTGAGTGCTTTAAACAAGCGCTTCAAAGTGTTGTACAGTATAAGGCTAAGCCTTACTTTTTTAGGCTCTGCCCCTTTTAAGGGGGTGGCCCCTTTATCAAGGTCACAACCTCTTTAAAGAGGTTTCTGGACCTTTGATAGGTCGCGACCCCTTTTAGTGGTGTGGGGTGAGGCCTCAAACACCCACTGTTGTGCAATTCGGCCTTTGACCCGACCTCAAATCTCAACCTCCTACTCTCAAAATTGCAACCACTACTTTGGCCTTTGTGCCACCAACATGATAGTACCCTCAAATCTGGCCCCATTTTTAGCCATTGCTAAATTTAGAAGATTTTGTTATTTTTAGTAGAGCTCTTATTTCGGCAGAATTTTTGGTGGCACTCCAAAATTAGCAAAGCACTCTATTTATCTGTAACTAAAATTGGAAGAGATTCCAAACTATTTGGTGAGATACTAAATCTGGAGGACTAATAAATCTGGTGGCAATTCCACCAAATTTGGTAGTAGGGCATTTTTTGCAAACAAACCCCCTTCCGTTGGAGTTTTGTTTTTTGAAGACCAACTTCTGAAGTTTATAACTTGGGCTCACGATCTCCAATTTTTGAGCTTCTTTTTTTTATTTTGGCTATTTTTCCATGCTCTTCATGGTGGTGCAAACGATTCTTGATTCCAATGCATGGATTTCCCAGAAATTGTAGTTTCTCACAGGTGACACTACATAGTTCTCATTTTTGGAACTTCAAAGACTCATAACTTTCTCATACAACCTCGGATTGAAGAAATTCTTTATTTGAAAGTGCATAATGTTTTGAGTAGATCGCAGTGGTGTTGTTAGTTTCACTTGACTCAGCTCTAGTATTGTACTTTCATCATACACCTAATTTGTGATAATTTTGTAATGCATTGAGATAAAGACCACTAAGTATTTATTGCTAGTGGTAGTTGTAAACGCACTAATTATAAAGTGCCAAATCATCTTTTCATGGGGGGTTCTTTTATTGAGTGAAAAGGGGGGTTATCATATGTGTGTTCTCTTCTTTTCAGCATTTCTTTTCTGCATTTCTTCATCATGGATCAAACAAAAGTACCCATCTTAACTCCCTACAACTACTTTGAGTGGAAATAACGCATGAAAATCTACTTAAGTAAAGCTAGATTACATAGGATAACAATGGGACTTGAAACTGAATCTGTTAAAGATGACTCAAATAAGCCTAAGTGGTTTAACAAATGTGATGAGTTCTATGGAAGATTGTGTTTGTTTATTTCTCCTGATTTATTCTTTCACATTGAGTCTTTGAATTCACCAAATGAAATCTGGACAAAGCTAGAAACACTATTTGGCACACAAGATTCAATGAGGGGTCACATGTATGAAAATAAACTAATTAGTTTAAGTCCAAACTTCAACATGTATTGAGGATCTTTTCACCAAATTGAAATCACTAAGGCTACAGTTAAAACAATGTGGAATTGAAAATAAAGATGAACAACTAATTCTTAGTATTCTCTCTAAGCTAAGTTCAGAATATTTTGTGTTTGTTTCTACCTTCTATGCTACTAAGGGTGCACTTGGTACTCAATTCATCATGCCATCTTTAGATGATTTTGCTATCTCTCTCATAGGAATAGGATAAGCTAAACCAGATGGGTACTCTTAAGTCCTCGAAGTCACATGCCATGGCTGCCAACCAAGGCACAAAAAAAAAAAGGAAAAAGTAGTAACAATAAGGATAAGAAACAAAAGAGTAGCAAGGAGAAGAAGGATCAGATACCAGTTACTTCAAAAGCAACTAATGAAATCCAATCTTCTAAAGACGGCAAGCCTAAGAAAGAGAAGGTCCAATGTGCCTATTGTAAAAGATCTGGTCATGATGAAAATAAGTGTTTGAAGAAACAAATTGATCACTTAACACACATTCTTGAGAAGAATAATATCAGTGTTCCTAAGTATATCAAGAAAAAGTTCAAATGAAGGGTATAACAAGGCAAAAGAAAACAGCAAGGGGAAAGGAAAGGGCAAGGCCCTTGTAGCAGTTGCTTCACAACAATCCACTTGGGTTCTTGATTCAGGTGATTTGCACCTGGCTTCATCTAAGGATGAACTTACATCTTTGGAACCGTGTACTATGCCTTTTATTTTGATGGGTGATGACACTCCAGTTGAGGTGTGTGGGAGAGGGTCTATTGATGTAGTGGATGGTGCTTTACATGATGTTCTTTGCATGCCCTCATTATCAACTAATCTCATGTTAGTATATCAGATCACTCACACAGGTTCAGGCAAGCAGGTTGAGTTCACTCTTGATTCAGTGGAGATTCGTGAGTTGTACAGTGGTTCTAAAGTTGTAGTTAAGAGAGTAGATAATTAGTCATGGCTCTATATGTTTTCTCACTTTGTTCTTGATCCTCCTTTGAGTAAGTTGTGGCATGAGCGGTTTGGCCATCTTAACTTCTGCCACTTGCAATAGCTCAACCAACAGAGCATGGTCACAGGGTTTCCTTCGATTTACTTTTCAGGTAGTGTTTTCCAAGGTTGCATTCTTGGTAAGCATCATAAGGAAAATTTTGACAAAGGTAAGGCATGGAGAGATTCACAGATACTAGAGTTAGTTCATAGTGATTTGGCTGGACCATTTCCTCGTCCATCTTTCAGCAAATCCAGATATGTTCTAACCTTCATTAATGACTTTTCTCAATATACTTGGGTGTACTTTCTAAAACAGAAGTTGAGGTATTTGATCACTTTCAAGACTTCAAAACTTTTGAAGAGAAGTAATATGGGAAAGCCATCAAAGTTTTGCGCATTGACAATGGTGGTGAGTATGTAAACCATCATTTTGAGTGGTTTTGCACTTCAGAGGGGATTGATTTGTAGCATTCAATTCCATACAATCTTCAAGGCCATTAACTATGTTTTTTATATCCAAAACCATGTTCCTCATCGAGCCTTGAAGGGAGTTACTCCTTTTGAAGCTTGGAGCAGTCAGAAACCATCAGTTAAGCACTTCCAAGTTTTTGGTTCTCATGCATGGGCCTTGTATATTTGTAGGCTATCCTGATGGTGTGAAGGGTTATTAGTTTCTCCACCCTACTACATGAGTTGTTCATTGAGAGGAGTGTTTAGTTTGAGGAGGGCTCTTCAAGCTCACTTCCCATCACTTCTCCACATCCTTCTACCTTGACATTAGAGTCACTTGGGCTACATGACAGATCTTCTAATGAGTTAGATTCACCTGAGCAGCTTCCTAATGATGAGGAGTCTTATACCTGCACTTCTAATGTTGAGAGTGATTCATAGGATTCACCTCCTTCCTCTCCTAGACATCATTCAGAGGGTGATGTTTCTCCTCCATATTCTCTGACTTCTGGTCCACTTTGGGCTCTACAGAATTTACAGTCTGTAGGTGATTAGATTGAGGATCCATTAGACACTAGGTGGACTCCTTCACAATTCTAAGATGCTCCACATGTCTTCATTGCCACTACCTCAAATCCACAATCTTTTTGAGAGGCTTCTGGTATTCCTAAGTGGGATACATGTATGCAAGAGAAGTATAGTTCCTTGATGAGGAACTACACTTGGGATCTTGTCCCTCTTCCTAAGGGAAGAAAACTTGTTCTATGTAAGTGGATCTATCAAACAAAATTTATAGTAGATGGGTCAGTTAATAAGCATAAGGCTCGCCTAGTCGTCAAAGGATTCTCCCAAGTTCCTGGGATTGACTACTCTAAGACTTTTGCGTCAATTACTAGAATGAACTCCATCTAACTTGTTCTTGCCATTGTTACACCCAATCATTGGGAAGTACACCAGATGGATGTGAAGAGTGTCTTTCTTCATGGTGACCTTCAGGAGGAGATCTACATGGAGAAGCCACAAGGGTTCGTTCACAATTCTTCACTCATGTGCCCTCTTTGGAAGTCTCTCTATGGCCTCAAATAGGCTCCTCGAGCCTAGTATATTGCCAAGATGGACTCCTTCCCACAAGGTTCACTCACTGCCATTCAAATCCCAATGTCTACATTTTGTAGTAGGATGATTCACTCCTATTTCTAGTTTTGTATGTTGATAACTTGTTGATCACATGGAGTTCTTCATCTGCCATTGGGGTAGTCAAATTTGCCCTTCATGACAGGTTTTTGATGACTGACTTGGGCTTGTTGCATTACTTTCTCAGGATTGAGATCTACCAATCTACTTCCAAGATCACCATCACATAGTCCAAGTATGCTCTGGATTTTCTCTCACAGTTTCATATGGCTAATTGCAAGCCTACTCTAACTCCCTTTCTTTCTAGAGTCATGTCACATCCCAAATTTTTGTCTTGCTATACTTTTTACTTTTACTTGGACATAAGTAAATCTATTAAATTGATGTTTAGATTAATGTCAAGGAAAGACATAGATTATATTGAATGTCATTTATAGAATTATGGAAATAAATATGTTATTGTCAATTTAATATTGCATTATGAGATTTGGTTTATTATTTGAATAATGATGCACTGATCATAATTTGTTGATTACAAGTAAACAGGATTACAGGTTTTCAGATGACTCTCAGAGAAAAGAGAGAGTATCTTTCAAGGAGAGAGATATAGACCTCAGGTTACGAGTGGTTTATTTTCCAAAATGAGTATAAGTGTTTAATGAAAACATGTACCAATGTGTCGTAAGAGGTAAGTCTTGTCTTGTCAGTTTACTTTTGAATCTAATCGACAGGTAGTCAATATCTTTGATTCTTTTCTAGTCAATTCATTTGTGAGTCGACATAGTCGTATGTGAAGTAAACGACGTTGTCTAAGAAGAATAGTAACCATATACGTTTAACATAAAAGTTACGACGTGATTGTCGTAAAGTGGTTGCGTTGCTATTATTGAAACACTTAGTGTTTTATTGTCGACATTTAACGTCTTACGATGATCTCGTCAAGTCAAGTTGATGTGAATTAATGTATTTCTTCTTGTGGAATAAACGTAATTTGATTTCCCACTTGAAGGGGAGATGAGCTCGACCCAATCTCATATTATGCAAAAATTTACGTAAAAACATATTTACTTATTCCTTTGATTGTATCATCTTTGTACTTTGATTATTATTTTACGTAAAGCTTTAAGTGTTAGTGTGATATAGTTATATAAGGTTATTGAATTACCACATTTTCTAAATTCAAAACTTAAATGTTAACCTCTATCCATAACTTAGGATGCCTTGTAGTGGGAATCGTTATCATAGTGGCAACTATTGCCCATGTTGTCCATAAAACTATGCATGCCTATTTTTCATTGGAGAAGTCCACGGTTGTGGACATTTCTTTTAAACCATTTGAGAGTGGTCGAAGTGGGTTGAAGGAAAGTTAGGTTTGATCGACAGATGTCTAGTGTTAGTTAGTTATTTGTATTCATAAATCACATCCATCTCTCATTTTGGCTGGCTGATATTTATGCAGAAAATGTCATATTACCGTGCGCATAGAGGGCATCTTGATTCTTATTAGTTAAGTTGTCATTATGAACATGGAAAGTTTTATTAGACCTTGACTCTTTTAGAGTCATTAGGGAGAAGGACAACTGAGTAAGGTTTAAGAAATCATAGTGTTTGATTCCTTGTGACAGAATCTATGAACTTGTAGGAGGTTGTTTTAATCAATTTTGATTAAGTCTTCGTCAATTGTTGGAAGCAAGATATCCACGTATGTGAGTGGAGTCAATAAATTAAAGATGGTTGTTAGTTTTTAGGGGTGATCAACCAATAGTTTGGTTGGGCATTAGGAGTTTGTTCAAAAAGTGTGGAGACAGAGAGGTAAGAAAAGTGCTCATCAATAGAAATAACACATGGGGATCGAGCCTTCACGATGGGGGAAAAAAAGTTCATTGTTTAAAGAATAGAAAGATTTGAGGAGCCTAGATGTTAGTGTGGCAAGGGAATTTTAGTTGTTACTGCCATGAGGAATAAAGAGAGAGTTTTGGACCATATATTTGCAGAGTGTAGAAAGAGAACGTGGAAAAAGATCTTTTGTCTAAGCCTAGAGTGGTTAGTAGAAGAAAGTTAGTTGCCGAATAAGTGATTGTGTACTGCAAAGGACAGAATAGAGCTCTGCAAGGACAATCATAAACCTTTGAAGAATCTATTCAGGTTCTTTCATTTAATGAAGTCATTTATGTTATATGAAATGCACAATGTTTATTCTTTCCTTGAAATGATTTTTGAGGCAAAAACTCAGTAACTTTCGAGTAGATAACTAAATTTAAGATCTATTATTGGCTGTGAGTCAATATAGACTGAGACATTTAGAAGATTGTTTGTCGATTAAATGTTTTCTCTCATATATTATATATATTTAGCATTGATCACTGTTGACCGAGTGCCATTATCTCCATGCTCAGATTTGTCTTAGTTTCCATAGCAAAACAATCTATGAGTTTGCTAAGAGAGCTTTGTATCTTTATGTCTTTAAGCCACTTCCTCACCACATGATATAGTATTATACAATGCACATATGTTGAGGTAAGGTAGACTTAGATTGTAATGAGTAAACTAGGATATTAGTATTCCTTTCATTGTGAAGAACAGTTGGGTTCTTGATAGTAAGCATTGTCTTATTTAGATTACTATTCTTTTAAAAGGCACAGCGAGTGTGATGATCTCTTTGTATCTAATTAGGCAATAACACTTGAATGTTTAGTTTCATCTTAGCTCAAATATGTCTAAATGAGAGAAATCTAGACGTAGGATTCTAATGGATATCAATGAAATGAGTCCACCATCTTATGGAGTTAAACTAAACTTAGGAAAAGTTTACATTCACATTTGAACCTTTGACTTATTGTAATAGAGATATAATTTCTTGTAGTCTTGGTCTGAGAGATTTATACGACCACGTATTTGGATGAATACTCAAGGTTAATCTCTCTCTTCTAATATTATTTTATTCTATCCATATGGCCATATTAATGTGTTATTCTACTATGTTGGAATAAGGGAAACAAATTCCTAGATAAACCCAAAGGGTAGGGATATTTAATTGCACCATTATGGTTATGTTTTGTCTTAACTATTCAATTAGGGATTGACAATGAAGGGTCGAGAATCCTCAATTATCAATATGATTTTTATTTATCTAGAGAAGATGTATCTAAAACGGTAATGATCCTTGATATAAATACCTATTGGAATTTTATTTATCAAACGACTTAAGTAATAAATGTTGTCATGTCATAGACCTTGACTATTGCAAGCATACAAAGAGGTATATATGAATAAAAAGTCATTCCATAAGATATATGGAAAATGACTACCTTGTGAATCCACCTAAGTCAGAAAGACTAGGTTTGAGTTAGATAAAACTCTTTAGTTAAACCTTAACTCAACCAAATAAGGTATTTATTTATATTAAATCATTGTGATCATTATATAGATTGTAATTGAAGGGACAAGTACCCTAACTATGTTTATTTATACTTGTAAGAAAGGAAATAATTTCCTAGACTATGATGCTTAACCTGGGTAAGGTAACCATCTTAGTCATTATAAATCAATTTAAAAATTTTAGGAATTGATAAGTCTTGGATCTCAGGTATTGCAATGATGCAATGAGAATCCTCGTAAAGAAAGGTGGTCGATAAGGTCTATGGAATATAGATAGTGAATGTAAACTTGTCTAGGTCGGGAAGACTAAAATATTAAAATTGTCAGGACTTCATAAGTTAAACATAGTTGACCAAGCCAAACTGTAGGAAAATGATAGTATCCAAGTCAAGTTGGGGTGGGTGAACATTAAGACAACGTTCATTGCAAATGTCAATTTATATTGAAACTATGGCCATAGTAATGCATATGTCTCTGCATGCATTGTCAGTTCACTGTATCTGGATTGCACAACCTATCAGAAATCATACTTAGCTAGAGGGTATGGTCACCTTTGGTCTATATTCCTCATGAAGGGTAGGGCCACTTCCTATGTGGAAGATGTGTGGGAGACCACTGGTCTGTGGATGGACGTAAATCACTAGAAAGATGCTCTCTCTCTAGCAGAAGACATACTGAGGCTTGTGATAAAGATGTTAGATTTCTAGATGCAGTATATCTTTGAGACATGTGTTTATTGAGACTATGTAAAACATTATCTATTGCAGATATTTGTTATTGTAAAGACAAAATGTCATCTTTGTATAATATATTATGTTGCTCATTTCAAAATAGAAATATTGCAATTTGTTGTTACTTGATGATATGTTAAATAAAAGAAAAAATTTCTCTCTCATGTTTACCTTGTTGAATTATTCTATGGTAAATTATCAATTTTACTATGTTTTTAGAACGTGGATGTTACAAGTCAAACTTGAGAGTCAGTGCTCTTCTCAATTTTTTTATGGCACTTTGTACTGATAGCTTGTTGGGAGTCTCATTTATGTAACTCATACGAGACCTGACATTTAATAAACTGTAGGCATGGTCTCTCAATTCATGCAGGTGCCCCATGAGTTGGACTAGAAAGCAGCCAAGTGGATCCTTCACTACATTCATGGTACTCATAGTTTTGGGATTCACTACGTAGTGAGCATTGATCTTGACTTGGTGGGCTACACAGATTCAAATTGAGCAGGTGATTCTTAGGATTGCAAGTCTACTTCAGGTTACAGCTTCTCACTTGGTTTAGGTCCTATTTGTTGATCAAGCAAGAAGCAGTCTACTATTGTTCTATCTTCTTCTAAGACTAAGTGTCAAGGGGTTGTGAATGTTTCCACTGAGGCCATTTTATTTTAAAATCTTCTCACTAAGTTTGGTATCCAGATTAGATGGCCATCAATCATCTTTTTTGCAACCAGAGTACCATTAAGATCTCATGGAATCTGGTCCATCATCAACAGACCAAACACATTGAGGTCCACATGCACTACATCTGGGAGCTCATCCATGGCCACGTTATTAACCTTTGCTACTATCTAACTTTTGAGTAGGTTGCTGATATCTTCACCAAACCCTTTATTGAGAGTAAGTTCATTTGCAAACTTTGCTGGGGGTGTGGGATCTTTTATCTTTTGGGGGTCTTCATCCTCTCACTCGGAGTCCTGACTCTCTCTACTCTAGGGGGTCTCTTCTGTCTCTATTTGGGGAGCTATTATCTCTTCTGAGGAGATTCTTCTCTTTGGGGGGAAATTTTATGTACATGGGTACCTCATCAGACTTGATTTATGGGGACGCACCTTTTCATCCACCTAAGTTGTGCTTAAGGGGGGTGTTAGTGTAGGTTTTTATTTCCTACTTGGGTTATTTATTTTCCCTTTATTCCTAGGTTTTTCCTAAACCTTTTATTAATCTTGCTTAGGTTAATAAAGCATGTTTAATTAGGTAAGTGGATTATGAGGTGTCACCTTCCTACAAGTGAGCATCCATTAGCTATCTTGGGAAGATATTTTTCTATCTTTAGTCCAATAGATGGTTGCTTCCTATTGGTTGGTGTTGCCACCTCCACCCTCTCCCTAGTCTATATAAACATGCTACCTAGCTTGTATTTAATATCTTTGCTTTTGCATCCTCATAATGCTATTTTGCTTCTAGCATTTGCATTACTCTTGTGGAGACTAACTCTATGTTGTTATTTTGATCTTGAATCATTTGCTTTCATAGTTTAATATCTATTTGTTTGCACTAGTTTTCTAGGTTATTAATGTTTTCATATTCTAACATTCAGCACCTACGTGTTAGTTTTTTAGCACCTACACAAGGATCTATCAGTGCTTGTGCAGCCTCTATTAGTGTTTGTGAATGTTCCAATTTTGGTTTTTGAGCTAACTATTGGAAAAAGGGAGAGAAAACAAGGTAAAGTTGCAGCTATGTAGCTTTTAAATGTTTTCAAATCTAAAATAAAAGCATGTGTAAATCTGAAAATTACTTTCAATTTAGATGTAATAGTATTTCTCCAATTTAATCAATGTAGTAGAGAAGAAAAAAAAGCATGATAGAAGTAGAAACAGAATTTACATGGAGAAACCCTTGTGGGAAAAAGCTCCATACCCAAATATATTATGCTTGTATTAATTCATATAAATGAGTTTACAATAATACCAAAATCTTCTTTGGATTCTGCCAACACTTCGTTACTCCTTCAACTTCAAATACCTGTCATTAACTTGTAATTCATGTGATCATATTTCTACCAACTCAAGGCATCATTATATAGAATCCATGGATCTCAAACATATAATAAACTATATCTAATAACATGAGAAGAATCCTCATGCAAATCCAAGTGCCCAACATAGTGAGCTCCAAAGTTGCATAGTAGAAATCAACTGTTAACTACAAGTCTCAAACATGGGTGCCCAAGAAGTCCCAATCAAACTTAGTTAATTGAAGTGTTATGTGACAATAAAAAATCAAAATTGAAAGTCTCAACATGGGTTCCCAAGAAGGCAAACTCAATCTCAGTCAACCGAAGTGTTCATGTGATAATAATAAAGTTGAACTGAAAGTCTCTCCATGAGCACCTAGTAACTCTTAATTAGATTTAGTCAACTGAAGTATCACTGAAGTACCAACACACACTAATGTCATGCAAATAACATGCATCATTGATGTCCCCAATATGTAAAAACCTATTCTGAAACATGCAAGAGTCATGCAACCACCTATAGCACCATGAAAGAGTTATCCAAAACTGATTTTGAGTTAGAGTTTCATGCAAGATATATGCAACACCATATAAATACATACATCTGGCATGCAAGTACATGCAACTGACATGTAACAACATGCAAGCACATGCAATAACATGCAACAACATGCAAGTGGCATGCAATAACATGCAAGTTTATATAAGTGACATGCAACAACATTCAAGTCCATATAATTGACATGCAACAATATGTAAGTCCATATAAGTGACATGCACAACAACATGCAAGTTCATATAAGTGACATGCAACAACATGCAAGTCCATGTAAGTTTTTATGAGTTCATGCAAGCAATATGCAAATATCACGCATCTCTAACTTCATTGTTAACTGCCACATCATATTCATGCAAATATCATGCATCTCTAACTCCACTGTTAACTACCACATCATATTCATGCAAATATCATGCATCTCTAAATCTGTTGTTAACTGCCACATCATGTTCATGCAAATATCATGCATCTCTAACTCTTTTGTTAACTGCTACATCATGTTTATGCAGAGTGTATCAATATTATCCACTCATGCACACAAAAAAGCAAACTCCTAGTCTTCATTTGAAGCACCTCCAAAGTGAGCACCCAACCCACTTCCTAGGAGGTATCAACAAGTCAAGATAGACATCAAAGAGTTAACTACAAGTCACCATGGACTCCACTTCTAAAGTGGGTGACCAAGTTGGGTCCTACCTCATAGGAGTTATCAACAACATGTCATAGTGCTATAATTAAATATTATTCTCTCAAGTTCCTATGTGTTGGAGAACACTTTCCAAGAACTTTGGAGACACATGAAACTGGTTAGGATTGAAAAGTCAATGACAACTTATCCCAACACTAACATCTTTTCTTGGACTAACTTTTCTTATTACAACATTTTTTGATTGTCCAAGATATTTCCAAGACTACTAATCATTTATGGTTGCAACCCCGCAAGTCAGAGCATCATTTTATCACTAGTTTAGGCACACTAAATTAGAATGGAGGTTAAATTAACTTGTTTTCTTTGTCTTAGAGTGTTAGAAGGTGTATTCTCTCCCCTCATACCTTTGGGTGATCTTGGGAATTAAAAACCTTCTTTCACTCTCTTTGTTTCATTGTTAATCCTAGGATGTTATATCACGTATGCTCTCCCCTTGCACTTCATGGGATCTAGGGGATCAAAAGTGAATAACATTCCTTCCCATTATGAGGCCTACTAGGGGATTTCATCAACCCTATGGATGACCCCAACCACATGTATTAGTAGGGTATTCAAAGGGGGGAGAGCAAAATTTGTACCTCAATGGTGAACACAACTGATCCAAATTGATCCTTGAGACCCTTGGTCTACTCAGACTTGGTTTGGTGACGTTTGTGGCATATTTCTTAGAATTTTGTTCACAGTTGATCCCCACATACCTTGTGTATATAGGTGACTCCTTAGAAGCTTTGGCAAAATTAGCTTACGTCTATTGATCATCATATCTTGTGGTGCACCACTACAATAGGAGGGGAAGACGCTCACATGTACCATCATACTTGAGATAGGGTCTACTTTGGGAAAGATGAAAGTCTCCAAAATAAGGGGTATAATGTGGTACATGACCTTATATTCCCTATCTATCCAATCTATGACATTGTGGTATTAATGGGGGTGGAAATCGCTTCTCTATTTTGAGTTGGAATTGGTCTACGGCCATTCATGAGATCCACAAGATATGTCACACCTACCTGACTAATTTTAGGCTTGTAATCAAGTGTTTGGCATGTCTTCTTTGTGTGGAACCTATAAAATCCATCTAAGCCTTATTCCTGAAGTATCAAATCATCCATTGTGTTTGATCGTTTATATGTCTCTTTCCAAAAATCTATCCATCAAACACTTTAAAATTACAAAACAAACCATGTCATCACCCTTGATTGTCCTACAGTGCTTCTACTTTGAGTATTAACACCTATGCCTTACAATTTAGTGCCCTTGACCTAATTTTTTCATACTAAGATAGACATATTTTAGTGCCCTTGCAGTTAGGATCAGCACCTTTGACACCTATGGTGGCACCTGTGACCAATTCCTCAATGCCTATGCAAACATTAAATGCTTGTCTGTCAAGGCCTGTGACTCATCAAATTGTGCTTGTAACTCACCTGTTACCACCCTTAACATTTGTTTCAATGCTCATGACCCCAGACTCAATGCTTGTGATCTATCTATCAGTGTCCTTGAAATAACTTGTTGGCACCCTTAACCTTTGTCTTGGCGCTTGTGCATGTAACCTCAGATAACCAAAAGTAGCCCCTTCCAAAATTAAAAGTAGACTTTAGACTAGCCTCAAAAATATCATATATCTATTCACCTCATCCCCAAAACTACATAATCAGCTTCACATTTCCTCTTGACATTGAAACCTTACACTTCCATTAGATCATCTCCATTCCCAAAAATCACATCCACAACATCTATCTAGACATTACTCTTGTGATCAATTCAACCATCTCACCCTAATCCATTTTCATCATTTCCAAGCTGCATCCTTCACCAAATCCAATTAACCTTACCTTTTCTCCAAACCTAATCATCACATTTACCCATCAATTTGGATCATCCCACTTTAATCAATCCTATATAAATCAAATAAAATCATCCCAATCAAATCCTCTCATTCATCATTACCAAATTTGCTAAAGCTAGAATCTAGATCTTTCATCCATCATCCTCTAGTTTGCATTTGGCTTAAGAATTTGTATATCCTAAGTTTAGTTTAAATTAGACCCTATCCCACTTGGATAAGTTAGCCTAGGAGCTTAGAATTCTCCTAAGTTTGTGGACTTCAGGAATCCCATTTTACTTAGTGCATCTTGTCTACCCCAAGTGAAACAATCCTATCCTCTTTTTTCTTAGGCTCTTTGTCAACCTTAAGTAAGAAAGGATAAAGTCCCCTTGTTATTCACAAAAGATCTAGATTTGTACTTAAGCCATCTTTGGTAAAATCATAATCCATCATCAAAACCATAAACATCATCAATCCTACCAACCATCCATCTCCAAAACTAATCCTTGCTTAAGAACTTATTTTATCTTAAGTAGGACCCAAACCTCATCCTCTTAATCAAATATCCACCCACATTATCAAAACCTTCAAATCACACCATCATCCAACACAAATTTACCTTTTTATGCCTCCCATCACTTGATCACAAGAAAAACACAAAATGGACTCTCGTTACCGACCTCTCTCTCCACATGGCTCTACCACAAGCAATATGGAGGGATACATCAACCAACCTAAAATGGGAGAAACCTTTGTACCCACTTATGTGTATTCACCTACATTCATTGATTTTCTCAATGAGAAGAGGCTACATGACAAATTTGATCAATTCCTTGAATATCATAAAGATGAATTTCTCGAACAACTCATCAACCATGGAGCACATCTCCCTCAGTCTTTTGACCAAGACAAATTAAAACACTCATCCATGACAAGCTACCATCACCCATTTATCATCAACCATGGGACCATGTCCCCGATCCCAACAATTCATTCTATGATAATCGATGGGCCCATATCACCGCACCCACTAATCTCGTTTACATGATTAACTAGCACATAGGGGGTAGTGCCATCCCATAATCACGAGCGTCAGACCCTATCTATGGCATGCCCCCACACATGATGTCATCCACAAGTGTCTCAACATCTAATCTTCCATCCACCTATAACATTTCTACCATTCTACCTACTAATCCAAACATCTCCAGTATTCCACAAAACACGACTAATATCATTACCATCCCACAATCACTTTCACCCTTAGTCATCCCCCAAAGAATGACTATAACTTAAGAAACATTACCACCTATCGTACCTCTACAAACACTTCCCTAAACACAACACCCACTTACATCAAAACCACCACTTCAATATCCACCCACATGACAACTTCCCATGACACAAAATCCCTTAAAGAGCTATGCATACCCAACACATTCCCAACCACCATTACAACCACAACATATTACTCTTCCACTTACCCAGAACTACCTAACACTACATCCATGCCACCTCAACATCAAATATATGGACCCCCTATCCATTCACAAGCCATGGGTTCATCCTCATCCTATCAAACATACAATCCTCAACAACACATCACAACACCCACTTCCACAACAATCAACACAACCACCACCTCTTGTCAATCCTTTCGATCAAGAATGGAAAGATATGAAAAATGCACTTAAGAACTTATAGTTAGGGACACAAAAGAAACATTAAAACTTTGAAGACTTATGTCCCTATCCCTTCAATAGATCGATATCATTAGTCCCTTTCCCCCAACACTTTGAAATCCCAAAATTTGACAAATACAAGGGAAAGGGAGACCCCACAATCACATCAAGGAGTTTTTCATGGCATGCCATGGAGTTTCCTACAATGACCACTACCTCCTTCACCTCTTTCCACAAAGCTTGGGAGACAAGCACTTGAATGGTTCATGTATACCCTCCTGACACTATTTCATCTTTTGTCAATTTGTCAAAAAAAATCATCATCCACTTCTCATACAATGTGAAGCATGAGATCACAGATGAGACTAGAAATGTCTCATCTAAATTCATTTATATTTTCTTTTAAAATTGGCATTAAAGGTGGATCTAAATTTAGTTTTACGAACTATTAGCTTATTTAAAATAGAATATAGGATATATATATTGGTTTGTTTCTTAGAAGTCTATTACAATTTAATTGCTAACATTTTCTAATGTTTATTGAAAAAATAGAATGCAATGTTTTAAAATGATGCAGAACTAGTCTTGAAGTAGTCCATCCTCTTTCAACCAACCTTGAAGCATTCTAGATTATTGTAAAATCAATTTCGGGGCCAACTTTAGAAGTATTCCAACTTGATTTCAGCCAAAGGTATTTCAACTTCATAATTTGGCTTAAACCATGGATTTAATATTCTCTCAACCTTTTATTTTCTAAAAAGTTGAAGATGAATTGTTGTGGGAAAAATAATAAAAGTGTCAAAAATGAATAAGTTTATCCAACCTTTTCCCTTAAAAGGATGTGGATGTGTTGTCACTTTGTAATGAGGGAATAAATGAATTTGTTTCCTATATAGAGAGAATAAAGGAATATGTTTCCTTTAGCATAGGAGTAGGAGAGATAGGTGTAGAGAATAAAGGGAGTTGTTCCTTTATCATAGGAATGTGGAAGAAAAGTGTACTTATGTTTTCCACTAGTTTAGGGAGTTGGGTGAAGATCTTCAATATATAAATAAACTTCTCAACTCTAAAGAAAGAGAGAGTATTTATTTTGGCAAGTTTCTAGAATAGGAAAGCTACAACAGTTTTAGAAATAAATCTATAATATTTTGTTGAAGAAATAAAATATATGGAGCGTTGAGTACAAAGTTGGGTTAATGATCTTAGTCAACTTCCAAGGAAGGGGCAGGTTGCTCATCCCAAGGAAGAGGATAAAATTTGGTATTTATTTGTTTGTATTTAATTTATGTTATAATGAAATTCATTATTTTTATTATGTGTTAATAATTAGTTTTATTATTTATTTGTTTGTAAGTTTTGTAGTTCTATTGTTCTACCTGTAAGTTTCATAGTTCTCTTGTTCTACATGTAAGTTCTGAAGTTCTATTGTTCTACCTATAAGTCTCATAGTTCTGTTGTTTTGCCTATAAGTTTTGAAGTTCTATTGTTCTACCTATAAGTTTCGTAGTTTTGTTGTTTTACCTGTAAGTTCCGTAGTTCTATTGTTCTACCTATAAGTTCTGAAGTTCTATTATTCTGCATGTAAGTTTCGTAGTTCTGTTGTTCTGCCTGCAAGTTCTGAACTTCTACTATTCTGCTTGTAAGTTTCATAGTTCTTTTATTCTACCTATAAGTTCTATTCAAAAAGAAAAGATTTAGGTTCCTAATGCATACAGCCTTTGGACATCACCCTAGATTGACAAACTAAATGAAGAGGTTTACAACAACACTCATCATTTTTGGCATCATTACCGAAGACATGGTGTTATTAGGAACTTTATTCTCAGATTTAGTTTCCTTCCCTCCTAAAAGCATTAAAAAAATGAATTATTTTATGACAATAGATAATTTATTTCTTTTTATATAAGGAGAAGTAGAGTAATTTTTTTTCTGTAATTTCAATTTAGCATAAGAATTTCAATTCATATATTAGTTTAAATTTAGCATAAGCATTTCAATTCATAGAATAGTTTCAATTTAGCATAATCATTTCAATTAATAGATTAGTTTAAATTTAGCATAAGCATTTGAATTCATAGATTAGTTTAAATTTAGCATAAGCATTTCAATTCATATATTAGTTTCAATTTAGTATAAGCATTTCAATTCATAGATTAGTTTAAAATTAGCATAAACATTTTGATTCGTAGATTAATTTTAATTCCAGTAAATTTTGATTCAATTTATGTTTGTAATTTTGAAAGAAATTATTTGGTGACAGTAAATAATTTTTCTTTTATGTCAGAGAGTAGAAGGAATCCATCTTTGATATAAAATTTATAAGCAAACAGTTCTTTAGGTGTTTTTCCTTTCATTTTAATGTCAAAAAAAATCCTACCAAAACACCCCACAAAAATAATGAAAACCCCATTGTAAATTCTTCCATCTTTTCAAAAAAAAAATCTAGAAAGTTGTTTAATGTATTTGTGTTGTTTTGTGTATTTTATCCAAAAGCATTTTTTAACAAGTACTCTAGAAGTGTTGTTTGTTTGCAGATTACCTCTAGAATCTTAGTTTAGAAAGTATTTTGTATTGGTAAGTTTCTCCAGAAGCACCCATCTAACAATGTTTTGGAAGTGTTTTGTGTTTTCTTAGATATTTCTCTGGAGAAACTTTGTTGTTATTGTATAAGTTTTGGAAGCATCCTTTCAATGATACTCTAGAACTTTTTTTGTTGCCTAAATTTTGGAAGCATCTTTTCACCGATGCTCTGGAACTTCTATTGTTGTTCAAGTTAAAAACGCATCCTTTCAATGAAGTTCTGAAACTTTGATGCTGCAGAATTTATGTTGTCATTTAGTTCTATAAGCATCCTTTCACCGATGCTCTAGAAATTCTATTGTTGTTCAAGTTCCATAAGCATCATTTCAATGATTCTCCATAGCCTCTTTTAGTTTCCGAAATTTTGGAAGCATCTTTTCAATGATACTCCAAAACTTTTGTTGTCGTTCAATTCCAAAATCATCCTTTCAATGATGCTCAGGAACTTTGATGCTCCAGAACTTTGATGCTCTTGAACATTGATGCTCCAAAACTTTTGTTCTCATTCAGTTCTGTAAGCATCCTTTCAATGATGCTCCAAAATTTTGTTGTTGTTCATTCTAAAAGCATCCCTTCAACGATGCTTTGGAACTTTGTTTATATTTGTTCCAAAAGCATCCTTTCAATGATGCTCTAGAACTTTGTTGTTGTTTGTTCCAAAAGCAACATTTTAATGATGTTCTGAAACTTTGTTGCTATTTGTTCCAAAAGCATCCTTTCAATGATGCTCCAGAACTTTATTATTTTTTGTTTCAAAATCATCCTTTCAATGATGCTCTGGAACTTTATTGTTGTTTGTTTCAAAAGTATCCTTTCAACGATGCTCCAAAACTTTGTGTTGATATGCACCGGACAACTGAGAGGGGAGGTGAATCAGTTTTTACAAAAACTTAAACACTTTCTACAATTAAACATCCATCACTTATCCACAATTATTATGATTTAACAATGAGTGCATGAAATCATAAACTTAACCATAGATACAGTATCAATCACAAGAGACACCAGATTTATGTGGAAAACCCCAAGGTGAGGAAAAACCACAGAGAGGATTAACTCTCAATATATATTGCAATCTTGAAATAATGATGTTTAGGCTTGGTCACTCAATGGGCCTAAACATACTGGCTTACTGCCATGAAAAATAACTAGGTCTATCAGGCTCACTGCCTCAACCCTAAACCTAGCAAGATTATAATAAGGATTGTGAAACCCTACTGGTGGCTTACTACCAGATTCACTACCATGATCAACACCTTTCTATATTTGTGACTGAAGTATAATAATTCTCCTTCTCTGCTTATCCTTTGCCCTACTCTTCCTCTTCTTTCCTCTGCCTCTTCTCTGCTCTGCCTTTTCGACCTTTCTTAATATCTTTCCATTTTTTTCTCAAGGACACTATTTCCATGACTCAACTACAAGTATTTATACACTACATCAACAATGATCATCAAGGTCAGCATCACAATCATCAATCATTGGAACAATCTCCAAGGTCGATATTACAAACATTTACAAAATAGGTCCTGACCTATTGCAACATTATGCAAGGGAATGAAATGCAGATCATGCCATGTCTTAGCTGGGACTCAAACATAATCTTCCATGCCACAACATGCTTCCACAATCTTCTAAATATCTCTGCAATCACTGGGATTAACTAGGCTGGCCAAGACTGGTTACACGCTACATTATCTGGGAACAATCTTCAAACACAATCTTAATTTCTTAATGCAGACCAAAGTCCAGATAGGAATATGATTAGGAGACATCCACAAGCACTCTATAATCATTAGGAGAAACCGCACAAACCTTAACCACTTTATCCATAGGAATCTTCTCACCGGAACACATGAACTTCACTGTCTTCAACTGTCATAAAAGAAAGATAGCTTGCAGACCACCAAACCACGAACCATTGTAACTGTAGGCACTTATCATCATCCCAGACTTCCCTCTAGAACCACAGAGCAAATCACTTTATTGCAGGGGAATGCGGAGTAGAATACTTTCTTCCTGTCCCAACTGAACTTACAGAAAAAGCATGTTTCACTCTGGTGAACAAAACTCACTCAGATCTTCATGCGAAGGCTTCAAACCCAGAATGTAGCATCTTTAGTCATACCTCTAACTTACTTCCAATCCACAAACCATGAACTTCAAACATAAGTAAATGCAGAGTAGTTTACCGGACTGTTCTTTAGCATACAACTCACTGTCTGTACTCCACTTCTTTGTAACTCACCTGTTCCTACTGAAGAGGCTAATTTTCTCAATGTCCTCAACATACAAGTCTTCCAAACAAGTAATAGAATAAGATACAGTTGACACTAATGACAACAAGGATATATTTGTTGCAAGTATGAGGTGAGCCATTGTTGTCATTGATGTCAACATACTCATACTGCATTGACAAGAAGGATTTAATGAGCTTTGTGCTGAGGATATTGAGAAAATTAGCCTCAGTCAGGAACAGTGAAGAACAGTGATGAGAAGAAGGTAAATATACTGTATAGGATGAGAACCGGAGGATGCGGATTAAAGGGTTAGTAGATATGAGTCTTGAGATGCTACAGTTAAGATTTCAGAGGTCCGCATGAAGATCTGAAGGAGTTATGGCTGCCGGTATAGAACCGGGTCCGGCAAGTATCCGGAGGTGACAGAGGATCACAAAAAGGTCCGGTGAGGTCCGGAATTGTATTATCATAATCTGCGGATTGGAAGGAGTGTTTTAGATGTCCTTGTGATGTGTCATCCTGATTTGTGTGTAATTTGGAGGTCCGGAAGTACCTCCTGCATTATGACAGTGGCGACAGACTATGTTCTTGAAGTTCCGGATGAGGAAGACAAGAGATTCCAGTAAGCAGAGGAAGTGCGGATGTATCCGGACATTCAGATAGACTTGTGAAGGCTCTTGAATCATGTTTAGGTTGTGTTGTTGGTCCGCATTGATGGTAGAGCCCGGAATTGAAGTTATTCTTCCGGATGAAGTTATTGCTCTGTTTAGCCGACCGGATGAGTTGTTCATCCTGCGAATGTTCTTGTGATAGCCGACCGGATGTGTTATTCATCTTGCGGATACTCCTATGGTTGTTTGCCGACTTAGATGCTTGTTCCTAAGTCGATGTCTTGTATAAATAATGATTTGTGAATTCATTTCAAAGTAGCAGTATGTGGATGAGTATGGTGTAGCGAAGAAAGGTGCGAAAGGCAGAGCAGAGATTGTTGGGCTTAATTGGAACTGATCCGGACATGGTAGAGATGTCATTCTCCAGTTCAAGACTGTGATTTTTATCACTCTGTAGACAGTGTGTCTCCTTGTAGGCAGTGGGCCTCTTTGTGAGCAGTGTGCTCGGGCAGTGAGCCCTTATTGGCATGTGCCATTCATTTTTCCTTATTCTTCTAACAGAGAATAATTCTTGGGTTAATCACCCCGTGGTTTTTCCCTTAACCGGGTTTTCCACGTCAAAATCTTGGTGTTCAATGTGTTGATGCTTATCTGCTCTTGTGTTTATGTATTGTGCTTCCATGAATGATTATTTGATATGCTGCTAACTAACAACAGAGAATTAAGTGTTTGAAAGAGAACAAGTTCTATACAACTGATTCACCCCCCCCCTCTCAGTTGTATGCCCTAGATCCAACAATTGGTATCAGAGCCGAGTTCCTCTGATAGGAGCTTAACCGCTTGAGGTGATCCAGGATGTCGTCATACAAGAAGGATAGTCCGAAGTTCGATGGAACCAACTTCACTCTCTGGAAAGGTCGCATGAAGTGTCATTTAGAATGTATGGGAAAAGCATACTTGGCTATGATTTCAAAACCATATATACCCCCACAAGGTGGTCCGACAACTCCTGATGAAACCACAGAAGCTGAAAACAATCTGCGGACCAAGGAAGCTCTTCTAAGCGCATTGAATGACTCAGATCTCTCGAATGTCATTGACCTACCAACTGCATATGAGATCCTAACTAAACTGGAACTTCTGTATGAAGGAGATGAGTTTGTCAAAAGTGCAAGGTTGCAAAGTCTGAAAGGGAAATTTGAAAGATTAAAAATGAGAGATGATGAAAACATTACTACCTTTATGCCAAGAGTAAATGAGCTGGTATGTGGAATCAGAAATGCTGGTGGAACTCTAGATGAAAATGAGATTGTCTGCAAAATCCTAAGATCCCTTCCTGCTGCCTACAAAATCAAAGTTGCTGCCATTGATGAATTCAGAGCCCACACAACTGTCACAAGAGAACAATTGGCTGGCAAACTAGCTGCATTTGAAATGACCGAGTTTGGAGATGATCCACCCAAGACTGAGTCTGCTTTTAAAGCCAGTGCCTATGTGAAAGGCAAACAGAGATTTGATCCGGGTGAAAACTCATCAAGGAAAATGTCATGGTATGATCAAGCAAGAAGAGACATGGAAGAAGAAGAAGCAGAAACAGCTCAACTTGAAGCCCTCATTGCAAAGAGACTGCCAAGAGGATCCGGTAAGTATGAAGGAAAACTACCCTTTAAGTGTTTTAACTGCAATAAGATTGGTCATTTTGCCTCAAGATGTCCGGAGAGATCTGCAAGATCTAATACTCACAGACAAAGGTTTCAAAAGAATTGCTATTATGTTCATGAAGAAGATGACAATGAAGGAGTAACAGATGATGAATCAGATCCAGGAAGCAAATCTGGAAATGAGTGGGTGTTTATAGCCATCAAGGAAGAAGATTCCTTGCTCTCTGAATCTGTCAATCACAAAGTTGTTGAAAAAGCCTTGGCTACTCAAGTGGAAGAAAAGGATGATTGGGTTATTGACAGTGGATGCTCTCACCATATGACTGGTGACAAGAATAAGTTCTTAGATTTGGAAAGATATGAAGGAGGAATGGTAAAGTTTGGTGACAATTCTGCTGGCAGAATCAGAGGTAGGGGAACTATTTCCTTTGATGGTAAGAGCAAAACAGGTAATGTACTATATGTTGAAGGATTGAAGCACAATCTTCTCAGTGTTGGTCAGTTAGTGGACAAAGGCTATGATCTCCGGTTCAAGAATGGAAAATGCAGAATCTTTACAAGCTCCGGAACTGAAATTGCATCCGGTACTCAGACAAGAGGTAACATCTTTCATCTGGTTGGTTCAAATAAAAGTTGTTTGTTTGTTCAAATTGATCAGAGTTGGTTATGGCATAGAAGAATGTGTCATGTAAATTTTGATAACATCATCAAAATAAGCAATACTCAGGCTGTGAGAGATCTTCCAAAGTTGATAAAACCTACAAACAGTGTGTGTAAAGAATGTCAGTTAGGCAAACAAAGCAGAGTCTCTTTTAAAAGCAAAGATCAGTCTTCTACCGGATTGTTGGAATTAGTACATACTGATCTATGTGGTCCGACAAGAATCAAGAGTCTGCAAGGTGATAGATATTTCATGTTGTTAATTGATGATCATTCCCGGATGATGTGGGTTACCTTTCTGAAAGAAAAATCAGAAGCTTTTGAGAAGTTCAAAATCTTCAAAGCTATGGTGGAGAATCAAACCGGATTGAAACTAAAGTGTCTAAGGTCTGATAGAGGTGGTGAATTTACATCTGGTGAATTCATTGACTTTTGTGAGAAACAGGGTATAAGGAGACAGTTGTCTGCTCCTAGGACTCCACAGCAGAATGGAGTAGTTGAGAGAAAGAACCGGACCATCCAGGAAGCTGCTAGGACAATGATGTTGGAAGCAAATGTTCCTCAAATGTTTTGGAAAGAAGCTATCAGCACTGCAGTCTACACTCTCAATCGAGTTCAAATCAGAAACAACACCGGTAAGACCCCCTATGAACTTTGGTTTGACATCACTCCTACTGTGAAATATTTCAGGGTATTTGGTAGCAAGTGTTATATTAAAAGAGATGAAGATCTAGGAAAGTTTGATGCTAGAAGTGATGAAGGAATTTTCTTGGGCTACTCCACTCAAAGCAAAGCATATCGGTGTTACAATAAGAGATTGAGGAAGATGATAGAAAGTACCAATGTAAAGGTTGATGAAGGAATTGAGAAGCCTTCAAGATTTTATGAATTTGATGAAGATGACCAAGATAGTGTTCAAGGAACTCAATCCTCTCCGGTGAAACAGAGTCAGCCTGATCCGGTAAATCAGGAAGAAGAGTTAGGTTTAAATGAGCCTGATCAAGAAACAGCTGTACTGGATACTCCCAAAATTCCAAGATATGTAAAACTGAATCACTCTGAAGATCAGATCATAGGTGACAGAAGCAAAGGTGTACAAACTAGAAGGAATATTGCTCAAGATCAGAATGAATGTTGTCTGATTTCAAGGATTGAACCTAAAACAATAAATGAAGCCTGCAATGATGAAAATTGGACCAAAGCAATGGAAGATGAACTGATGCAAATTGAGAAAAATCATACTTGGGATCTTGTTCCCAGACCTAGAGACAGGAATGTAATTGGAACCAAATGGGTCTTCCGGAACAAACTAAATGAAGCTGGTGAAGTAATCAGAAACAAAGCTAGATTGGTCTGCAAAGGCTACTCTCAAATAGAAGGAATTGACTTTGAAGAGACTTTTGCTCCGGTAGCAAGAATTGAAGCAGTCAGATTACTTCTTGCATTTGCTGCCTTCAAAGATTTCAAGGTATATCAGATGGATGTCAAGTCTGCCTTCCTAAATGGTGATCTGGAAGAAGAAGTCTACATTGAACAACCGGATGGATTTCAATTGTCTGATAATAATGATATGGTCTGCAAGTTGAAGAAAGCTTTGTATGGATTGAAGCAAGCCCCAAGAGCATGGTATGAAAGGTTGGATAAGCATCTTGTGCAGATTGGATTCAACAAAGGTACTGCTGACAGCAACTTATATTTCAAAATTGATCATGAAAACATTCTGATTGTTGAAGTGTTTGTGGATGATATCATTTTTGGAGGAAGAGATAGTATGTGTAAAACTTTTGCAAATCAGATGAAAAGTGAGTTTGAAATGTCTATGCTTGGTGAAATGAATTTCTTCTTGGGTCTGCAAATTACTCAAACAAAAGAAGGGATCTTCATTTCTCAGACCAAATATGTGAAAGAATTGTTAAAGAAATTTGGTATGGAAGACTCAAAGCCTATGAACACTCCTATGGCAACCGGATGTAAGTTAAGCAAAGATGATGATTCTCCAAAGGCAGATCAGACAAAGTATAGATCAATGATTGGTGGATTGTTGTATCTCACTCAAACTAGACCAGATATAATGCAAGCTGTTGGTCTTGTGGCAAGATTCCAGGCTGATCCCAGAGAATCTCATGTTATGGCAATCAAAAGAATTTTTAGATACTTGAAAGGGACAGTTGAGTATGGTCTATGGTATCCTAGAGATCCGGATTTTTCTCTTCATGCTTACACAGATGCAGATTGGGCAGGAGATGTGGATGACCGGAAGAGCACTAGTGGTGGAGCATTCTTCTTGGGGAAGAGATTGGTTTCTTGGCTAAGCAAGAAACAAGATGCAATATCTCTGTCTACAACTGAAGCAGAATACATTGCAGCAGCAGGTAGTTGCACTCAAATCTTGTGGATGAAGCAGATGCTAAGAGACATCAAAGTTGAATATGAGGAACCTATCACAATTTTCTGTGATAATTCAAGTGCAATTAATATTTCCAAGAATCCGGTATTGCATTCTAAGACTAAGCACATATCTATCAAATTTCACTTTTTGAGAGAACAAGTAAACAAGGAAGAAGTCAGATTGGAGTATGTTCCCTCCAAGGATCAGATTGCAGATATTTTTACAAAACCTCTTCCCAAGGACTCTTTTGAATATCTCCGGGAGAAGTTAGGGGTCATGGCCCCTCCGGTGATGAACTAAGATGCACTGATGTGCATCAGTCCGGTGGCTATCACAGTCATATCTTGTGATCCGGACTAATGGGGAGCTGCAACTAAGGGGGAGCAGCTGGTATTATTCTGATGCATGAGAGTTGCAAGTATGAGCCCTTTGCCATTGATGTCAAAGGGGGAGAGAAGACATGTGAAAAACAAGTGGTTGATGATCAAAGGGGGAGCAGCAAAGGAAGACATGTGAGGAGTTGTTGTTGATAGGGGGAGCTGTGACAGAAAAGAGAAGTTCTTGTCTTGATGGTTTTTCACATCATATGTTGCCATCAATGACAAAGGGGGAGATTGTTGCAAGTATGAGGTGAGCCATTGTTGTCATTGATGTCAACATACTCATACTGCATTGACAAGAAGGATTTAATGAGCTTTGTGCTGAGGATATTGAGAAAATTAGCCTCAGTCAGGAACAGTGAAGAACAGTGATGAGAAGAAGGTAAATATACTGTATAGGATGAGAACCGGAGGATGCGGATTAAAGGGTTAGTAGATATGAGTCTTGAGATGCTACAGTTAAGATTTCAGAGGTCCGCATGAAGATCTGAAGGAGTTATGGCTGCCGGTATAGAACCGGGTCCGGCAAGTATCCGGAGGTGACAGAGGATCACAAAAAGGTCCGGTGAGGTCCGGAATTGTATTATCATAATCTGCGGATTGGAAGGAGTGTTTTAGATGTCCTTGTGATGTGTCATCCTGATTTGTGTGTAATTTGGAGGTCCGGAAGTACCTCCTGCATTATGACAGTGGCGACAGACTATGTTCTTGAAGTTCCGGATGAGGAAGACAAGAGATTCCAGTAAGCAGAGGAAGTGCGGATGTATCCGGACATTCAGACAGACTTGTGAAGGCTCTTGAATCATGTTTAGGTTGTGTTGTTGGTCCGCATTGATGGTAGAGCCCGGAATTGAAGTTATTCTTCCGGATGAAGTTATTGCTCTGTTTAGCCGACCGGATGAGTTGTTCATCCTGCGAATGTTCTTGTGATAGCCGACCGGATGTGTTATTCATCTTGCGGATACTCCTATGGTTGTTTGCCGACTTAGATGCTTGTTCCTAAGTCGATGTCTTGTATAAATAATGATTTGTGAATTCATTTCAAAGTAGCAGTATGTGGATGAGTATGGTGTAGCGAAGAAAGGTGCGAAAGGCAGAGCAGAGATTGTTGGGCTTAATTGGAACTGATCCGGACATGGTAGAGATGTCATTCTCCAGTTCAAGACTGTGATTTTTATCACTCTGTAGACAGTGTGTCTCCTTGTAGGCAGTGGGCCTCTTTGTGAGCAGTGTGCTCGGGCAGTGAGCCCTTATTGGCATGTGCCATTCATTTTTCCTTATTCTTCTAACAGAGAATAATTCTTGGGTTAATCACCCCGTGGTTTTTCCCTTAACCGGGTTTTCCACGTCAAAATCTTGGTGTTCAATGTGTTGATGCTTATCTGCTCTTGTGTTTATGTATTGTGCTTCCATGAATGATTATTTGATATGCTGCTAACTAACAACAGAGAATTAAGTGTTTGAAAGAGAACAAGTTCTATACAACTGATTCACCCCCCCCCTCTCAGTTGTATGCCCTAGATCCAACAATATTGGCATCAATGACAACACTGATTAGGCACATACTTGCAACAATCTCCCCCTTTGTCATTAATGGAAACATATGATGTGAAAAATTGTAGTAGCCATCAAGACAAGATTCTCCCCCTTTTTCTTTACACACCTACACTCTTTCTTTCTCTTAGACATCTGCATTCTAAGTTTTTCACATGACTTCTCTCCCACTTTGACATCAATGGCAAAGGGTACATACTTACACTCATCTACTCTAATCTAATCTCTCTTCTGAACTCTCTGACTACTCCCCCTAAGAAGTAGCCCTAAAGAGCATCAATCCGGACCTCTGAGCACCTCCTGACTAATACACTACTATGCATCTTAGTTTAGAGCAGGAGGGGTGATAGCCCCTAACTTTTCTCTGAGATACTCAAAAGTATCCTTAGGCAGAGGCTTGGTAAAAATATTTGCAATCTGATCCTCGGTAGAAACATACTCTAACTTGACTTCATTCTCTATCACCTTTTCTCTCAGAAAATGATACCTAATGGATATGTGCTTTGTCCTTGAATGCAAGTGGATTCTTTGATATGTTTATGGCACTTGTGTTGTCACAAAATATTGCAATAGGATCTTCATATACAATTCTGATGTCCTTCAAAGTCTGCTTCATCCATAACACTTAAGTGTAACTGCATGCTGATGCAATGTATTCTGCTTCTACAGTAGACAAGGATATTGAATCATGTTTCTTGCTCAACCAAGATACTAATCTTTTTTCCAAGAGGAATGCGCCTCCACTTGTACTTTTTCTGTCTTCCACATCTCTGGCCCAATCTGCATCAGTATATGCACTGAGAGTAAAGTCGCAGTCCTTAGGGTACCGCAAACCATAATCTATTGTGCCTTTTAAATATCTCAGAATTCTCTTGACTGCCATCACATGTGATTCCTTGGGTTCTGCCTGAAATCTTGCCACAAGACACACTGCATGCATTATGTCAGGTCTAGTCTGAGTCAAATAAAGTAATCCTCCAATCATAGATCTATACTTTGTCTAGGCTGTCATGGGTGAGTTATCATAGGTGTGCATACCGGTTTAGAGTCTTCCATCCCAAATTTCTTTAACAACTCTTTCACATACTTAGACTAAGAAATGAAGATGCCTTTATCTGATTGACTTATTTCTAGACCTAAAAATAAGTTTATCTCTCCAAACAGAGACATTTCAAATTCACTTTGCATTTCTCCAGCAAAAGTTGAGCACATACCTTCATTGCCTCCAAAAATAATATCATCAACAAAAACTACAACAATCAGGGTTTGTTCATCATTGATCTTGAAGTAGAGATTGCTATCTATACTACCTTTATTGAACCCTATATGTATCAGGTACCTGTCCAACCGTGCATACCATGCTCTGGGAGCTTATTTTAATCCATACAAATCTTTCTTTAATCTACATACCATGTCACCTTGGTCTGATGACTAAAATCCTTATGGTTGTTCTATATAGACTTCCTCTTCCAACTCTCCATTTAAGAAGGTAGACTTCACATACATTTGATAAGCCTTGAAGTCTTTGTATGTTGCAAAAGCCAAAAACATCCTTATTGCTTTAATCCTTGCCACTGGAACAAAACTTTCTTCAAAGTCTATTCCTTCAACTTGAGCGTATCCTTTGCATACCAACCTTGCTTTGTTTCTTACCACTTCACCATTTTCATTCATCTTGTTTCTAAAGACCCACTTTATACTAATTACATTCTTGTCTGCTGGTCTGGGAACATGATCCCAAGTCTAATTCTTCTCTATCTGCATCAATTCCTCTTCCATAGCCTTTATCCAATTCTCATATTTGCAAGCCTCATCCACTGTTTTAGGTTCAATCTTAGAAATCAAACAGAAATTTACTTATTCCTTTACAGCTTTTCTTCTAGTTAAGATCCCCTTGCTCTTATCTCCTATTATTTGATTTTCAGAATGACTGATTCTTACATATCTTGGAGTTTTGGTAGCACTTATCAGATCTTGTTCTTCTTCATCTGTGTTGTCTTCTTGCTGCACCACTTCTGAAACATCTAGATCATCTGACTCATATCCACTTGATTCTAAAGATCTTTCCTTACATTCATCAACTTTAACATTTGCACTTATAATGATCTTATTCAACCTCTTATTATAGCACCGGTGGGCCTTACTCTTGGTGGAGTAACCAAGTAAGATTCCTTCATCACATCTAGCATCAAACTTTCCTAAATCTTCTTCTCTTTTGATGTAACATTTGCTACCAAAAACTTTGAAATATTTCACAATAGGAACTCTGCCATGCCATAATTCATAAGGAGTCTTTGAACTGTTACCTTTTACTTGAACTCTATTTAGGATATATACTGCGGTGTGAATTGCCTCTCTCCAATATGCTTCTGGAAGATGAGCTTCCTTCATCATGGTTCTAGCAGCTTCTTGAACTATTTTGTTTTTCCTTTCAACACACTACAACAGAACAGGCCATTAGCACCTAAAATAGTGCCAGATTTTAGTGTAATTAATCTTAGAAATTGGGCACTTTGTCCGGTGCAATTTTGCATGCTTACTTTCATGCCAGATTTAGTGCTGACTTTTGCGCTGGATATAGCACCGACTTTAGTGCTGGAAAGCAATAGCCAGATTTAGCACCGGATTTGACACCCAATTTGGCTTCCAATTTTTCTTCAGGTTTGGCTTCCAGGTTTGCTTCTTGTTTTGCCTCCATTTTTGCTTCCAGTGTTGCTTCTGATTTTGCTTCCAATTTAGTGCCAGATTTGGCACCCAATTTGGCTTCCAATTTGGCTTCTGATTTTGCTTCTAGTTTTGCTTCTTGTGTTGCTTCCAATTTTGCTTCCAGGTTTGCTTCTAGTTTTGCTTCCAATTTCCCTTCCCATTTTTCTTCTAGATTTGCTTCCAATTTAGCACCAGATTTGGCACCAAATTTGGCTTCCAATTTGGCTTCTGATTTTGCTTCTTGTGTTGCTTCCAAGTTTGCTTCTAGTTTTGCTTCAATTTTTTCTTCCATTTTTGCTTCCCATTTTCCTTCTAGATTTGCTTCCAATTTAGCGCCAGATTTGGCTCCCACTTTGGCTTCTAATTTTGCTTCTGGTTTCACTTCTTGTGTTGCTTTCAATTTTGCTTCTAGTTTGGCTTCCAGGTTTGCTTCCAATGTTGCTTTTGATTTTGCTTCCACGTTTGCTTCGAGTTTTGCTTCTAGATTTGCTTCCAATTTTGCTTCCAATTTAGCACCGGATTTGGCACCTAATTTATCTTCCAGTTTTTCTTCCATGTCTACTCCCATTTTTGCTTCTAGTTTTGCTCTTAGTCGTGCTTCGTATTTTGCTTCTTGTATGGCGTCTAAAATAGCTTCTTTTTTGGCTTCCTAATTGATGCCAAGTTTTGCTTCCATTATGACCTCCTTTGTTGCTTTGGGTCTTGCTTCCAATTTAATAAGATAATTATATAAAAAACAAGATAATTATATAAAAAAACAAGATAATTATTATAACATGATCATCATCTATAATTAAAACAAGTGAGTCAAATATCTATAATTTAATTGAATTTTACAACATCCATCCTGCAGTAAATTAAAATCATCATACGTAATAAATATCCATCCAAAAATCATCGGCCACTTTCAATATATATAAATTGACAAGTCAATACTGATAAGATCATCATCATATATATCTAAAACAAGTGAAAGTCAAGTATGCCAGTAGATCAATAACATGTCAAAATGATACATATCCAACAGTCGACATAAGTCAAAATGATATAAGTAAAAATGATAAATTATGTAACTCAAAATGATACAAATCAATATGACACATGTCCAAATGATATAAGTCAAATTGATACATGTGAAAATGATACAACTCAATAATATGGCACTGCAGGCCATGAAAAGTATACATATGATAGTAACCATGAAAAGAGGTATCATAATGATATATTAGCAATGATCCATGATGCAGTCTATACGATCATGAATGTCACTAGCTACTACCAGCAACTGCCTCATCATCATCATCATCACCATCATGATCATCATCATCGTCATCATCATCATCATTGGCCTTGTTGTCTTCTGTATCTACATCATCATCATCCTCTGCCATGTGATCTGTACCAGAACCAATGTAATCTGGATTTATATCATCAGGATCATCTTCATCTTCTAGAAGACCCGTGTTATGCAAAAAAAACATTTAAAATGAAAAGTTATTATTTATTTCATGTAATAATTTATTTTTCTGTTATATATCTAACATTCCAACATATGAAACGAAACCATAATCATATTACATCATATCAAAGTGCACATACCATAATAAAATTTCAAAAAAGTTATAGCTAATATGTCATTCCAATGATGTAAAACATGCAACAATTCTAATAAACATTACTAAAGATCATAAAAAAAATTGTTATACAATTTAACTATCAACTGTAAATTCTATTACATAGCCTTAAGTGCCACAAATTGTGTGGTCAATGTATGTTCTTTTTCACTATTAATCTAATAACCTTCATTAGACAGAAACATTAAAGAGTTTTTAAGTAGCAGTTGATTAAATTCTCTTACATGTCATTAATGAATGCACAGTTTTTTTCAATAATTATTTATCTTAAGGTTCATGAGTAACCTTACGATAAAGGTCTAATAGTCGTTCCATGGGGCATGTTTAACAAACCAAATGCAATTGTCAACTTTTCACCATGGTGGCAGAGAAATAATTCTTTTTCCCATCTGTTGTTCTCAAAATCAAGTACACTCATTTTTGTAGACAACCCCCACGAAACTTGTCTATTTCATGATCTAAAATCTAAGTTCACAAATTGAGACAAGATTCTCTTGGTCCCATGCGAAGTCATTTGACATCCTAAACTAGTTTACAACATTCTCTTGACTCGAATCCTCGATATTTGTGAAAATCGATTAGGTTGTAAATTGATCGAATTATCAATTCTAGTCATTTTTGGGGCGTTAGTGAAATTTTGAGTCTTTACATGCAAAGTCGTCCACATTTGCCACTCTTGCATGTCTTTTTGTTCTGTTATGTGTATAGTCGGCTATTTCTACCGCTTTTGCATATTTTACTAGGTTTCTTGTTTGACATATAAGATCGGTCTTTTTCACCGCTTGTACATGTTTGACCCTTCCTTTAACATGCTCGAGCGGTCGTTTCCTCCGTCTTTGCATTTTGTTTGATACATGCATCATCAGTTATTCCCGCGACCGAGCATAATCTTTCCGAATCAGTGGCATTAATGCCACTCGTGTTGGCATTAATGCATCTGGTTTAAGCCTTTTTAAACCATTTTAAATCCATTTTTGTTTGTTTATCTCTTGATTCAAACTATTCATTCAAGCTATCAATCCTCTTTAAGATCAGTTAAGAGTGTACAATTGATAGATTTGTTTGCGTTCCGCAGATTGTGCATAGGTTAAAGTTTTGCGTCGACCTTATGACAAGGTATGTCTTTTTTTCCTTGTTTTTGTTTTTCTATTTAGGGTTTTGTTTATACATTTTTTGTTTTATTTCCTTGCTTTAAGTTTAAAAACAAATGACAAGTGATTGTTAAATCTATCTACCATGCTTTATGCTATTTCCTTCAATGATTACACATTCGCCAGGTCCATGTCATTTTTCATTTTACCCTTGTGCATCTGCGATCTTTTTGTTCATGCCCTAGGGTTTGATGTTAATATGTGTCATCGGTGGTTTAACCCGACAAAGCTTTATATTTCACATGTTGAATACCAATCTTACAAGAACATTGTGATGACGACTATATTAGCCGCTCTCACATGTTCCGGTTGTGAACTTGACAAGATGCGGAGTTGGCATTTTTTCACTTAAACCTTTAAAGAGTTTTCCAAACATAGTGTAAGGTCAGTTATTCCCGCCACCCTTACAAGAAAATCTTGCAATTCCCATTACCTACAGAAGAGGCGTTATTTGCCGCTTAAACATCAAATGAAATTCACACCCATATGCATTGTCGGTGAAAATCGCCAATCCACATCAAACTTGTGATTTCCGGATTACCTGCAGTGTCGACAAAATGTGCCGCTCCAACATATAACTCAGTTTTCCTAGAACATGTAGAGGCAATTGAAATTGCCGACTATGCATGAGCCCCTACACATTTTTCCAAGTAATCACATGTAGTAGCGATTTTTTTCACCGACTTTACATCATAAAGTAGTTCTTCCCAAACACATGCACAAGCGGCTAAAATACCCGCTTTTACACATGCAAGTACTTCCTCATGCAGGAGCGGTCATTTTGACCGCTCATACATATTTTCCTAAATTTTTCCCAACACTGGGAAAATTCACCTTCCAAGACCTGTTAGCCCACTTTCGCCCTTACCTTGATTTGCGCGCACTCAAGCCCTTCAAGGCATGCTTTCCTATCCATGATCATCGGATCGCAATTATCCCAGTTTATCTATTTTTCCCCTAACTGCAAGATCATGGCCTTTTGCAGTTCTCAACCAATGTTCGTGGCAGATATCAATTTCAGAGTTCTCTTCGGAGCTGATGTCAGAGCCATCTCCATCCAAGGCAAAAATCATGAAGTACAAGTACCAAGGTGTTTTTCTAGTGACGGCAGTGCAGTCAAATATTGATGAAATCAGGGATACGAAAATTGGCCACGTGGACATGGCAAAATTTGTGGAAAGGGCAAAACAGACAAATCCCTCTAGGCCAATGCAAAAGATCATTGACAGCAATATTCATTCAGTTGCATCATTTCCAATTTCTACACACAATCCTGAGTTCGTTCTCTAGGTAGCCAGCCATTACAACAAAGACACTAGAGTTGTGACAGATTTTCAAGGGAATGTAATCATGAGATTGGATGCAGAATTCCTCGACAAAATCTTCATGTGTCCACCTATTGAAAACATTGGATAGATTGACTTTGCTCAGGGGCAACAGGATTATGATAGAGATGTGGAAGCTGCCAAAAGGCACATCAACAACAAATGGTTGAAAATCCCTAGAAGTAACTTGACCAGATGGCCAAAGGATCTTCCTAGGAGTGACTTTGTCAAAGAATTTTGTGATTTGATCACTCTTTTGAGTCACATCAGAGGACTTCCCTCTTCCTCCAAGTTCCAAGAATGGATGTACACTTACATCAAGGTGATTCTTTGAGGTACATAGAAAATATTCTGGGGAGAACAGATCAGTAATGTATTGCATGAGCAACTATTGAATGTCAATACCACATTCAAATTCTATATGACCTCGTATCTTGTCTATGCTACTGCAAGCATGAGAAGCTTTCCAGGTTTGACTCAGGTTGGTGACAGGAGATTGATCCCTATATATGAGTATTACCCTCAAATAACTCTGAAGAGATCAATTCATCATTTCTGAAGGGTCAATGACGCCTTCTTTTCAGTATTCATGTGCCTATGGGATTGTGAACTTGTTCATAATAGAGTTTCAGATGAAGCTTGGTAGATTGTGAATTCTTTTGGTTGCTTGTTCCTGCAATTCCCCACTTTCACATATCTCAGGGTAGGGTATTATCCCAGTTACCTTTGTATTCTTCCACGGTATCCTAGTGATCGTATTGTTCTTATGGAGCTATGCAGACAGTTGATCGTAGTGCACAATAAATAGATGGAATTGAAGAAGTCAGGGATAAAGTTCCCCCATAGAGATTGGAAGGTTTTCAGTTCAATCAGCCAATAAAGCAAAAATAGTTGATTCTGAGTTACAGTTGGTCACTATGAGAACCTACAAGAAAAGAGATCATTTTGACTTCAGAAAAGTTCAAGATAAGATCAAAAGGAAGTCAACCTTTCATATACCAATCGTTGAAGATATTTGGGCTGATCTCAAGACACAGAATGAGATTAGAAAGCTAGACTACTGCAGACTTCACCTGAGTTAGATTGAAGAGCTGGGCCTCGCTGATATTCTAGATGGAATGGAGGATGATGGGGGTGTTCTAGATCCTAGATATAATATTGAGAATGTTGAAGCCTCGCCTCTTCTGGAGGTAAAATAGTCAGTCAAAGAAGAAACATCTATAAGGAAAAGATTTCAACCCATACTGGCCAACACAAATGTATGGTTGGAAAGTAAAGGGGTTAAATTGAAGGAGTTCCTCACAGGGTCAGAGATTGAAGCACAGGAACAGACAGGCAAGAAGGTAGAGAACAGAACCAAAAACAAGAGTGACGCCCCTTCTTCATCTAAGATACACAAACCAAAGATCAAGTTTGTGTCCAAAGGAGGGAAGAAGAAGGAAGTTGCAAAAACTTCCAATGTCACTGAATCAGGTGTTGAAGATACTAACATTGATCAAATGGAGACTGAAGATATGGAGGCTGAAGATCAAAATATTCAGAAATCTAAGGATCCTCAATAGGCAATAGTATCTGATAAATCTGATGAAGAAGATGAAAATGAACAAGGCAGAGATGAGGATGTAGAAAGGGAACAACTTGGTGATCCACCTCAATCTCCTGAGAAAGATCTTCCCACAGGATCACAAGTTTCTACACCTCCTCCTCATGTTCTAGTTTCTGGTAGTTTCCCAGTGGTTTCAAATATTCCCCTTTCACCTATCTTTATTGTTTCCTCTGATAATACCCCTGTTTCTGTGAAAACCAATTTTGGAACCATTTTTTATTCTTTCGGTTCCATTCCAAGTCTATCTTCTCCATCTTTTGATATTGGCAAACAATTTGTTTTAGAGAATCTTCTATATGCATCAGAAAAGGTTGTTGATACAAGTGTGGTTTTTACCAACACCAGTCCTATTGTGACTATCATAGGTATAAACATGGATCCAGCAAAATAAGTGGTAGACTCATCTCCGGTTGTTGGCGCTTTTGTTCTTCCCCCATGGTTATCTGCATATACTCCAAAGAGGAAGAAGCAAACTATTTCACCTGATGAGATTGATATTTAAAAGTTGTTACCTGTAAAAGCAAAGACTGTGAAGAAGAAGCCTAAGACTGTTTCTAGGCTTGTCAATGAGAAAGGAATCAAATACGCCGAAATTGCTAAACCACCTGAAGATGCCACCATTGATAATTTTGACATGAGTGATTATGTCATTTCAGGGGTTGAGTTGGGCAAGCTAACTCATGAGGGTATAAAGGTAGATTTCCAAACTACTTCCAGCACTTTACTTGAAAAGTATGATGAGGTTAAAAAAGAAAAAGAACAGTATAAGGCTAAAGTAGAACAACTTGCTGTTGTTCTTCAAAAGATAGTAAAGTCGTTAGAAATTGTATAACCTATGGTAGTGACTGTAGAAGATCCCTTGATCCAGAAGGTTGAAAAAACACAAGCCAGAGGAAGGGTGGTAGGTGATATTGTGGAGCAGTTGTTAGCTCAAGGATGAGTTCTGCTAAAAACCACTGTGGAAAGGAAAGAGAAGATGAACAAAGCTAAAGTTGAGCTCGACAATCTGGTTGATTTACTCTCACAGGAGTTGCAAGATCAAGAAGAGAGCTTGGAGGAGTGGATAGATATGAAAAAGATTAAGATAAAGAACCTGATCACCATCGGGGTCGTTGCAAATAGAGAATCATATCTGAAGACCAAGGAGACTCTGGCTCATCATGTCCACATAATAAAGGGTTTAGTTGAAGATCTATGTCAAGCCCGAGAAGCCAGTGAAGATAGTGATGTCACACTTCTACACAGGCTAGAAGAACTTCCATGCACCCTAACAAGTGAAGATCACAAGTTCCTCTCAGCAGAGGAGATGGTAAGCTCCTTTGAAGAGATGGTCCAAAGGAAATTCGAAGAGGAGGTGCCCTTAGTACTTTCCATGGATAATCTATATGATCAGCATTCAACTTTAGAAAACCTGAAGGACAATTTGGACAACCATGAAAAGGCAATAAAGGCAATAAAAGACTCAATTCTCTGGGCACGCACCATCTCAGAAAACACAGGAAAACCAGATACATGTGAGATGGCAGCCATACAGGCTATGTACCAAAATTTTCTAAAGAAGAATGACGGAGGAAGCTAGTGCCTTATTTTATTTTTCTTGTGTATGATATGTAATTTGAATTTTGTTGTAGACATATCCACATGTGATTTTCCAAAATGTAATTACATGTGAGACAAAGGAAGTCCCAAGTCAAATAGGACTCTTTTGTTGAATAAGTCAAAGTAGTTGTAAATTTCCTATTTTTGCTCTGGGCTCGTCCCTATAAATAAAGAGGGCCTCTATTGTAAATATTATCTTTTATCTATTGCAACAAAACTCTACCGAATTGAGAAGCGAGTTGAGACTTTGTGCTTATTTGTGTAAATCAATTTTCAAATATTTATCAATACAAGAGAGCAAGTTAAATTCCAATCTTTGTCTTGGAGTGATTTGTTTTATGATAGAATTGTTCTTATGTCTTTGCTATCATATTATCTTTGATAAGTAATTGAAGTGTGAGAGTTCATTTCAAGTGATTAAGGAGTATTCTAAATCTGATTTTAATAGGCTTTGAGCTATAAAATCATTTGTGAGAATTGTGTTAAGTTTGTGAATGAGAAGTAACTTGAAGACTTTGAGCTGCAAGTTATTGTTTGTGATCATGTTATCTTATATCGGCATATAGTGAAGACTTTGGGCTGCACTCTATTTTGAAATCTTTTAGTTATAAATCAGAAAAAGAAGCAACGATAGACTTTGTGCTCTCGTGGGTTTCTTGGTTATTTAGTTTGTATCAAGAAATTGATCTTTTATTTTATAAACATCATTTCTAAAAAAAGAGAAATGGATGATATGGTCTCACCCCTGAATTAGTATTTAGTTTAAAGTATTTTGTGATAAGTGATAGGGAACCTCCCCTTGATGAGAGGAGAGATTTATCTTGTTACACTGTGGTCGATATAACCGTTTTGCCTTCAGTGAGTTGAAGACAAAATATTCACCCAACACCATCCTTCCATAGCATTAAGTAAATTCTTGAATTTGGAAAATACCTTGCTGCCTTCATCTTCCAAGCCAATTTCTCCAACTTTGCATAGATCTCCTTTGTCTATGAATGTGATCTGTCTCCTACACAAAAAAGCATGTACCATTTTATGCCCTTCAATCCAACTGCATCCGGGCATTTTTTTAATTCCTCTATCTTTCATCAATCTCCTTACCTTCCCACACCTGCCCACTTGTGGATAGATGTTTGAGAGAAGAACATAAGTTGTGTAGCATTTTTAGGATCCAAATCAAAAAACAGTGTTTCTATAAATACTCCTAAGCCTATATTCATATGTGATCTACAGGCACCAAGAAAACACATGCATACAACCAGCAAAGATTTAACAGGTATCTCAATGATAAAGTTTAGGGTGTCTTCAAGATAGCCAGCAATGGCAAGGAGGTCAACCATGCATGTAAATAGAGAGGCCCTAGTTAGTAGGTTGTATGGGGAGAAGGATGATTCTCATTTTCAAGAATCCTAAGTCTCATTGCTACATATGTTGCTTAAAGAAGGGCCAATTTTAAACTAGGTAGTTGTTTTGTCACTCACTTTGTGCAATGAAATGACGAGAGTCGAGTCTCCTTTAATCACTATAGATTTGCATACAGCAACCTCCAATACAATAACACCATACAATGCACACTTAACTTTATGGTACCTTAGCCTAGACATGATGCTACAGAAATCTAAAGGTACCTCCTACTAAAGATATCATACCATAGACCAAATACCACTGCACAGTATATATCACATCTACAATAACAATTTCCTTCAAAATCTAGGGTTACAGTCTATGATTAACATGCATAGACCTTTCTAGTGTTTACAAGATAATTCCTTAGTCAACACCATACTAGTGTCCACAAGATGTTTCCACAGTTAAACTAAGAAATTAATGCTACTTTGCAAACAATAAGCAAGCCTTCAGAGAGCTTAATGTTTCCATTTACATCCATGCACAATAACTTAATCAACCCTTAGGATTTTATGGACAATGAAATAGAAGGTCCTATATTCCATTTATGAGTCCTTTATCCAAATGACGTAGTGATCACAAGTACATAATATCTACCATTCTGTGGGTAGTGCTCAGACATTCAAACACAAGGAAGCCATACTAAGATAAATTTGTTCACAAACAGTCTCCAATTTAATAAATACTAGTTTGATATCACATTTCTAAGTTAGTGCAAGTCATTACAATGAACTCAAAGGTCATTCTCATCAAACGAATGCCTTCACAATAGACTGTTCTAGTTACAAGTACAATACAACTATTGCAATGTTACACAATTGTATGCAATTGACAAAAACCATTCTTTCCAAGAGTCAACCAGTAATCAAATACAATCATGTAGTGTTGTTTCAACATTGTATTACATTGTGGCTTCAGTAATGCAAACCTCATAACCTTGGAGGGAGTGTTGGGGGGCAAGCTGACCTGAACCAAGGATCCAAAACCATCCCAAAAGCCTACCTAGGAGTGGCATTATTAATCCCAAGAAGACCTCGCATCCACAATTGAGAGAGTGGACATTTATAGGTGAAATACCAACACCATTAGGGTTTACAACCATGTCAAAAAAGATAACCATGAACCAGACTAGGTTTCCTCAAGACTCATGCTATGTTGCAATGATAGCATTCTAGCAATTCTAGCCAGGGTTTGAAACTCCACCTCAAACTGTGACCAAATTAATGTAGCTTCCTTCATGATAGAAATCCAAAACATATTAACCAACAGTTTTCCACAGTTTGTAAGTCCCATGATCTTAAGTCTGAACTCTCATAGTTAACAATATTTTCCTCATCCAAACCCTTTAGCATAGGCTTTCACAAGACCACATAGAGTTACACAAGTTAAAGGAAATGTTTCACCAAAATGGTCAGTGTAATTTTACAAGAATGGATGACAAGGAGCTTTACTTCAAAGAAAGGTTAGCCTAGTTGAAGAAGACCAGTTGGCAATTTGAATCTTAGTCTCCAACCCAAACAGCAAGACACTCAGCCAACATGATGAGCACACCCAAAGTCTCCCTTCCTCTAAATCACTTATAGTCCAACCATCAACCTTCCTTCCTCGACTCCAAGGCAAAAGGAAGAATTCCCCCCCAAAATGGTTCCCCACTCCTTCCTTTTCTCCCTCACATACCTCAAAACCAAGCACATTAAAGACTAGTACTTCCCAAAGTTGTTATGGCATAGGAGAGTTAATGCCTACTGCCAATGGTGGCTCCTTCTCAACAACAAAAAAATGTGCATATTAAAATTTAAATGTCCACTATTATATTTCAAAGGTTTGAAATATAACCAACAACATAACTGTAATGCATGCCCCCCTTTAAGTCTTATAATAAAAAGGTTAGGAAACAAAGACTTGAGATAAACCCTTTGGTCTGTTCACTTAGGAGACCACCTGAAAACTCAATGATAACTACATCCACATGATCAACAAGAATGACAAGTGACCTATGAATAACAATCCACTTGAGTCAAAAAGACAAGAAGACCAATAGAAACCAAACACAACAAACATAGTACAACTGTAACTAATTGTCTCACGTATCACTCTATAACGTCTTCAAAGATTATTGAAACTCAACACAAGAAATGCAAATTGACATATTAACACAACAATATCCAACTAAGTTATTGAAAATCAACTATTGATACCTCGTTCTCCATCCAGATTACAAAATCGGTCCACTTTTTGCTTTGTAACGTTTCCTTTTCAAATTGCGTTGGTTGCCAGCCATATTTCTCCTCTTGTCAAAACATGGCACATGGACTAGTTAAACTAATTAATATGCAATCATTTACTTTTTCCTAGAAAATAAAAAAATATCATTTAACATATTAAATATACTTACAAATGTACAAATCAAGGCATGTAAACCTTTCTAGCCACTGTGATGAGTGGCACGAAGTTTGTCAAGCCTAGCCTTGGAGGCCTTGTCCTAAAACATTTACTAATTCAATTTAATTATGCACAAATAAAATTTAAAAATCGTTTAATAAATTTGATATAATCTTATGAGCAAATTCAAATACCTACGTACTCTCCTCACCAGACTTCCTCCATGCATCGGACTTCTCATATGCTTTTACAAGCTCTTTCCATACTTTGAGACTTACATCAATTGGCCTTTTTTTGAGACTTTGCTCGGGAGGGATTTTTTTATCTTTTTTGTTTGGTTGCACCAAAATCTCTTGCAGTTTTGAGACATTCATAGCTTTATTTTCTTTACAGACCAACCTGTGCCAAATTCAGTCTCCATGTCTTGGATAACTGCTTTTTGCAAGTGCATGGGTATCTTTGAGAATGGCAAATGTAGATGGTCTTTGAATAGTTGAAGGCATGATTCCTTCAACCTATTCACAAACATTTTTCCAGCATATGTCATTCAGAATTCCCCTGAAACCACATTGTATCCTATCTTGGTATCGTAGCTACCAATGCAAGATGCAAAACATGGCATGGTGGTTGAAGAAGTTTGTGTCCTAGGAGTGGCTAGGACATTGGAAGCCTCTACTCCCTATTCCACATTCTTAGAGGTTACTGTTATTGATTTCCTCTTGGATCTTTTGCCCGATCCATGAGTGCTTGGGGAATCAATTGATTCCCTTTGACACTGTTGATTTGGTTGCAATGTTTCAAGGGCTTTACTAGATCATTTTTCTATGTATCTAGCAAGCATTGTCAAGTCAACACCATCCAATTTGTTCATTGCCTCTACCCCCAATATGGAAGCCAATGCCTCTTTATCTTTGTCAGTCTTATGTCCGTATATATATATATATAAAATAAATTTCTTCTTTTAAATTTAAAAATAGAAAACTAAATACTAAAAATCAAAGAAATAATGGAAACATTTACAAATCTATAAATTGACAGTGAATTACCTGATTATGGCCAGAGTTTGCTCCCTTCCCTCTATTGCTTGACATTTTGAGGTGACCTAGGGAAAATTATTTTCATCCAGTCTATGGAGGCAATCGTAGCCAAGTATGAATTAACAGCGTGCTTGACCAATCGTAGCCAAAAACAAATATGTAGCCAAAAACAAATCTTAACAACTTGTATTTTGGGTAGGATGTACAAAGAGACCTTATTCGACAGGCCTTCCAAAAATGGTAAATGCAAGTTATACTACAAGCAAGGATAATTAACAACATTACTACTCAAATTTACCCTAAAGTGTGAGTACAACATCTTAGAAAAACTTTCTTTGAGCTCAAAATTATATCAAAATTGATAAAAACCTAGGTCAAGAGTTAATTTCTCAGCAATTGGAACTTACTTGCTAAAAGGCAGATGAACAAGCTTCATTGAATGGCTAAGGTAGCTAGAAATCCCAAATTTAGTAGCTAGCTAAAGCAATTTTTTATCTTTTGGATGTCTAGAGCCAAAAATAAATAAAATACAGATTCACGGATCCATTGTAGAAACTTTTCAGTAACTTCCATTTTTGACATAATAAAGTCGTCACTTTGCAACCTACAATTCTTAGCAGGAAACCTAAAATAGAGGCACAATACATTGTGTTGTGGACTTAAATGTATTAACTTATTTGTGTTTTTTTTTTGTGTGGTATGTTTTAACGCTGGCACAAATTTTAAATTGTTTTTTTGGATTCATTAGTCGGCACTAAAGTCGGTGTCTCTAACGCCAACTTTTGTGCCAACTTTCAACCCTAACTGTAATCTCTTTGGGATGCCAAAACCTGTGCAAAGTGCACCTAATTTAGCACCATCATCATCCATCTCCTAAGCAAACATCTCCATTGCACCCTACACCACCTTCGCATCACAAGCTTCAATGTTTATGGGGATGTGTGCAACCATTGGTTATGGTTCCCTTCCATTCTGCAATAAATCTACCATCATTCATCCACTATCCTACATACCCTCCACATACCATCCCTATGGTCCATGCTTTGGCATAAGTCTGACATAATCCACATCATAATCCACTATTTTCCCTACATAATCCACATCATAATCCACTTTTCTCCCCTATAGAATCCATGTCATAATCCACTATCTTCCTAATCCATTTACCTTCCATGTATCCCTTACCAACATCGATGAGGGCACTCGACATGGTCCATGCACAAGGACATCATTCTCTAATGGGACTATAACCTTTTAGTGCAGTGTAACATAACCTTCAACCCTCAACCCTAAACACAATACCTTAAACCCTAATCCCTCCACCCTAAACCCTAATCCCTCAACTGTAAACACTATCCTTAAAGCCTGAAGCCTCAACCCTTAAACCTTAAACCCTAAACCCTATCCCTAAACCCTCAACCCTAAACACTATACCTTAAACTCTAATCCCTCAACACTAAACCCTAAACCCTCAACCCTAAACACTATACCTTAAACTCTAATCCCTCAACACTAAACCCTAATCCCTTAACCCTAAACCCTAATCCATTATCACTAAACCTTAAACCCTATCCCTAAAGCCTCAACCCTCAACACTTGAACCTTAAATCCTAAACCCTATCCCTAAACCCTCAACCCTAATTAGTACTATGCCTTAAACCCTAATCCCTCAACTCTAAACCCTAATCCCTAAACCCTAAACCCTCAACCCTCAACCCTAAACCCTCAACCCTCAACACTATACCTTAAACCCTAATCCCTCAACCCTAATCACCCTAATCTTAAAGCTAAACTTAAAGCTTCCACCATCCCCAAGGGATCTAGAAATGCAAAATTAGATGCCTCTATTGATAAAGCCAAACATCCTAAGGGTCCTCATGCCTCGAGACATAAAAATAAAGAGTCAAAGAAAAATTTATCCAAAAATTTATCCAAGCCCATACCTCCACAAGCAAAGTCCAAAACCAAAATGGTATGGGTACCTAAGCAACAAGAAATCAAGTTAAATGAGGCATCTACCTCTAACAAATCCCAACCGTCTACTCCCATCTCAAATTCCCATTCCACTCAAAAGTGTCAAAACATTCCATCCCACAAGAAAAATAAAAGTAATAAAACACCTAAGTCTAAGTGGGTTCCTAAAGCCCTTCATCATCCATCTCCTAAGAAAACATCTTCATTGCACCCTACACCACCTCCACATCACAAGCTTCAATGTTTATGGGGATGTGTGTAACCATTGGTTATGGTTCCCTTCCATTCTACAATAAATCTACCATCATTCATCCACTATCCTACATACCCTCCACATACCATCCCTATGGTCCATGCTTTGGCATAAGTCTGACATAATCCACTATTTTCCCTACATAATCCATGTCATAATCCACTTTTCTCCCCTCTAGAATCCATTTCATAATCCACTATCTGTCTAATCCATTCACCTTCCATGTATCCCTTACCAACATCGATGAGGGCACTTGACATGGTCCATGCACAAGGACATCATTCTCTAATGGGACTATAACCTTTCAGTGCAGCATAACGTAACCTTCAACCCTCAACCCTAAACACTATACCTTAAACCCTAATCCCTCCACCCTAATCCCTCAATCATAAATGCTATCCCTAAAGCCTGAAGCCTCAACCCTTAAACATTAAACCATAAACCCTCAACCCTAAAAACTATACCTTAAACTCTAATCCCTCAACACTAAAGCCTAATCCCTTAACCCTAAACTCTAATCCTTTATCGCTAAACCTTAAACCCTATCCCTAAAGCCTCAACCCTCAACACTTGAACCTTAAATCCTAAACCCTATCCCTTAACCCTCAACCCTAAATAGTACTATGCCTTAAACCATAATCCCTCAACTCTAAACCCTAATCCCTAAACCCTAAACCCTAAACCCTCAACACTATACCTTAAACCCTAATCCCTCAACCCTCAACCCTAATCTTAAAGATAAACTTAAAGCTTCCACTCATTCCACCATCCCCAAGGGATCCAGAAATGCAAAATTAGATGCCTCTGTTGATAAAGCCAAACATCCTAAGGGTCCTCATGCCTCAGGACATAAAAACAAAGAGTCAAAGAAAAATCAATCCAAAAAGTTATCCAAGCCCATACCTCCATAAGCAAAGTCCAAAACCAAAATGGTATGGGTACCTAAGCAACAAGAAATCAAGTTAAATAAGACATCTACCTCTAAAACATCCCATCCATCTACTCCCATCTCAAATTCCCATTCCGCTCAAAAGTGTCAAAACATTCCATCCCACAAGCAAAACAAAAGTAATAAAACATCTAAGTCTATGTGGGTTCCTAAAGCCCTTCATCATCCATCTCCTAAGCAAACATCTCCATTACACCCTACACCACCTCTGTATCACAAGATTCAATGTTTATGGGGATGTGTACAACCATTGGTTATGGTTCCCTTCCATTCTGCAATAAATCTACCATCATTCATCCACTATCCTACATACCATCCCTATGGTTCATGCTTTGGCATAAGTCTGACATAATCCACATCATAATCCACTATTTTCCCTACATAATCCACATCATAATCTACTTTTCTCCCCTCTAGAATCCACGTCATAATCCACTATCTGCCTAATCCATTTGCCTTCCATGTATCCCTTACCAATATCAATGAGGGCACTTGACATGGTCCATGTGCAAGGACATCATTCTGTAATGGGACTATAACCTTTTAGTGCAGCATAACAAAACCTTCAACCCTCAACCCTAAACACTATACCTTAAACCCTAATCCCTCCACCTTAATCACTCAACCGTAAACTCTATCCCTAAAGCCTAAAGCCTCAACCCTTAAACCTTAAACCCTAAACCCTATCCCTAAACCCTCAACCCTTAACACTATACCTTAAACTCGAATCCCTCAACACTAAACCATAAACACTATACCTTAAACTCTAATCCCTTAACACTAAATCCTAATCCTTCAACCCTAAACCTTAATCCCTTATCACTAAACCTTAAACCATATCCCTAAAGACTCAACCTTCAACACTTGAACCTTAAATCCTAAACCCTATCCCTAAAGCCTCAACCCTAAATAGTACTATGCCTTAAACCCTAATCCCTCAACTCTAAACGCTAATCCCTAAACCCTAAACCCTCAACCCTAAACCCTAAACACTCAACCCTCAACACTATACCTTAAACCCTAATCCCTCAAGCCTCAACCCTCAACCCTAATCTTAAAGCTAAACTTAAAGCTTCCACTCATTCCACCATCCCCAAGGGATCTAGAAATGCAAAATTAGATGCCTCTATTGATAAAGCCAAACATCCTAAGGGTCCTCATGCCTCAGGACATAAAAACAAAGAGTCAAAGAAAAATCAATCCAAAAAGTTATCCAAGCCCATACCTCCACAAGCAAAGTCCAAAACCAAAATGGTATGGGTACCTAAGCAACAAGAAATCAAGTTAAATGAGGCATCTACCTCTAAAAACTCCCAACCATCTACTCCCATCTCAAATTCCCATTCCACTAAAAAGTGTCAAAACATTCCATCCCACAAGAAAAACAAAAGTAATAAAATGCCTAAGTCTATGTGGGTTCCTAAATCCCTTCATCATCCATCTCCTAAGTAAACATCTCCATTGCACCCTACACCACCTCTGTATCACAAGCTTCAATGTTTGTGGGGATGTGTACAACCATTGGTTATGGTTCCCTTCCATTCCGCAATAAATCTACCATCATTCATCCACTATCCTACACACCCTCCACATACCATCCCTATGGTCCATGCTTTGGCATAAGTCTGACATAATCCACTATTTTCTCTACATAATCCACATCATAATCCACTTTTCTCCCCTCTAGAATCTACGTCATAATCCATTATCTACCTAATACATTTTCCTTCCATGTATCCCTTACCAACATCGATGAGGGCACTTGACATGGTCCATGTGTGAGGACATCATTCTCTAATGGGACTATAACCTTTCAGTGTAGCATAACGCAACCTTCAACCCTCAACCCTAAACACTATACCTTAAACCCTAAATCCTGAAGCCTCAACCCTTAAACCTTAAACCCTAAACCCTATCCCTAAACCCTCAACCCTAAACACTATACCTTAAACTCTAATCCCTCAACACTAAACCCTAAACCCTCAACCCTAAACACTATACCTTAAACTCTAATCTCTCAACACTAAACCCTAATCCCTCAACCCTAAACCCTGATCCCTTATCACTAAACCTTAAACCCTATCCCTAAAGCCTCAACCCTCAACACTTGAACCTTAAATCCTAAACCATATCCCTAAACCCTTAACCCTAAATAGTACTATGCCTTAAACCCTAATCCCTCAACTGTAAACCCTAATCCCTAAACCCTTAACCCTAAATCCTAAACTCTAAACCCTCAACCCTCAACACTATACCTTAAACCATAATCCCTCAATCCTCAACCCTCAACCCTAATCTTAAAGCTATACTTAAAGCTTCCACTCATTCCACCATCCCCAAGGGATCTAGAAATGCAAAATTTGATGCCTCTACTGATAAAGCCAAACATTCTAAGGGTCCTCATGCCTTAGGACATAAAAACAAAGAGTCAAAGAAAAATCAATCCAAAAAGTTATCCAAGCCCATACCTCCATAAGCAAAGTCCAAAACCAAAATGGTATGGGTACCTAAGCAACAAGAAGTCAAGTTAAATGAGGCATCTACCTCTAAAAAATCATAACCATCTACTCCCATCTCAAACTCCCATTCCGCTTAAAAGTGTCAAAACATTCCATCCCAAAAGCAAAACAAAAGTAATAAAACACCTAAGTCTATGTGGGTTCCTAAATCCCTTCATCATCCATCTCTTAAGGAAACATCTCCATTGCACCCTACACCACCTCTGCATCACAAGCTTCAATGTTTATCACGATGTGTGCAACCATTGGTTATGGTTCCCTTCCATTCCGCAATAAATCTACCATCATTCATCTACTATCCTACATACCCTCCACATACCGTTGCTATGGTCCATGCTTTGGCATAAGTCTAACATAATCCACATCATAATCTGCTATTTTCCCTACATAATCCACTTTTCTCCCCTCTAGAATCCACATCATAACCCACTATCTGCCTAATCCATTTGCCTTCCATGTACCCCTTACCAACAAAGATGAGTGCACTCGACATGGTCCATGCGCGAGAAGGTCATTCTCTAATGGGTTTAGGGTTGATGGATTAAGGTTTAGGGTTCAGGAATTAGAGTTTAAGGTATAGTGTTGAGGATTGAGGGTTTCGGGATAGGGTTTAGGGTTGAGGGATTAGGGTTTAGGGTTGACAAAATAGGGTTGAGGGTTTAGGAATAGGGATAGTGCTTAGGGTTTAGGGATGAGGGATTAGGGTTGAGGGTTGAGGGATTAGGGTTGAGGTTCGAGGGTTGAGGGATTAGGGTTTAGGGATATGGTTTAGGGTTTAGGGTCGAGGGATTAGGGTTTAAGGTATAGTGTTGAGGGTTTAGGTATAGGGTTTAGGGTTGAGAGATTAGGGTTTAGGGTTGATGGATTAGGGTTTAACATTGAGGGTTGAGGGTTGAGGTCAGCTGAGGTTTGAGGGTTTAGGGATAGGGTTGAGGGTCAAGGGATTAGGGTTGAAGAGTGTCAAGGGTATAGGGATTAGGGTTTAAGATATAGTGTTGAGGCTTTAGGGATAGAGTTTAGGGTTGAGGGATTAAGGTTTAGGGTTGATGAATTAGGGTTTGACGTTAAGGGTTGAGGGTTAAGGTCAGTTGAGGGTTTAGGGATAGGGTTGAGGGTTGAGGGATTAGGGTTAAAGTAGAGTGTCGAGGGTATAGGGATTAGGGATAGGGTTTAGGGTTGAAGGTTTAAGGATTGAAGGTTGAGGCTTTAAGGATAAGGGTTAAGGGATTAGGGTTTAAGATATAGTGTTGAGGGTCAAGGTTTTAGGGTTAGGTTTTAGGATTTAAGGTTTAAGTGTTGAGGGATAGGGTTAAGGCTTTACAGATAAGGGATTAGGATTTAAGGTATAGTGTTGAGGGTTGATGGTTTAGGAATAGGGATAGCAGTTAGGGTTTAGGAATGAGGGATAGGGTTTAGTGTTGAATGTTTAAGGATTGAGGGTTGAGGCTTTAGGGCTGAGGGTTAAGGGATTAGGGTTTAAGATATAGTGTTGAGGGTTGAGGTTTTAGGGTTTAAGGTTTAAGGGTTGAGGGTTGAGGGATAGGGTTGAGGGTTTAGGGATAAGAGATTAGGGTTTAAGGTATAGTGTCGAGGGTTCAGGATTTAGGAATAGGGATAATGTTTAGGGTTTAGGGATGAGGGATTAGGGTTGAGGGTTGAGGGATTAGGGTTGAGGGTTGAGGGTCGAGGGATTAGGGTTTAGGGTTTAGGGATGAGGGATTAGGGTTTAAGGTACAGTATCTATCTAATCCATTTGCCTTCCATGTTATAATTAGTTATCAAAAGTTGTGTCTTTTTGTAACGAGTTTGTAACTTGTGGCCTCTCGTATATAAGAGAGACCAAGACCCGAGAGAAAAAAGGAGGGTAGTAGTTCTTTCTAAAGAATTTTAGGGGACTTAGTAAGAAGATAGATTGCACCCATCCCACCCATCCACTTTCATGTTCCAAAAACTTTGCAGTTAATATATATATTATGAAGCAGTATTATGGAGAAGACTATACTTAAATGGTAACCTTTTTTCAATGTTCAACTGTTGTGTTAATTTTCATGTTTATATGCTGATGTACTGTCTCCAAAGTGATTAAAAAAAGATACAAATGATTTGATGATGATGATGATGATGCTTGTAATTTAGATGGTGTGGATGCTTGTAATTTGCTCATACTATAATGAAAACCCTTTGCTTACAATTTTATAAATTAAATGAGAAGAAATCTATCAAATTCTACCAATGCAAGAATAATGAGCTTACCAGTGAAAGTGATCACCATTCTTTCACAAATTAGGTCACCTGCTTCTTCCCTTTTCAAATGTTTTTAAAGGAGGAGATGTCTTTAAACATGTCATCAGGCATTGAAAATTGATGTAGTATTTTCCTCTGTTTAGTGCATGGACTTTAGAGTCCTATGTCTAAACAGTCACCATGTATGGTGAATGGATCTGTTGGAACCAGAATTTTCATAAAAGTTCTGAGTGTTTTATTTGTGTATCCATGACTCCTACTCTTATTTTTCCATAATAAATCACGTTATTACCATTCATAAAGTCATCTTTTCCTTTTACCACAATACCACTATCACATTGGCTAGCCTTCATAATACCCATGTCATACCTCCTTACCACAGAACATTCTCAAAAGGCCCGCGGTATGATGGTGAGAATAGTTAATACTCACTATACCGCTATACACACAATACCACTATACCTCGGGGGGCCAAAACATAAACCACGGTAGAACGGTAACCAAGTCGTTGGGTTATTTAAAGCATACTAATCACACGAACATCAAAATATGAAGATTGAAGCTCAACACGAAGATTTGACGGTGAGAATAGTTAATACTATACACTACACACTATACCATTATACCTCAAGGGGCCAAAACATAGCCCATGGTAGAACGGTAACCAAGCCGTTGGGTTATTTAAAGCATACTAATCACATCAACATCAAAATATGAAGATTGAAGCTCAACACGAAGATTTGAATCGTGCGAATTTATGAACCAGAAGTAAATACATCTTGAAATACATGAAACAAATTAAGATTTCTCACTCATAGAAGTGGAAGACAAGTTACACAGAAGCTCAAGCCACAGGAGTAAAGAGAATTCTTCAAGGCAATTTTTATGGGTAAGCTCTGCTCATCATTTCTTGTGAATTTCATAAAATGGCACCTAAAAAGACTGAGGTAGTGTTGGTAAGAGACACTATGTGGCTTCATGAGTATTGTCATTGATGGGAACAAAGTCCATCCCACACATCCGCAGGACATGGTATGTCTATACCAGAACTTAGATTAAAGAGTATTTTGGTCCAGTGAGCAAGAACAGAGCATGCAGCAAGGTCCGACAATCAGGTCTAAATCTCTCAGAAGAAGTATCTAAGAAAAGTGTGGACTTGGGGAAGTCAAGAGGAGTACCATGAATGATGCATTCTAGAGATTGAGCCTCCGGTGATGAAAGAGTGAAAAGATATGAGCACCTAAGTGTTGGGTTCCTGTTTGGCAGAGTAGACTGAGGAAGAACTGACCGGCAGAGCATCAGACCTTAATCCGGATGAGAAATTGATGGTGATCAAGTTTCTTGAGGGATCATTCATGGTTGGCCGACATGATTGATGACTCCTATAACTATCTTTTTGATACGCATCTCTTAGCAAGCATGGATTCAGCTAACAAACCAAAGTTTGGGAAAATCTTGAGTATTATGGATGCCGACTAGAAAGATGTTGAAATCCTTTATGCGGATATATATACCAGATGGATTTCGATGTGAATACATATGTGGTGTGTTGTGAAGTGTGAAGAAAAGTAGAGAGCAGTGTGGAAGTGGCAATACAGGTCCGGTATGTGATAGAATAGCAGCACTAAAGGAGAGGAAGAATGAAGTGTAGTAGATCAGTATATTGAGCCTAACCAGAACTAAACCTTAGCATATGTGGATGCTTCTCATCAGTTCAAGTACCTGGTTTCTTTCTATAAACTATTATAGGTAGTAAGCCTCTTGTGAGTAGTGTGCTCAGGCAGTGAGCCCTAATTGGCAAGTGTCATTTTGTACTTCTATTCTTTTAACAGAGAATACAATCTTGGGTTAGTCACCCCGTGGTTTTTCCCTTAACAAGGTTTTCCATGTAAAAATCCTTGTGTTATGTGTGTTGATTTCTTTCTGCTCTCATGTTCATGTATGCTTATATGTTTTGATACTGCACTAATTATTAAAGAAGAAAAGAAAGTCAAATAATTAAGATAACTAATTCACCCTCCCTTCTCAGTTATCAACAATTGGTATCAGAGCTAAGTTCCTCTAGACAAAGCCTAACAGCTTGAGGAAGATCTGGGAATCTCAATGGATGTGTACAGTATGAGGGATCAACTTTAGTCTACCCTAGATGATCTTGAACAATCTCACTCTGAAGTTAATAACCTGACGGAAAGACTCAAACAAGCTAATGATTTCATAAATGAACTCAAAGAAAAACTAAGTATCTCAATGAAGAAAAGAAAGGAACTACTTCAACAATTAGCAAGTCAAAGTGAATCCAATGATACTAATGAAGATCTGAATGAGAAAACCAAGTTATGTGAGAAGTTATCAAAAGAGGTCATTATGGTAAGACATGAAATGGAATCAGGAGTCATGAAATTCACCCAAAAGATTGAAGAGAAAAGAAAAAGTGAAGATAATCTAAAACAATCTCTCAAGGAGAAGTCAAAAGACTGCCACAAAATGGATAGACTAATCAGGCATCTGGAATCTGATCTTGAAGAAGCTAGAGACAATGAAGAACAACTTGAGAATCAGATAGACACTCTTAAGAATGATCTTCAAATAGAAAATAAATACAAAGAGAAATTCAAGATAAGCTCTGCTCAACTTGAAGTTCTTCTTGAAAGCCAAAAGAGGGTAGATGACAAGAAAGGCTTGGGGTATGAGAAAGGGGAAAGCTCCAGATCCAGTCAGAAGAACTCTAGATCAGGAAATCCAAGGAACAGGCCTAGAAGACCTCCGGTAAGGCAACCAAATGCTCAAAGATATCCATCCTTCAATGGATACTGCTACAACTGCAATAACTTCGGTCATAAAGCAAATCAATGTAGAAGAAGAATGAATCAGACTAATTCATCCTTCTCTGGACAGTGTTTTAACTGCAACAGGTATGGTCACAAATCTCATGAATGTAGAAATATGCAAATGAGTAATTCATTCAATGGTAGATGCTTTGCATGTAATAGAATGGGACATATGGCTAATCAATGTAGATCAAGAGGATATCAGTCAAATCTACAAAGAAATGTTGTTTTCTACAATTGCAATAGATCCACTCATATTGCCAAATTCTGCAGAAGTAAGAATCAGGATAAAAGGGGTCCGGTGCATCGTAATCAAAATCAAGACAAAGGAAAAGGAAAAGTGAATGCGAATGAAGTTCAAAGGGAGATGAACAAGATTTGGGTAAATAGAAGTATAGAAAATGTTGGGGATGGATCCGCGCTAGAATCTGGTGCTGATATTCCTTCCAGAAACTAAATAGATGAGCTCTGGCTCAGGGGGAGTCAAAAAGGAAAACAAATTCCCCCAACCAGTCATTTGGTGCCTGAAATTGGCACATGGAAAGTTGTGGATTAAAGGGTTCTCAGAGAAATATCTAAATAAGACTTGGTAAAGATATGGAAGATCCACAAGAAGTTTTCAAGAGGTTAAACATCCAAGATTGATCCGGTTTAACAGTCATCCGGTAAAAGCAGGATTCCCACAATTAGATCCGGTATGATTTAAAATTCAAATATCTTGATCTGTGGATAAATGGAATGATTGAAAAAGGGAGATAGATTGTCATTTATCACCAAGAACCACTCTAATTGAAACTCATTAATCTGGAAAGATCTCTCTCAGAATAAGGAGAGCAAGGCAACCAGAATGACTTAAGTTGTGCATTTATTGTAATGTGGAATTAGGGTTTGCGCAGAAATATAAGGGTTCTCTTGTTCATGATTTGCACATTTGCATTTGAAAAGAAGAAAGAAGGAGCTCTGCAACAAAATTGCCTCAAAACCTCTCAAAGATCAACTGCAGAAGTCGATTCAACCAGCAATCTTATCCGGCTCATATCGTGAACCCTAGAGGCATAAAAAGGTATTTTCGCTCTTGAATATCTCTCTCTGAATCTTTTGAAAGATGGCTACTCCAAATGTTGTCAAAATCACTGATAGGCCGCGCCCTAAGTTCAAGAAACACCCTTACAAATCTCTAGAAGTTGATCCTTTAAGCACCTTCTCTAGCATTCCGCATGGAGTTTTGCATGTAGAAGATGTTAGGGCATACATTCATGCGAATATTGAGGAATTTGGGGAATCCAAGCTGATGGATATCTATCACAAGCAGTTAATAGATGAATCATTTGAACTCAAACCTCAGTACAAGGCCATCCGGGACAAGCATTTTGGACATTGCATCCATTTCCCCTATTTTGCAGAAGATGAATGGGTCTAGTATGTTCTGAGCAGAGTGCATGACAACTTCATGTGGTTTATGAGGCCATTTAAGATCACAAAAGATGCTATTAGGGTAGTAACCAGATTGCACTCATCCGGTGGGTTACCTGCTCTCAAATCGGTCAAAAACCAAACTGTAAGTGAGGCTATCGGATCAAAATTTGACAATAGAAGATATCACTAATCCAGATATCAAGTTTTCCTCCATGATAATTGGCTACAAGATATATCACTCCAGCAAGGAGAGTTTTGTATCTGGAACTGCAATTTATACTACTTATCAGATGCTAAGGGAGAATGCAGATTATGATCTTTGCGAGCTTCTTCTGAGCCAACTGTTGGAAAACTTGCAAAAGATCAAAAAGGACAAGAAGAACTCATTCAAATATGGTGGCCTAATAGTATGTCTCTTCTTTTACTACATGAATGAGCTCCCTGGATCCAATGGTTGGGTATGGCAAAATGACAGACCGGTTGCCATACAAATCAGAGATTACATGTATGGGCTTGGTGATGCCAAGGCTCAAAGTACAACACTCTGGGGATACTTTAAGAACTTTCAAAGTATGATGTAGGCCAGAGAAAGAATCCCCCAATCATTGGTTGAGAAATACAAGGATACAGTGTGCTTTATGGTAGACACTAATCAATGCCTAATGGAGGCAATGGAGCCAAGGATAGTCTGGATTATGCCAATGGGGTATGAGGTTGATGAGAAAATCCTAGAGCTGCATATCCAACACCTGCTGAGTCAGCCCAAGGACCCTGAGGCAGAAAGGTTTGGAACCTTTCAAGATTTGAGTGTGAAAATTCATGTTGAGCTAAGACAACCGGAGATGAAAAGAAAAGTGAGAAGTAGAGGAAGTTGCCAAAAGATTTGGCATTTATAAAGAAGCAGTCGATGCAAATAGAGAGAAACTAGAAAGAGTAGAGAAAGAGAAACAAGAAGCAAAAAAAGAAAGTGATCTGATGCAAGCCCCCTCCTGGACCAGATCCTCCAAAAGCTCTGCACCTGCCACCTCTAAGAGCTAAAAAGCCTCAAAACCGGAAGCCAAGACATCCAGTAAGGGAGAAAAGAGAACAAAAACCAAGGCCACAAGGTCCTATACAAGTCAAAAAGATGATGAAGAGACAGAATTAGATGATGAGGTTAAGAAAATGAAGAAGAAAAAGAAAACCTCTATGGAATCATCTGCCAGCAAAAACAAAGAAGAAGAAGCAGAAGAATTCATTGAAAGGCCTACTCTCTACATTGATGATATCATCAAATCAGTCATTATGGATGGGAATCTGCAACCAATGACTAAATTTTATGATGAATATAATGAAGTTGACCAGAAGATCTTACAAGATGCTACAGTCAAGTATCTAAACATCTATAATAAAGCATTCATTGAAATTATATCTTTGATTCCCAAAAGCCTAGAGAAGGAACTTGAAATGAGAAAGGACAATGCCAAGGCAAAAGACCTAGAAATCCAGGAGTAGATTGCTATCCAACTCTATCCTTCCATTACCCCTCGACAAATGAACATGATCTTCAAGGACTGCAAGAATGAGTTCCAGAGCAAAGCAAGAATGAACCAGCTTATGCTTGGAGAGACTGACCAAGTGGGAAAAGAAACAGAAGATATCCTCCAGAATGCATTTAAAAGATACAATCTTCCTGTTATAGAGGACTTATGTGATGAACCTTCTGCCATGGATGACAAAGGACTGAGTACATCAAAAGAAGAATCTACTGTGAAAAATGTAGAAGAGCCAAAGGACATAGGTGAGGAGAGGACTCAGGACTTGGATTCCTCTACTCTGAAAGAGGAAGTTCCTGAAGAAGTAAACATCTCTCTTTCGGATCCCCCTGCTGACTTCGGAACTGAAGGAGAAGAAAGAAAAGATGAGAAAATTAGTCAAGAAGAAGAGGTCAAGGGAAGAGAAAAAGATCAAACAGAGAAAACCCCAGATGATAGTTCTGAGGCCACAGAAGGAAAGAAAACTCTGTCTCTGGCAAGAGACACTGCAAAACCAGTTAAAGACTTACTGACAAAAGAAATGATGGAATTAGATGAACAGGAGCTATTCCAAGGACCACTCAATTTTAACTCCCTCTCTCCGATCCAGACAATGAAGGTAGCATCTTTTCCTCAAGCCAAAGCAAAAGAAAAGCTTCTGAAGTCACACATGGAAGACTGTGAGCTGATAGAGATTGCATCTGGTGTGTTGGAGAAGATCATGCCATCCTTCTAGAAGGATCTTTTGGCCTCCTCATCTGGTAATCTAAAATCTCTTGTTAATTATGTTAACACACATTTTAATTCTTTGGAGAAAGCAGCAAAAGAGAAAGTCCAGAAAGAGTTTTTGGGTAAGAGATTCTCTAAGATACAAGGACTTATAACAAATGATAGGAGAAATTTGGTTATTGGGATAAAGAGATTAGAAAATGCTCTTAAAGATGGTGGAGATCTATACAAATTTTCTCTATCTTGGTCCACCGTGATAGTAGATATTACCAAGAAGGTGGAAGAACAAGAGAACAAACTATCAAGTTTATCTCAAAATTTTGATCCTCTCACCTCTTCCATAATGAATCAAGAATGTCAGACTATTGCAGCTATAAATGAAATAAAGAAGCTTGAGAAAGAGAAGAAAAATAGAATAAGCAGGCTAAGTGAACTAAGAGGAATAATTATCCCTAAGTTAGAGGCAATGCATGAGACCCTAACTGATGCCCAGACCATAGCCCGGACCAGTGATCCAGTAGACTTAAAGAGGGCAAAAGCTTTTGCATTTTTGCTAAGTGGTCACATTTCAATCTTGGACAGGATGAAGTAGAGTTGGGCAATAGAATTTGTCCAATTAAAAACAACTTTTGTGGATCTACTTAAGTATATGTAAGTATGACTTGTATATATACTTATGCGACTATGTATAGGTTAAATTTTGCAAATTTTGGTGTGCGGATTCCACCCTTTGCCATTGATATCAAAGGGGGAGTGAGGAGCAGTGAAAAATGTGGAATCCAGCTAAGGGGGAGCTCTGATAAAAGTGTACATAAGATAGAGCATCTACCAAGGGGGAGTTTGTTATAACACTTAGTCATTTTTCACTAAGTGTTGTCATCAATGCCAAAGGGGGAGATTGTTGGCAAGAGACACTGTGTGGCTTCATGAGTATTATCATTGATGGCAAAAAAGTCCATCCCACACATCCGTAGGACATGGTATGTCTATACCAGAAGTCAGATTGAAGAGTATTTTGGTCTGGTGAGCAAGAACAAAGCATGCAGCAAGGTCCGACAATCAGGTCTGGATCTCTCAGAGGAAGTATCTTAGAAAAGTACGAACTTGGGGAAGTCAAGAGGGGTACCATGAATGATACATTTTAGAGATTGAGCCTTCGGTGATGAAAGAGTGAAAAGATATGAGCACCTAAGTGTTGGGTTCCTATTTGGCAGAGTAGACTGAGGAAGAACTGACCAGCAGAGCATCAGACCTTAATCCGGATGAGAAATTGATGGTGATCAAGTTTCTTGAGGGATCATTCATGGTTGGCTGACATGATTGATGACTCCTATAACTATCTTGTTGATATGCATCTCTTAGCAAGCATGGATTCAGTCGACAAACCAGAGTTTGGGAAAATCTTGAGTATTCTGGATGCCGACTAGAAAGATGTTGAAATCCTTTATGCGGATATATATACCAGATGGATTTTGATGTGAATACATATGTGGTGTGTTGTGAAGTGTGAAGAAAAGTAGAGAGCAGTGTGGAAGTAGTAATACAGGTCCGGTATGTGACAGAACAGCAGCACTAAAGGAGAGGAAGACTGAAGTGTAGTAGATCAGTATATTGAGCCTAACTGGAACTGAACCTTAGCATATGTGGATGTTTCTCATCATTTCAAGTACCTGGTTTCTTTCTATAAACTATTGTAGGCAGTGAGCCTCTTGTGAGCAGTGTGCTCCGGCAGTGAGCCCTAATTGGCAAGTGCCATTTTGTACTTCTATTCTTTTAACAGAGAATACAATCTTGGGTTAGCCACCCCGTGGTTTTTCCCTTAATAGGGTTTTCCACGTAAAAATCCTTGTGTTATGTGTGTTGATTTCTTTTTGCTCTCATGTTCATGTATGCTTATATGTTTTGATACTGTACTAATTATTAAAGAAGAAAAGAAAGTCAAATAATTAAGATAACTGATTCACCCCCCTTCTCAGTTATCAATAGGTAGAAGCCAAGAAGGATGAAGCTAAAACCAGTAAATCTTCATTGCAATCCCCTCTACTTTCATTGTTTCCTGGCTCAATTGATAAAGGTTTTTAGAGACTTAGCTCAAGGCTGTAGGGACCTCTATATACCGTTGTCGGGATGGAACCTCTACTAGTACTTTTATATAAAAAGGAATGACCAGGAACCAGCATCAAACCCATGGGCCCTAGATTTGGCTAAATTGATTGTTCTCAACATCTTCGTTGATGTTGAGCTGATTAATGCCCTTGCCCACAGTCACCATGCCCCAACCAAAACTGTGAGACTTCCAAATGGTGAGTGCTTAGTGGATATCAATAGAGATGCCATTATCAAATGTTTCAACCTTAATAAACAAGCTACAACAGAGGTGAACTTAGAGAAACTTGAGCAAGAATATAAGAGGTTGAGGAAAACATATCGAAGTGATGAGCTTCCATTACACATGAAGAGGGGTGATGGTAATAGACGGATCTCTATTCCTTCTTCCAAAATGGAACCTTTCCATGTTTCTGAATTTCAAATTTATTTCAAGAATACCTATTATGCGTTGTGTCAAGTTTTGGGGATAGATGCAGAGGAGCAAATGCAAATAGGGTTGATGAGAATGGCTATGATAATTCAACATTCCAAGTCAAATATAGAATTTAATTTTGCATCTGTGATTGAAGATCAATTACATGAAGGTTTGCTACAAGTTAGGGAATCCAAGGCCCCTATTACTTTCAAAAGATATTCTTTATTGTGTCACTTAATTATGCATCAGAATGAAATGAAGTGGACTACAAGGATGGAATTGTGTACACAAGAAAGAGGAGTCAGACTCCCTGTACAAAATTGGTGCTGTATTTGGGATAGTAGGTGTACAAAAGGTGATTTTGTAGTGTTTTGAGATGATTTTGTTGTCAGATTGATTGATGCTCTTGGTTACCCAACACCAAGAATGCCTAAGTCATTGATGAAGGTAATGAGGCCTATGCAGTATGGGCCAAACCAAGGCTATACTAATAATTATGTTGATTGGTTCCTTATGCCACAACACACTATTATTAGAGTATATGGGTGCAACCAAGCACCACACATTTTACCTAAGTTTTTACCTGCAAGAGTGTGTTTCTTAGAGATTATGTGGTAGATGCTCTAGATGGAACATGACTTGATGAGAAATCAGAGGAAAGGCACATTTTTGCCTAACTTGACTATGTTTGAAGAGCTGGCCATTGGGTCAGATATGCTCGAAGAAGTGCAGAGGTTTATAAGGGTCAATTACTCCCTTAAACCTAGAACAAAAAGAGTGTGACCTAGAGGGTCACATCAATATGATCAAAAGAACCCTATTGACGAAGAAGGCTATTTCACATGAATTTGATTCTAGGGAGGATGTTATAAGAAATTCGGTGCAGTTTGCTGATGTAATGCAAGCCAGAAAAAGGTGGGATGCAATGATGAGGTGCGAAAATTAGAAGAAGGAAAAAGATAGAAAATTCAAAGGCTTTTTTTCAGGTGAGCCCAATCTTATAAAAAGAATGCAAATGATTTTGAATAAATTTGATGAATTCTACAAAATGGCCCAAGATGAGGGACTCATTCCATTGCACACACCCCATCAACCACCACATGAAACATCCACATCTCAGATCTCACCCCCATCACCTACAAATCCATCCCCTCCATCTCCCACTCATGAGCCACAGGCTAAAAAATAGAAGATATAGCCATTAGTGGAATATGATTCAAGTGATGATGAAGAACAAGAAGTAGTCTTGGCCTTGACTAAACTGAAAGAGGTAGCGGAACAACAAAAAGGTCAAAAGCCTCATGATCCAAAGGTTAGGCTGTCAAAGGAGGGAACTAATTAGATTCAAGAGGATGAGAGTGTAGTGGCCTCTCTAAGATTCATAGAGGATGATAATTTTATACATAGCAATGAGTTCAGAGATTTCTGGATCAAAATGAAAATGAAAGAATTTGATGAAAAGTTGAAGATTAATCTTATAGGAGCTGATGAGTCAAAACAAGCTGAGATCCAGGCTCGGACATTTGTAGAATTGAATATTGATAATATTAATGTCACTCCCTAGGAGGCAAGAGAAATGGTGTTGAAAAGTGATATGTTGATTATACCAGGGATGGAGTTGTCCAAAATGTTTCTTTTGGATCAAATCAGAGCACAAGATGACCCTATGTTAGTTGCAAAATTTGATTCAGAGGAAGGTATCTCAGGAGTAGGGTATAACCCTACTACCCAAACACTTGCCCTATGGACAAAGTAGAAGAACACGAGGAAGCCTCAGCTCCTTGATGTAGTACAAGAAATGAGGGGGTCAGCCATGATTAGAACTATAAGAGACACAACTCCTACTGAAGCTACCACCATAACTATGCATTTTGCAATGTTTACCAAAGATGTTGTACAAAACATGGAAAAGAAAATTAATGAATATGAGAAAAGGTTAAAGATATCTAATGATGAGGTGAACAAATTGTTCATTGAGAATAGAAAGCTAAAATAGCAGTTGCAACAAGCCACCATAGTAAAGGGAGATGAATTAATTGACTATCACCCACCAGTCCATACAGAGGATCCCCAGATCCAACAAATGAAAGAGGAAATTGATAAGATAAAAAATCATAATGAGGAAGATGTCAAAAATCACATCATAGAGGTCCTGAGCAGGATATTAAAACACAGAGTTGATATATTGAAAGACAAAATAAATGGAGTACATGAACAATTCAGCAATCTGATCAAAGCTGTGAAATAGATAAACACTAATTCTTCCATTCTTGAAAATCTTCAAAAGAGATGGCAACCTACCTTCCACACACTGAATACTTTATGCAAATCCACACACAGAGATCTATATGCCCCATCAAAGATCAAGCCTACACGAGAAATTGTAAAAAGCATAATTGATGAGTATCAGTATTTGGTAGATACAAAAAGGAAGGTGGAAGGTAATAGGAGTACATTTGACTCCATCAAATGCCATTTCAGCCCATCAATCCTCAAAGATGATAACCAATTGAAGGTTGTAGATGAATGGAAAGAAGAGTTTGATCAGATGATTCGTAAATGTTTGGCACATGTACAGAATGATGGGGAAATTAAACTCACCGAGTTCCATACTCTTCTCAATGAAATTATCTGAACATAGAAACAATTCAGAACAAACCACTAGGAAATTAATGCCATATTATGGTCCATCATATTATAGTGATGAAGGGAGAAAACTAGCAGAATATAAGCCTAGCATGTCAGCATATGGTCTAAATTTGAATATGTATACACATCGTCTCCAATTGGAAAGTGGAAAAGAAATGAATAGAGGTCATCTTATGTATATAGATGGACATGCATACACACACAAAAATATTGCAGGATTTATAAATAGTAGTAAGGGAAGGGACCCTAATGTAAGACCGAATTGTCAATTTGTTGAGGTTATAAATGATAAAGATGGAGATATGGAAAGAGAGGTTGATAGATTGATAATGGTTGAGGCTATTATGGACATTACCATTGGCGATGAGTTATTGATTGATTACCCCTTCTTAAAACGCAATCCTGCGTGAAAGAAAAGGGAAAAACAAGGTCTCCCTAAGGATGTTCTTAAGGGCAGAAAACCAAAGAATAATAAATGAGTGTGGACTGATATTTTATAAACTATGTTGTCAAAACTGTGTTTTCTTTAAATTATTGTATAAAAAAGGTAGTCTATAAAATAATGTTCCATTATTCAATTGATGTATATATGTTCATACCATTTATATTTTTATTTTTTAAGCCATATTTGATTATATTTCTTTGAAATTGATACATTTTGAATTTAGTGCAATTGTTGCCAAACATTAAATAATGCTTGCGTTTGTTGATAGGTAGAAGATGTTGATGAAAGACATACTAATACCCAAGATCTAACTGGGTTATTAAGGTTTGGACGGGATGATCCAAACCATCCTTTAAACCATAGTAGGCAGAAAAGAGCAACATTGAAGAGAATACTAGCAGCTGAGAAATTTGAATTGTTGATGAGATCCGCATACACTGATGACATGCCACCTAGCCTTATTGATGATGATCATGATAGTGAAAATGCAATGCATGAAGAAGGATTGAATGAAATGCTTACAGATTTCTTTGGAGATGGAAACAATGATGACAATGATGACAATAATGATCATACGGTTGACAGTAACGATGATAGCATGGGTAACTACCACCAACGTAATGTTGATGATAACAACCTAAAAGACTCCATCAAGCAAGCAATGAAGACACCCGTGTTCAAATCTGGTGCAAGTAGAACCTGAAAACTGGCATGCACATTAATATTATTAGAAATCAAGCCACTATTTGATTGGTCAAACAAAGGATTCACTACCCTACTGAAGTAAGTTGAAATCTATTTCTTACTTTGTAATTGTCAATTGGTGTACATAATTTGTAAACATTCATCAACTTCGTTTATATTTTTTTAGGGGGATTTTAAAACCATATATTGTATATAAATAGTCCTAGTATAGATTGACATATCAAACATATTCATCATAAGTCAAACACTCAATTGATTTAATCTCTGGCAATCATACAGGGCACTAAAAACTAAAATATTCCCTGAAGATAATGTGTTGCCATCAACTTGCAAAGAGGCGCGTCTGTTGTTGGTTGAGTTGGGGATTGAATATAAGAAAATTCATTCATGTAAAAATGATTGCATTTTATATAGAGATGAATATCAAAACAAGGTAAAATGCCATGTATGCAAAGAGGAGATATTGTACAAATGTACAAGGTCCTACAGTTCCAAACAAGGTTTTACATCACATGCCAATTATACCTAGACTTAAACGAATGTTTCTTTGCAAGTCACTTGCACAATTGATGGACTGGCATGCAAAGAATAGGAGTAAAGATGGATTCGTGCGAATTTCAGCTGACTCCAAAGCAATGAAACACAGAGGAAAAATGGCCAAGAAAATTCAAAGATGAACCCCGTAGTATCAGGTTTGGTCTTGCAATTGATGGAATGTGCCCATTCTCTTTCCTAAGCTCAAATTATAGTGTTTGGCCAGTCAGATTCATAGTATACAATATTCCCCCATGGATGAGTGTTAGAAAGGAGCACATTATGCTGACTCTCATTGTTCCAGGAAAATATCAAGTTAAAAACATGGATGTTTATCTTGTGCCTTTTATTGATGAGATGCAACTGCTATGGAAAGGCATAAGAATGTATGACATATCACGTCCCCCATCAAATAGATCCTTCATGTTATATGGTGTGCTATATTGGACTATTCATGATTTCCTAGGACTTGGTGTTTGTTCTGGTAAGATAAAATATTTACATATTTACACTCATAATTTATTTTCATCCCAACTTCCATACTTAGTTTTATACTATTTTTTTGATGTTATTAACATTACTTATTGAATTGCAAGGCTTCAAACAAAGCAGATATTTGCGTGTCCAAGATGTACAGAAGAATTTCAAGGGTGATATTCTAAAGATCTACATAAATTTATTTACGCAAACAACAGGGTTTTTCTACCACTAGATCATAAGTTTAGAAATCGCCTGAAGAATCAATTTGATGGAAAAGTTGAAAATAGAGGCCCTCCCATGATTATGGGTCCAGGTGATTGGCTAAAGAAGTATGAAGATACTGAATTGAAAGGTTGGGAGGATTTTTTTGATCAGGGTGATTCAATTGAAGAACCAGAACAAGTTGTAGTTAATATGCCAAAAGGAATGAAAAGGAAATCCATATTTTATGAGCTCCCTTACTAGAAGGATCTATTAATATCTCACCTATTAGATCATATGCACATCTTCAAAAATGTCCCAGATTCTATATTTCGACATATATCAAACAAAGAGAAGGACACCTTGTCTTCGTGGAGAGATATTGCTCTTTCACGTACTAAAATTGATAGAAAACATTTGTGGCCAAACAGGGAAAATGAAACATATGCAAAAGCTCCATGGATTTTGAAAAAAAAAGAGCTAGACCAACTAAAAAATGTCATATGTTCAATAAGGACACCTACTGGCTATGGGCCGTCATTGGCTAAATCTTTTACAGTTGATGGACATATCACAGGATTTAAAACACATGATTTTCATAATTTTATGAAGGTATTATATATCATCATTTAACATTTACTGCTAACATTGATTAAGTACTAAATATATTTTGATATTTTGTTGTGTGAGGAAAAATTAATAATCACCTTTTCATAAATGTGTTTGATAGCATATCATGCCATTGGCAATTAGGGGGGATTCATGTCTTATAATTGACTTAAGGAATGCCATAAATCGATTATCAGCGTTTACAAGGTATGTGGTTATATGAAATGTTCATGTGTGAGAGACATAGAGATATTATATTTCATTTTAATTTTTGACTAAAGGTTCATACTAATTTACTATTCTTATATTAGGTGTGTGACCTCCAAGGAGATCCATGAATGTGAAGTCCAAAATGGAAGAAGGAAATTGCAGAAATTGTATGTGTATTTGAGAAGGATCTCCCTACAAGTTTCGTGGACCTACAAGTACATTTACTTATACACCTAGTCGATGACATTAAATTGGTGAGTGTCATATCAACAAGGTGGATGTTTGTCTTTGAGAGGTATATGAAAACTCTAAAAAGATATGTCTGACAAAAGGCACATCCAGAGGGTTGCATGGCTGAAGGGTATGTATTGAATGAAGCATTTCCCTTCCTGTGTGAATTCCTTGGTAAGGATTTTGAATATGGGCCATGCTTCTGGGATGAAGAACGAGCATCAGATATTATTGATGGAGAAAAACCATAATCTAATGGTGTTCAAGTAGAAATTAGTAAGTAAATTCATGATCAGTGTGGTTGTTTTTCTTGCAATCATTAATTGACTCTATAATTTATTTGTCAAATTAACAACATGACATTTGGAGTTTGAAATAAACATGTTGACATGTAATAGGTGTAGACGAAAGTGCTATACTCGACAAGTTCATTCTGTACCACATGGACTTTATGAACAAATGGATCGATCTGTATGATAAAAAGAGAGAAGAAGTGTTAGAAGCAAGGAGACAGTTTAAGAGATTGAACCCAAGGAATACTCCACTTCCCACTGATCTGCTTGGGGAATGGAGCAAAGATTGCACACTAGAATGGGTTACTGAATAAATTCAAAATCAAATAGAAGATGCAGGTATAGATTCAAACATAACAGAACACGAAATCAACATGTCTAGAGGATGTGAAAGAAAGGTACAATTGGAATTTTACAAAATGTTGTTTCCTTACAGTTTTGACACTATTAACTATTTTAATATTCATCATTATATTTGTTTTCACTGAAATAAATGGTCTTTCACAGGTGAGGAAATATCCAGCAATGCGATCATATGGTCAACATTATCGTGTAGAAAGTGTAGATGTAAAGAGATGATCCTTCGATTGTGGCATCATGGTTGACTTCAAGCAATCCAGTTGATCAAGCTCAAAAGATAAGAATATAATTGAAGGGAATCTACAACATGTTGGGAAAATACAAGAAATTATTGAGTTGGATTTTCGCTCTTTTAAATGTTGTGTTGTTAAGTGTAGATGGTATGAAGCATTTGAGAGGACATGAAGACATGATACCCATAGTGGATTGTTTTCTATAGATTCCTCATATTTCCTACTGGAGGATAAGGAGCCTTATGTTCTACCAATTCATTGTGAGCAGGTATTTATTTAACTCAAACAAGAAGCGGTAGTGATCATTAATCTATTAATTCATAGTTTATTGCGAATATATACATGTTTTTTATTAATCAATAAAATTGTTATACCATACATCTAATATATGTATGTCGTTCATGTGCAGGTATTTTTCTATGAAGATATTTTGGACCTGAAATGGATATTTGTCATACATTATGGTCCAAGATTAAGGCATGTATTTGATGATGCATTAGTGGATACTGAGCAAAACAATGATGGCCAACAAAATGAGAGAGAGGGATTAAAGAACATCGAAGAAATTGACATCCATGATGATGTTGAAGATGGTTATGTTCAGGCACAAGAAGACAACAATCCAGAGTTAGATGATGTTACGGAAGGCAACAATATGGATGGTATAGAAAATGATGATCCAAATACATCTGGTAACAATATAGATTGTCTACAGTCAAATTTCAATGATGATGAAGATGATGTAGATCAAGATGAGGATGATGATAATATTAAATACTTGAAAGAACATATGAACATTGACAATGATACACTTGATGACATTGTAGCAGACAATAATTTTAATGACCAAGACTTCTAAATTTTCAGACTTATTTGCAATCCATGTTTAAAAAAGGATGATTCTTATGGCCTAAACTTTGTAATGCTTTAGTAATATTATTTGTGTCGATACAAATTATCTATTGCAATATCCTTAAATTGTTTAATCTTTGGTATGAATCATTAGCAGAAAAAATTAGGATTACTTGGATGCTTCTTCCATTCATTTTGTATCAACATATGTTCATGAAGACACAAAAGTTAATAAAATATTAATGCACGTAACTCACAATTATTTAAATAAGCAACTTTGTTAACTTTATTATTTTTAAATAGTTTCTATTTTTATGTTGAACATAATTTTGAACATGTAACTGAAAAACATCCACAGTAAATGCTTTACTGTATCAACATATTCATTCACATAAGCACAGTATTGAGGCTCAATAACTGATATTAATTCAAATATAAGAAGAAATAAGTATGGAAAACATAAGAAAAATACATAATGATAACACAGTCATGGAGTTACACCAGTGCTTTGTCATAGGTAGTGATGGGCTATAGAATTAGTCTCTTTTATGTTGCTTTTTATACTTCAAAGACTTCTTTCATAGCATCCTTAACTATGATATGTTGACCTTGTTTATACTCCCAAGACCTAAACTTATAATATTAATATGGAATGTGATGATCGTATTATCTAATGAATGAATTAGATGTAGATATGTATAAAAGTATAAATAAGATGTTTTTATGGTTAGTCATGAAGAATGCTTGTGGTATATGCCTTTGGGAACTAATTCTATGTGCATAATTAGACGTGTCACGATGAGATTGAGCATTTGTAGCAGGTTGCAGACAAAGGAGTTAATAGAAGAATGAGTTTCAACACTAAGAATGCAGGGACAGCGGGAGACAATTATGGAACATCATGGATAGTAATAAATTAAGGAGTGTATATTGTTTCAAATATGGTTATGGATGTTGTTCATGCATCAGACTTCTAATTTGATTTGAATTCTTCTTCTTATAGTCAGTTAGAATAAGAATGTGATCTTGACTCCACAACCTAGTATCTAGGCGTGGTGAATGGTCAGAGTCAGTTAAGTAGTAAATAAGGTTCTCTCTCCATTTTTTATATAGAAATGGGAAGATGAGATATATAAGGTAGCAGAGTTCAGTTCAATTCAATTAAGTTATCATTTCCTTTTCTATGTACAAAGACTCAAGCATGTTACATTTATGGAATACAATCTGGATATGACAGAAAAGATTTCGTTGTTGAACAATTTGATATGAGTTGATTCTGTGTATGGAATAAGTTAAGCTTTGATATGTATTACAAAGATACATAGAATCTAGATTAGATTTGGTTTTAGTTAAGGAAGACAGCCTCTTGAGCTAGCCACTCAAGGTACTGATTCTCTCCTTGTTTATTTCATTTCAGTTAATGTTGGTTTATTAGTTTTCTGTAAAACATAATCTGAGTTCAAGTTCGTATTATGTTTTGATTAAATAGATTGCATATTAGTGTATTTACAAATCCTCCAGAGGTCAGTAGTTAGTCATTTCATTCTTGACAATTCAATAAAATTAATTCTACAGTTTCCCTGTCGTAATAGTTATCTACAGATCTTGTTGTAGGTACCCGTAGCAACTAGGATTTATAGTTGTTTTCATTGTTTTCTAATTCTGTCAATTCTAGCAAGATAGATTTGTTTGTTTAAAAGTCAAGATAGAATAGTTTAGGAACCATATGAGCCTTGAAGGCATATACTTTGCAAGTACCATCACAAGCTTACACTCCCTGGTCGATAATTCAATGTAGGAATGCATAGTGATAAGTGGACTATTCAGATAGGTTTTCCCCTAAATTAGTTAAGTCTACAACATATTAGTTTTCCTCTACATTTTTGGCGCCATTGCCGGGGATGGTGCTAACTTCTTAGGCACATTTTTTGGTTTTTCTTTACATGTTTTCCTAGTTTAAATGTTTTCATGCTTTCTAGTATTAGAGATAATCAAAACACCTTTTAGAAAATACCGGGCATTCTATTAACATTGTGCAGGACCGCTGAAACATAAAGCTCAATATACTGTATGCGGAGGCAGAGAGACATTTGAGGAAGGTTCCTCCCATCAACTTCTTAGAACAATGAGGGTACAACTAATTTTAACAACTACACAATAGGAAGTGCTGAAGGAGAGTTTCCTTTTACAACTTCATCAACACCCCCTACATCTCCATCAGCTTCCTCTACTTCCATAGAGGGAACTTTTAGAACAATGGCAGAAGCCGTAGAGGATCCTCCAAGACAAGCTACATTTGAATTCCCTATACTAGACCTAGCATGAGCAGCCACCTTGAAAAATATACCACCTTCTGCTTTGCCTATTTTCTATGGTTTGGTGACTGAAGATCCTAACACTTTCATGTTTGAGTTTGATGTTCTGTGTAGGAGTTATGATTACACCATTAATCCTTATAGGCTCAAGTTGTTCCCTGCTACCCTAAAAGATGTTACTTTGAGATGGTTTATGGGACTAGGGAAAGATGCCATCCCAGACTAGGATACCATGAAGACAAAGTTCCTGAAAAAATACAAGGATACTGTAGAGGACATGATAGGAGGAGAGATGACATTTTTAGGATGTCACAAAGGGAGGAGTCATTGGAAGACTATGTGGAAAGATTCCAATTTGCCCTGAAGAAAAACCCCCAGAATAAGTTGTCCGAAGAATCATTGAAGCTGGTCTTTTTAAGAGGGGTCAATGATGATTGCATGGATACCCTAAACCTCATTGGAATAGGGGATATCTCCCAATTACCCTTTTAAGATATTTGTACAGCTTTCAGAAACTACTCCAAGACTTTTTCCAGAAAACCCAGAGGAGAAAGAGTAGCTATTGCAAGCAAGTCAGTTAATGGAGTTTCTCAAGTGGAAATTAGTAACCTGCTAACCAATATGAAAGAAGATATCATTAGCCATATGGCCACTTAGTTGGACACCCTCCACATTAAAAAGAAACAAGAAGAGGCAGATACAATGCTCACTGAATACTACCCAAGTTGTAGACAACAGAAGGCCAACTATAAATGCAAAAGGGTTGCTAGTATCTAGCAGGAGAAGATTGAAAGGCCAGAACTTCAGCCATTCGAAGGTGACGATGGGGAACTATTCTTTATTGCTCAAAGGCAACCATGGCAACAAAGGCAAGGTATGCCCCATGATCCACTTAATTATAATTCATCCTTTACTACTGCCAATCAAAAAATTTCTGCTTGGAATAACCAACCCTGGCCTGCTAACCCAAATGCTTGGTAAATCCCACCATGGTCTACTCCACAAGCAAGGTGGAACCAACAACAACAATGGCCTCAACAGGCTTTCCAAGGCTCTACCTATAACCCCTAGTGGCCTACTCAACAATAGCAATGGCAACCTCAATGGAACAAGGGCCAACCATGGCAACTAAACTCCCAATATCAGCAACCCTTGCTTCCACCTCAGCCATAGTCACAGCAGCAAGCCATCATGCCTCCACCAGCACCTCCAAATCAACCTCCTAGACCTTCCCAAATTCCTGCCCAACCTACACCTAACCCTAACAACAAGCATGTTCAATAGGCTTATACTAATGAAGTGATGCAGTACCCCACCTATGGAGTTGAGATAAGTAATGTTCACCTCAAATCAGGGAAACACCTTGCAGGTCCTTCATCTCCCCAAATCATAGAGCTGGGGGGTGGCAAACCCATGGAGGAAGCCTTAGATGAATCACCCTTGGCACCTAAACTAGTTTAGGAACCTCAACCTATATCAAACCCTAAGCCTCCTTTCCCTGAGTGCTTGGTTATCCAAAAATAGCCAGAATAGCCTCCCAATGACCTTATAGGACAATTGCAAGATATAAATATAAAGATACCCTTGATTCAGGCCATCAAAGATATTCCTATCTACACTAAGACAATTAGGGATCTTTGTATCAAGAAACCAGGGAGAAAAAGAATAGACCCAAAAATAGTCCATGTATTACGTAACCTTGTTGACATCATGTTGGGAAAGATCACTATTCCTAAGTATACCGGTCTAGGAAGTCTAGTGGTTGATGTCAAGATCAATGGAACCCTAATCAAGAATACCTTAATAGACTTGGGTGCAGCAATCAATGTCATGACTAAGGACACAATGCAAATGTTGCAATTAACCAATCTTTGACCTACTCAGACTATCCTGCAATTGGCTGATAGGTCAACAGTAAAACCTGAAGGTGTCGTTGAAGACTTAGTCATTGAATTAGATTCTTGGGAATATCCTATTGTCTTCATTGTATTGCAACCTAAAGTTAATCTTGTTGGTTACCCTCTTATCCTAGGCAAACCATGGCTTGCTACAGCTGATGCATTTACAGGTTGTCAGTCAGGAAACATGATTATATCTATTGGATCCATTACCAAGAAATTGGTGTTGTATCAACCAGCCCAACCGTACCATGAACTAGAGCAAACTATTTGGCTTACTCTAGAAGAAGAGGACAATTATTCATTGCAAACCCTGATAACCATTGAACGTAGGCCCTTGTTGGATATCCAAGAAGAAGATGAGTTGCTGGCACACATTCTCTAAAATAACTGTGGGAGGCACCCACAGCAGCAAGAATGCCTATCCTATTTGCAAGATCCACTGAGTAGTATAATACCTAATAGCTCCACAGAAGAAATTTCTCAATTATTTCATGTCTTACTACCCTAGCAGCATCTACCAGTCTTTCCTATCCTTGATGTGTCTTCCATTCAACCAATGATAAACCATTAGAGATACAGCCTAGAAAGATGTTGACTATCAATAATGCCTTAACTAAAGAACAGGAGCAATCCCTTCAAAATGTCCTACAGTCCAATTCAACAGCTTTTGCATGGGATTATAGTGATATGAAAGGTATTGACCCAAATCTATGCATGCACAAGATCTATATTGATGATAATTTTTGACCTATCAGACAACAACAGAGACGTATGAACCCTTCTCTAAGGGATATAGTCAAGGATAAACTTCAAAAACTTCTAGATGTAGGTTTTATTTACCCCATTTCAGACAGTGAATGGGTTTCACCATTGGTGATAGTTCATAAAAAGGGTGGCAAGTGGAGAGTTTGTGTTGACTACAGAGAACTCAACACGGCCACCAGAAAAGATCACTTTCCATTGCCCTTTATTGACCAAGTCCTAGATTCCTTGGCAGGAAAGAAGTACTTCTCATTTCTTGATGGCTTTAGCAGATATAATCAGATAAAACCACATTTACCTGCCCCTGGGGGACCTATGCATACTCTGTTCTGCCATTTGGATTGTGCAATGCTCCAGCTACTTTGCAAAGAGCAATCCTTAATATTTTTTCTAATTTTGCTCATGATAGCATGGAGATTTATATGGATGACTTCACCACATATGGTAAAGCATTTGATGAGGCTTTGCAGAATCTTGAAAAAGTTTTGAAAAGATGCATAGAGCACAATTTATCCTTAAGTAATGAAAAGTGTTTTATGATGATGACTGAAGGAGTGGTGTTGGGACATTTCATTTCATCTATAGGTATCCAAGTCGACCCAAAGAAGATCGAAATAATCTCTACATTGCCTATTCCACAAAAATTGAAGGATGTTAGAAGTTTCCTTGGGCATGTAGGATATTATAGAAGGTTTATTCAAGATTTTAGCAAGATTGTTGCTCCCTTGTTTGCACTTCGTGTTGTCTCTCTGATCTGCACCCTTGCTGAGTTGTAAAACTTGGCAATCTAGAGAAACATGGGATCTTTCTAGGTCTGTGGGTCACCTGTGATGGAAAGAACCTCCAGAGAAGGTCGGCTTCCTAGTTGGTAATCACTTAAAATCTACTAGAATTGCAGAGGAAAAAAGAGAAGGAATGCTTTTGAAAATGAAATTTAAAACTAGAAAATTTGAAAATAAGGGTGATTTACCAAACTTGATAAGATTAATGAAACTTAGACCTACATACACTTGGCCACAGACAACAGAAACTAAACCTGCATAGCCTATCACTATATGTTTGCAAAAACACTTCACAAAGAGGCCTAACTGCATTAAAATCTTTAAAAAGAAGCTAAACTTCACAGTTTAAAGCCTTATAACACTCTAAGACATAGTTTGCAACCTGCATAAACATAGCTTCTGTAGAAAAAAGGGTATTGAAACATAAGACAGTCACAAGGAAACAAAATACCTCACAATCAAACACTTGATAACACCCAATACTGCAAAACAAGAAGGCAAAATCTGACTATCAATGGTATCCAAGGTGTTATCTGTATTTCATATGCCAAAAAGAGTTACAAAAACATGCTCAAACTGAGTAGGATTTTAGAAAAAATCACTAACTCCAAAATGTACATGGAAAGAATTCCCTACAAAGAGTCAAATGTATGACTATATACTCTCCAAACAGTTGCAATCAGATAAAGATGAGCCATCTCCATTTTCGTGTATCTCATAAATGTGCCCAAAATATCTACCTAAAGTCTTCCAAAATGGGTTTCCAATGCAGAAATAGTCAAAGCATGCCATCAATAATCATAAAAGCACCTGAAAATGTCTTTAAATTCCTTTAAATGATCTTTAAGGCCACTAAAAATAAGTCAAATTTGTGCAATAACTCCTCAACCTGTTTGTCAACTTCACCCTGCAGCATCATAAATGTCTGATATTTCATAATAAATGACATAAATACACATATTTCTGCATTCATTTAACATTGACTAAGTGATTTATAATTACACCACCTTAGTTAATGTTTTACAATCCAAATTTATACAAACCTATGCAAAAAAATGGCATTTAGGACACAACATTTAATTTCCTGATTTTACATAGTTTGGGGACCAATTAAATGTCGTGAAAGGATGACAAAGTAATAAACGAGACTTACTTTGCCATTTGTGATAATTTGCCTAATATTGCCTCTTTGCATTTTATTACAAATGATAAAGTAATTCATAACTAATTACTTTATCGTTTGTTTACAACGTTTAATCTATCCTTAGACTATGCAAATATCAACTTAAAACTCTTGTAACTCCTAGGCAAAATGACACGACTCACCTACACTTGCACTACCTCTCATGTCTCATAGCTATGTCAACACACCTTATAACTCCTAGCAGTTCATATATTTTTTAACATACATTATCATGATCACATGCTTTATATAGGTCCAATGCAACATATTAAACCGACGCTTATGCCTCCCTATGCATGACAATGTCTCAAAAAGAATAGTGGACTCACCTTGTGACAAGCACCAAGACATACCTTTACTCACCTTTGAAGAATATTTGAATATTATATCACCATGCAAAAGATGAACAAGGCATCGAGCCTTTCCCTTATATGATTATATGTTTTGACTTCATAAAAATCAACAAGAAGGAGATAATAGCCTCATGAGCCCCTTGCATTGTGATTAGGTTTTAAGACTTTCATAAGTCTTGACCATAGGCACAATAGATATCAATGATTTTTTGCAAAACAAAAGTAAAAAAACTCAAATGCAAATTAGGTTTATTCGACCCCAAAAGGAAGAAAACCTAAAACATTTCATTTTCACTTCCTCTCTTTCTACTGTCATGCTCGACCGCTGCCATAAAGGCTTTGGAAGGCAAAAAATGCATGATTCACGTCCATTCTAGGTTGATTTTGGTCAATTTTCTGAGTAAAACATGAGGTAGGTTGTATTTCACTGAGATTTTGAACTTTTGCTGCTGATTCTAGGCCAATTTTGGGCCTTTCTAGCTGCGATCTTGACTAGTTTTTGATGCAATTTTACTGTCTTTGATGTGGCCAAGCATCTTCATTGCACTTGTTGTGTTTGAGGTTTCCTAAGGATGGTCATTTGAGGAAGAAACTGTGATTTGGCACAGCAAATGGCAGAAACCACAGAGGTAATTCCTCACTGTCAATTTTCTCTCATTTTTTTGAGATTTTCTTGTATATTCGCTGCCAGAGGCATGACTTGAGCATTTATGCATATTTTTGTCTTGAAATGAGTCAAAAACCATGCATTTTTCCCTTCTATACTGATGATCTCACTGTATTTTCTGAGATTACCTATTCGAATGTGTTGTCCAACATCACCTTCGCCTCCATGACCAACTGTTGACGTAATCAGTCGCACCAATTCTTGATTTTGTGGTTGCTCTTGAAAAATTCTTTGTAACAAATTTGTAAGCTTGTCTTGTGCTATGCTAATCTCAAGTGGTTTCACATTGTAGTTTTTGTTCCATGTAAGTTGTTTGGTTCCAATGAATCTCATCCAAACAAGGATGCCAGCCAGACCAAGCTTCCCTTCACATCTAGCTCTTTCTGTCAACTCTGTTTCAATACTAAATCTATGCATTAGTGATATCTCTACATCCTTCTTCTTTTTAGCTATTACATCTAACAACCATTTGACAGTACCTTTGCCATCACCTACGCTCTTTGCATGTTTTCTATCTGTAGCTTTCAGACTTACATAGAAGTTTGAACCATTATTTTTGATCCATTGACCATTAGACCGAAGAACAAATGCTATTCCGATAAAATCACTCTTCCCAAGTCTAAGTTCCAAGAACTAGAAAGATGCATTTCTAGCATATCCCCTTTCAAATGGTGTCTCACAGGCTCCATCCACCATGCTTGACCCTTTCGGTCTAATACTTAGCGAAGGCACCCGCCATTCTTGAGCTGAATTCTTTGATAATCTCCAATGAAGTATAATAGGCTCTCTAATATCTGTCACTAACCTTGCAGAAGTCTCATCCCCATTATTTATTAATTGTACCAATAGCTATTTATCCCCAAGTTTGAACGTTGTTTTTTGAAAAATAGTTCTTTCCATATCGAGCCCTTCCATAGCATATACATCCAAATGTGATGCATTGTCCTTTCTAGACATGGCAGAAATTTTGGATTCAGTTGTTCTATCAGAATACTTATTCAGTAAGTATGATGTGTCCCTCTTCTTGCGGGGAATGTGTTGGAAGCTCTGCATCTTCTCTTGTCTACTATCAACTTTCATTTGAGTGCCTCCTAACTGCAATTTCTTGCAAATGTCAGCCATAGAAATGCCTTTTAATAATTCTGTCTGTACTGCTTTTCTAGCTTCTTCATATTCTTGTTGTATATTCACTGTTGAAGTGTGATTTGAAGAAAATCTGAGCATATTATGTCTGAAAATCTGCATTTCTCTGTTTGTTGTGACTTGAGGCTCGATTTCAACATTTCTGGGCATTTCGTTCTTCAAAAGAGTTGAAAACCTTGGATTTTTTCTCTGTATCTAGAAATTTACCTCTGAGGCTCTTCATTTTGTCTATTATGAACTCATTGTGATCATCATGACGATCACTTTTGTACGATGTTCATATCATCTCCATGATGTACATACCATTAAACCTTGTAGGTGTTCAAAATGGGCAAAACAAATGTGGAAGTTCTGAAATCCACCTCTATCTGGGTACACTAACAATCTTATTTCTATGTTCTCTTGACTATAACAAACATGACTTGTGTAGCATACTTGACTTACATTAATTTTTTCAAATGAGTCTTTAGTCACTGTTTGGTGGCTGTCATCTTTATTCTCCTTGACTGTGCAAGATGGATTCTGTCATTGTGAAGATGTGCTCTTAATGATTCATTTCTTATTTATGACTGCTCCATCTATTGATAACTGCATCTGTATTCCTCTCTGCTGAAAGTTGGTGAATGATCTCATGAGATTGCAAACTGTTCCAAAATACAGGCATACAACCCTTAAAAGATTTTCTAAAGGATAGCATGAGCTTCATCTTCTTCTTCTTGATAGACTCATACTATCTGAGGTCTGTATGATTGTTTTTATGTCCTTTTATGATAGTCAAAAACATGTGTGGACAAGTCTATCCTCTTCCATCATATAAATTGTCCAAACCTGTAAAGTACCAACTTGAAATGCACAATCTAAAAGCTTGCCTTTTTGAATTGCAAGACTTCATGTAATTTGAAAAATTAAAAATGGATGCACAGGAAACCACTCCTTTAAAAAATATTTCAATTTGTTATATTTTGTTTGGCGTATTCTTCCCCAATTATTTTCAACATGAACTTCTGAGATGATGTTGGCAATTTACAATGCCCTCCCTTGATTTCCAAAGGCTTTTCAGTTGAACCAGACCTTTTAAGGCTGCTCCAATACCATTTAGTGGTCTCAACTCCCTATTGGGTTGTTCCAAAGCCATCATCTCTGAAACTGCTCCTCATGACCTCCTTGTTGTTATATGGCTGTCATCAGCCCCTGTTATCACTGTTTATCATGAATTTCATAATAACAGTCCATGACAGACTGTACTATGCTTGGTAGCAAATGTATTACCTCTGAATATAAATACTTCTTCAATGGTGTTTGTTGCCCTCCTCACAGGTGATTGTCTCTTTTATCTCTATCTACAGTTAACCCTTTGGTTCCATTTAGAAATCTCATTTGTTGTATTTGCAACATCTTTGATGATAGACAATAAGTTTTCAGCTATCTTCACACATTCACTTCGAGAAGTTAAATTGGCATGGCCTGTCAATTGCATAACATGAGAATTTTCTGATGCTCAATATGTACTGCCGAATTTTTTTACTTCTTTCCTAGAACTTAAACTATCTAAGATGATCTGAAGTTTCAAATCTTGAAGTTCTTTCATAGAATTGTTGCATAAATTAGCCAATGCAGAAATGTTGTCACTTAACATGAGTATCTCATTATCCTTTTATTTATTAAGAGCTTCAAGACTGGCAACATTTTGCTTTAGGGAGCCATAAACCTTGTATGTTCTCTATATCTTGTCATTAAGATCTCTATATCTTCATGTTGATCCTTGTGTTGATGAAAAGATGGTAGTGCTTTTGGATTGGACTTAGAAAACAGTCAAGGATTGGACTTAGAAAACAATCAAAAAGACTACTGCTCTAATGGCTGAACATGTTGCTTTATGTGATGAATTGTTATAACTGTTTGCTACTGTACTTTCATGATGATCGTTGTTGCACTTTTCTCTACACTTTATGCATGTATATAGGCTTTAAACCTACTGTGGATGTGTATCTCTGCTATTCCTTTATACCATTATTGGTCTATTGCTCCTGTATAGCTGAGATTGATGTCCCAACCTCATGACAGTCTGTTGTTCCATCATTCATTCCTTAGCACTTATTGTTGTTTTATACAACTGTATATGTGTTAGACCAAAACTACCATGTTAGCATAGGATAATGCACTTTTCACCAGTACAAAGGTGTTGTCATGTACTCAAACATTTTCAATTGATGAATTTACAAAAAATGATTTTTTAATTGGATATATTTCATCGTCTGAAAGGCTATCACAAGATCTCTCTTTTGTCTCTAAACTTCCTGAATATGCTCCTTGAGCTGTGCCTTTGCATTTGTATATTGCATCTGAAATGTTCTGCAAGGACCATGAGCTAGGCTCAACCCTTGTGGGAGCCACATTTCCTCCACTCATAATGTAGCCTGATGAAACAAACAGAAACATAATTACACCTGTATCTGCACATGAAGCAAACCTGTTAGAAAATAAATGTATGTGTTGGATGTGTTTGATGACTGATTGTTCTCTAGGACATCCAAGGTATACATTTCTTATTTAATGCAATTAACAAATAGTTTATACATGTATGGTATCTTGTTCATGTATGGTTTGGGACCATTCATTGCTTAGGGCATTGCTCTAACACCATCACTTTTTGCTAGATGCAGGAACTAGGGACGACATGAAGCTAGGAAGGACAAAGACAACTCAGGTGATAGAACAACATGCCAGAACTAGAACCAATCATTCTCAGGCAATGACTGGCCTCTGACCTTACATGCACATTATTTTATTTACTTATTCATGTATAGATTTTTCTTCTATTTCATTGAATAAGATAGTTAACCTCATGGCTTGTGTGAGATAATGAACAATTTACATTCAATAAAGATTATTTATTTTTTGGAAAAGATTTTGGATAAACCCTTCCTATGTTACATGCACTTAGATAAATGCAGTAAACTAATAAACATAATCTCCTGAATTATTTCATTTATGCACTTGAATGTAATATATGAAGGACCAGATGAGATGTACCTTACAAGTTTTGAATAAAAACTCTACCTAAATGAGCCGTAGTGAAATTTAGGTAACACTTCTCTCTAAGGATATTGAATTTGCTTGGACACTTGAATGTTAGCATTCTTTCAAAAAATTGAAAGTAGCCCTGACACAACCCTATTGGATTTAGGATAGACAACTGAGAGGGGGGGTGAATCAGTTGTCCAAAAACTTTCTTCCAATTAAACACTTAAATCCACTTTGTAATTCAGTAGCATAATAATGAATCAATCATGGAAACATAATACATTAAATCAAGAGCAGAAACACATTAACACATAAGACACCAAGATTTTGACGTGAAAAACCTGGATAAGGGAAAAACCACGGGGTGATTAACCCAAGATTGTATTCTCTATTAGAAGAATAGAAAGAACAAAATGGCACATGCCAATTAGGGCTCACTGCCTGAGCACATTGCTCACAAGAGGCCCACTGCCTACAAGAGACACACTGTCTATAGAATAATAAGTATCACATACTTGAACTAGAGAATAGTATCTTCACCATGCTTGAGTTAGTTCCATTTAAGCTTAGTACTTCTACTCTTCTCCTCTCTACCACACTCACATCCTCACAAGATACATTTGAAATGACTTTACAATCCCTTATTTATACAAGACATCGACTTAGGGATAATCATCCAAGTCCGCATACATTACAGAGAAAATACATAAATACATCATGACTAATTACAAAAAGACTTCACGTGGATCAACACACTATTAGCCACACAGATCTGAGACTTCAACCTTCATTTAGGAACATGCCAATCCTCACATAACATCTTCAAGATCATCCGCAAGATGTGTAACTCATCCAATCAGCCAGAGTTAGGAAGAACATCATCATCTGGAAGTTATTCTTAAATTGCAAGCTCAAACTCCAATGTGGACCACCAAAATGAACTAGACACAATCTAAAGACCTCCACAATCTTGCCTAAATCACCAAGAACATCCACACTACATCTACTTACTGAAATCCTTATCTCCTTCATCTAGAACCTCAAGAACACAGTCTGTCATCACTGTCACAATGGAATAGATGCTTGCGGACCTCCAGACCATGAACCAATTGAGTTGTCAATTGATATTGACTTCCTAAACACTTCACCAAATCTGCAGAACAAGATATTATATTTCTGGATCTCACCGAACCTATATGTGTCACTCTATCATCTCTGAACATCTACCAGAACCGGTTTTACTTAAGCGGCCACAACTTCTTCAGATCTTCATACGGACCTCTAAAATCTTTATTGGATCATCTTAAGACACATATCTACAAACCCTTTGATGCGCATCCTCTGATCTTCATCTTAGCTTGGATCTTTAGCTCACTGTCTTCACTATTCTTCTCTGTTCCTGATTAGGACTACTTTTCTCAATATCCTCAGCACACAGCTCATCCAATCCTTATCATTAATGCAACAGGAGTATGTTGACATCAATGACAACACCGGTTAGGCCCGTACTTGCAACAATCTCCCCCTTTGTCATTAATGGCAACATATGATGTGAAAAACTATTTTGACCATCAAGACAAGAACTTTTTCTCACTGACACAACTCCCCTTATCAATAACAACCATTCACATGTCTTCTCTTCCTTTACTGCTCCCCCTTTGATCAGAAACCACTTGTTTTTCACATGTCTTCTCTCCCCCTTTGACATCAATGGCAAAGGGCACATACTTGCAACTCTAACACTTCAGAATCATACCAGCTGCTCCCCCTGAGTAGCAGCTCCCCATCATCAATTTGGACCACAAGATATGACTGTGATATCCACTGGACTGATGCACGTTAGTGCATCTTAGTTCATGACCGGAGGGGTAATAACCCCTAACTTCTCCCTGAGATACTCAAAAGAGTCCTTAGGTAGAGGTTTAGTAAAGATATCTTCAATCTAATCCTTGGAAGGCACAAACTCCAATCTGACCTCATTCTTGTTCACTTGCTCTCTCAAAAAGTGAAACTTGATGGATATATGTTTAGTCTTTGAATGCAACACTGGATTCTTAGATATATTTATTGCACTTGAATTATTACAGAATATTGTGATAGGTTCCTCATACTCCACTCTGATGTCTCTTAGCATTTGCTTCATCCACAAAACTTGAGTGCAACTACTTGCTGCTGCAATATATTCTGCTTTTACAGTGGACAGAGATATTTCCTCTTATTTCTTGCTCAGCCAAGAAACTAATCTCTTTCCCAAAAAGAATGCTCCACCACTGGTACTCTTCCGGTCATCCACATCTCCTACCCAATCCACATCTGTATATGCATGAAGAGAGAAATTATGATCTCTAGGATACCACAAACCATACTCAACTATCCCTTTAGATATCTAAAAATTCTCTTGATTGTCATGACATGAGATTCTCTAGGATTAGCTTGGAATCTAGCAACAAGACCAATAGCATTCATAATGTCATGTCTAATTTGAGTGAGATACAATAGTCCTCCAATCATTGACCTGTACTTTTTCTAATCAGCCTTAGGAGAGTCATCATCTTTCCTCAATTTACATCTGGTTTCCATGGGAGTACTCATTGGTTTTGAGTCTTCCATCCCAAATTTCTTCAACAATTCTTTCACATATTTGGTCTGAGAAATGAAGATTCCTTTCTTTGTTTGAGTGATTTGTAGACCTAAGAAGAAATTCATTTCCCCAAACATGGACATTTCAAATTCACTTTTCATTTGATTTGCAAAGGTTTTGCACATACTATCTCTTCCTCCAAAAATGATATCATCAACAAACACTTCAACAATCAAGATGTTTTCATGATCAATTTTGAAATACAAATTACTGTCAGCAGTACCTTTGTTGAAACCAATCTTCAAAAGATGCTTGTCTAATCTTTCATACCAGGCTCTTCGGGCTTACTTCAGTCCATACAGTGCTTTCTTCAACTTGTAGACCATATCACCATGATCAGACAATTGAAATCCATCTGGTTGCTCAATGCATACTTCTTCTTCCAAGTCACCATTTAGGAAGGCAAATTTGGCATCCATCTGATATACTTTGAAATCTTTAAAGGCAGCAAAAGCAAGAAATAATCTGACTGCTTCAATTCTTGCCACCGGAGCAAAAGTTTCTTCAAAATCAACTCCTTCTACTTGGGAGTAACCCTTGCAGACCAATCTGGCTTTGTTTCTGACTACTTCACCATCTTCATTCAATTTGTTCTGGAAGACCAATTTGTTCCAATCACATTCTTGTTTTTAGGTCTAGGAACAAGATCCCAAGTGTGATTTTTCTAAATTTTCATCAGCGCTTCCTCTATTGCTTTAGTCCATTTTTCATCATTGCAAGCTTCATTCACTGTCTTAGGTTCAATCTTTGAAATCAGACAATACTCTTCTAAATCTTGAGCAATCCTTCTTCTTGTTTATACACCTTTGCTTTTATCACCTATAATCTGATCTTCAGAGTGATTCAGTCTTACATACTTGGGAACTTTAGGAGTTTCTTGCTCTTCTGATTCTTGAACAAGTTCTTTCAAACTTATCTCTTCTTCCTGATTTACCGGATCAGTTTGAATCTGAATTTCAGAGGGACCTTGGACTTCTTGAACAAAAACATCATTTTGATCATCTTCATCATATTCATAAAACCTTGAGGGTTTTTCAATACCTTCATCAACCTTCACATTTGTACTTTCCACAATCTTCCTTAATCTCTTGTTATAACACCGATATGCTTTGCTTTGAGTAGAATAACCCAAGAATATTCCTTCATCACTTCTAGCATCAAATTTTCCTAGATCTTCATCTCTTTTAATGTAACATTTGCTACCAAAGAATCTGAAATACATCACAATAGGAGTGATGCCAAACCAAAGTTCATAAGGAGTCTTACCGGTATTGCTTCTAATTTGTACTTGATTGAGAGTATAGACTACAGTGCTGACAGCTTCTCTCCAATAGATCTAAGGAACATTTGCTTCCATCATCATGGTCCTAGATGCTTCCTGGATGGTACGGTTCTTTCTCTCCACTACTTCATTCTGCTGTGGAGTCCTAGGAGCAGACAACTATCTCTTTATTCCATGTTTCTCACAAAATTCTATGAACTCACCGGATGTGAATTCTCCACCTCTATCAAACCTTAGACATTTTAAATTTAATCTAGTTTCATTCTCTACCATAGCCTTGAATATTTTGAATTTCTCAAGAGCTTTTGATTTCTCTTTCAGAAAAGTAACCCACATCATCTGGGAATGGTCATCAATTAATAACATGAAGTATCTATCACCTTGCACACACCTGATTCTTGTCGGACCACATAGAACAGTATGAACTAAGTCCAATAATCTGGTAGAAGATTGTTCCTTGCTTTTGAATGAGACTCTACTTTATTTTCCCAACTGACATTCTTTGTACAAACTATTTGTAGGTTTCACCAGTTTTGGAAGATCTCTTACAGCCTGAGTGTTGCTTATCTTGATGATATTATCAAAATTCACATGACACATCCTCCTATTCCATAACCAACTCTGATCAATTTGCACAAATAGACAACTTTTACCAGTACCAACTAAATGGAAGATATTAACTTTTGTTTGAGTACTGGATGCAATCTCTATTCTGGAACTTTCAAAGATTTTACATTTTCCATTCTTGAATCGAAGATCATAGCCTTTGTCCACCAACTGTCCAACACTGAGAAGATTGTGCTTCAGACCTTCAACATAAAGTACATTACTGGTTTTGTTTTTTCTATCAAAAGAAATGGTTCCTCTTCCTCTGATTCTGCTAGTAGAATTATCACCAAACTTTACCACTCCTCCTTCATACCTTTCCAAATCTATGAACTTATTTTTGTCACCTGTCATATGGTGAGAGCATCCACTGTTAATGACCCAATCATCCTTTTCTTCAACTTGGGCAGCTAGAGCTCTTTCCACAATTTTATGATTGACAAATACAGAGGACATTGGATCTTCTTCCTTGATTGCAATGAACACCCAGTCACTTCCAGATTTGTTTCTTGTCTCTAATTCATCATCTGTTACTCCTTCATTATCATCATCTTCATGAACATAGTAACAATTCTTTTGGAACCTTGATCTGTTAGGATTTGGCCTTGAAAATCTTTCCAGACACCTTGAGGCAAAATGACCAATCTTATTGCAGTTAAAACACTTAAAAGACAATTTCCCTTCATACTTACCGGATCCTCTTGGCAGTCTTTTTGCAATAAGGGCTTCAAGTTGAGCAGTTTCTGCTTCTTCTTCTTCCAGGTCTTTTCTTGCTTTTTTATACCATGATATTTTCCTTGAAGAGTTCTCTCCTAGATCAAACCTTTGTTTACCTTTTACAGAGGCACTGGCTTTGAATGCAGATTCAGTCTTGGGGGGGGGGGGCATCTCCAAACTTGATCAATTCAAATGTAGCCAATTTACCAACCAATTGATCTCTTGTGACACCTAAATGGGCTCTCAATTCTTCAATGGCAGCAACCTCGTATCTATAAGAAGCAAGAAGGGATCTGAGAACTTTGCCAACAATCTCATCTTCATCCAAGACTCCACCAGCACATCTAATGCCACAAACAAGCTCATTTACTCTTGGCATAAAAGTAGTGATATTTTCATCTTCTCTCATCTTCAAATTTTTGAATTTTCCTTTCAAACTCTATAGCCTTGCACATTTAACATACTTGTCTCCTTCATGCAGAAGTTCCAATTTCTCCCAAATCTCAAAAGTAGTCTGTGGGTCAATAACATTTGTCAGCTCTAAATCAGACAAGGCACTTAGAAGAGCTTCTTTAGTCCGCAGATTGTTTTCAGCATCTGCGATTTCATCTATAGTTTTCGGACCATTCTGTGGAGGAGTATACTTCTTTGAAGCCATGGTCTAAAACTGCATTCTCATACATTGTAAGTGACATTGCATGTGACTTTTCCAAAGAGTAAAATTGGTTCCATCAAACTTTGGACTATCCTTCTTGTAGGACGATATCCTGCATCTCCTCAAGCGGTTAAGCTCTTTTAGAGGAACTTAGCTCTGATACCAATTGTTGGATTTAGGACAGACAATTGGGAGGGGGGGTGAATCAGTTGTCCAAAAACTTTCTTCTAATTAAACACTTAAATCCACTTTGTAATTCAGCAACATAATAATGAATCAATCATGGAAACATAATACATTAAATCAAGAGTAGAAACACATTAACACATAAGACACCAAGATTTTGACGTGGAAAACCTGGTTAAGGGAAAAACCATGGGGTGATTAACCCAAGATTGTATTCTCTATTAGAAGAATAGAAAGAACAAAATGGCACATGCAAATTAGGGCTCACTGCTTGAGCACATTGCTCACAAGAGGCCCACTGCCTATAAGAGACACACTGTCTATAGAATATAAGTATCACATACTTGAACTGGAGAATAGCATCTTCACCATGCTTGAGTCAGTTCCATTTAAGCTCGGTACTTCTGCTTTGCCTTTCGCTCTGCTCCTCTCTACCACACTCACATCCTCACAAGATACATTTGAAATGACTTTACAATCCCTTATTTATACAAGACATCGACTTAGGGATAATCATCCAAGTCCGCATACATTACAGAGCAAATACATAAATACATCATGACTAATTACAAAAAGACTTCACACGGATCAACACACTGTCGGCCACATAGATTTGAGACTTCAACCTTTATTTAGGAACACGCCAATCCTCACATAACATCTTCAAGATCATCCGTAGGATGTGTAACTCATCCGGTCGGCCAGAGTTAGGAAGAACATCATCATCTAGAAGTTATTCTTAAATTGCAAGCTCAAACTCCAATGCGGACCACCAACACAAATTAGACATGATCCAAAGACCTCCACAAGCTTTCCTGAATCACCAAGAACATCCACACTACATCTACTTACTGAAATCCTTATCTCCTTCATCCAGAACCTCAAGAACACAGTCTATCATCACTGTCACAATGGACTAGATGCTTGCGGACCTCCAGACCACGAACCAATTGAGTTGTCAATTCACATTGACTTCCTAAACACTTCACCAAATCCGCAGAACAAGATATTTCATTTCTGGATCTCATGGGACCTATCTGTTTCACTCTGTCATCTCTAAACATCTGCCAGAACTAATTTTACTTGAGCGGCCACAACTTCTTCAGATCTTCATGCGGACCTGTGAAATCTTTACTAGATCATCTTAAAACACATACCTACAAACCCTTTGATGCGCATCCTCTGATCTTCATCTTAGCTTGGATCTTTAGCTCACTGTCTTCACTATTTTTCTCTGTTCCTGATTAGGACTACTTTTCTCAATATCCTCAGCACACAGCTCATCCAATCCTTATCATTAATGCAACAGGAGTATGTTGACATCAATGACAACACCGGTTAGGCCCATACTTGCAACAAAGCCCTAGTCTTGAGAGGTTCGAATTAGAAATTGCCCTTTCATATTCACACTGATGCCTCAGAATTTGCCATTGGGGTAGTGTTAGGCCAGCAAGAAGGCAACAAGGAATATACAATTTACTACATCAGTAAAAACTTGCAAGGGGATGAGCTAAACTACACAGTGACAAAGAAAGAAATGTTAGCAGTTGTTTATGCCATCAACAAGTTCAGACACTACATAACCAGCTATAAAGTATTCATTCATACTGATCACACCACCATTAGATATTTGATGAACAAACCAATAGTGGGTGGCAGGTTGGTCAGATGGTTATTATTATTTCAAGAATTTGATATCACAATTGTTGACAAGCCCAGTAAGGCTAATGTAGTTGTTGACTTTTTATCTAGATTGCCCACTCAATCTTTAGATGGTGTGGTTGATGATTCCTTTCCTAATGAGTATCTATTTTCTCTCACTATACACACACTATGGTATGCAGATATAGCAAATTACTTAGTTACAAGGCAGATTCCAGGATATTTTTCACAAAGGGAACAGGGACAACTTGTTCACAAATGCTTTCCCTACTCCTGGATCTTAGGTTTTCTCTTCTATACTGGACCAAACAACATCATGAGAAGATGCATCAGAGAAGATGAAGTGTTTGATATCATGAAGGCTTGTCATGATGAACCATGTGGGGGACACTTTGCAGCAAAAAGAACAACTTTCAAAATCTTGACAATAGGGTATTATTGGCCAACACTTCACAAGGATACTATCAAATATACAAGAGACTGTGATAGGTGTCAGAGAATGGGCAGACCAACTAAAAGTGATGAAATGCCATTACAACCACAACTTTCATTAGCTCCTTTTGACAAGTGGGGACTGGATTTTGTTGGTCCTATTTCTCCAGCCTCCAACAATAAGGAGTATATTCTGGTATGTACTGATTACCTTACAAAATGGGTTGAGGTCAAAGCACTACAGTATGCCAAAGATGGTAATGTAGCTAAATTCTTATATGAGGACATTTTCATGAGATATGGTGTTCCAAGAGAAATAGTAATAGATCAAGGTCCTCAGTTTACATCTGATCTCATCACCAAGTTAGTGGAGGAATATCAAATCCAGCATAAAAAGTCTACCCGTTATCATCCTCAAGCCAATGGACAGGTTGAGGTAACCAACAGAGAACTGGAAAAATCTTGACCAAAACAGTACACCTCCATAGGCGAGACTGGGTTACTAGGTTGCCAGAGGTTGTTTGGACCTATAGAACCACCTGGAAAACTACCACAGGGTTTACCCCATATGAATTGGTTTATGGAAAGGCAACAGTCATCCCAATTGAATTTGAACATAAAATATTAAGGACAGTTGTTCAGCTTGGGATGGATTTGACAGTAGCACAACAAGATAGGATTCAACATCTTAATGCCCTAGATGAAATAAGGTTAGAGGCACTCCACCATACTGAAGTTATCCAGAAACAGAGGGTCAAATGGCATGATAGTCATATCAAGAACAAAGCATTTACAGCTGGCGATTGGGCACTTTTATATGACTCTAGATATAAAGACTTCAAGGGCAAGCTCCAATCCAGGTGGCTTGGACCTTATGAAATCATGCAAGTTTTTCGAATGGAGCCGTTCAGTTGCAAACTATAGATGAAGTCCAATTTTCACTCTTGATCAATGGACATAGACTAAAGTTGTATAAGAGGCCATTACAGAAGGAACACTTCATTGTTTCCTTAGCTACTACATATGGTGCCTCCGGTACTCTTGATGAGGATACTATGACACCAGTTGATGCAGCATCAGAGGATGACCCACATGGCCTGACTAGTGATGATGCAGGAGTTGAGTTAGAATACTTAACCCCTGTAGCTGAGGCATAATCTCTTTTGCTTTCAAAACACATGCACACACAACACCACATGCACACACCGCACCTTTACCATGATGTTTACATATTTCAGCTGGGACCTAGTTGCATATTTCAGCTGGGACCTGTCTACAAATTTCTGCTGGGACCTATTCCTTCTACACCTATTCTGATCACTTTCCAAATCTGCAATTTGGAACACTGCTGCAAGTACCTATAGCAACTGCAAATGTATCCCATGCAGTGCACTGCCAATCAACTCAATCCATACACTATGCCTTGCTTCATCACCGTGCCTACACCTCACGCACCAAATTTCAAGCAATTCCATCAAATCACACATGCTGACGTGCCACCTCACCATTCATCCACCTGCATGACCTTATAGTTCTAGCGGATTAATTGCATCGTACACAATATCTTCTATCAAAGAGTGCTCCCACATTTATTTCTGTAGCATTGTTACCAAGGTACCCTTTCATGATTTCCATTAAATTTCTTTTTATGCATTTATCCTTATCTTTATTTACTTCATGCATGCGATAATATTTCATACATTCCAATTAATAATTACAATTTCCTACCACTTCCTTTGCCACGTGAGTGAGGTCACTTCATGTTCAGTCGGGAGGGAGGATTGTCATTCTTCTGTCATTTGTCATTCTTGATTTTTCGACTAGTTTTCAAATGATTTTTCATCCTTGTGTACTATGTAAATAACTAGTGAGAGTTACCTTCCTAATATCTTTTTGCTTAAGTCAATCCAAAGTAACCCTGAGCAGTAAGAGGAATTGTAGAGAAGATAAAGAATAAGGGGTTAAGTCTAACAAGGTGGCAAAATGGAATTATATAGAGGATTATAGACATGGGATGTGACTTAGTAAGGAGAAATCCATCTGTGCACAAGGAGATTCTTGAAGATGTGCTAGTTTTACCTCTCTTCACCAGAGTAGGATGGCTCGAATACTTCTTAAAATTGACAAAGTATGAAAATGATATGGCCGTAAAATTTGTAGTTACATTGCAAAGTGATGAAGCAGTAGTGAAAGGGTTAATGGTTGATGCTTCTGAGGTAGCTATTGCCCAAGTAACTGGATTGCCATGCACCAGGTCAGAATATCTAGCCCAAGCTGATGTAGTCACTGCCAGAGAGGAATTCTGAGAGGCGAGGTGAGAATTTAGACTCAACAACTCAAGGTAAAAAATGCCTATCTCTGCCATTTTTCTGGGGCAAATGTGCTACCTACATTATCAAGTATTTCACTTGTGATGGGAGGTATAATATGCTATACACTGTGCATTTTAAATTGTTGAACTATCTTCGTCATGAGAAATTGGTGAATGTCCAAAACTACCTCTATAACTTCCTAAAGAGAATGGCTTCAGAATACCAAAGAAAGCTAGCAGATACTTCGATGTCTCATCATTGTCTAATTGCACTACTGGTTAAGAGGAGTTTGTGGATACAATACCCACAGATTGATTAGGAGGCCTTTAAGGATTGTGTTGATATTTCCACCTTGTTGGAGCAACCTCATGAGGAGGAAGAGGAACCCCCATACAATGCTGAACCTGAAGATGAACCTGTTCATGAAGAACCACAAGAGGAAAATGCCCCTAAAAATAGACCTGAAGAAGCAGGGGAACCTTCATTCTCTCCTCCTAAACATGTGACTCCAAAACTTGTAAGCAATAAAGGAAAGAAGAAGAAGGAAGAAGAAGATGTCAGCAAAGAAAAGACAAAAAGGAAAAAGAAGAAGGAAACTATCAATAAAGGGGAAGCAAAGGAGAGACAGAAGAGGAAAGGTAAAAAGAAGATGAAAAGGGTTGTTGAACAAGAAACCACTACCCCGAGGAGATCAAGCAGATTGAGGAAACAAATGGTTGAAGGAAAGATTGAAGAACAGAGACAAGATTCTAAGGAAAAGGGAAATGCTCCTGGGAATGTTCCAATTGATATACTTGAAGATGATATCTCTGCAAATAAGGATAATGAGAATATTTCTTCAAAGAAGAAAAGGTATGTTTCTTTTGCAAGTATGGGCCTAACCGGTGTTGTCATTGATGTCAACATACTCCTGTTGCATTGATGATAAGGATTGGATGAGTTGTATGCTGAGGATATTGAGAAAATTAGTCCTATCATGATCAGAGAAGAATAGTGAAGATAGTAAGGTGAAGATCCCAGCTAAGATGTAAATCAGAGGATACGCATCAAAAGGTTTGTAGATATGTGTCTTAAGATGATCCAGTAAAGATTTGAGAGGTCCGCATGAAGATCTGAAGAAGTTATGGCGACTTGAGTAAAACCAGTTCTGGCAGATGTTTAGAGGTGACAGAGTGACACAGATAGGTCCGGTGAGATCAGGAAATGCAATCTCTTGTTCTGCGGATTTGGTGGAGTGTTTAGGAAGTTAATGTAAATTGACAACTCAATTGGTTTGTGGTCTGGAGCTCTGCAAGCATCTATTCCAATATGACAGTGATGACAGACTGTGTTCTTAAGGTTCCGGATGAAGGAGAGAAAGATTTCAGTAAGAAGAAGTAGTGTAGATGTTCTTGGTGATTCAGGAAAGCTTGTGGAAGTCTTTGGATTGTGTCCAGTTCGTGTTGGTGGTCCGCATTGAAGATTGAGCTCGTAATTGAAGAATTACTTTCGGATGATGATGTTCTTCCTAAGTCTAGCCGACCGGATGAGTTACACATCCTGCAGATGATCTTGAAGATGTTCTATGAAGATTGGCGTGTTCCTAAAAGAAGATTGAAGTCTCAGATCTGTGTGGCCGATAGTGTGTTGATCCATGTGAAGTCTTTTTGTAATTGGTCATGTTGTATTTATATATTTTCTCTGTAATGTATGCCGACTTGGATGATTATCCCAAAGTCAAATGTCCTATAAAAATAAGAGGTTGTGAAGTCATTTCAAAAGTATCTGTGGAGATGAGTGTGTGGTAGAGAGGAGCAAAGAAAAAGGCAGAGCAGAAGTATTGATCTTAAATGGAACTGACTCAAGCATGGTGAAGATTCTGTTCTTCAGTTCAAGTATGTGATATTTATTATTCTATAGACAATGTGTTTCCTGTAGGCAGTGGGCCTCTTGTGAGCAGTGTGCTCGGGCAGTGAGCCCTAATTGGCATGTGCCATTTTGTTCTTCTTATTCTTTTAACAGAGAATACAATATTGGGTTAGTCACCCCGTGGTTTTTCCCTTAACCAGGTTTTCCACGTTAAAATCTTGGTATCATATGTGTTAATGTGTTTCTACGCTTGAATTGTTGCATTAAGATTCCATGATTGATTCATTATTATGTTGCTGAATTACAAGAAAGATTAAAGTGACTAATAGAAGAAAGTTTTGAGACAACTGATTCAACCCCCCTCTCAATTATCTATCTTGATTCTAACAATTTCTTCTTCTGGCTCTGATTCAGAGGACCCATTTATTGCCAAAAAGATGAGAAAAGCAACCCCCGGTAGTCTTGCTAAAGAAATTTTTAATGCTTCTGATAACAATGATAGTGGTAATGTAAATTTTGAGCAAAGGAACGAATTGTTAGAAGAAAGAGACCTTCAGAAAGAACTTCAAGAGGCATTGGACAGAATCAAAACCCTGGAGGATCAGGTAAAGAGGTATGAAGAGAAGGAGATAGAAAAAGAAAAGAGGATATAGGAATTAGAGAAGAGGATTCAAACACAAAATCAAGGGTCTAAATTGGATTTGTTAGCACAATTGGTTGTTAGCAATATCATCTCAGATGAGGAGAAGGAACCCCCTCCATCATTTCCTAAGGTAAGAACTCTAGCATGCCATACTACTATTTCATTGGGTTTTGAGTTGCTGAAAGTAACTAGTAGGTCAAAAGAAGATACAGAAAATTGGGATAAAGAAAGGAAAAAAACTAATGAAATAATTAAGAATCAGAATCTTGAAATTAAGAAGTTAGAAGCAAAAATGGCCGATATAATTGACAGGGCCATGGAAATCATTGAATGCAGACCACCTTCAAGGGTTTATACATTATTTTTAAAGGATAAATTTCTTAGTTTTGAATTCAATAGATTTTTTAATGACCAACCAGCTCGGCAGTCTAGACATAGTTTCTTCAATTATTTTCAGAAGGTCAGTATGGAACAACAAGATCAGCTATGTGAGTTCTGTTTGCACAATTACCTATTAGAGGAAGATACAGAATGGAATCCCTCTATAAATGTTGGAGATTTCTAGCTGAGAGCAATAATATCATACCTAAATAATGAAAAACTGAGAGGAGAATTGATGGATAGGTATGAAGAATATGAGAAGGCATCACTACCAATCAGACAAGAGGCACTTATCCTGAAGATGTCCTCATAAAATGGTATAGACTTCTCTCCCATAAGGGTTCAGGCAAAATCATTATGGACCTAAGAATAAGGTATCATAGAAGGGTATAGAGAATGATGGGATCCATGTTACAAGATTGTGTTAGATATGTGCAAAGCAGATGGCTCAGTTTGACACCTACTTTTCAATGGAAAGAACCTCATTCCTTGCATAACTTTATGAACATGTCTGAAAGATTACACAGGTACATTCAAATTTTAGAGAACCAAGGTGTGGCATGGTTACCTCTTACCTACCATCCACCTCTACTCTTATATCCAGTTCCACACTAGACAGGAGAAAAAGGAGAGGAATGTAGGACTGCAGAAGCTATCAAACTACAAAGGCTTTCATGCTACAATGGGTTCTATCTAAAACAAGGTGAGGGTATTAGGGTAGTTATGGACTTGAGACAAATAGTTTTACATTATAATTCATTTCCCTAGGTATCTGTTTGAGTAATTTTGGTTGAGGGCAAGCAAAAGGTTAGTTGGGGGGAAATGATGGGCTGCAAAATTAGTCTCTTTTATGTTGCTTTTTATATTTCAAAGACTTCTTTCATAGCATCCTTTAAGACATTTATCCATGTTTGCACTATGATATGTTGACCTTCCTTATACTCCCAAGACCTGAACTTATAATATTAATATGGAATGTGATGATCATATTATCTAATGAATGAATTAGATGTAGATATGTATAAAAGTATAAATAAGATGTTTTTATGGTTAGTCATGAAGAATGCTTGTGGTATATGCCTTTGGGAACTAATTCTATGTGCAGAATTGGACGTGTCATGATGAGATCGAGCATTTGTAGCAGGTTGCAGACAAAGGAGTTAATAGAAGAATGAGTTTCAATGCTAAGAATGCAGGGACAGCTAGACACAATTATGGAACATCATGGATAGTAATAAATTAAGGAGTGGATATTGTTTCAAATATGGTTATGGATGTTGTTCATGCATCAGACTTCTAATTTGATTTGAATTCTTCTTCTTATAGTCAGTTTGAATAAGAATGTGATCTTGACTCCACGACCTAGTATCTAGGAGTGGTAAATGGTCAGAGTCAGTTAAGTAGAAAATAAGGCTCTCTCTCCATTTTTTATATAGAAAGGGGAAGATGAGATATATAAGGTAGAAAATTTTAGTTCAGTTCAATTAAGTTATCATTTCCTTTTCTATGTACAAAGACTCAAGCATGTTACATTTTTGGAATACAATCTAGATATGACAGAAAAGATTTTGTTGTTGAACAATTTGTTATGAGTTGATTCTGTGTATGGAATAAGTTAAGCTTTGATATGTGTTACAAAGATATGTAAAATCTGGATTAGATTTGGTTTCAGTTAAGGAAGACAGTCTCTTGAGCTGGCCACTCAAGGTACTGATTCTCTCCTTGTTTATTTCATTTTAGTTAATGTTGGTTTATTAGTTTTCTGTAAAACATAATCTGAGTTCAAGTTAGTATTATGTTTTGATTAAATAGATTTCATATTAGTGTATTTACAAATCCTCCAGAGGTTAGCAGTTAGTCATTTCATTCTTTACAATTCAATCAAGTTAATTCTACAGTTTCGCTATCATAATAGTTATCTACAAATCTTGTTGTAGGTACCTATAGAAACTAGGATTTATAGTTGTTTTCATTGTTTTTTAATTCTGTCAATTCCAAAAAGATAGCTTTGTTTGTTTAAAAGCCAAGATAGAATAGTTTGGGAACCATATGAGCCTTGAAGGCATATACTTTGCAAGTACCATCAAAAGCTTACACTCCCTAGTTGATAATTCAATGTAGGAATGCATAGTGATAAGTGGACTGTTCAGATAGGTTTTCCCCTGAATTAGTTAAGTCTACAACACATTATTTTTCCTCTACAAGTAGTCTTCTTAATAAATCCATGTTAATGATTCCCAAGGTGGTGTCAAAACTAAGAGAGGGGTGTAGAGTCCAAGCTTCCTATTTCCAATATTTTGCAATGCTACAAAGAATGAGAGATTTGATGTAGTTCTCAATTTACACATATGTGAGGCCACTAGAAGTGTTGTTCAAGTGTTTCTAGTGTTTTAGTAATGTTGAAGTGTTGAGTTATTTTGGAATAGTATGCTTCCTAGATGAGTCTCTAGTGCGGTGTGATGTCTAAAACATAGAGATACTTGAGTTTGTAGAGAAGCTTGTTAGACATGTAAAATTCACCAACCTATTTGCCTTGTAAGAGCTTGGTGTAGTTCTATGCAAAGTACAAGTCTAGTGGGTAGAGAGGTTCCTGGTCAAAGAAGTTGTGTCCACATGAGTCCAACATTGTGGTGAGTACATGAACTAGCTATTAGCTTAGGTAGTCAAATACTTTTTTATATTTTCCCTTCTCGTGATTACAGATAACTAGATGGAATTGTTGTAGACATGTCATCCATTTCATGTGGTGCACATTTTCCAATTTGTTCTAAGTTTGCAAGAATTGGAGTGGCTTGTGATCAAAGTGGATGATTGGACCTCCTTTCCCAAGATGTAGTGAGATCATTGCTTGATGGCTTGCATGATGCTATACAACTCCTTTACATGGGTGGAATGGCATTGACCGTGTCATTTAAAAGTCATAGAGTGGTACAAAATCTCTAACTGCATATTTCCTCTTAGAGGATTCCAAACCTCTGACATTCCAACTAAAACATCTCAAACAATCTATTAGGTCACAAAAATGCAGGTTGTTAACCCTATGACGTTGCCAATCTCTCTTGATGTTTTCAGCTAACGACACGGGGTAGATATGGCTAAACCCCCTTCACTTTAGCCTCTACTAAACCTAGGTCGGTGTACCTTGAAAGATATTGCAGATTTTTGTGTAACCTTCACAGTGGCAAACGGGTGTGAAGTAGATGTAAGGGTTGGAATGTATTTCTAAGGTTAAGGTTTGCAAATATGAATAGGGTATGAAGATTAATAGTAAATTGGACCAATGCTTTATCTATTGGGCAAAGAAATCAGGAGTCAATGGTGTAATGGATATTTATATTGACTTAACTCAGATTGTTAGGCACTTATGTAAATTTGTATCTTGTGCAGATGTGCAAGAATGTTGAGGTACAAGATTCTTCTTGTAAATCCCAATGATATTTCCTCAAATTGCTATGACCTAGAAAAAGGATTTTAATTCTAACAGGAAGGAAACCAACTAGAATAGATTGTTCAAAAGATTTTAACCCTGGGCAGAGACCAATAAACACTGACTACTCAGCCAGATTTAAATCAACTTCCTCATAAACCAATCACACAGATCATATCATAACAGCAAATGTATACTAAAAAATTAATGATATCCTTGATATATTAACTTAAACAACTTGACAAACCACTTTGGAGACAATCATGTAACTGATAAATATTAACATCAACACAACAATTGAACATCAATTTTGGATCCACCAACTAACTCTAATTCTTTTTATTAATTTAGTAATTCATACTGGTTTGAAAACATAGATAGATGGAAATGGATTCTTCAAATACTGCTTTTATATTAAATATATGTTTCTAAAATAGATTAGATGATCTCCTTCATAGTAGCCTTGGTATCCTATTTTATAGGATGTAAACAAGCTTTAGGCCTGAAACATTGTACCTTTTCATAATAACATCTTTTGATAACTAATGCATAATTAACAAACATAAATGAAGATAAAAGCATATGCAGTGATCTGATTCTAGCTCCATTAATCTACATAGAGTGACCCTTGACTCAAAGGCCTGGCAAGGTCGTCCTCATCTCCATAATATAGATTGATACACCTACATTGCTTGACAAAATTGTACTACTTCTGCATCATCACAGTGCTCTAGATACAAATAGATTTATTTGACCGATATGGTTGATGTACACTTGATCATCACATGGATCAGTCTCAAGTAAATTGGTCATTGTTGATTCCAGAGTAAATATCTTTCCCAGACATGTATAAGTATTCTCTATCATCCTTTCCTCATTATTTAAATTTTCAAGTACTGGTGGCAGTAACTGACCCAGTTCATTCCTACAAGTGTCCTTGTCTTTTAGGTTGCCCTCATTATTGAAGAAGTTGGGAAATGCCAAATCAATACGTTGATCAAAATCTTTCAAATCTGCTATCAATATACCATTAAATCTCTCATGTTCTTTCATCAATTCATTATATCGTTTGAGCACTTGTTCCTCAGTGCTAGCTTTAGCATTCAACCCTTCCTTTGTTTCCAACATTCTGAGGTGTAGTCTTTTATGCTCTTGGTATAATTGATGTGTTCTATTGTGCAAATCCCAAACCTTGTCTCTATTTTTCATCATGTGGCCAAACCTTCTTTGAATCAATTTAGAGGCCATACTATATTTGGCAGTTTTCAATTCAGTTTCTAGCTGCTCACTTTTCTTTTGATTCTTTTCAGCCTTATACTTCCAATAATTCACATCTGCCAAGGCCTCTATTACCCTTTGATCACCTTCTAGGTATGGTGAGTAGCTGCTGGATGAAGGCAACTTGTCTATGTGCAAATCAATCTCTTGTCTCAGCATAGCATTTTATTTCTTATATATATTATTATCTTTCATTAATTTCTCAATTTGTGCTTTAGTAAACCTTGCAACATTAACATTTAAATCAGCAGTGTCCATAGGATCTGTATCCTCAATCCTTTGTATCAACAAGCTACCAAAAGCTTTATTAGGATCATCAATAATATGTGGTCTCTTATTTCAAGGATATAATGCCCATATAAGCAATGCTCTTTTATTAAGGTCATACCCTGATCCTCTTCTGATATCCTCCATTGCCTCTATGCTGAGTTTCAACTTCTTATCTTGATTTCTATTGAAAGAATCAAATACAATGGGCGAAGCCATGTCCCATCTAGGAATCAAAATCACACCTATTTCTTGTAACAAGGTCCTTGCCCTTTCTAGAGTCATTATCTCCAATTCATTGTTGATCTCCTTCTGAAGCTCAAACAACACCTCATCCTGTATGTCAGGAGTGATATCTTTCATTCTCTTCCTAGCTTGTTTGCCGTTGTATTCATATAAGAAGGCTTTAAACTTAGGTGTTTTGATGAAATCATCATCTGATATGAATTTACTATTGGTCAAGTGCCTTATGTCTTCTGATAGATCATTTGGTGCTTCCACAGTGACATCTTCTCTATCTTCAGGCAGTTCATACCCCTCAATGGTTGGGTCATAAATTTGCACCCCTTCAAACTCTCCCTCTCCTTCTGCAATGTTTGTGTCTGCAGAGAAACTTATATCCGGTGTGGGTTGAGGTGACAAGTGACCCAGGGGTACTTCATACTCAGCCTGTGCATCTTTAAGTTGTTTTCTTTTTTTGTTAAATACATGAAGGGGAACATTCTTGGTCAGTTCTGGTGTATGTTTAATCATAGTGTCCAGTCTTTTGATAGGATCATCAATATCCTGGAAAACTTTGGTGTAGGTGGGGTTTTGGGCTACCCTTCAAGCCTCTACTAACATGGTTTTATGGTACAAACTTCTTCTTTCTACTGTTGTGGTTTCATCACAATTTCTGATTAAATCTTCATCAACAAATAGGACATGATCATATCCCTTTAACTTCTGCTTTGTTTTTACACTGTTTATGAAGTGTTCAGGATCAAAATTTCCTCTTGCATTTCCAAAAGGTAATCTGAATTGTTCTAATTTACTATAAATTAATTGATAACCTTTGTTAGAAAGTACTATGAAATCTCCAAAGCATAAAGTCCCAGGCATAAATGACTATTTATGTTGATTCTTGAGATGCATGAAGTCTGAGGAAGCCAATTGCCTAACAATTTCTAAGTATGCAACTTGATCTGGGCATGTCTTTGGTAGTAGGAAGGGTGGCCCTTCATATCTGAATACTCTTATCATAGTGCAATCTCTAAAAACATACCAATCACCCCAATTATGGCTAAACTTTCCCTCTTCATGTCTATCTTTTGGTCTCAAAAACTTTTGTATTTCCAATGAAAAATTGTGGTTGCAAGGATGTCCAAACTGTTTGAATATCGGTTTCACAAAAAACTCTTCAAAGTATAAATAATGGGATTTGTCACATCTTCTATCCTAAATATAAGTCCACATTTGCATAGGTTTTATATCTCCATTGATGTCTAGGTCTCTTACCCTAAGATTTATATCCCATAAGCCCATACATTGTCCTTCATTTAATACCATATGCATAAATAAAGAATAATGTCTGAATTTACTTCCTCCATTCTTCATAGACATTAAATCATTTTTATATTATATGCCCATAATCAAAATACCATGCATCATGACTCTGTATGTCCGCAGCTAGGACCATGGGCAGTTACCAAGAATGCACAGTTGACAACAACCTTGAGAGCATTGAAGGAACAAGTATCTTCCTATAATGGGTTGATGTTAACAACATGACTTGCACCAATGGTTTTAAAGGTCAGGGTTAGCCATAAACACTAGGTTGTTTTTGTTTTTTCCTTTTTTTGAAAAAGGTTGCTAAACGTTTGAATTATGTCATTCAACACAAAACCCTGAAGGGCGGATTATGGTTATATGCAAGCACAATCTTAACCTTTTGCACTTGCATCCATAGAAGGCTCAAAGACATGGCAATAAAAATAATCGATCAGTTTAGAAAATTTATGTCTTTCTAGCTTTAGGTGGTTTTATAGCAGGAAGTATAGCTACTGCCACCACCTGTCCACAGGATGTTGCAAAAAAAAGCTTGGAAACAAATAGAGAAAGATCCAATGAAAGCAATCTCAAGGATTTTGGTGAATGAAACTACTTACTTGACAAATCACTCTAGTCCTAAATTGCTTATTCATCCATGCCCTACACTTGTTCTTTGCAACGCCCTCTAAATTCCCATTCAACAATCTTAACTCTATGCAATCAATGGCATCTGTGCAATTAATTATCATCGAAGGGAATTTAATTTTTTTCAAAAATAGAGCGCTAGATCGCCACCTTTATGTCTTGTCACTTTATTTCAAGGTGATGTGTTTTGCAATCTCATTTATTGTTCAAGATTTTGGTATGACCCTAACTGGTGTTACTTCAATAATATGAGTCTCCTCAAACAAGAAATCACCCTTTTGATATTTTAATTTCTTTTCATCACCTTTTCAGAGAGACCCCAAAACCTCTCTTCGACACAATAGAGTTTCTTTGAAATATCCTTTACATTATCTTTTCATTGGCAAGACCCCTTCTATCGGTGAGACTCTAAACCATATCACTTCGATATCCCAAATCCCTTAAAGTTTATCAATATTTTCATTTGATCATCGTGACACATTGTGGTGTCACACCAAAGTGCCTTATCTGTTCAACTTTTGGGGTATCAATGAGGCTGCTGAATTTTTTGGTGTACGGCACTAAAGTCAGCGCTAGTTTAGTCATTATAAATGGTGCTACAGTCGGTGCTAAAGTTAGTGCTAATTTGAGCACTAAAGTCAGGTCTAATTTAGGCATAATTTGGCACCTCATTTAGCACCTCTTGTTCTGATTGGCGCAAAAAACACCAAAAAAATGCCATCCCGATAAATAGCGCCAACTCTTTCAAAATATTGGAGAAAAATACATTAAAATAGTGGGTGGAAGCAAAAAATAGAGTAAAAAAAGGAGCTAATCACAGGGATTTGTTGTAGTGACAACTCCATTTTGTTGTGGAGTTCTAGGCGCAGATAGTTGTCTCTTTATTCCATGTTCTTCACAAAAGAAATTGAATTCATTTGATGTGAACTCTCCTCCTCTATAGACCTCAACCATTTGATTTTCAAATCCATCTCATTTTCAACCATTGCCTTAAATGCCTTGAATTTATCTAGAGCTTCAACTTTCTCTTTCAAAAAGGTGACCCAAGTCATTCTAGAATAATCATCAATGAGCAACATGAAATACCTGTCTCCTTGCAAACTTCTTACTCTGGCAGGTCCACACAAATCTGTATGCACTAGCTCAAGTAGTCCTCCAACCGATTGGTCCTTTCTTTTGAAACTTGTTCTTGTTTGTTTCCCAAATTGACAGTCCTTACAAATAGGATTAGCAGGCTTTACAAGCTTAGGCAAATCTCTAACAATCTATGCAGCACTTATCTTCATAATATTATCAAAATTTGTGTGACACAACCTTCTATGCCATAACCAACTCTCATCAAACTGAGTCAATAAGCAGTAGTTCTTGGTTCCTTTCAAGTGATAGATATTACCTCTGGTCTTCTTACCAGTTGCAATAACTATTTCAAAGCTTTCCCTGATCTTGCATCCATTGTCCTTGAAGCTTAAATCATAGCCCTTGTCACACATCTGACCCACACTCAAAAGATTGTGCTTTAATCCTTTCACATACAAGACATCTTTAGTAGTATGCTTTCCATCAAAAGAAATAGATCCTTTCCCACAAATCCTACCAGTTGTATCATCTCCAAACCTAACCAGTCCACCATCATATCTTTCCAAACTCACAAACTTACTTTTGTCACTAGTCATGTGGTGAGAGCAGCCACTATCAATAACCCATTCATCCTTGCCCTTAAGGACCTAAGTAGCCAAAGTACTTTCCACTAGTTTTTCTTCCTTCACATAGCTAGAAGAATTAGTAGATACAGGATCTTCCTTAATAGCAATGAATAAGCATTCATTTACAAAGGAACTAGCATTATCTGGTTCACCATTATCTGATACTCCTTCATCGTCATCAAAATCTTCAACATAATAACACTTCTTTTGGGTCTTAGGTATGTTCTCATATCTTCTTCTATTTCTTTCAATTCTTTCAGGACATCTGGAAGAAAAATGACCTACTTTACCACAAGAAAAACATTTGAAAGGTATTTTGCCTTTATACTTACTGGATCCTCTTTGCAGTCTGTCCACAAAGTTGGCTTCAACTTCATCTAACTTATCGTTGGATTCTACCTTGTACTTTTCTGATCTGGAAGTACTTCCAGGAGTACTGGCTTTGAAGGTCATCTCAACTTTCAGCATAGCATCATCTAACTCCCTCATTTCAAAAGCAGTAAGCTTACCAAGCAATTGATCCCCGTTAACCGTTTTTACTTGCGTGAATTCTTCAATCGTAGATACCTTGTGACAGTAGGACTTGAGTAGAGATCTAAGAATTTTCATAACAACTTCCTTTTCTTTGAGAGTTCTACCTATGGCTTTTATCCCTTATTTGTGGTTTCAAGATCCACAACTTTCATCAATATTGAGTCGGTTAATGAGCTTAGCAGAGCATCCTTTGCCTTGATATCTATCGCATATTCTTTGATTTCATCTTTAGTCATCGGACTATTTGGAGGTATGGTCTATTCTGTTTATACAGCTTTCCAAACTTTGTAACCAAGAGAAAGAAGATGGCTTTTCATCCAAGCCTTCCATAATTCATTCCATCAAAATGCGACACTTCCTTCTTGAAAGACATTTTGGATCTTCCTCAAGCTGTTAAACTTTCTTCAGAGGAACTTGGCTCTGATACCAATTGTTGATATGCGTCAGACAATTAAGAGGGGGAGATGAATCAGTTGTCACAAAAACTTAAACACTTTCTGTAATTAAACATTCATCACTTATCCACAATTATTATGATTTAACAATAAGTTCATGAAATCAAAAACTTAACCACAGATACAGCATCAAATACAAGAGACACCAGATTTACGTGGAAAACCCCAAGGTGGGGAAAACCACAGAGAGGATTAACTTTCAATATATATTGCAATCTTGAAATAATGATGTTCAGGCTTGGTCACTCCACGGGCCTAAACATACTAGCTTACTGCCATGAAGAAGAACTAGGTCTAGCAGACTCACTGCCTCAACCCTAAACCTAGCAAGATTACAATAAGGGTTGTTAAACCCTACTGGTGGCTTACTGCCAGATTCATTGCCATGATCAACACCTTTCTATATTTGTGACTGAAATATAATAATTTTCCTGCTATGTTCTTCCTTTGCTCTGCTCTTCCTCTTCTTTCCTCTGCCTCTTCTCTGCTCTACCTTTTGGACCTTTCTTAATATCTTTCCATTTCCACTCAAGGACACTATTTCCATGACTCAAATACAAGTATTTATACACTACATCAACCTTCGAATGATCATCAAGGTCATCATCACAATCATCAATCATTGGAATAATCTCCAAGGTCGGTATTCAAACCATTTACAAAATAGGTCCTGACCTATTGTAACATTATGCAAAGGGAATGAAATGCAGATCATGCCATGCCTTAGCTGGGACTCAAACATGATCTTCCATGCCACAACACACTTCCACAATCTTCCAGAGATCTCTGCAATCACTGGGATTGACCAGGTCGACCAAGACTAGTTACATGCTACATTATCTGGGAACAATCTTCAAACACAATCTCAATTTCTTAACGTGGACCAAAGTCCATATAGGAACATGATTAGGAGATATCCACAAGCATGCTATAATCATTAGGAGCAACCGCATGAACCTTAACCACTTTAACCATAGGAATCTTCTCACCAAAACACATGAACTTCACTATCTTCAACTGTCATAAAAGAAAGATAGCTTGCAGACCACCAAACCATGAACCATTGCAACTGTAGGCACTTATCGTCATCCCAGACTTCCCTCTAGAACCACAAAGCAAAATACTTTATTGCGGAGGAATGCGAAGCAAAATACTTTCTTCCTGTCCAACTGAACTTACAGAAAAAGCAAGTTTCACTATGGTGAACACAACTCACTCAGATATTCATGCAGAGGCTTCAAACCTAGAATGCAGCATCCTTAGTCATACCTCTAACTTACTTCCAATCAGTAGACCACAAACTTCAAACATAAGTAAATGCGAAGTAGTTTACCGAACTGTTCTTTAGCATACAACTCACTATCTATACTGCACTTCTCTGTAACTCACTTGTTCCTTTTGGAGAGGCTAATTTTCTCAATGTCCTCAACATACAAGTCTTCTAAACAAGTAATAGAATAAGATACAGTTGACACTAATGACAACAAGGATATGTTGACATCAATGACAACACCGATTAGGCACATACTTGCAACACTTTGTTGTTGTTTATTCCGAAAGCATTCTTTCAAAGATGCTCTAGAACATTTGTTCATTGTTGTAGAGTTGTTCTATCCTTTCAGAGTTGTCCACTATTTCGGTGCTTATTTGTCCATTGTTATGGATCTATCCACTGTTCCGGAGTTCCAGAGCTGAACCTTCTGAAATTTTTTTGGCTTTCTAGAACTGAAATTATGAAGATTTTTTGAATCAAAAATTAGAATCAAATGGAATGAAGAAAGCAAGGATAACTTTCAAATACAGCCAAGGTATATTCTACTATTTTGTTCTTAAATATAGCTATTAGTTTTTTTAATTATAGATAAATCCACTTTTAGGAAAGCTAATTAAAAACATAAACTACCTGCACCGATTCACTTGTTGTAACTAAGAGATTTTCAGTAAAGGTGTTTTCTAAAGAAAAAAATTGAACTGAGAATATGATGGCATAGAAATAATCTAAATGTATAAAGGGAGGTGAAGAGGAAAAAAAGGTTCTCATACCCTGTCAATCTTTGTTGTTGTCATGATGGTACAAGTTATTTGCAGAAAGAACTGCTCACACATCTTTAAAAATATCATCAAATGCTTTTTGGGTTTTATTCTCCTCTATCTCAGCTTTCTAGAACATATTAAATTTTAAAATTTCATTGGGAAATGTGAAAGTTATGGCCATTTATGACTGACAATTATTTTTAATAAAATTCAGCTAAAGAAAGCTAAATATGGAAAGGAGAGAAAATTTTTAAGAACAACTAAATTGATAAGCTTCAGTGATTCTTATCATGGTTGAATGTCATAGAATAATCAATGCATAGTTTCAAAAATGAAGAAAAAAAGAGAGGAGAAAAGAATTGAAAGATATAAAGGTCATCAATTATGGAAAAAAAAAGAGCAATAGCTTATAAGAGGACCTGCAAGAATTTATGTGTGGGGGAGATGATGAGACTAGAAATGTCTCATCTAAATTCATCTCTATTTTCTCTTAAAATTAGCATTAAAAGTGGATTTAATTGTAGTTTTACGAACTATTAGCTTATTTAAAATAGAATATAAGATATATATTGGTGTGTTTCTTAGAAGTCTATTGCAATTTAATTGCTAACATTTTCTAATGTTTATTGAAAAACAGAATGCAATATGTTTTAAAATGATGCAAAATTAGTCTCGAAGTATTCCAGCCTCTTTCAGCCAATCTTGAAACATTCTAAATTATTGTAAAATCACTTTCGAAGCCAACTTTAGAAGTATTCTAGCTTTATTTCAGCCAAAGGTGTTTCAACTTCATAATTTGGCTTAAACCATGGATTTAATATTCTCTCAACCTTTTATTTTCTAAAAACTTGAAGATGAATTGTTGTGGGAAAAATAATAAAAGCATTTAAAAATAAATAAGTCTATCCAACCTTTTCCCTTTAAAGGATGTGGATGTGTTGTCACTTTGTAATGAGAGAATAAAGGAATTTGTTTCCTTTAGCATAGGAGTAGGAGAGATAGGTGTAGAGAATGAAGAGAGTTGTTCCTTTATCATAGGAATGTGGAAGACAAGTGTACTTTTGCTTTCCACAAGTTTAGGGAGTTGGGTGAAGATCTTCAATGTATAAATAAACCTCTCAACTCTAAAGAAAGAGAGTTTTTATTTTGGCAAGTTTTTAGAATAGGAAAGCTACAACAGTTTTAGAAATAAATCTGTAATATTTTGTTGAAGAAATAAAATATATGGAGTGTTGAGTACAAAGTTAGGTGAATGATCTTAGTCCAATTCCAAGGGAGGGGCAAGTTGCTCATCCCGAGGAAGAGGATAAAATTTGGTATTTATTTGTCTGTATTTAATTGATATTATCATAAAATTCATTATTTTTATTATGTGTTAGTAATTAGCTTTATTATTTATTTGTTTGTAAGTTCTATTGTTCTACCTGTAAGTTTCGTAGTTCTATTGTTCTACCTATAAGTTCTATAGTTCTGTTGTTCTGCCTGTAAGTTCCAAAGTTCTGTTGTTCTGCCTATAAGTTTCATAGTTTTGTTGTTCTACCTATAAGTTCTGAAGTTTTTTTGTTCTACCTATAAGTTTCATAGTTTTGTTGTTCTACCTGTAAGTTTCATAGTTTCGTTGTTCTACCTGGAAGTTCTGAAGTTTTTCTATTCTGCCTATAAGTTTCGTAGTTCTGTTGTTCTGCCTGTAAGTTCCAAAGTTCTGTTGTTTTGCTTTTAAGTTTCGTAGTTATGTTGTTCTACCTGTAAGTTCTACTCAAAAAGAAAAGTTTTAGTTTCCTAATGCATACAGCCTCCAGACACCACCCTGGATTGATAAACTAAATGAAGAGGATTACAATGACCCTCATCAATCACTATGCTTGATATTTGCAACACAAAACAATGCAATGGCAAAAGTTTTGCCGCTTATCTACAAAGGTGGA